>FR990142.1:745781-1361133 GCA_905404295.2 Ochlodes sylvanus | reverse complement strand
ACGTTCATTGTGTTTTATGACATAATATTATCTTTTTTTACCAGACTACGTGATGCAAAGGAGGATAATGTGTATAGAAGTCTATATGGAGACATTTGTTCGTTTTGATGATTGTTACGCCAGTAAATTTGTCTCAATCTCGTGATTCACTAAAGACAATTAATACACAACATGGTTACAAACAAACGCCATTTTGTGAAAAAGAAAAAAATGTTCTCTTTCTTTCCTGTTCCTTAGTTCTTGGCCGACAACGCATTGGTGATCCTTTTGTTGTTACTGTGCATAGGCGATGGTAGCCAACACAAGACAGGTGACCGCTTACCATCGGGCACCATCACTTACCACCCGGTCTCCTTGTTGCTTCTGCTTGTCTGCTTGTTTATCGGCTATTATTATAAGATAAAAAGGAGAAGAGATTAAGTAAAAGTAAAAAAACATAGAAAGTAGTTACAGCGGTAGAAGATCTCAATATGGGCAAGCTTATTGGCGATAGGAATTCTAAGAAAGAGCGAGACGGAGAATGCTTGCTGAGAATACTAACACCTAAAAAGAGTTGTAGTCGCAAGCAATTTTTAACCGACTTCTAAAAGGAGGAGGTTCTCAATTCGATTGGTATATTTTTCAGTATTAAGCTTTCACTCTTAGCTTGCGGTACTCTCCTTAGTCTTAAAGTAAACATTTATTTTAGTTAATTTAGGATTGTGTTTGTATATAAGTAAAGCTTAGTTAGGTTATTAAATAACTTTAAATAGTTAAGTTTGACGTTATTATACCCATTGACTTATTTAGTAATAATATGTCAATGTTATTACCTAAAATTTCTCTTAGATCTACAGTACATAGTGTGATTGCTTGTCTTGAGTATTAAATTAGTTGTACAAGGAAATTAGAACAGCGTTAGTTTGATTAAGAGTAGGTATGTATGGTTAAATTGTTATTAGATAATAATTAAGTTGCTTAACTTGATATGAAAAGGTTTTGTCGTGTTTTTTTGTTTTAATAGACAGTGAAAACTCTTTATTTTCATGTCATTCTAGCGTGAAGTTCTAAGTGAAGTCCTGTGAAGTCCTGTGAAGTGAAGTGAAGAATTATAGAATTTCTTCTATAATTATTTTTTATTGGGAAACTAAATTTACTTGGTTAGCTAGATATTATATTTTCTGCTCTTTACATTTCATTTTATTTAGGAGACATTGCGACAAAAATTAGACGAAAGTAGACAAAACTAAAAGAAATTAAGTCCTTGTCACGAAAATCCAGCAATTTCCTTTGTTTTCGAAACAACCAATAAAAAAACCATCATTCTGGAACAGTGCGAATAAAAATATAATTATAAACATGCCAGCAATGTGTCGGCATAAAAATCTCATTTTATTCCCTTTTTGAAGTGGAAAACATGGCTTTTCGATTCAGGGCCTCAGTGAGTCGGGAGAATAATCGTTTGTAATGTAAATGTAAAGTATAAAATTATGAATACATTCTGACAGCCGTGGCACCTAAATCATTCAGTAGTGAAATGTTTTTACGTGTCGTACGTCCCAATGTCGGAGAGCCAGAACGAGGGTGTCCCGGCTCTTTTTTGGTTGGAAACAACCTGGTGATGTTCATGGGTGATGGTAACTAGATACCATCGGGTGGCAAGTCTGCTCATTTGTCGTGGGTGACAAAGGAACCCTAATAAAATACCTCCGCTGCCTGTCTGTCTGTCAAAGGGCTCTATCTCTTGGCAGAAAATACGTAAACACCTAAAATGTTCACAGACGTGTGTTACTGACCGATTTTTCTCTTAATTTACAACACTAGACAAAGTAACCAAACAACCAATATTGCTAACTAATATTATACTGTATTATCTTGTTAAGGTTCCGTACCAAAATGGTTAAAAAACGGAACCCTATTAATATTTAGTAATACCTTAATATTTTAATATGCCTCCGATGTCTCTCTATCCGAGGGCGGGTGTACTAATAGTTTAATAATTTTCACAATTTCATGTTTAGCAAGTGTATACACACTTGCTTTCACTTTTATACGTATCTCATAGATACATGAATAAGCAGTGATAGCGGTGTGGTTGAACATTGGACTGCCGAACCGGAGGTTCCGGGTTCAAACCCCGCACGCACCACTAATTTTCAAAAATTATGTGCGTATTAAAATTTAATTAACACTTGCTTCGGTGAAGGAAAACATCATGAGGAAACCTGCACACCCGAGAGTTCTCCATAATGTTCTCAAAGGTGTGTGAAGTCCACCAATCCGCACTTGGCCAGCGTGGTGCACTATGGCCTATACCCCTCACACTGTAAGAGGAGACCCGTGCCCAGCAGTGGGACAGTTATGGGTTGTGATGATGATGATGAGATACATGAAAGAAAACGTAACATTCTAAACTAGCTCGATAAAACCGTTGTTATTGTTTAACGTTCCGCTTTTTAGTTCATGAATTGTAAATAAATAGACAGCATAGAAGAGGGTCAGGGAACGTGTGTTGAATATTTAATGCAATCTGGTGTGAGTTGACACAGGCTTGAGTGCATCGGTGGGCGAACCGATCGCTAAATGATTTTGATTTGGTCCTTCGACGGATAAGTAGGGCGCTTGGATTATAAGTAGGGGTTTGTGGGATTAGGATTCTATTGCTTGATTCGGCACTATAACTTGATTTCTTATTACATGAGAAGTAGGACTATATAAAACTAAATGACTGTCCCACTTTTCGCGTGCTAGTGAAATATTTACCTACTTATTTTAATACGCTTTTATTTGGCGTCATATTCAGAATTACGTATGTAACGGAAACTTTGAACATGAATTTGAACCCCTTCAAAACGTCGGATAACTCGGAATTTGACATATTTATCAAAGAGCGAATACAAATTAATAATAAGAAAGAAAAAAGAAAGAAATAAAAAATAACAGACTTCTTTAAACTCGATGTTGACTCATTCTCAGCGATCAGACTTCGTTCAAACTTTGTAGACTTATCAAAGACCGATGGAAAGAAAGAAAGAAAGAAAGAAAGAAAGAAAGAAAGAAAGAAAAATAAATGTTTATCGCTGTCTAAAGAATAAAAAATAAAATATAGTTAAAAATAAATCGAAATAAAAAATAATTCTTAATAAAAGCGTGGGGCGGTTTGTGCCAATTATCTTTCGTACTATAGGTAAAAAAAATATTATGAAAGATATGGAACAAAGCGTCCCACGAATTATTTTTACTACCTAGGCTATGGGTCGTCGTTATACAGCTGTAGGTGTTCGTTACAACTCTAATGATTCTAGAAGTTCTAACACTGTTTCATCCTGTTCTCAAGTTTGCTAACTTCTTTGAACGCAGTATTTTCAGAGCAATACCTTTACTTTCATAAACTTTGCATTCTGTGTTCTTAATTATTACGCAAATTCTGCGGCTTCTACCTTTCCTATATTTTAAATTAAGTCTAACTTAAACTTTAAGAATTTTATTTGATTATTTATTAATGATCACATTGTTTATTTAAATTTGTTCGACTAATTTATTAATCTGTACGATGCTGCCCTGGCCTTTAATATATACAGATGACAAGGATACTTCAGATTAAAACATAGTTAGAACTTTTACATAATCAATAATAAATAAATAAATTGTTTAGCTGTGATAAAAGCCTATCAGTAGTAGATATTCGCCGGTTCTAACTCACTTGTAGGGCGAAAATAGGGCGAAAAATTCGTTTCGACCGGTTTCACCGGCTACTAGTCGCGAATGAACTTTATATTAAGTGATATGAACTTTATATTAAGTGATTCGCGGGGTAATTAACCGCGAATTAACTTAATCCGCGCGCCGATTAAGTAATTCGCGGTTTAATTAGGCGCGAATTACCTTTATCCGCGGATCAATTAATCAATCCGCGGTTCGATAAACCAATTCGCGGCCGCGAATTAACTTGATTCGCGCTTCAATTAAACGATTCGCGGTTTTATTACGTGTCAATCAATAAAACCGCGGATTAATTGATTAAAGCGCGCATAAAGTTAATTCGCGACTAGTAGCCGGTGAATCCCAAACAATCGAGTTTCGCGGTATATGCCGGTTCTGGCTCTGCAGTAGTAGGGATATGCCGGTTCTGGCTCACGAAAACTCGATTCTTCGGGATACACCGACTACTAGCCGCGAATCAACTTTATTCACGCTTCAATTAAGTAATCCGCGGTTTTATTATGCGCGAATTTTCTTTATTCACGGTTCGATTAATCAATTCGCGGGTCGCTTAACGGTGAATTAATTTTATTTCTGGCTTTATTATCTCATTCGCGATTTTATTGACTTATTCACGTAATTCTTCACTTTACTTAGAAAGCACTCAACGGTATCTCTACATTCTTTTTTTATCGCTTGCCTTAATGGTCGATGCATCCGTTCCTTTATCCACAATACAGATAAGGATATCTGCTAATGTTTCCGCCCACATTCCGCTCCTTCCATATAAATTTAGCTAGCATGGCTCAAAGGACATCATTGTGACAGTGAAAGTGAGCCGAGTCTACTATATAATGGATGTGAGTATTTTCTTAATTTCTTAATTATCTGTTGAAAACTTTTAATTTCCTGTGTGCACACGTTCTAGACATGTATGTACATATTCATGCCCGCGATATCTGTAGGTGTTTCGGTATTTTTTTTTTTCATAATATTGTTGTTCTCATTTTTATGATTTGCTAATTATCTAGTGAAATCTTTTCATTTCCTATGTGATATCTGTAGGTATTTCCATATTTTTTGCATTAATTGTCCATGTATAATGAACCAGCTCTCGATAACCTAATAATAAAGTGTCGTAGTATAAAATTAACCTGTATTATGTTCTCTTTCAGCAAGACACATTCAAAAGCTACTATTTTCCGGACACGCCCGAGGAACCTGACGATTCATTAGTTGTTAATATGAAGAAAAACAATAATATCAAAAGAATAAATGACATAGACATGTTCTTTGAGAAGCCCAAAAAGAAGAAAAAACTCGGAGTACAATCTTCATATGTATCAGCAGCACGTGACGACGGAGTCTCTTATATTTCCTCCAAGGAAGATGACGCTCTCACCGCTACTCATCTCATAAAAATCGATGTCTATGATATGAATAAAATACGCAACATCGAACCTATTAATTATTGGAAATACTCCGACGCTCGAGTAAAATATTATGTGCAATCAGAAGATGATAAGCGTTATCAGAGTACGCGGGACATCATTTACAACATTACAAAGACACTCGCCGGGAAGCACAATTGTTCAAAATATTTTATCGAGGACAAACTCCAAGGAATGTAACGCTCTCACCGTGACTCATCTTATAAAAATGTATATAAGTAAAAGCAAAAGAAGAAATAACATTAACTAGAAGTATCGCGCCCCCACCCACAGCATTGGGCATATAAATAACTAGAAGCTAACAACCAGCGAGGAACCTGACGATTCATTAGTTGTTAATATGAAGAAAAACAATAATATCAAAAGAATAAATGACATAGACATGTTCTTTGAGAAGCCCAAAAAGAAGAAAAAACTCGGAGTACAATCTTCATATGTATCAGCAGCACGTGACGACGGAGTCTCTTATATTTCCTCCAAGGAAGATGATGCTCTCACCGCTACTCATCTCATAAAAATCGATGTCTATGATATGAATAAAATACTCCGATGCTCGAGTAAAATATTATGTGCAATCAGAAGATGATAAACGTTATCAAAGTACGCGAGACATCATTTACAACATTACAAAGACACTCGCCGGGAAGCACAATTGTTCAAAATATTTTATCGAGGACAAACTCCAAGGAATGTAACGCTCTCACCGTGACTCATCTAATAAAAATTTATACAAGTAAAAGCAAAAGAAGAGATAACATTAACTAGAAGTATCGCGCCCCCACCCACGGCATTGGGTATATAAATGTTTCTACAGGCATTGATACAGTACCATTCATTCAAAAACTTCAACTAGTAGCTGAAATATGTCATTTTTAAAACAAGTTATAGAAATGTGGGGAAAATCAACTATATTGAAAAAATACTCTAAATATATCAGATTCTGGTATATCACCGGTGAGTTACCCGAGAACATGATAGAAGATTGTGACATCAAGCCATACTTTACACCGTGTCCAACGCATCGTTTTTCAGTAACGTCCAACGATGGTGAAGACGTAATGGACGGAGTCGAAATTATGATGGCTTTTTGTACAATATGTACTCAGGAAGGAATTGCTCGCGACTCGCAATCTATGTCTAATAACGTGTACTCACCGTGCATTGGAAGTGTCCTACAACCGCAATATATACACCCTCTATCATACGATTGGGCAAAAGAAGAAGAAGAAGAATCCCAACAAATACTTGCATTAGAAAATTTGCGACCTATCTCATATTCCCCTACAATTCTGTAAATGATTTTGTATCTAAATTAAAAATAAACTATTTTTAAGCAATTTTCTTGTATTATTTCATATACCTACTATGTCATTCTACAAAAATGATAATGATTGTTTTAGAGAAAATAGAAGTTATTAGAGAGATAAACCAATTTATACAATATGTAAACTAAATGAGAGGTATTTATCATTGTAAAATCCACAGTAAATTTGTTCACGTTATTTATTAAAAAATTCTATTAAAAAATTCATCAATTGTTATATCATTACAAATTGTGTTGTCATCAAACAATTTCAGAAAATCATACATTGATTTACCATGATACTTATAATATATGTACATGATGCAATACTCTCCACATACGGTTGTGAAATCGTTTTGGATACGATTAGTGTTGTAATTCCACATCCTTGCATTCGTTTTCAAAAAAGATCTATGATATGTTTGAGGTGCTCGACCAAATGAATCAAAGTATTCCCCAAATCCATTCCCATCTATATGTATGGCTACCCAATGCGATCCAGGTTTGGTATCAACATCTAAGTTACTTATGATATACATAGGAGTATGAACATGTATCGGTAAACGATTAGCTGCGTATACGTTAGATTCAATGCTCATATCAATTTTACTTAAGTACTGTTTTATTTCCACGGTATCCATGGTATAAGTAGATAACACAGCTTTTCAGCTCTGCAGTCCCAACAACAATGTCAATTTTATTAATGATATTTATTTTAAATAGGAAGATTAAAGAGGGTGTAGCAAATAAAACATTGAAATATCATATATTGAATATTTTTATTTATTGAAGCAATACAAAAATAATAAACCTAACTACTATAATCTACTGATATATTACGATGCTTATCTATTTCTATTACATTATCAAATTCTGCATAAACAATACAATTAATAGTTTGAGTTAGAGCCGACTCAAATCGAACTTCTAATCTTACGCTACCATGTTTGATAAGATTCCAATGACTCATAGAGTTAGCTGATAAATCAGGAGTTAAATCAAATGCAAGCAAACAATAACCATTAGCATATTCATCTCTGGATATCCCATTGCCTTCATTATGAAAATGTACACCTGTTCCTGAGAACAATGTATGATATGCGCTAGTAAAGACATTACTACCAAACGATGGTTGCAATGCCTTTGAGGGGATCTGATTTCCATCGACATATAAACAAAATGTATTGATACCATAATTTGCAAAATTGAATGGATTCTTATTGAGAGTTCCGTTAAATGCAGCATTATTCACAAATCCCACTATACACCTTTTCGGTACTTGTCCAAGGAATATATTATCAAGGGTTTTACCTTGAACACCTGATGGTATTGTTAAAACTTTTACTTCAGCTCGCGTAATGGGATATTTAGCAGTGGTAGACGCTAATACTTTTTGATGTGCAAGTAATACGCTTGGATTAATCCGAGCTCTACGAACAATCAACGTTGCATCTGTAATACATACTTTAAACTTTAAATCTACTGACCCTGCCATTAGGTTGAAATTTTCTCTTGATCGAACTAATTTAACACACATGTCAACGCCGTTAATTAAAAATTTATCTTGATTAAATAAATCGCCATGTAGATGCCCAATCATTTCAATCTCTTTACTCTCTCTTGACATGAACTCTCGCTTAATAAACCCTTCATTTTTTACGTCAGTCTCATTCATTTTTCCTGCTGTATCTCCATACCAAAGACCACAAGTAAGATGGGATTTTTTGGCTGCTGGGCCATAGTTCAACAAGTTTTCAATATAGGCACGATATGCATATGTGTTATTTGGCGGTGACACAAGTTTTTGATTTAAGTATACATCAAGTTGACTGAATATTGAATGCAACCAATTATTAACTGGAGCTACGACTGTAGCAGCTGCTAACTTGGAGTTGTCTTGATTAAGTATCTTAGCTTTTATATGAATCAAGGTATGAGACAAATCTACATAGTCATCTCCTGCACCAGGAACTTGAAATTCTAGGGGTCCATCATCAGCCAGCGATGAAATAGGTTTGTAATGTATCCATACTCCACTCTCAATGCTCGTCTGTGTGGACGGTAGCGCAAACAAATCTAACTCTGATTTAATACACTCACAAGAATGACTATGTAGAAAAGACATAATTAATTAGAAAATATATCATTAATATTTCTGAATTTCTTTTTTGCCTTTGTTGTAGTGTTCACTTTCGTGGCCAATGCTGGAATGGAAGGAGATAAACGTTTTCGTTTGATTTTATACCCCGAACCAGACATATTGATTCTTTCAATTTTACTATCTACTTTTCGTTTTAAATTAGTAGTAGCTTCTTTTAAACGTGTTTTAATTGAATCGTCTATGGGTTGTGCATTAAACATGTCAGACAAAACTCCTACTCCGGTGCTTAATGCTTCTTTACCAATAGCTCTTGCACCACTAGATAACAATGGTAAAACAGATCTAAACAACCCTCCTAGAAAACTCCCGATTCCATGGCCTCTTTGATACGGTGTTCCTTTGTAAATTACTCCAATACCAGATCCCGCTTGATGAGAATAATAATCTTCATATGGGCATTTCATATTATAATTATGTTTCAAATACATTATACATATATTTTCTTGAAGTGTAGTTTTAAGCACACTGTTCCGAACTGGAATGGTATTTTTTGACCTGTGCTTGTTCTTATATCTATTTCAATAGTATCGAATTCCCTTCGCATAACAGATATATAGTGAGGTGGAGAGAAAACATGCATTTTATTAGCACCATATATGTATTTTGAAGGATCTAATGGTATGATTCTCAGAAGAGGGGTCATCACATCCCCTACGATTTGGGGTTCTACAATGTCAGAGTAAACAAATAACTGTGAAGGTAAACCTAAATGCAAATTAGCAGGACATTTACCAATATTCTTATCTCTGAGGTTTATATTGGGTTCAAATCCCAACTGTAAAGATAACTTAGGTGATAGTGTTACTGATTTAATCGCCTCATCTAGTATTGTAACTGTCACAAACTTTGAAATTTCATCGTAACGAAATCTTACTTTTTCCTTGATGTTGTTTAATGCCTTTAGAATATGATTGATGTTATCGTAGTTTGTTGCAGGAATATGTGTCTTATAGTATGTAAGGTATGGTTTTGTTTCACCAGGCATTTGCATCCATTTTGTAATATATATAACGTTCTCATGTTCTTGAACGGTAAACATAGTGCAAGGATATTGAAATTCAACTACTCCAACGGACCATTCTCCTTCCAAAATGATGGGTTTAGGTAATTTAGTTGAAAAATATGTAGTTTTGTTATCTGGAAAATATTCCATGGAACTATTACTAAGTAAAGTTAAATAAAAACTTTGGTTGTTCATATTTCTTTCAATTGGGAAAATGTAATCCAACTATTAAATTTGTGAGGATAACCTTTCCACTTCACTAACACTTCCTTTCTGTTACCGGAATAGCGAGAGCGTATTATTTTATCTATTTTATAATGTAGAGTGGGGTCATAATATACTTTCTGTAATTCTTTTTCATAAAACGTACCTTCTATATTTTCACCTTTCAGATCTTTTATGGTGTATACAGGCCAAGGGTTTCTATCTATTATGGAAGATATAATAAATATTTCATCACTCCAGTTAGATTCGTATCCTTTCTGAAAAATGTGTTTGCTTTTAGTTATTCTAACGTAATCACCTACATGCAACTTTGGTAATACACTGCCTGACGAGAAATTATTATTTTTAGTATCATACAAGTTTCTCCATACTGTCATAATATTATTTGAATTTACATCACAAGGAGACATCTTAATGCTAGAGTGAAAACTATGGTTATAAGAATAAACTAAATCTTGTAAAACATCGATATATTTATATGTATTTTTATACGTAAAGTAACGCCACATTTTCGTCTTAAGAGTTCTCTGAAATCTTTCAACAATACTAGCTTTAATATCTGGATTATTTGTTGTATAATAATTTATATTTTTCAATTTTATGTATCTTTGTACATCTTTTGATATAAATTCTGTTCCTTTGTCAGATTGTATGTGTGTTGGTGTTATGTTAGCCTCAGTAAATATACTCTCTAAACATTCCTTAATAGTTATTGAATTTTTTCTTTTCATGGGTCTGACATATGCATATTTGCTGAATGCATCAATGACGCATAAAATATAATTATATCCATCATTGTACCTGGAATAAGTCCTCATATCACTCAAGTCAGCTTGCCAAAGTTCATTTAGATTTGATAAGATATATTTATTCCTAGGAAACTTTCTCTGTACAGGTTTGTGCACAGTGTAGGTTTCTTGTGATTGCAGCCATTTCTTTACATCTTCTCTTTTCATTTTTCCTTTCATAGCTTTCGTTAGTTTGTCGATACTACTATAACCTGCGGGATTTGATGGATCATAATAGAGATTATGTATTTCTAATAAGGTTCCCATTTTTCCCACTCCAGCTTGTTCTTTAACTTTCTTTTGTTCTGTTTGTCACTCGTTGGTGTAGAGAATGATTCTTCTTCAGGCGTTGAAAAGTTTAACTGTGACTGCATGCCACTTATAAACTCACACCGTTTGGGATTACCAATATAAGTAAGAGGAACTCGAATATCTTTTAAAGCTTTAGCAAAGGTTTCCCATCCTATAGGATCACTTTTTTTTAACGGTCTCAATGAGTCGTTCACTAAATCTATAATATTACTTCCATCAATCTTTTTGTTATCTATAATCACAGTTCCGTCATTATCCCACTTAATTTTATTTTCATTGGAAGATAGCAAATTCATTAACAAGACGGCCTTTTTTGCATATGTTTTTGGAATGAGATCGAGAATTTCAGTAGTCGTATAACTATTTTTCTCTGGAATATTTTGTTTATGAAGTAGTTCTTTGTCTGGTGTGTCAATTGAGACTACACGTTTACTATCCAAGTTTTTATTTTTGTAGCTCAATATTAAATCATCAAATGTATTCGTATCCTCAGAAATAATTGGTATATGATAAGGTTGGCGATCTTCCTTGGTAAGGTTAAGATATCTTCGGAGTGTTTGTAAATATAAAATACACTTTTCACGGTCATCGATATTTCTTTTTAAAATATTATTCATATCAGCATCCAATCGGGACAAGTTAGTATCACCTGCGCTTGGTTGTTTTAGTTTTTCTATCACACTTGGCTCAACAAGCAACATTCTTTTAGCATTCTCCATTTTAAATGAGGGAACTTACTAATCCACTGAGAACTGAACCTAATATAATAGGGAGAAAAGCACCACCTTTTTGGATTATGAGATTTTTCCGAAACAAATTCGTAGCACCTTTGCGAACCAATTTCCGAAGTATATTTTTGTACTTGCTTAACTTATTCTTTTCCTTATCCTTGAGATCAATTTTGCCCTGGAGTACGTTATGAATACACTCGCAAATACAATTAATTTCTTTTTCATTACACGATTTTAAAAGAGCTCTTTGATATTTGGGTTTAAGTGTATGCAAAGCTGCTAGTAAACTTTTATGCGTCTTTAGTCGTCGATGCATCATTTGTGAATGATAGTAATTTGTTGATTTTTACCATACTTAAAGCCTTTTGTAGGAATGTAAACGATGCAATGCCCATCTGATGGAAATATTTTAGATTTTAAACGACACATATCATTTGTGTCCTGTTTCAAATCTATTAATAAATATCCATGTGGTTCATTTGTTGCATCTTTGTAGGAATCTTCCATAAATTTCGAATTATCTGGCGATACTTGTCGTGCTAAGTATTTAATTTGTGTTTTATCGCGAGGATTTTTGAAATAAACTATGTAACCGGAATTTAAAGATATGTCTCTTTGGCCTTTGCCTTGGTGAAATAAATTTTGTGTTATATAGAATACACTTAAATTTCTGTGATGACTTCCTTTCGTAAATATATCAACAACGCGACCATCTGACTCTCTCATTAAATCATCAATAATTATCAGATGTGGTTCACATCCATCAAAACTGCTAAGGTTTGGTATTCCTTGATAGAAATTAACAGTTTTTAAATTATACAAAGGTTGCATTTCATCATAGCACCATGTTATTTGTTTGAAATGGGTGTCACATATATCCTCCATATATTTAATAAAGTTTGTGACAAAAATTGATTTTCCACATCCAGTAGGACCTGCAACTATAGCAGTAAAAGGATGAATAAAATGAAACATTTTAAGCTCACGTGTGTTTGGTTAAAGGTCTTGGAATAAACTAAAACATTTTGTGCAAGAATAAAACTATATTTCAAATACAAAATAGAAATACAATATACAATCATTCACATATTAATAATAATAATAATAAAAAGAATAAAAATAAAACAATGTTACTAATAGCTAGACATCTTAAGTACAATATTAGAAGTAGTTATACAATAATCAAAAATAACTTAACATTAGATATTTACGTGACTTTTTTTTTTATAAATCAGACATTTACAACTAAACTAATCTATGGGTATTTTATAGTGACCCCAAGCAAGCGTATTAACATTATTCGATACAATATATCGCTTGGTATCATTGTGTGAGAGACACTTCTTATTAATTTGTTGTGTAAAAATATTATGTTTTATAGACCTAAATCTTAACATAGTACGGTATTGAACATTTTCATTAAATAAACAAGATTTATAATCTTCCATTTTAAAACTTTTCGTAACACTTTTATTAACACCTTTTGCTTTTGCCAAAAACGTATTGTCAATATCCAATGCATACATTTTAGATCTCAACCCTACAAACTCTCTTAATATTTTGCCAGCATTTTCATCTTTAAACATACCTAATTTTTTTTTATTTATATTTTGATATTCGTATATGTTATTTAAGGGATAATCAGATGTATCAAACCATTCAGGCAAATCAGGCTTGATATCTTCATAAAAGTTGTTGGTAATAATTTCATAAACTAAACTATCCGTATCAGTGTATAGTAATTTAATTTTGTTTGGAAACTTGGGTAGCATGTAGTTATAATGGAAATCGTACATAAGTGTTTTAGAAATATCTAATATACAAAAACCTAAGTAGATGGGTTTGTTATGAAGGGCCTTTGTTCTTTTAAGTTGAATCGCAACTAGATTTTCCGAAAATATAGACAAACTATGAAACTCTGGTTTTGCAATTAAATCCTGAGCACCAAGACTTTTACCTACATTTTCCCAGTGAGTTAATAATTTTACATTAACTCGTTTCTCGACATTCTCCATTGTTTTTCCAAATACAGAATTGTTCATTAATTTATAAAAATCTTTTTCAAAATCTGTTTTAGCTTGCGTACGTAAATTTGTATTTAAATCTATATATTTTTTTAACCATAAACTTTGATTGAACTTCAATATTCTATGAATTTTTTTCAACTTCATACCTAGATTAATACATTGTTGTAAATTTTTATAGTGAATGATATATTTAGTTTTATTGTATAAATTTGGGACAAGTTTAACGTCTTTGGAATCCCCAACAGATATTTTTTCAGGACATAAGGGTAAGTCAGAATGTAAGTCATGAATATCTATGGGGTACTCTAAATCTACTTCTAGAATAAAACCATATTCTGTATTGTTCGATGCACTATAATCTGTTTTTATATCAACCCACTCAAACTCCCCTGATGGTAAATATTGAGACATTGCCCACCCGTATAGATTATTAGCATCGAAGTACATAAGATATGAAGTAGATACATTTTTATCAAAATCTTCCATAAATGGATTGTTAGCCTTTGCATGCCGTTTGCTGCATTGAGATATCCCACCCCTTATACCCCTTGTAATAAATGATATTTTTTCTATATCTGTAAGCAATTCAAGTTCTATTTTTGTAATTTTTAGCATTGCATCCCAACTTAATCCTGGAGCAGTATAATAATGAGTTGGATCTAAACCATAGGTTTGTAAGCATAACATTCTAAAGTTTTCAAATATGTCAGTTAGAAGTAATACATCAGTTTTAAGATACAAGTTGGAATAATCGAACATATTTTTGCAGTTAAAGTTTTGCCAAACATTTTTAGCGTGGTTGTAATCATTATCTGATATATGAGAATCTGACAGCGAACTGTAAAACTGATTTTTGTCTGGAAGTGATGTTAGGTTTAAGCACTCAAAAGATGTCATAAATTCGTAAGGATAAATACCCTTCTTTCTCACAAGATTGAAGTCTTCATTAATAGGAAAGTTACGTTTTAAAGAAATAAATTCTTTATCAATCAAATTATTAGCTAATTGACTAAGGCCACATGGTAAAAATTTTATAGAATCTATAAACCTCAATTGAACAATTTTATTATTTATTTGTAATGTTTTCGAAAATGAAATATATTTTTCTTTCGTCTGCGGTATAACTTCGATATCACCATCAACAAAATTAAGAGCATGAACAATAAAATGAGAATCATAATGGCTAAGATTATGTAAAATTACAGGAATATAATTCGGTATACGAAACTTCGAGTTACATATATTATGTACAACGCCTCTAAAATGTCCGGTTTGTGGATTGTAATTAAATTCACGTTCACCGTTTAAATGAGTTTCACATATGAAACAAGTATCCGATGTTGAAACCTTAATATAATCATCGTTTGATAATGCTTTAGGAGCTACCTCAGTACTGTTTTTGGTACATATAAATTTTAAGTCTTTATGCAAACGAATCATAAATTCTTGTGTACTGTTTGGGCCACAATATGTTTCATACTTTGACAAGTTATCATCATAGGAGCATTTTATGTAGTAACCGAAACTATACACTTCATGTTTTTGGACATTACTTGTGTAAGATTTTAATGGATCGTTAGAACATGATTCGATTGGTGTTAGAAAAGCTTCAAAATCTGCATATACAACAAATGGTGTTTTAAGTTTTTTGTTAAACTTGTCAAATTTTAACTTATCATTAGAAACTGACTGTCCAAACCAATTTTTTGATGTTTTTTGAGAATTAGGTAGTTCTGTTTTAATATGAAAGCAATCATGCTGTTGATGTTCTGTCAACTTTACTTGACTAGGAAAATGTAATAAACATCCATCACAAATATAAATAGCATGTTCATGACTTGAAATTTGATTACTGACTAAACGCGACATATTTTTTATATAACAATAATGATTATTTCTTCCGTTTGAAAGCAATAATAAATTAACATGGATACCCTTACGACATTTTGTAAAATATAAAGGGCCTACAACAGAATGAGTTTTATTGATTTTATCAAATTCTAAACCGAAAACGTTGATACTAATATTATTTAACTTTTCCACTTTTGAGATATCGGATAATTTAACTGGAAAAGAGACACCGTCAAACTTCAGTTTATTACAATGCATGCTATAAGATGAAACGCGATCAGGATTTTTATTTACTGGATACAAAGCAGAAAGCAAAGCCCATTTTAAACATAAAACATCTACGTTTTTAACATTAATAATTGCTCTTTTTACCATAATGTCTCTGGGTAAATCAATATATGACGAACCTCGTAGGGGATTAAATTTGTTAACATTCATGTCTAATGACTTAATAAAATTCAGAGTCCAACCGCTATCTTTTTTTTCAAATGTATTAATTTTATTAATAAAAGTGTCACGTAAAGACGAAAAAAAAATATTTAAATCATCGCCTTGAAATATAATGTAATTGCTTGTTTGAAAATCGAAGGAATTGGAAATATTTTTTGTTTGTTGAATAAAATCAGCATGCAATACAAAATTTACTTTGAATACGGTATGTTTTAGAATAGATTCTTCAATTAATGATTGAATGTCATTATGAATTGAATTTAAAAATATCTCTGGTGTTTCAAAAGATCCATCACTTTTACTATTTATTTTATACGATATTATTCTCTGTCCGAACGCTGATTCAACAACATGAACGTTTTGCAAATTATCGTGTAATTTTGATGCTTTAGTTTTATGCCGATTACTTTTTAAATGATTTGTAAAATACTTCTTACATACTAAAATTTCACATACATCACAATGTACCTTATCAGATTGTGCAGCAGAAGGATGAGACGAAGTAGAAGCTTCATGTTTTACTCTTTTAGTTTTGTGGGTATTATTTTCGATGTTGTTGGTTCTTTTTCGGGATCCTCCACCTAACTGACTGTAACAATACAATTTAAGAGCTATAAAAATATATAAAACCACATCATATTTATTTTACGTTATACTTCTTTTCTAAAGACCAAAAAAATTATATGTAAAGTTTGTTTATACTTACATGATATTTGTTTCAATCTCACAACAAATTTTCACTAGTTCTTCATCATTGTCATCATTAAACATAATGCTTGACTCTATATCACCACATAACTTATAAAGTTCAGACTCAATTTGATCATTGGAATCCATTACGGCTAACTTGGAACACATTCGTTAGGTATATATCTTATGAAATAGTTTCTGGTTGTTAGCTTCTAGTTATTTATATGCCCAATGCTGTGGGTGGGGGCGCGATACTTCTAGTTAATGTTATTTCTTCTTTTGCTTTTACTTATATACATTTTTATAAGATGAGTCACGGTGAGAGCGTTACATTCCTTGGAGTTTGTCCTCGATAAAATATTTTGAACAATTGTGCTTCCCGGCGAGTGTCTTTGTAATGTTGTAAATGATGTCCCGCGTACTCTGATAACGCTTATCATCTTCTGATTGCACATAATATTTTACTCGAGCGTCGGAGTATTTCCAATAATTAATAGGTTCGATGTTGCGTATTTTATTCATATCATAGACATCGATTTTTATGAGATGAGTAGCGGTGAGAGCGTCATCTTCCTTGGAGGAAATATAAGAGACTCCGTCGTCACGTGCTGCTGATACATATGAAGATTGTACTCCGAGTTTTTTCTTCTTTTTGGGCTTCTCAAAGAACATGTCTATGTCATTTATTCTTTTGATATTATTGTTTTTCTTCATATTAACAACTAATGAATCGTCAGGTTCCTCGGGCGTGTCCGGAAAATAGTAGCTTTTGAATGTGTCTTGCTGAAAGAGAACATAATACAGGTTAATTTTATACTACGACACTTTATTATTAGGTTATCGAGAGCTGGTTCATTATACATGGACAATTAATGCAAAAAATATGGAAATACCTACAGATATCACATAGGAAATGAAAAGATTTCACTAGATAATTAGCAAATCATAAAAATGAGAACAACAATATTATGAAAAAAAAAATACCGAAACACCTACAGATATCGCGGGCATGAATATGTACATACATGTCTAGAACGTGTGCACACAGGAAATTAAAAGTTTTCAACAGATAATTAAGAAATTAAGAAAATACTCACATCCATTATATAGTAGACTCGGCTCACTTTCACTGTCACAATGATGTCCTTTGAGCCATGCTAGCTAAATTTATATGGAAGGAGCGGAATGTGGGCGGAAACATTAGCAGATATCCTTATCTGTATTGTGGATAAAGGAACGGATGCATCGACCATTAAGGCAAGCGATAAAAAAAGAATGTAGAGATACCGTTGAGTGCTTTCTAAGTAAAGTGAAGAATTACGTGAATAAGTCAATAAAATCGCGAATGAGATAATAAAGCCAGAAATAAAATTAATTCACCGTTAAGCGACCCGCGAATTGATTAATCGAACCGTGAATAAAGAAAATTCGCGCATAATAAAACCGCGGATTACTTAATTGAAGCGTGAATAAAGTTGATTCGCGGCTAGTAGTCGGTGTATCCCGAAGAATCGAGTTTTCGTGAGCCAGAACCGGCATATCCCTACTACTGCAGAGCCAGAACCGGCATATACCGCGAAACTCGATTGTTTGGGATTCACCGGCTACTAGTCGCGAATTAACTTTATGCGCGCTTTAATCAATTAATCCGCGGTTTTATTGATTGACACGTAATAAAACCGCGAATCGTTTAATTGAAGCGCGAATCAAGTTAATTCGCGGCCGCGAATTGGTTTATCGAACCGCGGATTGATTAATTGATCCGCGGATAAAGGTAATTCGCGCCTAATTAAACCGCGAATTACTTAATCGGCGCGCGGATTAAGTTAATTCGCGGTTAATTACCCCGCGAATCACTTAATATAAAGTTCATATCACTTAATATAAAGTTCATTCGCGACTAGTAGCCGGTGAAACCGGTCGAAACGAATTTTTCGCCCTATTTTCGCCCTACAAGTGAGTTAGAACCGGCGAATATCTACTACTCCTATCTTTTAAATTGAATAATGCATTTTCTTAACAGTTAAAATAAATCTTTTAAATAGCATGGTTACTGATAAAAAGAGTATACCAACAAAACCTTCAGAGTTGAAATTAATTCTTTGAATAATAGCGTAGTTTGGAGATGATCCTGTATTATCACGATCCTCATTATTTTCCTAAAAAATTTCGGCCCGCAATTAGCCCCGCAGATTGTGTTTCAGCTCCGTTGTAAATCACTCCAGCCTGGCAGACAGTCGCTATAGGGATTGTTTTGATTGGCTTTGCACGCGATTCGCCTTCCTAAATGTTTGGTTACTTTCCACTTAGTACTCTATCTTCTACTATCTTCTCCTTCAGCAGTGATAGCCACGTCTTTTTTATTGTATTAAGGTAGCAAACGAGCATGCAGAACTAGTCTTCCGCTGCTGCCCATGACAACTATCACCGAAACAGAACAAGACTATAATGGGGACTAGGATAGTTAGTTAGTTAGTTAGTTAGGATAGTTAGGTTTGAGCGTTCGGCTCCCGACCAGGGGCGTTTTTTATTCGATGGGGAAATCATCGAAAAATGCCCTACAGGTTGCGAGTTAAGTGTTCCTCTACTAAAAAAGGATTTTTGGACCCCCTTGACCATAAAAAGTGGGCTCCGACTTTGCGTTTAAAGTTGTTTTTATTAATGTTGACAAAGAATTTCTGCCAGTTTTTGGGGTCATCGTAGAATATTTTGTTTTAAACACAATTTACGCAAGCAAAGCTGCGGGGCTAAAAGCTAGTTTTGTATAAAAATAATAAAGGTTATTCACATAAAACCATAAGATCCATCATAGAATCTAGGACTATTGGCGAACGAAGGCAGTTCTCACATAAACATTGAATAGAACCCGTATATCTGGTCTATAGCTTAATTTATTTCATCTTTGGCAAGTTGCCTCGAATTTCTATCATATGATGTAAATGCTCTTAGATTTACGAGTATAGTGAAATTCGCCGCACTTAACACATAATAATAGGTATATTATTTGAATCTATACATATAATAAAAATGTAACTGGCTTATGTCTGTACAATGGAGCCTATTATACCTAATTATAGTCAGACAGGAGAAAATTTTAATACGCCTTTGTTATATTAATACACCTGTATTATATTAAAACACCTTTATAAATTATATTTTAATATTCAGAACCAGATATATAAATAATTTCGTTTGCAGGACAACGACTGTCGGGTAAGCTAGTATTGAATAAAACAATAATAGTATTTTCCAAAGTAAAATATTTTAATGATTTACTCCATAATAATACATAATTATATATTATGTTTTTATTTTATGAAAAGTATTCTATTATTTATTTAATAACTAGTAAACCCGCCCTCGCTTCGCTTCGGGAAACTTGATTTTTTCCGACTTTCAAAACTTTAATAAATTATACATATAAACTTTCCTCTTGAATCATTATATCTATTAAAAAAACCGCATCAAAATCCGTTGCGTAGTTTTAAAGATCTAAGCATACATAGAGGGACACAGAGAAAGCGACTTTGTTTTATACTATACTAGCGACCCGCCCTCGCTTCGCTTCGGGAAACTTATTCCTTCGGTTTGCAAAGATTTAGTTATATATTTTGGATAATTCACAGGATATCTTTATAAATGATAGCTTTCCCCGGCGGCTTCGCCCACCATAAACCCCTAAATATATAAAAGTTGATAAAAATTTGCGCCCCCCATTTACCCCCTTAAGGGATGTTTTTCGAAAAAATATTTTATACATGTTTCATAACTCTCAATGAAAAACCTTCATACTGAATTTCATTCGAATACCTTCAAAAACGGCAAAGTTTCATACTAACTTTGCACCCCCGTTTTACCCCCTTAGGGAGTGAATTTTCAAAAATCTTTTCATAGTGCTCCCCCACGTTATAAAAGGAGCCCCTGTGCAAAATTTCAAGTTTCTAACCCTTATAGTTTAGGCCCTGCATTGACATGTCAATCAGTCAGTCAGCTTCTCCTAGTGCAGAGGAACTTTTTTCCAATACTTAAATTATTAAACTCGTGATATCTTTCGAATGGAATGTCCGAATTGAATAATTTAAAAAGTTATATAAAGGTAATTAAGCAGTCTTGAATATGAATTAATTTATTTTGATAAGGATTAATACTAAGATACAAATAAAGAGCCTTTTCCAGTGGCAGTACCTCAATTAAGTTTTTTAAATAGAAAAACACTTATTGTGGCATAACTATAATAGTTAGACATATGCCATCGCGGACTTTATTGTAGATATTGATGTCCTTTATAAAACTGTAGTACATCACTTTGCTCTATTATCCATAGTTTTCGCAGCGCACGCGATGTAAAGTATATTTTAGGTATTTTTTTTACACCTTGGGTTATATTATCGGAGTTTTATTAATGATCCCGAATTTTTTTGAAAATATGATATAGCCTATGTCACCCGGGGATAGTGTAGCTTTCCAACAGTGAAAGAATTTTTCAAATCGGTTCAGCAGTTTTGAAGCCTATTCGATGCAAACAAACAAACAAACAATCAAATCTTTCCTCTTTATAATATTAGTGTAGATAGTGAAGCATTAGTATTAACGCTTTCCCATAGTTATAAAAGCCGTTGTTCTGTATTCTGAAATAAATCTGCAATTCACCAATTTTTCTACATAAGAGATTACGCGCCCTTGAGCCTTCTAACCTATTCACAACCAATTCTGCTTATTACATTTGGCAGCTCGCATGAATGAATGAATAATTAATTAATGAATAATGACCAGACTTGGACATGAAATAACACTTCCGACAAAAAGGAAAAATGTGCTTTGAGTTTTGCGTCATTGAAGGCATTTTATTAAATCATGGTATATTTCATGCTAATGCTGTTCTTCTGTCTCAGAGATGAATCTCGCAGTCATTTTAATTGATTGTTGCCCGCATTATACCTCTTGAGACTCTTTTCTGCAGTTACTTATTCAAAAATTTTACTGAGAGTTATTCAAAAATTTTACTGAGACTTATTCAAAAATTTTTAGTTTTCTATTTTTTAATGTTTGAATAATTAAATGTGATTAATTTACATTTTTTACTAAAATGTTATGAATGATTGTGATTTTTTTCTGAGATTTCGTGGCTTTTTTTCGGTATTTTCTTGCCAAGAAAAAGCTTCCCAGTGCGACATTTCACTAGAGTAAATTTTATTTTTTATTTTCATAATTCATATAAATTTTTCTAAAGAAATTGGAACTCAAAACTGTAATTAATAAGATAAGTAACACTATACAGGGTGTCCCGTAAGTAGTGGACCAACGGGTTATGGGGGGTAGTGGGACTTATTATCTACCAAAAATATTAAATTTTATTGTCCTAGACCTTGTAGTTCTTGAGTTATGCTTTTTTTCAAAATGTGATGAAAATATCATCCACGTAAGCTAAATATTTTTTTTTATGGTAATATATAATATTTAGCTTACGTGGATGATATTTTCATCACAATTTGGAAAAAAGCATAACTCAAGAACTACAAGGCCTAGGACTGTAAAATTTAGTATTTTCGTTAGATAATAAGTCACACTACTCCCCATAACCCGTTGGTCCACTACTTACGGGACACCCTGTATACAAAGGTTTAGGATTTAAGAAAAGATTTTTGTTTTTGACATTACATGGGTATTATTTTGTGCTAATTCTTTTTCCTCCATATAGTATGAAGGAGTAAATATCTTATTATTTTTCAAGTAGGTACATGGGCATTAAGTGGAATAAACAAAAGCTGGATTCTAATTAGGAATAGTCAGTCTTTATTTCCAAGTTATTCTTAGCTAATTGGGCGAAGGAAATTGCTTTTTGTCTTATATTGGCTTAGATTCTACTCCACTGATTACTTCAGTATTCAAATCTACTAGCAAAATCTACTAGTCAAAGTGTAACAGTTTCGTATCATAAAGACGTATTGGGGTGGCCTAGAATACTGACCCCTATCAGCTAGCAGACCAGGGTGTCGTAACAGGCGACGGAAGTCGGCCACTGCTTGGTAGTAGGCCTTAGCCTTAGTCGCGAAAAAACGAATATATCTTTACAAATAAATAAAATTGGAGTGCATGTTTGTAATATTAAATTAACCGCTTTTTACTAATTGCGTATGGATGTACACGGTACATGTACCAAAATAACATTTTTCACAATTTTTGTCTGTCTGTTTGTTTTGGCTAATCTCAGCAATGGCTGGACCAATTTTGACGGGATTTTTACTGGCAGATAGCTGATGTAATAAGGAGTAACTTAGGCTTGCTTTTATTTTAGAAATTTTCCCTTAGCAATTAAAATTCCACGCGGACGAAGTCGCGGGCACAGCTCACGAGCTCACGAGCTACCGAAGCTCTTCCAGTCTCTGATAACTCTCAACTTTCCACTTTAATTGTCTCGTCAAACAAAACAAGGAAAGTTGTTATCGAGGGTATTGGTTACCTCTCGTGTATCGTGTGAGGTAGAGCGAACGAGTAACAAGCGATCATTAAACTTGTGTTTAAGTTAAGCTTTCGTATTTCACGGAAAATTATAAAGGTACTTACTTTAGTTACCAATCCTTTTTATATAGATGAAATAACCATTTAAGGGTGTAATGTTACCATTTTCGTGGTTCAACCCAAAGGGTGACAAACAAAACCATAATAATATGCAACCGCCATCTGTCTGTCTGTCTGTCATAGGGCTCTATCCCTTGAACTTTCAGACTACGTGTAATACGTGACTTCTGCCTCTCACGTTTTTATGGATCCATGGCAGACTCTGAGCAACTGTTTCTCCGCGAGATGGACCCGTAGTTGGACAGCGAAGAATAAAAGAGACAGCGTTGAAGAGAGATAGATGCGTTGCAGCTTAGGCCGATCGTGCCTCTCTATCGCTACGAGTAGTTCCGCACTCTCGCTTGCACGCTTGGCTCAGGCGGAACGTGACAATGACGTCATACTTTTTCGTCCGTGCAGCCGTTGTTCATCGATTTATAAGACGATATCACGTCAATATTTGTTTATTGTTATCATGAGTCATTGTTTTCTAACATCAATTAAAGTTAACTCACCAAAACAATCACCTCATAATTATTTAATATGCAATACACATGTTAAGTCGTAAAGTCTTTTCAACTCGCTACCGTATTCAGAACCCATCAAGGTGAGAGATCGGAACAACTTAAATGAACGGCTTCCGAATTGACAGGGGGATCCGGGTAAGTTTTAATGAACCTTGGCAGGGTTGGCATTGCGGGGAAAATTTGTTCAAGTAGGTACCCCAAATTTTAAGAGTTTACCTCCCCATGTTGTCGAAAACTTGTCACTTGTATCCACTGATCTATAGATACACTAGATGAGTTTTGTTAGTTAAGTTATTGAGTGTTTTTTGCCGTTAGGTTTGTAATTAATTTTAGGTGTTGTATTCAATAAATACTGAGCAATAATTATATTTAACCAAAACTGGGAATATTTTACTGAGGTAACAATTACAACTTGGATTAAGAAAAATATTAGTTCGAACAACCAAAACACTTTTATAAGATAAAATAATGATGAATAAATTTTGTCACTGTGCTGTTCAACATTGAGGATTATTCCCTTGCGTGGAGCCCATCCTCCAAGCGCAGTATCCGATCGTACTTGTCATAAAATTTACATCGTCACCTGTACTAAAGCAATATACGGCTTGTGTCGTAGAGTAAGACGAAGTATTTCTTATTTAGCTTGCAAGATGTGCATGTAAAAATAATTTAAAAGAAGAGATATGATACTATAGGTTCAATAATAGAGAATAATAGCGTATAATAATGTATGGTAAGAATAAAACGAGTTCACCGAGATATTCTATCGGCAGGAGAGCTTAGTCCGGAATGGAGTTGAAGCCGATGGGCGCATATTTCTACGCCGGAACCAAGCACTAAATCAGCCTGGGTATCTATAGTAAGCCGCGCGTTTGTTACTCCAACGATAAAACCAGATATATTTTCTATCTTTTGGAGCTGGTGTTATGGACGTCTAACGTCCGATAACAAACTAACGATAACAAATATCTGGTGTCTGTAGCTTGTAAGCCTACCTATGACATAAGGCAGTCAATTCCCATTATTAAAACAATTTACATTTAACTATCTCTTTCGGTCTCATACGATTCGTAATTATCTTTCGCATCCATTGATACAGTAATGTCATCGAAGCAGATTAAAAAGTTCGACTCACTTTATAATATCGCTCGTTATGAGGACTGAGATGGTTGTCTCAAAAATGTAGCCGGCTATTTGGTCGTACGCTTGTTTTTGATAACTCATAGAGAGTATTAATTACAATCAAACTGTAGATACGTTGCCCGAAAGGTGACTTTATACCTAAAGGTGACTGTTAATGTTAATTTAAACTTAATAGAAGCAGTTTGTTCGAATCGTATGACACCGTGTCTCATAATAACATGTGGTCATGACAAAGTCATTTAACATAAATTGCGATGACAAATTAAGCGAATAATTTTAATTTCAAAAGTTGGCAAAATACTTTGAAGTTGAAACACGCGACATCTGGTAGGGACGCGGTGTTATTCATTACCTTTGTTTGTTTTAAACTTTTCCAGGGGAAATTGGGGTTTCTTAGTAAAGGATATCCTTTAATGGGTCATTTTGGTTTGTACATAATATACTGTATAACATGTTTACCGGCTCGTGTTCGAACATCTATACTAATAATAAAATTGTAATAGATCTATTATTATTATAGGGAGGAATTATACGGAGGCTTTCTTATAGTTAAAGGATCATACAATATTTTAATTATACTCTATTTCTGCACGAGCATTACTCGAAAATTACATTGGTACCTAATGACATCTGACACGAACTGACTTGACCTGAAATCAAATGTCTCTTGAATGTTGAATGTGAATCATTTGTTAGTTCTAAAAATATAATCGGAATAGAACGGGCTGGGAAGGTGTATTTACCCGTTTAGTCAAACATATTTTAATGACTTGTGGTTACAGTATTGGAGCGCCAGAAGTTATACAGGTCCCTGCTTCATTTTTGGCCGGCAATACTTCAGTGTGGTCTTTGTACCTGATGCATGATGCATAGGCAATGCTGACCAGATACCATCCATACCATAAAAACATGCCAAGTACCTCGACATACTTCCCAAACAAATAATAAAGCTCACAGGTGTGTATTTATATATACGATAAAAAAAATTTGGATACTGAATTCGAACCCAGGGTCATGTGTAAAATACAGACGTCCAACCAACAAAGCAATCACAGCTTAATTTTTCAGTATTACGCATACTAGGACTGTTTTGAATTTAAAATGCACGAACAAAAGACATCGTTCCTATTTACTCCCCACGCGAATAAAACTTCAGTTTTTATACAGAGCCATTCCGTGTGAGTTGTTTTTTAAAGAATAACCCGAAAATATTACGCTCATTACACTCTGCAGAACTAAAACAAAGAAAGAGAATTCGGAATGAGTGCATCTGTTAGTTCAATTTTTAATAATGCTTGCTTGGTACTGAGCTTTTGCTGGTGGTCCAATAATTCAGCGTTTACACCTGAAGCTTTTTAACCGCCGATGCAAAAGGAGGGGTGTTATAAGTGTGACGTGTCCGTGTATCTGTGTGTCTGTCTGTGGCATTGTAGCTCCTAAAAGATAGGACCGATTATGATTCGGTTTTTATAAGAATGCTGATGTGATTAAGATGGTTCTTAGCGAAAATTTATGAAGATCTGTTCAGGCATTTCAAGGTCATCAGCTCTTTTTGTTAAATGTGAAATATTACACGCGTAATGGGAATATCATTTTATTTTTAATTAACAACTGTTTCTAATTAAGTTGTTATTGAAGCAACAAAGACGTATAAACATCCCAATTATCCAGCTGCATGGTATGCCTTATGAGTCTCTCTCACTAATGGAGTCAAATGTTTTGGAGAGCAAAGGCTAATGTATGTATGTTGTTTACTTGACTGGGCTGTTCCAGTGTGGATTGATGAAATGGTTACTAGCTAGCCTCGGAAGTTTTTATGCTACCCAGGAGGTTAGGTCTGGGATCGCAGGAGCGTCAGTTATTTTGGCTCGAAGCTTATCTCTCATTTTTGTGGTGTGGTGAGGTGTGGTTTGGTGTGGTGCATTTTAAAGAAATTCCCATTTTACTACCATAGTGGATTATTATTGCAAACTGTTCTTATCCCATAAGACAGTTATACTCAAACCGCTGTACACTTAAATTGTTGGCGTAGAAACTCCCAGTGTCATCAAGCCTAGAATTATTCTTATGCAAAAATCTGCAATCTTGCAATGGAACAAACCGTTGTTATTTAGCATACTCATTAAACCTTGTGATTATAACCAGCTCTTTAGAGTCTTACTGGGCATAAGCTTCTTGCTACGTGGAAGATACTTTACTGAAACTGGTGGGTTGATTAGTTGCCGGCTAATCCGAGTGTTAGAAGTTTTTATGCCTTAATACAAAATAAATAGAGTTTTGACGACCCCGTAGGCTAGTTGGTAGAGACCCTGTGACCTGTCTTCGAAATGGAGGTTCCCGGGTTTGATTACTAGCCGGAGGAGACATTAATGTGACAGATATAAGTATGTTTGTTCTCAGGTGGGGGGTGTTAGTGCTGTGTAGTGTGTGGATCCTAGTACAGGGTATGAATGAAAAGCGTTTTTTTCTTATGGACTGTTTCATTACCATACAGCTGTCATGCAGCTTAAAATAACCTGTTTAATTTACTTTTATCCTGTGACACATTAGTTACTTGATGCAAAATCATTATACCATCATGATTAACAAGCTCATTAAAATCCATTGTGATTTTGGACAGCAGACGCTGATTCTACCTATACTAGATTCCAGAACAAAATTAGACCAGTATCCTTCTTTTCACGATATAAAAGTGTCTTCTCAGAAAGGAGCAATAATATAAAAGGTTTTGTGTGTGAAACAAGTAGTTTTCCGGGCCGTTTCGTTTGCGCCGGTATGGCAGTTTGTAAGCTAGAACGTAGAACGTGTAAAGTTTCGACTTTGTCTTCTGCTGAAGAACAATTTGTGGGGCCTGTGAGATGGTGAAAATATCCACACTGTATGTATGTTATTTTACTGTGGGTTGAAATATAGCTTGCTATTTAGTATAATTTGTGACGACCCCGTATCCAAGTTGGTAGTGACCCTGCCGGCGAAGCGAGGGAAACCGGGATCGATTCCCCGTCAGGGCAAACATTTAAATGACAGGGCGTTTATTAGAAAAAAATCGCATCACCCGATGGTAAGCAGTCATTACCACTTACCATCGGGTGGCTCGTCTGTTCGTTTGTCGGCGATTTTTTCAACAGATTGCATTGGTTGCCTTGTTTCACAAGGAGGCCGGGATTGCCTTTGATTCGAAAACCGGGTATAACTTATTCATTAATAAAAATATTACCAGAACAGTTGGAATTGGATCAAAATATTACCTAAGGGTTAAAACTTCCTCAACCCGAAAGAGCTCTAACGAATTTCCCTACTTAGTGGTACCGCGCGCAATTCTTAAGTACTTTATGTCCAATTTTTAAGTGCGTCGAAGTTTTAAGTGACTTGGAGGGACTTGGGTTTTAGGCCGATGCAAATGACTATTAACATTTAGGCTTTTTTATGGTACTCCTTAAACATCTCTGTGAAATATTTATGTAACGCGGCTTCTCTGAAACATTACTCTCTTAAGTCTCGCGTAGAATAATAACGTTTATAGTAAGCGTAACAAGGACTAAGTATACGAGAATTTTATTTGACTAATTGTGTGGCGCAATTATTACCACGGTGGACTGCATTTCAAAGGGTTCGATTTCAGCGAAGACTGACGAGTTTAAATGTTTATTTGTTGACTTTCTGTGTTGACCATAACACCCATGTTATAAAGAATCCTAGTGCGGGGTTATGAGTATGTAGTGATTGGTTTGTTTTTGATTTTAGTTGTGTTTTTGGTGCTTAGTGTGTTTTTTTATAGACCCTATTCTATATAAATTAATACAATTATTAATGCATGTGATCATATCAAGAAAGTACTGGCTTTCAAGATTTTGCTGTGCCAAGTATTCTCAACATAGCTAGGAAAACTTGAAATCAAAGAAAATTGGTAAAACTTTCCGCTTTTCAATTGAGGAAATTGTTTCAGTTTCAAGGTAGGAACAAACTACCGCTAAGCATGTAAGTTTGTGACAGTAATACAAGAGTGTCTTTATAGTTTTTATTAGTACTTAAACTAGTTTCTGTTTGGGAGTTCACCTGTGTGCACTACAAGAGCACTGTATTTCTAGGGTCTCTACCTGTACTTTTTATTTTTGGCATACGTTTATACAGTTATTACTACGATGATAATTTAGGAATGCATATTGGCGTACAATATAGTGTCTCGTAGTTGTCGTCTGATGACCATAATGTTCTCAAAAGTGTTTAAAGTCCACCAATCCGGCCAGCGTGGTGAACTAACACCTCACACTGCGACAGAAGACCCAAGCTAAGTATGACAGTTATGGGTTACGATGATAGCTACGTTATTTATGTTAGACCGACATGCTTCAGACCTATCCGAGGTCCGTAGTCATGACAGCAGATGACGGCTCGAGCGCTCGTCTGCGACTGACTGTTGTCGTAATTAATGTTGATATCAGTGAGTATTGTGACTTGATTCGTTTGTCGACATTTTGCATTAAAAATACTTCAATCGCTGCAAATCAGGCTCCAAGCAAAGAAGTGTACCAACCGCTAAATCTTCAAACTTTACTAACCTTGTCATAAACTTATTTGGCAAGGTTTTTTGAACGCTGGTCCTCAAACGACGTAGTTTCGTGGTTAACAAACTTCAAAATTGAATCACGTAACGCAACTAAACTTCAATTATCAACTCTCTGTTCCGAGTTTTTTAAGAGAATCTTCGGAGCGCCATTTTATGTGAGGGAATTTGAGGGAAGTTTGTTCTTTGCAGATTAAATAATCATGTAGGTGATCCTTTACGCTTGTGGTTTTATTTGGAAATTACAATGTTAATTTTTTTAAGCTTTATGTTTAAAATACAAAGCGCTGGTAATACCGGCGATACTAAATTAAAGTGGGAATACCTTAATCCTCTATCAATAATAAAAATGCATGGAAAGGACCAATTGTGCTAAGGTTAGTGTATATGTATATTTGTATTAAAGATATCTTAACGTATTTTACTTTGGTTTTAAAATATGTGCTGAGGAGTTTCTTTCGCCGTTTCTTTTCCTTCATAATAAATAATTGTAAAGCGCATTTGCGAAACGGTGATAGAATAAAAAAAGTGCAAAATTGTATCAGTGATACCTATATGAATATAATATTTTGAATTTGGATTTAGACATCTGCATTATATCAACGTGGTGGAGTTTACATCAGGTCTTCTAAATTACGAAAACTGGCACGGAAAGAGACGGCGATAGAATTTTTCCCTTGGTCCTCTTCCTTCTTTCCGATCCGAAAATTGTAGTCAAGCATTAACAATTTTAATTACTAAAAAAAGATCATAGAATAAAATTTCCACTATTATAATAATTTATTTCTTATTTCTTATTCCTGATGACCCCATGAACACTGGTAAGTACTTCTTGTAAACTTAGGAATTTCTGAGAAGTGAAGCGAGCTCGGGTTTCTGGTTATTAGAATAAAAAGAGAAGTAAATTAATTACGTTCACTGGCTAGTATTTTATGTCCAACGGTTCTTTCATTAAATTAACTATGATTATGATATCTTTTGCGTTTATTAACGTTATAAAATAACCTGCATTAAAAGGAAATTTCACTAGGGCATCATAGAAATAAACTAGTATTTCTACGAAGAACTAATTTAAAGCAACCTTAATTTTATTATAACAAATCAGTCAACAGTCATTGTGTTCACACTGCCCAAAGGCTGGGAGAGAATGCTTTAAGCATTAAGCCTTTGTCTCTGTACTTTTTGTATGGTGCATAGTCACTACATAGTATAAAACAAAGTCGCTTTCTCTGTACCTATGTATGCTTAGATCTTTAAAACTACGCAACGGATTTTGATGGGGGTTTCAAGAGGAAAGTTTATATGTATAATATATTAAAGGTTTTCGCAAAATGAAAAATAACGCGCGTGAAAATAAATTAGTGCGCTAGTTACGTTTAACAATTTTGGACTTGGGTATTAAGGGACAGGTTTCCCGAAGCGAAGCGAGGGCGAGTTTACTAGTTTAAAATAAATAAATAAGTATCCTACACCTGTGAAGGTAGATCCTACTGAAGTGATCGACTGCCCATCTTACTAATCAAAAGTTTTCTTTCCTTCTCGGCCAGCAATTCATCCGCGATTGATGATATACCACCATTAATATCAGTCCCCAACGTTCTACGAAAGAAAACGCAATGTTACTGAAATTTCAATGTGCTTTAATCATTACACGCAGATATAAAATCCTATGTATGCATCAATCACCCAATCAATAGAATTAGGTCAGGTGTTGCATTTGATTGATTTCATCTACTCAATCACATCGAAACGTGTGCAAAAAATCTCAATTACGTAAACGATCAGATCTCGTTTGTCATTTTGGACGTGCACTGCAGTTTTAAATAAATAAAGTAAGTAATTTGTTATACAATTCGATACAATAGGTATGTTTTAAGAAACTAAATTACTAAAAATAAAATACATCGGTAAATTATTTATGCTGTGATGGTATTTTTTTTCTAACGCGCCGCTCTTCGCTCGAAATTCGACCGTAATTCATTCATCCACATGAAAAAATCAAAATGTGCGCCGTTCACAAGTCACAAGTGCTAGAAGAGAAATCTTCAAAGATAGTTTGGTTAGATGTGACAACTATTGTTGTAACGCTGCAGCGAACTTTAGTTCTAACATTTGCTAAAGCTCCTATCTCATTTTCTCCCACGTTAAAATGTGTCTGTCTTTTTCGTTTCCGTATCGTTTCATTTGCGCGTCATTTCCGTTACATCGAATTCCAAATCACAGCAATACTATAGAAGTTATTACTTCAAAAATTCAAATTAACATCTAATATTTACAACTGAATTATAGTAACTAACACGTTCAACGCAGCCGCACTCTTCCTTCCCAATTCCGTGACCCATGTTCCCCCAACACGGTAGCATAAAAAATTTAACGGAACCATCTCCGTAGTCCACTAAGAAGCAAACAGATTAAAACAGGCAACATAAGTCCTTGTTCTGTGCTAGAGTCTGTATAAATAAATATACGCTAGGTAGGTACCCAAGCCTACTATGAAATATTAATGATGGAAAATCAACAAGCATCGAAAACAAGCTCCACTGGCCAGTTAAGTATCATCTAATATATCATGCACCATTAGAAACTAGAACTAATCTCCTATTTGCTAATTAAATGAGCACTAGAATGTCCAGGAGTAGTGAACCACTTTAATTTAATCAAGGGCTTAGTTGAAAGTGAATGAGTTTATGTAACGTGAAGCGTTTCATAGTTGATTTTATCTAGAATAGTGACCCTTTCGCTCTTCGGTAAACTTAAGCTTTTCACAGTATCTCCACACTAAATTTTATCTGTTATCCCGCAGGATGAAATACGTTTCCTGGGATGAAAATTATCCCAACTCTCACCCGTGATAAACTCAAAAAAATTAAAATCAAATCATTTACTTCATGTAGATATTTATAAAGACACTTGTCTTATGAACATTCACCACTGTTTCGCAAAATTAAATATTAAATTTTAAATCTTAGCGAAGAAATGTGATTGGAATAATTGACAACCCCGTAGCCTAGTTGGTAGGGACCCTGCCTGCGAAGCGAGGGGTCCCGGGTTCGATTCCCGTGCAGATGTTTATGTGACAGATATAATATGTTTGTTCTCGGGTCATGGGTGTTAATGATGTGTAATTTATGTTGTCCATGCCACCCGCGACACAGGGAATCCTATGAGATGAGTGTGTTTACGTTTAACGGTTCGGCTAATTACTAATTAGCCAACGGTGTTAGAACACTCAGAACGTTAGTTTGTAAGTTCGTTAGTATAGGTATGAGGACTCAGGCAGGGACCGTTATTAATAGTTAGTCCTGTTAACAGCTGTAATATTCCAGTTAGTTTTGCAATAATGCCACTAATCCCACAAGCTCTAAACGATTATCTGAACCAAGTAAACAGAGAGAGCAAGAGATTATATTCACATTAGTCGCACACAAGAGAAATTTACACGATATTTTTAATTGAAAAAGTAGACCATTTACTTAATCCATTCATGATAATTAATATATTCCCCAGCTTATAATTTAAATCGCGTTGAATCAGTTACGGCTATTAGTCTACAGCTAAGTGCTTAGTTTATGATTAAGTTTATTCGAGAATGTATGATTACTTTGAGATTGATTAATTTTATTCCAGTAAGAGCCGATTTCACCAATGTCGTACAAGTCTTATTCCCGGGATAAGTAGTCAATTACTCGCGAGTATGCCCATTTTACGTTTCACCAAAATATAAAATCTCTATATTAAAGTATGGTACAATAAAATATACATAATAATATATTTATTGTTTTACAGTCATAAAACTCGTAAATACTAGTCACAACTATAATAAAGAAGTTAATTGATGCTGAAACTGCTGACTGAAGTAATCGACCTCGATTTAAACTCATCATTCAATTTCCGCCTCGCTGGGAATCGAACCCAGGACCCTTGGAACGTCGATCCGACGCGCGACGTAGTAACTCTAACTATTGCGCCATACGGGTCGACGGCCTCATTAGAAGATATCCTTCATATTCTCGAATCATGTTACACACTCAATACTTATAATACTGAAGTTACAAGAAAATATGAGTTCTGTACAACTTTATCAAGTTATCTCCTTTTATCCAACTTTACTGCAGTAAGAATTTAAAATTGATTTTAAGTTGTACTTTCATAAGCTTCCCTCTTTGTTGTTTGAACCGTGTTACGAGCTTAAATTGGATTTTTTTCATCACAACCACTCACATTTTCTTATTTGATTTGTATTTCTTGTAATAGTTTGATATCATTACGGGAGTATTTCGGCGATAAGTACCTAATAGTAGGTACATTACGATACGTGTGCGTAAAGTTGTATATTACATAAGTTTAAGTTTAAGTTGTGGCGACATCGCACGCACGTCACACGATGACGTCACGAAGCCTGAATCACGCTATCGAAGTTTTCTACATCGCTTGCATATATACAAGTTCCAACAAAGCGGCAGTCGGGGCTTCAACTCCTCCCGGGCAAGACGTCTTGCCCGGCCGGAGATCTCCCTTTGCCAAAAAGTTAACATAAGTTTAAGTAAGTATAGTAAGTAAAAGCATAAGCATAAGTGAAAGCAACGTTGCTTTCACTTCGCTTTCAAAAAACCTTTGTCTTAGAACCATTGACTTATTATTACTATGGATGTCGGGTCCGCGCTAAAAATGTCCGAGTCAAATGAGCAACAAAACGCAAAAAGAGCTACAACCGACTGCAATCGAAATTAAATCGTGATGTAATGATTTAAGTGTTTAAATTATTCTATTGTCGCGATGGCTTTTCACATTTTTTTTCGCGATTTTAGTATAAGACCCGACGTTCATAGTAATAATAAGTCAATGCTTAGAACCCAAACACGACAAAATGCTTACGGGATCCAGATTGTCATATTTAGGTATTGTGTTTTCTGAACCGGTTGTAATTAAACAACCGCATCCAAATCGGTCTAGCCGCTTATGAGATTAAGGAACGAAATTTTATATATTTTGTTAATAAACAATAGAATCCCGTTGAAACTTTTGAATTATGTAACCCTAAAATGCAAACGAGTTCAGTTGTTTTATGCAAGCTATCCGCGTTGTCTGCATTGCAATCAACATTCTTAGAGTTAACATGCAAAGTGGCGAGTTCTGGAGAGGCTTCGTTTGCAAATGTTGTAATTTTGAGTACGTAGACGTTAGCCCTGGACTTTTGACGGCAAGGTTTTAGGGTAGCGTGGGAATGAGCATGGCAAATTATTATTTTGTTCGTTTTTTATTGTCATATTCACACACAAACACACAGAAACACACATTTACGCACATACACGCACACACACGCTTACACATTATGATATCACCTAACTATAATTATTTGGTCAATATAATGTAGAAAATTCTTTTTAATGTTTATTTTTATCGGAACCCCCTTAGGGATCTGACTTTTAAAATTATTTATTGTGATAGGGTATGGATCCCTAAACACTACTTAAAAACACGTAAACCATGAATGAGGTTTTTTTTTAATCTTTATTGTTTATAAAGGGGTTTTGTCACGCAAAAATGAATGAATCACGCATGAATGAGGTTTGCTTGGCCTTAAATGGAGTCGCCCAGAACTTGTTAACGGCGGCTGTTTACGCAATTATAAGTTGTATTCGTGAAAATAATTTGAATGAAGTAACGAGTTTTGGTTCGTTAAAATATGTATTAAAAGTAAATTAAACTTTTAGTTACGAGAATCAGGCCTCAGATTTTCGTTTTCATGTGACACCTGTATTTGTCGGATTTTTTTAAGCCGCCCGAAGGCCTCCGACATGGCCCAACGATTGCTACCTAACGATAACAACCTTATGTGCCCTCTGAAGCACCGACCGCGCTCGCTGACACTTAACTTGGTCGATCACTAGGTTCAACACTATACCACAGAGTAGTTACCTTTTTTTAACTACTCTGTGACTATACATCGGCGGCATGTGTGGCGCTTAATAATAATTAACCACTTACCGCTCTCCATTCACGATGAAGAAAGACCCTTAAATCAACTGTAGGAACTAACCGCGAAATAATTTTGGTGGAAAATTTTTCAGCAAAATTTCCGCCCAAAATTCATATGAGCACAGCTTGGCAGAACATCCAAGCGCAGAAACGTAAACTCGTTAACTCTTATTTTTGCTTTTTGTGTACACAATTCCTTACCCGTGCCCGGTTTAGTTGAACTTCGTTATTATTAATCGACTTAGGTACCTTCTACGGTTGCATTTACAAAACATAGATTAGTTAAGAGTAAGTTGTCGAATTAGAACGAGACTGTTACTAACATTTACTAACTGGACTATTACTAACAACAATTTACATGACTAACTATCCGTAAACGTCCCTATCCCAGTCCACAACTAATCAACTAATGTTCTAACACCGTAACCATCCCAGTCTCCATTTGTCATCCCAGTCAGAATTGTCTTGGGCGGCAGCGTAAGGGTCGTTTGCTACCATAATTATTAATTAATTAATTTTATTATTTAATACCATATTTAATACCATAAAAAATGACTAAACAAAACAAGTAGTATACTACTAGTATATCTAATGCTTTATTAAAATTAGAATTCAAAATTGTTTAAATTTTTTTTATCATGATACACTTATCCAAGTAAATATTTTTTAATTTTACCACCGTTTTACCACGGTTAAAGAAACTGCTTTTAAAACGCAAAATAAAAAATATGTAACACTAGCTTTAACCCTCGGCTTCGCCCGCGTGGTCAAAGGAAATTGACAATGAGTTGTTTATCACACATTTGTGGTGGATAAATAGTGAAACATCCTTATTTTTCTCTTACAAGCAAAAAATTCCGTTTCTATAGAGACCCCTAAAACCATTACATTAAAAAAATCACTAATGTAATTTTACCCGGGAATGGGTTCATAAAAAAATCTAGCAATATTTTCAAGTTAATAGTACTTAAAATAGCGGTTATAGCTTGTGTACAGCAGCCAGCCGTTATATGAGTTATAAATAATATGACAAAGCTGACCCAAAATCCGTTTAAAAATTCTAAAACAAATACTAAACTTTAAATTTTACTGCATAAAATCTAAAGTATAATATGTATTTTCTTAAATTGATTAACCATTTTATCTAAAACCAAATAATTAAGTGTCTGTTTTTTTACAATGAGACCTATAGAATCCTTTATCCTTAAAGTATACACAACATATACTTAAAGTATTAGTTAAGCAGTAAGCTATGTTCAGCAGCACTGATAGCCAAGTGGTTGAAACGTTGGGCTCTCGAACAAGGGAGGGTGGGGTTCGATTCCCGCACGCATCTCTAATTTTCTCCATACGTTCTCAGAGGTGTGTATCTCCCAATCCACACCTGGCCAGCGTGGTCGACTATGGCCTATACTCCTCACAAAGGACGAGAGAGAGAGAGAGAGAGGACCCGAGCCCAACAGTCGGAAAGCATAATAATTATTATACACAACCATATTTTTATACAATTTAATAATATTGTTCTTAAAGATCGCCACGTTCAATATTGTCATTCTGCGATCATTCCGTGCTCTTTGATACATAAGAGCGATTGCCTGCAATACACACCACTTTACAAGCTGAGCATTGCCGCCAATGTTTGCTTAACATTTGTTTCGCGTGCTTCTTTTCAATAACGACGCTTCCCGCTTGTCCGAATGGTATCTTGACACGATTTGGTCAAACGCTTAAAACCAACCTTCTCTCCATTACATACAGTGCATTTCCTAATACACCAATATTAAGTCCTACTTTGATGAAATATCAACACTATGTGCGGTCGGCAGCGGTCTTATTCCGTTTGTTTAGAGTGCATTTCGGTGTGTCGAGATGTAATATCACGGTAATAAGTGGAGCAACGAGCTGACACGGTTGGTAAAGTCAAAAGCTAAAAGATAGGGGAAGACTTCCTTTTGATTCCATTCGCTTTTTTCGCTTTGAGATTTGTATTATGTGGTAATGATCACGGAATGGAAAATTAGCTTGTGATTATCCGGAAAAATGTTTGTTCGAACATAGTTAACGGCATGCGATAAGAAAGGTTGGTCTAAATCTAAAAGATACAGTAGTTAGCCAAGTTAAGACGGATCCATTTTCATATAATTTTAAACTTGTTTTTACGCGGCTTCGCCCGCATGGTAATTGGAAAAGGGCGTTACCTTTAAAATTATCACAGGGGAACGAATTATCGGGATAAAACTATCCTTGTGCTTTTCCGGGTATCTAACTATCTCCATACCAAATTTCATCGAAATCGGTTCAGAAATCGAAGCAGATAGACAGACAGATACACTTTTAATTAACTTAACCCTAAATCTAATAAAATATCTAATAGTAAATCTGTAGTAGGTACCTAGAGTAAAACTGATAGTCGATAAAGGATATACATGCATTGTATTACTTCGAAAATATTAGCACATACGTAAGAGCGAGCGTAATAAATTCGTTGGCGACGCGTGTATATCACGAGAATTGGATAATCCGTCTCGAACAGAACTCTGGTTCTGACTTTATTGGTTAAAAATGGTAAATAAGCAGACTTAGCCAAGTCTAGACGTTAATATGTAACTATGGCTAAAATTGCTTAATGGGTTATCCGCCTTTCTTGGCTGGCCACGCATTGGTGATGCTTTTGATGATAGAGTGGACAGTGACTTCAAGCCATATCATATCGTACATCATTTCATTTCATTTCATGTCAAGAACTGAGGTTTACAGGAGAGCGTTATTGACATGTCTTTATGAACGTAGGGAACGTCGAAATATCACGCGGGCGAAGCCCCGGGCAAATGCCAGTTATGTAGATAAAAAGCCATTAACTTTATAACTCCATACTTAAAATACAGAAAATGTATTTAGAATAATTCATAACAATAGGTTTCAGTATAGAGTTTCTTTCACCGCTTTTTCTGTTCAGTGATAAATCACCTTTTAACACTGTAGAAGACCCAAATATTTTTAAATTTGAATTTTGTTTATACAGGCGTGTTTAGCGCAAAAGCAATTATATCAGCACAATAAGTTTAATTACTTAAATCTTTATAATCTCAGCGCAAAATGGTTCCATTCTACATACAAGATTAATAAAGTCTCTGGAAAATTCCCATAATTACAGGCCATTATTCCCGGACTACGGTACAGGATATAACGGACCTTATTGTTTTTTTTATTAACGTAATATTTTATTATTTGCTTTAAAAGAATGTGAGTTTTTGTGGTGAACAGAAAGAACAGGAATTTATTTTTGTTACAAAAATAGGAACACACAAAACAATTTACTGAGGGTATAAAAAAGAAATAAAATCGTTCTTGTACTGTAAATATATTTATTGCTAGTAAACTCACGAAACATACGTTGATAAGTATCCTATATGATACACCTATACCAGGATATATCCTAGTCTAGGTCACGGTATACCCGTGTGCCAAAACTATCCCATGTTTTTTCCTGAGTCTCAAACTATCCCATACCAAAGGAGAATGATTATTTTTGCCGGCACTTTTCTCACACTTCAGATGAACTCCAGCACCATAATTATTAGTTTTTAATATAACCATCGTCTAAGCATTAGAATCAGTATTTGAAACAGGGGATTTTATTAAAAACAAGCCTACACCCGCGGCTTCGCCCGCCAAAAATACCTAAATACCACCAAACGTTACACAGTATATTATCACGCCATATGTTTTACGTGTACTTGGCGCGAGACACTATCGTGTCTCCGTATTACATTTTTGCACGTGATTTAGATGTAAAATCTTAGTTGTCATGAGTATAATGAAGTAAGTTGTCATATATGACGAGAAGGTATGTTGAACTGTTAATATCTTAATAACATAAATAAATTTCTAACCCCGGTTTACCTTTGAAAAATACTAACGTGACTTGGTAAACAATTTTATTAACTAAGCAGATCAAAGTAAATAATTATGAAGCCATTATAGGTAATTTCCCCATACTTTAATGATCATTGTCCTTTCATCTAAATCGGGAAATATAGCGCTGTTTCTTCGCAACCCATAACAGTCCCACTGCTGCGCTTGGGTCTCCTCTCAATGTGACAGGCCGTAGCCTGTATCCGTCCATAGTATCCGTAGCACCTTAGTAGCGTAGCGTAGCAAGCATGCAGCCCCACCTTCCGCTGCCGCCCATGACAACTGTGGCCGACTTAGAACAAGACTCAAATGGCGACTTAAATCCAGTTAGCAGGTGGTGTTAGGACATTAATTGGTTCGTTTGTTAGTAAGACTGAGACCGTTAGTGATAGTTAGTCCTGACAGTAATTGTTAGTTAGTCTCGTTCTAATTCGATCATAGATCTTGCTACCCTTGAGGAGTGAGATGGTAGCTTCTAAAAAAGTGTAACCTACTCTATACTTTGGACATTATAATATTTTTATTACAGCAATAAATCATACCACTAACGTACTCAAAACACGCTACTCGCAGATAATCGTACAGGAATTCCATTTTAAGAACTTTATTTATGGTGTCAAATTTTTCAACGGAATCGTAAACATTATAAATTTTTATTTAGAAACATTAAACTCGTTAAGTTAAATTTATTACTTGAAGGAGCGTTTTATGTTCGTTTATAATAACTTTTATGAAGGCTGTCCTAGTTAACTAATTCTTTTTAAAAAAGGTATTTTTAAACCCCACTATATTATTTTTAGTATAGGTACTAAAAATAAAACTGTAGTGGGGTCGGATATGTACAATTATATTGGTTATTTTTGGAAAATTTAAGATAATATTACGTACTTACGTATGTGCTATCTCTCTGTTCGAGCAGCACGTTGAAACTAGTGAACATAATTAGACGATACTTGGCATGTAAATTAATTTATTTCACGTACGTACCACGTACGTACTATACCGCAATACGCAGACGTATACACGTGGTATCGGTCTCTCTGGTCAAGTATCTAAACGGGCCGTTACCGAAACGTCTCTCAGACATGATAACATACTTCATTTCTAACTTTTTTATGGAATTGAGATAGGAAACGAGGATGCAGCACCACCCTTCCGCTGCCGCCCAAGTAAGACTTATTTGGTCTTCTTTTCTTCGTCTTATTCGGTATCTTCATTGCTGAAGGTCGTGTCTAGCATGAAGTGTTGGTCACTCGGTGTACCTTCTCCACGATCCTCTATCTTCGGCGGTCTTTAAAGCTTGGGTAATTGGCAAGCCTGTGAGGGTCTTTACTAGGGCGGACCACCGGGTAGGTGAGCGACCGCGTTTATTTGATCACAGATGAAATAATTTATACATTTTCTATTTTCAATACGATTTCACAACTTATCTTTCCTATTTATTATTGCTGCACAAGAAACCCTAGGTGAATAATAGAACAGCTTGCTTACGCTTGTCGTATTAGCTCGTCTCAGGGAACTGCAATAAAGGTCTTAGGTGGGCGGTCGGTTAACACAAATATTGGATCTGCACGATTGCTTCAGCTATTTGGTTGGTCTACGTTTGTGTGAGATTTGTACTTAGGTACAGATGGCTTGATTGGTTTTGTGTTTCCATCAGAGGTGCGAGTAGGTGACAGTGGATTTAATTTGTCAGCACTTATCATCAAAACAAAGTCCCCAGCTGCGTCTGTCTGTCTGTCTGTTCGCCTCTCTTATGAAACCCTATTCGCTCTCCTCTTGAAGATTCCCACATTATCAACTAAAGTCTAATTTGTGTATGTATGTCAGAAACCAACATTAAACTTCTTACTTATTTTAATTGCAAGTATTTCGGAAGTTGCAAAAAAATCACCAGTTGTGAAACAATAAGCGTTTATTTTATAAAACCACACTAAAAACAAACTATTTTACTTATTATTTATTTTATTGCAAATGGTTCGGAAGTTGCAAAACAATAAGCAGTTGCAAAACAATAAGCAATTGCAACGGAAAAAGACCGGGCGTAATAAGCAATGATTTGGTATGTATAGAACGATCAATATTTCATGAGAATGCCGGCGATGCCGTAAATCCAGTCGCCAATCATTTATTCACAGCTGACGAGTTATTTTATGGAAGTGATCGGGCTTTTTAGATCTGATATCTTTGTTTTATGGTTTAGAAATAGGTTTATGGATAACTATATTTTGTCTCTGAATTCCTTTTTATGGATTTGAATGAGGAATGAGGAAACTTTTATTCGTAATTGGTTTTAACAGTTTTTGAGCTACATATTTGTAACGCACGCTGAGCTTAAAAATGCTCAGTAACTATATCTGTCTGCCTACTTGCCTGGAGATTTTTTTCTGTTACAGTTACAGAAAACACTTGCACTACTTAAGTAGGTATATGAACAGCTCATATTCAAGGTGCCTGCTCATACTCATACTCAATCCTGCTGGAATAATGCTGCAGTAACGCTGGAAAATCTGGTTTCTTAAGAGACGACAGAAGCTGGCATGCTGCTTGGTAGTACAGCTTAAGGATTATTATTTTTATGGGTATTATTATTAAATAATGAATATAATTCCCGGTATTATTATTCATCTTCATAGCCTAGGTTCCTATTTTATTACTTTCAACAGACAAACGTACTAACGAACAGCTATACGTATTATGCTAAAGTGCTATAATAATGACAACAATTTGGTAAATCAACCCATATGACCCTATAATGCCACGAAGGAAAACCTTTTTTTGATTATAATCAGAAAATTACAATGGTGATCAATTTCAACAGAAAATATTTTTATGATATGAAAATTAGTATGCCTATCTACTGTTTCCATTGCCATTCTTTATAACTTTAATATCATCAATAACTTTTATTAAAAAATCCGCTCAAGTTTTCCATAATATTGTCAAAGGTGTGTGAAATCTGCCAATCCGCACTCGGCTGGTGTGGTGGACTATGACTAGTACCTTCACATAGTAAGAGGACATCCGAGCCCAGCAGTGGGACAGTTTTTGGATAGCAACGATAGAACTAGTGTTACATTGTAATACAACAAGAATTGAAAGAAGATCAAATCTGGCAGAGTCAACGTTACAAAATAAAATTGAATTCGCACATTTCCTACCAGTCACATTTCTCTTAGAATCGGGCCGCGACAATCTTAATGTAACCACAAATCCTGAAGATCGTGCGCTTGGCACGCGACCAGTTAGGAACAACGCGCCAGCGGAACTTTGAGAAGCGGCGACTTTTAGTTTCCAACCCCTTTTGGTTGTTCGAGTTCTGGTAAAGAAATAATGGGATGTGTTCTATAGGAATTAAGCTATTGAGATTATGAAACATTTATTCCATAATGCTCAAAATTTTGGTGGCTGTTTAGTTAATTAGAAATATACTGCAAAATAATTAAATTACTATTTTTGTTGGATTTGTCTTTGTAGATATTAAATTTTGAAACGTAGTCGTTTCTGACACGAATATAAACAAAATTAAAAAAAAACAGTAATCCATATTCCATACTTAATATTAAAAATGCGAAAGTGTGTTTGTTTGTTTGTTTCTTCTTCAGTTTATTTGAGTTGCGATAGTTACACCTATTGTTATTCCTATTTATCTAATTTTGTTATACTAAAATTCCATTGGCATATCATTCTCAGGCATTCTACAAACACCTAGATAACTACGACCGCTCTGCCAAGAGTTGAAAAAGAATTCCTTTCTAAATATTATCACACTTTTGGAATCGCAACGTGACAATATAAATGTAACCATTTATGGTCGACTGCGTCCGCAGCATCGGCTGTTTGGCACGCGACCAGTCAGGAGCGAATTGTGCCAGTCGCAACTTTGGGGAGCGGTGACTTTTTGTTCCTACACTTCCTGGCTCCCTCTGGTGTCGATTGAATAATATGTACAGTTTAAAACTATCTAGCTCTTACTTTTTGTCTTAATATAAATAGCCGTTAAACGGACAGACGAGCCACCATATGGTGAGTGATCACCGTCGCCAGATATCACCGATGCGTTGTTGGTCAAGAAAGAAGGAAAAGAAAGGAAAGAAAAAGATATCACTGACAACCATCGCAATATAAGTAAACCCAAAATTGCCGATGCGTTGCCGGCTAAAACGGAAGCGGGAGACGCAAGCAAGACTACCGCCTATCTACCACAAACGATCACACATGTAATTACCGACCGCGTTAGAAGAGCCTCAGTTGATTGATTTGCCTCAGCTTGATTGAGCCTCAGTTGGTTGTTGAAGCGTTTGAGCTATAAACCCTTACACATACATAATGTATGTATGGCGCCGGAAAGAAAATACTTTATATTATTCAACTAAAATAGTACGCGATAAAACAAAATGTAGGTCTATGTAGACTTCAAATATAAAGAGACATTCTTTTACAATGGCAAGATCAGTACTTCGGGAGAATCTACTGTAAAAACTCCCAGCCCTACTAACAAACCCAATTGACAAAAATTTAAAATTCCCTAAAATAGAGTCTATGTCAACGCGATAAGAGCTAAGACACCAGCAAATGTTATTGTAAGTCGTTTAGAACTACCAAATATTTCTGTGCAAGGGGGTCAAATGATTTTGAATCTTATTCCGCTGGGTTACGAGTGTCGGTGACGGCAAATCAGTTGGATAGCACTGCCGAGATCGTAACAATTGAGAAAAATTCATGCATAAATGCATGAATGGCTTTCGAATACTTCTTGATGTGTTCAGCCCGTTCCGTTGGGTTTTGATGCCGAATATATTGTTTGTGAAGACCGATATATGCATGTCGTTTTTATACATGTCCCGGGTCATCTCGTGATTTGATTATGTTGCCTAATTTGAATACCTATATGTTTTAGGAATGTGGTTTATAGGGTTATCAACTTTTTGTTCCATGGCTTTATTGGTCTGCAGTTTGAAGTGTTTTTTAGTCTCAAACTCAAGGCTGTTAATTTAAACCAGCTTTCACTTCTCATGCAGCAGTCTCTCTTCAATAAGAGAGATGTATGGGTACAAATGCTTACCACCACATTGGTGCTCACTAGCATTTGTACCCACCACACAGATAAAATTCAATGGGTTGTGTGTGGTACGGTTTTTTATCTACATGGTTAGCTACATCTTTCTAGAATCAAAAGGCTTTTTATGTTTTTCGATCTTAGTGAAGGAGATCTTCTGCTAGGCAAGCATGGGAAGCGGCCGTGCTTCGACTGTTCATATTCCAAATTTGTATTAAATTTGCAATTTACACGCTCATTCTGCAATTTCACGATTCCACCTCACAACACATCATAGTCTGAATAATATGGTCAATTTAACTATCTATTACGACTACATTCACCACAATAATTACACGTGATCGAGATAAACCATTTACGGTGGTAACATTAACAATGTGGTGAATGTGAGTGTGATCTGACACAGAATGCTTCGGACACAGGGTAGTCAGGGTAAACTCACACTGCGAAAACGCGCGTTTTTTCCGCTGAATGTAACTTGGAAACTCCAGGTTCGGTTTGAGTCAGTGTCGGCCACAGTTGTTATGGGCAGCAGAGGAAGGGCGGTGCTGCATGCTTGTTTGATCCATAAAATCAAATTGTATGAACCATAATAATACCTCATCCAAATCTATATTATATTACCAAATTAATCGTCGTGGATTTTTCATCCATTGCGCGTATGGTTTATGAAATATAGGTAATCTTATTAAACTTTCGATTTTTTCCTGATGTCGACCAGACCCGAGCACTAAGTAAGCACTGGAATTGTAGGTATAGCTTCAGTGGTAAGTAACCAGTGATATAGTCCAACGAAAATCACAAATCACAAAATCGACAAATCGGCCTACGCGCCGCCCGCAAAAAGTAAAATATCAGATTATTGTTCTGACATTCATTTTGACTGAGAACTGACAAACTTACGTAGAAAGCTGCGGTAGATTAATATTCAAAACGTGGTTTATAAACCGCTAGAAAAAGAATTGCGCTGTGTGATTTCGCAGTGTGAGCTGACCCTAAGTTAAAGCATCGCTTTTTAACTTGATCATTTAGCTTGAGCAATGCTATTGTAATAATATAATAATACTTGTAGTGTACGCACGCGCGGTTGTATTTGTATGTGTGCACGTTTTGATTTGAATTAATATACGATTTGGTAAGATTCGAAAGTGTGTACTACATAGAGCCTCAATTGAGTTGTCAGAACTTAATCCTTTGTGATATACACATATACATTACACACAGTCATACATATGTACACTAAACTAAACACATTATCTAAACCATCAATCGGTATTTCATGTTCATTAATTTGAACGCAACGCATGAATAAGCACCATTTGTCTTTATTTGTCTGTGGTTTTGGTCAAGCGATGCGGCCGCAGACTATTAATGAATATCGTTTAAATTAATGGTTATTAGGATGACATTGTTTTCCAAAAATGATACCGGTTTATGACCTCTGTTGATAACGGGTTAATTTAAAACAATAAACGTATTGTTAATTATTTGAATAGATGTAAATCGAAATGCGTGGTATATGAAATTAATTACTTACATAAGTTGGATATGGGTGGGAATAGTATAATGGTATGGTATACCACCGACGACACATCCAATACACATCTAATATTTTATTTTCCGTATTGAATGCATTCTGGCAACTAGCTGAGGTAACACGAAGCGGGGTGACTGGCTGATTCAATGCTGTGATTGGCTAATTCAAGGCCACACGAAACGTTGGAAAGAAATAGATTAATTTAAGCAACGGGAAAGAATGAGACGGCACGAATTTATATCGGTACTATAAGCCAGATGTGTTGACAGAAGCCACTCGCCTGTTATTAGGAGTCTATTGGCTGTGTGGTCCGCAAACCGCAAACCGGCTACCGGTGGCCGAAAACACGTATAAAATACGACAAAGGATAATAGCCGACAAATAGGCAGATAGATCACAGTCATGATGGTCAAAATTCCTCATGAATATTAGCAACGGTAAAGGCACCACCGTTGTGTTGCCGCCCAAGACAAAAGGAAGAAGAAATTTTGATTCTCCCTCGGGACACGGTCTTAAAACCATAACTTTTTTGTTGCCTGATTTATTTTCCTTTCCTTATTTCCTTAGGGAATAAAGAGGATTTATATTTTTGATTTAAAAATGGTCTCATTAAGCAAAGTTTGATTTATTACAGACTTCAAATTTTAATAAATAAAGGACTAGGATTCCCTTTGTCGCGGGTGGCATGGACAACATGAATAACACATCACTAACACCCATGACCCGAGAAAAACCATTTATCTTTCACATAAACATCGGCCCCGGCCGGGAATCGAACCCGGGACCCGGGCGATTAAGATCTCTAAGAAACATTACCATTCTTTAGATCATTTTATACTGGGTTGCTTAAATAAATACATAGTTAATGTCAATGTAGTTTTTGAAGCCTAACAGACATACAATTTCTTAAAACCTTTGGAAATAAACTCCTTAACTACCACCAAACCAACCACCAAATAGATGGAACTGAAACATTCAGAAACCCATTTAATCCACATGAGGCCTCGATTTCACTGTGCTAAGTAAAAAATGTCCTCCACTTTCACCCTAATTCATTCGGAGTACCTTCAAAAGCCAGCAGTCCAAGGCCACTCCTTCCAAACCTCAAGTAAACAACAGGCTCTCGCCAATATTGAGCACGATCCATCTTTATTTGTCCCCGGCTGATGTATCGTTCCGTTGTCGCCGATATTATGTTGCTTCTTTCACGGATAAGGAAACTAGATGTGGTTTGTAAAGTTTCTAGAAACGTCCAACTTGAAGGTAAGTAATGACAGACAAGAATGATACTTAGAGACAGCAACGCCAACGTTTAAATTTGAATAGCCGGAAAACGATCAGACCAGCTATCCAATGATAATAATACACTTTGTTGCCCTCCAAAAGATACAGCAAATGTACTAATAGAATAACACAGTAAATAGGCGGTCGTATCGCTCACACGAAGATAATTTCCAGACAACCTGTGCTTTAGCAGGATAACAAATAGTGTTAGTCTAGTAGAAGAACATGAGGGTAATGTGTGCGTTGAGTAAATTAAGAAACAGTTCAGCAACATAAGGGTCATCGTCACCCAGGGACAATGTAACACCAAAGTCTTTAGCGCTGCGTTACCGACCCATAAAAAAGTTGTCATTGACCGTTAATAGACAATGAATAAGCAGTTCAGAATAGTGGTCTTCTGCACAGGGAGGGTCTGGGTTTAAATCCTGCACGCACATTAAAGTTAAAGTTATGATCGTATTAGAAGTGAATTATTACTGACTTTGGTAAAGGAAAACATCTTAAGTAACCTGGAAACCTAGTTAGGTAACCTGCAAACTTACGTTCTCCATAATGTTCTCAAAGGTTGGTAAGGTCCTCTATTCCGCACTTAGCCAGCGTGGTGGTCTATGACCTCTCAACTTGTGAGGTCAATGATTTGAGTTTTCAATTTAACTGGCCACTTCTAGCAGCAGATACATCCCGGTTCCGTCTCCCACGAGCATCCACAATTTACTTCACTACACACTTACTTCTAGTCTAACAGACCATTCATCAAGCCTTCAAAGCAAATTCGCATCCCGATTCAAATATCTTTTTTTATCTGAACAGCCGGCAAGCGAAGACTAACCTTATGGTAAGTCACTGTTGCTTATGGACATCAGAAATATTTAAATAATCACCGATGATATAGAACAGAAGAAAGATGGTTCTCAATCCCTTAGTCGCATTACTAAGAGTCATTTGGGTGCTGATTCAAGCAAGCGGGTGGTACTAGCCAGGTAGAAATCACGGAAAGATGATACCATTAATCATATTAATGACTTACTAATAATATCTAAAGGTAGGTATGTTAAAAAGTTAAAGGATACTCATTCAGTGATTAAATATGAAATTAATCTTGAAACCATTATTGAACTATGAAGATGTATATTGGCAGGCTTATGTATATAGAAGACGTCAAGTTAGAACAGATTAAATGACATTTCACCCAAAAGGAGTTCAATAGACGTTTAAAGTTTGTTTGAAAATCAATCTAAAATTCAGCTAGTATTTGTGTAGTATACCTACAAGCTGTAGATTTTCAATTTCAATAAACACTGGCTAAAATAATACATGGTGCAGTAGACGAACATAATACAGACGCGGTGTATTTCCACTAATGAAAATATCGACGCCATCGGTTCGGAAGATTAATTTTAGAGAAAGGAACCAACAAGAAATTCAGTACGTTATAATATTTTGGGCATAGTCTCTACATAAAATAAATTTATGAGGAATTAATTAATTAATTTATTTATGATCGCTGTCTGTACATGGAAGATATATAAAAAAACGTTCATAAAACTTAACAAAAAATAATGAAAAACGATGAAAAATTTAGAAAAAATTAGCGCTTTTGTGCTTTGGGGAACATGATCGTAGCCTCTATTGTAGTCGTTAGATATCAGTTGTTAAGCTATGATGAATAAATGTCCATATGAATTAACATGTTTTTATGGGGTGTTTATTGACCTCAGGTGACCTACGATGGGTTCATAAATAAACCATGCATTGCATATTACTAAAATGTTATCGCCTTCTCTATAGATATTTAAGACATACTTAACTTACAGAAACTAATATAGGAAGTTTTCGTTTCATGTTCAAATCTCTTTTGTTTGCTTGAACGCCGACATAACTTCTATTTTGGGTCGGTTATTAGGCTGAACGATACTATAGCGATATATTATTATATCGAGCGCGCTGGATACCTGATGATAATTGATCATATAAGCAACACCAAAATATATAAAAAAAATATATTTGTTTTATTACAATTAAACAAGGAAGGTTGTTTTACGGTGAAAGTTCTTTTCGAACAATATCAGATCTCATAATTATTTATGTAATTAGGATTCAAATCCTACATAGCAATTATGACGTTATGTAGGAATATTAATAAATTAATATTCTGAAAAGCTAAAAACGAAAATATATTCATAAAAAATCAATAATATATTTAGTCAGTGCTATGTTAACTGTGTGTTAACAGTGTACTGTTGAGGAGTTTCCTTCTCTGGAACCAATCCTGAGCGTATTATCCGGTCATGCTTGGAAAAATATTGCATTGTCATCAGAACTAAAGCAAGTTCTGATGACAATGCAAAATTTCAAGTCCAAAGTTGGTGTTCTAATAAGCTTGCAAGTTGCAAGGTTTGACCCAAACATACATACACATTGCGAGTCATTTAAAAGCTTATACAAATTGACATTGACAGAATTGTCATTGACTGCAAAAACGGGATTATTTGTTCAACTTAGCTCAATGTAGCTGTTCACAGAATTTCGGAAAGTGAATTTGCTATCATACGTCTCAGTCACAATACGTCCAAATTTATACCGAAAATGTGATAATTGCGGAATCGGATTAATTTCGTTACCTATACATTTATTGGATCGTTGTAGCAATGGGCCACCGCTGAGCCGATTTGCACTTAATACGAGTTAATTATAAATGAGATAATATATCGTATTGAAACATTTAATTACGAAAATAATAATTATATACATGTCATGCCGTTGTTACAACTCATTGCTGGTCACGTACTGTTCTCTTTTCAGAACAAGGACTAAAGGCCATGGTGTTACTGGGTGTGATTGGCTTCATCCATCTATTTATAGCGGACTTCAAAATAGTAGAGGGTTCTCAATTCGACTTTCTTATTGTATGTATTACTTTGTCTTTTCCTTGGTGTATCTACCGATTTTGATGATTCATTTTATAGTCGAAAGCTGGTGCTTTTCATGTGGTCCTTTACAAATTGGAGTGAGATCTGAAGCGTTTTTGAGTTATCCTTAATAATGCGTGTTTAATTGACATCGACTACGTTCATAATGTTCTCATTTTATTACCTGTCGATGTAAAGTGAACAACTTTATAATACGTATTTTTGTTAAAGTTATCCTCACTTTAACTTATTGCTTGATAACAATCCCACCTACTGGTAGGATATTTAGTTGAAATTAGACGGTAATTACATAGTGAATGGGTATTTTACCCGCCTTGCTAGCTAACACCCTTCTTAAACCCATAGTGGAATGTTTTATTGTATTTGCATTACGCTATGTTGTTATAGTATAGAAGTTATGATGATTACGGTAAACTTGTAGTACGGGTATTATGTTCCCTACCGCAAGAATCAATGATATAATATTTTTTTTTAATCTTCTTAAATCATTCTTTATGTAATACATCCCGAGAAAGTATAACTACTTCATAAAATTCTTGAAAAATAACAATTTAAAATCGATATCTAAAACCATACATAAGTGAGAGAAACTTCACAACTCGAGTTTAAATAAACATATCGGTTTAATATCGTTCCTCAGAATAGGAGCATTTCATTTAAATATAACGTCCGTGAACTCCATATGTGCAGCCTGCGGTTCCTAAATGTTTAATACATTGGCCTAAGTTTGAGAAGATTGCGTCTTATATTCTGCACAGTTAGAAGTAACGGTTCATTCTGACTTTATGTTGTCGGAGGTGAAAATTTCATTTTATTCTAGAATAATAGACTAGACTAGATACTGGTTGAACGTTGGACTCCCGAACCGGAGCCCGGGTTCAAATCCTGAACGCACCTCTAATTTTCAAAAAATATGTGCGTATTAGAATTTAATCCACTTGCTTCGGTGAAAGAAAACATCGTGAGGAAACCTGCACACCTGAGAGTTCTCCATAATGTTCTCAATGGTGTGTGAAGTCCGCCAATCCGCACTTGGCCAGCGTGGTGGACTATGGCCCGTACCCCTCACATTGTGACAGGAGACAGTGCCCAGCTGTGGGACAGTTATGGGATGTGATGATTAATACACCACAGAGAAGTCTAGTCCCGATTTGAGTCTTATTCTGCATCGGTCGCAGTAATGGCCGGCAGCGGAAGGGTGATGCTGCATGCATATGTTATCTTAATTATAAATTATATCAATCAATAGTAAAATCTAATAACGCATACTTTTGAATGTTGTTAAGTCATGTCTAAATAATAACATAATAAGTTTATTATGATCCTTATTTTCCATGAAATATAACTATTATTTAATCCTTTAAATATTGCAATACTAAAGTTATGTGATTAATGCCGCATCAGCACAAAATTACAATTTATCTTGGTTTGTTAAAAGTACACAGTTAAGTATACACAATTTGTTCAGTAAATTGGCTATTACGAATTTCGAAACTAATGCGTAGGCTAGGATCTGGCAATTATTATGGAGCAAAAATGAAATGAAATTTTATTCGAAATTGGTTTTTTACAAACTCTTTTCGAAAGTCAAACTACGCCATCGCTTCAGCAAATCCCTACCGTGAGTGGTAGAAGAAACGGCGAGAAACTTCCAAGGAGCTACTTTTGTTACTCACAGTAATCGTCAAGTTGTTACAAACCTTTCGTCATAAGAACGCCTTTGACATTCGTTTTGAATTTACGGTAAGGCATTTCCAATAAAATTGTAACGTATTTTATTATAGAGTGAATGAATTCTAAATAATGAAAATATTTGTAATAAAACACAATTTTGCTTATATCCAGAATAAAGACGGGGCCCCGGTCTATGATCTTACGGGCACATGATATGGGTCTCGTAATCCAATATACGCCTTTGTACGCAAAAGGCATTCCGGCTGAATGGACTATAGTTGTTAATTTGTACGGAATAATCCCCTCACTACACTTAAGTTTAAAAGGCAACACGTTTACTCAACTAGTCTGCTAAATAATAGCTTAGTTGAAAGTGACATGTGAAGCGATAAGGATCGGGTTCGAATCCCCAACAGGGCAGATTATATTTCACGAAATATCGGGGCCTTCATCGCAACCCAAAACTGTGGTAGACAACATCAGCCCTCCGAAGTCCACTGCTAGACATACGCGTGTCTTGATTGGCACCACTTCGAACCTGGGCCCTCTGAATCCTGCTGCTTTCAACCGTCATAGATGAGCCATTAGTCCACTTGGTCGGGGATGACTCGTTCTCCTTTCGCGTGGCGTGGTTGCCATTGATTGGTTGGTAGGCTCCATTTACTGAAGCGTAGTATTCAAGTATTCAAGGACTTTTCTACCTTTTTGGTGGTCTGTCCTTACAACCACGTAGTCTCTTTAACTCTAAACTCATACTTTTCCTGTTCGACAACCGCCAAAACAACTCAAAAACTTCATCAGAAAAATAACACAGAAGTAACAAAAGAGACCAAAGAACGAATGGACATTTACTAAATTATTGTGGTTGAAATCGCTGGCGTAATCTTGTAATTTACATTCAGATCGGAACATCGCGAGAACACCTTCAACGATACAAATCACGAATCAATATGTTCATTAAGGAAGTTTACAAGTGGGGATCAAACAACCCCTTCTCGAAACGCTACACCCATAGTGTCGCGACGAGTTGACAGCCTTTGATCTGAGACAGTTCAGGTTGCTTGGAATTCGACGGCGTACAGACATTGACTGTTTTAATAGTTATATAACAAAATATTTTTACTATAGTTATGAAAAGGAAATATCTTTGAGAAAACATACACGTCTCGATAATTATTCTTTAATTGATATATTGATGGTTTTAAGCTATTGCATAGCTTTTATCGCGGGCCTTGAGCGTGGGGATCGAATCCAGAAATTCCGCAACGAAAAAAACCTAACACCCCCAATCAGCGCCATCTAGTACCTTAATACTAAGGTATGGTACGTTTATTTTCTACAAACTAGATGGCGCTGTTCTGATATAACTATATAACTTCTAATAATTATAATTGCATAAGTTGATAAAAAATGCTATGCAATAGCTTTAGCGCGGCAGTCTCCGAGTGCCACATTTTTTACTGGTCATAGTCCACCACGCTGGCCAAGTGCAGATTGACAGATTTCACATTACCTTTGAAAACATTATGAAAAACTATCAGGTTTCTCTATTATGTTTTCACTCACTGAAACAAGTGTTAATTTATTTCTAATAACATTAGTTTTGAAAATAACAAATTCGAACCGAGGTGGCCCTTTTTGGAAGTCCAATTTTAATTGTGCTTGTTTATGTTTCCCTAGGATACTGTTTGTAGTACTAAAATATACTAATGGCCAATGCGTCAATTTCCTGTTTTCACGTCTGAAACAAAAAGAATTAACAATGATATTATTCCAAGCACGCCCCCAAATCTGTACAACCACCGTCCATACTACGACGTGAAACTTGGAAACATAAACAGCACTGCGAAAACAGATGGAGTTTCTTTAGCCACGGTGCGCTAATTAAAATAAACTTAGTATCCTTTGAAGTAGTGTGTTTATAGTGCGGTATCGTTGTGTACCGTGTAGCATGTAGGGAAAAGTGTAGGTGTGTTAATATAAGTAATATATAAGTTATATATAAGTTAGCCTAACGTAGTCTACACATATAAGTTCATGTTAGAGATACATTACTTTAGCATTTTTTGTGCAAAAAATAATTGTAATTATAAAATTGTTTTGTAATTATAAAATGTTTCTACGGGCAATACGTAAACCATACATAAATATAATTATTATAGGTATGTTATTACGTAAGAAGTTAAGTCATTTTAAAAACGCCAGGCTCCTTTTGAACCATCATGAAATTACGTATACATAACAATAAATCTGGAAGATATATGAGAAAAATATTACTGGGGCCCTTTATCATCGCAATAGCGCCTAAACAATGATTTTTAGAAATTGGATGCGGTTTTCACAAATGTATTATGGTAAGCTTCACTTCACGTTTGGTGTTTATTTTATTTCAGTCCGTTCTTAAATAAAGAAGTTATGTCAGTTTTGTGAATGTATTGCAACAATTATGAAGTGAAAGGTGTTTTTCTGTTCGTATGTAAGTAATTTAAGATACGAATGATATATTTTTATTACATGATTGAATTGTGTTCTCAATGACGAATAAATATCTTAGGGTCTATTCACATGTGCGACATTGATATGACAATAAAACAACTACTTTGTCGGGTGCGTAATTTTATTCTAAACGGACGAAAATGTGTGTTCCAAATCTATAGCGTCGTAGTCGTCGTGCAGTATTCGAATCTAGGCTCTGCTTGTTGGATAGTCCAACTTTCAAACCCTTGGCTATCAGTGCATTAAACGTAACTATAGCAAAGATATGTTTGTGATTACCGTAACGAAACTCACGAATTCAGTCATCACCATCAGTTAGCGACCCTTTTAACACTTAACGACTGCTTGCCGACATTATATCGTTGCGATGTCGTGTCCCCGTCGCACAAGTGGATAAACAAGCCGTCCTCCGTACATGACAGTTCAAAAACAGCACATTCTCAGCGCCTGTCAATCACCGTACTGCCAAATCATCCTTCAAAGGACGAGAAAAATGAACAAAGTTTGGGCGGAAATAAACGGCGTTTCTTTATGCTGAAACGATTTTATTTTCTCTATGGGATGACTTTGCAATGCGGTTAATATATTTTGGTTTAGTGATGAAATTCATTGGCGTAATGTTATTTAGGTACCTAAGTAATGTTATAAGTCGATTTTAGTTTCATTGTGATGTGTAAATTTCACACATAATAAGCCTTTAAGTGGTCGATATTTTGATACTATTTATTGTTAGACGCTTCCGTGTTTCGGAGGGCACGTAAAGCCATCGGTCTCGGTTGTTACCATTTGGTAGTAGTCGTTACGCCATGTCGGAGGCCTTCGGGCGGCATAAAAAACTTTCGACACTTGGGTTGGCCACTAACCCATCTATAAATCCGACCTGGAGTAGCGTGGTGGAGTATGCTGTGTGCCCGCTCAGGTATGAGGAGAGACCCGTGCTCAGTAGTGGGCCATTAATGGGTTGAAGCCCATTCTTACAGGAATTTCGATACAGGAAGCTATAAGGGTAACATCACATCTGTGACCAAATTAGAAGAAGACTCTTAAGAAACAGCTACTAACTGGACTATTACTAACTACGACTAACTATCTCTAACAGCCTGCCCCATTCCTCGTACCTACTAACGAACTAATAGTAACTAATCAACTAAAAAACAAATGACATATAATTCTTTAAAATTTGCAGTAGCTCTTGGACCATACTAACCATGGAGGTGTTGGTGTTGGTGTTGGAGGTGTTGGTGTTGGTGTTGGAGGTGTTGGTGCTGGTGTTGGAGGTGTTGGTGTTGGAGGTGTTGGTGTTGGTGTTGGAGGTGGTGGTGCTGTTGGTGGTGTTGTGTTGGTGACATTTATTTAATTTATTAAATTAATGATTTGGTGTCGTGGGACACCAGGTAGGAACGAAGTTCCTTCGGCTACTGTCGCGCCTGCGCACGTCTCATTTAACGCTTTTATTCCACGCATTTTTTCTTACGGTTTTACTATCACATATTTTTCAGTTCGGTCGCCGCAGCAAAACCTATCCCCTCCAAGCCTGCCGTAAGGAACTTCGTTCCAATAAAATTTTAACACCGTTTGCTAATGAACTAACCATTCTAGTCCCGATTTGAGTCTTAGTGCAGTCTTGGTTTGGTTAGAGTCTTGAAGGGTGGTGCTGCATGCTCGTTTGCTACCTTAATCCAATAAAAAGGAATACCACCGCGACAGCGAATGACGCGTACATGTGAATAGGCCTTCACTAGTAATAAATGAACTGGTAATTCCAAAACACGTAACAGACTTCCATTCCGTAAATTACATCCAGCAGTATCTAACTATTTAACTTTGCTTGTAAAAATTTTACGACTTGAAAACTTCCATAAGGTTTTTCCCGCATAACAAATCCATTTGTTTAAGTAATTTATAGAGTTCCGTACCCAAAAGCTGACAATCGGTACCCTATTAATATGGATCCGCTGTCTGTCGGTCCGACTGTGTGGCTATACATGAATTTTCACAGAATGCAATGTTACTGTAATCTCTATCAGGACAAGTAATAAAAAGTAAAGGGGAACCCCCTTTGGAATCAAAATTTCTTATACATACAGATAGACCAAAAAATAGGGTTTTTATATATTTTATCTTGATAATAACGAAATAATTAGAGCGAATATCGCTCGGATGTATAGAACCTTAAGTCTTCATAGACTTAGGGTTCTATACAGAAGGTTCTATACATAAGTCGGACTCGTGGCCGACTCGCACTTGACCGATTATATTTGAGTTCCCCTCTCCCGAAAGTAAAATCAGGTTGCAATAATAAAAACTTATTTTTATTTGCCATTTTATTTACCACAGGAGGCTCACAATAATGAGGGGGACGTGAGTAGATAGCGGATATTTTCTCAGTGTTTACGTTTTTTTTACATATTATAAGTTAATGCTTAACTATTCCACCTTATGGTAAATGGTGATATAGTCTGGGGAAAGTAGAAGTCAAGAGATCACCAAAGGGGATTACGGTATTCAATGCCTCCTGAAACACTAACTTATCGTATGCGTGCGTTTTATACGTATGTTTTTTACATAAGATTGGATGTTTCTTGGCTTCAACCCATTAATGACCCACTATAAATTAACAATCGCTGTCTGAAAACGATTTGGTCCGATGGCTTTTCGTGCCCTCCGAAGCACGGAAGCATGAAGAACTTCTTGTCACTCAACAATCAACTACCGACCGCGCCCGCTGTTGCTACACGATCCATTACTTAGGCTGAGATGTATAGACGATACTTAGACTTAGCTCAGACTTTACTCTGACTTAAGACAGCGTTCGTATTTATAAAGCGATCTTTGACTTGGCTGAGTACGAGCTGAGCAAAGTCTAATAAGTCCATGAAATAGACGACTTACCAAAAACTTTGGCTATTATCCGAACAAAAATAATGGTCCCAAATTAACCTTGATATTAGTCGGTTTCTAAGACATTTAAATTTTTCGTATTAAAACAAACAGATAGTTGGCAGCAATCAATTATGACATTAGCGGTCTAGCTTATGCTGAGCACAATCTCAGCGTGACATGTCTATAAATACCAAATCGCAGTCTTTGCAAAGTCAAGTTTTTCGTAAGTAAAGTCTGAGCTAAGGCTAAGTATCGTCTATACATCTGTGGGGACACAATGTAACAACGTTATTATAAAATAAACAGTTGGCTATGAACATTCGAGCGTTTCACTTGTGTGATGTGTCACACCCCATCGCCCACACACCTATAACATTGGTGACTCCGACTCGCTCGCGCACGACGTACGCACGACTCTAATGCGACCGCGATCCGCGAAAAACAAAAATGAATCCGCAACTTGCCGCGCCAACTCCAACCATAGTACCGAAGACGGAAGATCCTACTTCAGAGCTCGCCACAGTATCCATCTCTACAAGGATACCGGACTTTTGGCCTGAAAATCCCAGGCTATGGTTTATTCAAGTGGAAGCCATTCTCAACCCGCAAAAGACGTCCGATGCAAACAAGTACTACATGGTTGTTTCAAAATTAAGCAAAGAAGCCATTCAACACGTCGCGGATATATTATCCAAGCCGCCAGAGACCCAGAAATTCGACGCGCTGAAAAACCGACTTCTCCAAATATACGAAGAATCTGAAACAAGGCAGGTACAAAAATTAGTATCTGAAATTGAATTAGGCGACCAGAAACCAAGCCAACTTCTACGTCGCATGAAGGAGCTAGCCCGAGGAAAAATAGAAGATGACACACTCAACATATTATGGCAAGGACACTTACCATCATCGGTCAGAGCAGTACTTACCGTGACAACCGCAAACAACCTGGAAGAATTGGCAACAATAGCTGACAAAATAATGGATACTTACCAGTCCACGCAGATCCATGAAGTAGCCCGTAGCCAGCAGCAGCAGTCCACGTCAACCCTCGACATCGCAACGATAATGGCAGAGATAGCGAAGATCAACCTGAAAATAAACGAGATGAATAGGGGAAGAGAAAGGTCAAGGAGCAGGTACAAGAATTTTGCAAGAATGCGTTCGTCTTCAAGGTCACGCCGAACACCTGAGAGTCCAAACTGGCTCTGCGCGTACCACTACAGGTACAGAGGAAGAGCACGGAAGTGCGTAGCTCCCTGCAACTGGAAGACGAAAACGGCACCCTCGCTGCAGCCGGAAAACTAAAGGAACTACAGCAGGTGACGGGTTGCTGTGTAGTCAAAGATCACCGTCTAATAGTAAGTGATAAGAATTATAACCTAAAATTTTTAATTGATTCAGGCGCATGTATTTCTGTTTTACCTAAAAATTTTATTAAGCATAAAAATGAATTAAATTTACATTCAAATTACAAATTGTTCGCTGCAAATGGTTCTGAAATAAAAACATACGGAACCAAGTCACTCACATTAGACTTCAAATTAAGGAGACCATACAAATGGACATTTGTTATTTGTGATGTAAAATGGACATTTGTTATTTGTGATGTAAAACACCCAATTCTCGGTGCAGATTTTTTAAATTATCATAAGTTAATTATAGATATCAATGGTCATCGTTTAGTTGATAAAATTACTAACCTTTCAGTCTATGGGACTATCGTAAACCATCATGAGTCATCAATTTCAACGTTACGGAACGATCATCCTATACACGACATATTGATAAAATATCCAGAGATTCTCAAACCTATGACATTTAAAGAGGTACCAAAACACTCAGTCTATCATTATATTGATACTACAGGTCCTCCTATATTTTGTAAACCAAGACCCCTAGCACCAAATCGATATAAATTGGCTAAGGAAGAATTTAAACATATGTTAGAAACAGGTATATGTCGACCATCCAAGTCGGCATGGGCAAGTCCTTTACATCTAGTACCCAAAAAGGATGGACAAATTCGTCCATGCGGAGACTATAGAGCCTTGAACGCGGTAACCAAACCTGATAGGTATCCCATACCTCGAGTACAAGATTTTACATATTTATTAACTGGTAAAACAATATTTTCAAAAATTGATATTAAGAAAGCATATCATAATATTCTTATAAATCCTGATGATATTTGTAAAACCGCGATCACTACACCTTTTGGACTATACGAATTTGAGCGTATGACTTTCGGATTGAGAAACGCTGCCCAAACTTTTCAACGCTTTATGACAAACACAGTTTTATTCGGCTTAGATTTCTTATACTGTTATTCTGACGATATTTTAATTAGCTCTTCAAACCTTGAACAACACAACGAACATTTAGACCTTGTATTTCAACGTCTAAATGAATTCGGTATTACCATTAATTTAGAAAAATGTACTTTTAAAGTTACTAACTTAGAATTCTTAGGTTACGAAATTACTATCAACGGCATCAAACCTCTTGAAAGTAAAGTCCAAGCAATTATTGATTATCCTAAACCTCAAACAATATGTCAGTTAAGAAAATTTTTAGGCATGCTAAACTTTTATAGAAATCATTTACCTAGAGCAGTTGAATACCTAGAAATATTAAATAAGTATATTCATAAAGCTAAAAAGAATGACCAAACGCCTATTCAATGGTCACCGGATGCTGAACAAGCATTCTCGCAATGTAAAAACAGTCTCATGAACGCAGTCACGTTGTCGTTCCCGGTAACTAACGTGCCGTACTCACTTTTCGCCGATGCATCGAATAATTGTGTAGGAGCTGTGTTACAACAATATGTTAACGGAAATTGGCAACCATTAGGATACTTTTCTAGAAAATTAACTGAGACACAAAAAAACTATAGCACGTATGACAGAGAATTACTAGCAATATTTTTAGCTATCCAATATTTTAGAAGTCTATTTGAAGGCAATGATCTAATAATTTTTACAGACCATAAACCCTTAGTATATGCATTTTCGAAGATCTGTAAAAATAATAACAAAGAAAGTCCTAGACGTATTAGGCAATTGCTCTACATAAGCGAATTCACTACGGATATACGCCACGTGTATGGGCAAGATAACATTGTTGCAGACGCCTTATCGCGAATAGAGACCGTAGAATGTACCTCAAGTGTAATTGATTACGAGAAGTTAGCGTTAGAACAAAGCAAAGATTTAGAACTCTTAAATTTATTAAATGATAATAGGTACCATTTCAAAAAAATATTGATTCCTAGTTGTAACAAATCAATATTTTGTGAAATATCAAAAGATTTTGCAAGACCTTATTTAACCGAAAATTTCAGGAAAGATATATTTTATGCAATACATAATCTTAGTCATCCTGGCATGCGTACTTCGCGCCAGTTGATCAAAGATAAATTTTGGTGGCCAAATATGAATAGAGATATAGGCTTATGGACTAAAACATGTCTTAGTTGTCAAAAATCTAAAATAACTAGACATACTATTTCTAACTATAGCAAATATCCGCCAGTAGATAGATTCGATCATATACATATCGATTTAATTGGTCCGCTTCCCATTACTTCAGACGAGTATAGGTATTGTTTAACGATAGTGGACAGAGGTACAGGTTGGCCCGAAGCTTTTCCTTTAAAAGATATTTCAGCCGAAACTGTTGCAAAAATATTATACAAGGAATGGATATGCAGATTTGGCTGCCCTGTTAAACTAACGAGTGACCAGGGCAGGCAATTTGAAAGTAAATTATTTTCAACATTAATGTCATATCTAGGTGTAAATAAAATTAGAACTACTCCGTATCATCCCCAAAGCAATGGCACCGTCGAGCGATGGCACAGATGTATAAAAACGTCATTAATGGCAAGATTAGATGGAAATAAAAACTGGACACACGAACTCCCTAGTGTGATGTTAGGACTTCGTGCTGCCATCAAAAATGAAACAGGCATTAGCGCTGCACAAATGGTTTACGGCAGAACCCTTAGATTGCCAGGAGAATTTTTTGTAGATATAAATACTAACCTAGAACCTTACACGGCAGTACAGAATATAAGTGATACTATTAAACAGTATAAACCTGCTAGTGTTAAGAATTATACTTCTAAATCATTCTTTGTTCATCCTGATCTTAAAGAATGTTCCCACGTATTTTTAAGAAATGATAAGATAAAAAAAGCATTGATATGTCCTTATGAAGGTCCTTATAAAGTTTTAGAAAGATCAGATAAAACTTACAAAATTCTGTTGGGAGACAGGGAATCGTCAGTTTCTATAGATAGATTAAAACCCGCTTACTTATTAAAAGAAGATATTGACCTACAAAATAATAACCCTAGTGTAAAAATATCTAAACGCGGAAGAACAATAAAACCTCCCGTCAGATTTTTATAAATTTGTATAAGTATTAAAATAACCAGTAAACCCTAGTGATAATGGTAGTATACGAAAAATGTTGACTAGACTTTGTAAGTATTGTAAAATAATAACATACACTCGACGCCTTTTGCTGAGCTCACTAAATTGATACTTATTTTAATTTCTAACAACACATCAAACCTAAACTAACGTGTTTATTCAAAGTACAACTTCTTATTATTTTTCATAATGGGTAAAACATACAGTGTCGAAAAGAAAACGGAAGAAGTTATTATTGCCCAAAATGGAGCGAATAACGCTGGTTATTCTCATTTTGAACAAAAAATAGACAAATATGGTATAATTATAATAGTTATCGCAGCAATAAGCGGAATATACCTTTTATACAGATTGTATAAACATTGTAAAAATGGTACGCGAAGAATGTTGAGAAATGAAATGCAAGTTTGGTGTAGCACAAACAACATACCGATGGCTCAGCAACAAGCGCCGACGCAAGCGACGCAACCGCGTCACAATCATATTGTTTAATCTAATTATAAGTAGAGATACAAGTATATCTTACATAACACAGTAATCAATGTATGTTTTTCTTAAATTGACTTAAATTATACAAAAATACTTACATTAATAATGTAATTATTCTTAATAATTACAATGTATTATGCTAAAAATAGAATATAACTCAGGTACAGTCAGAAATAAGTACACTGATATTATGAATTGTAATTGTATGATGAAATAAAACAACTTGATTGTTAATTTCTTATATATTTAACATAAGTTTAATCTGAAACAAGGCAGGTACAAAAATTAGTATCTGAAATTGAATTAGGCGACCAGAAACCAAGCCAACTTCTACGTCGCATGAAGGAGCTAGCCCGAGGAAAAATAGAAGATGACACACTCAACATATTATGGCAAGGACACTTACCATCATCGGTCAGAGCAGTACTTACCGTGACAACCGCAAACAACCTGGAAGAATTGGCAACAATAGCTGACAAAATAATGGATACTTACCAGTCCACGCAGATCCATGAAGTAGCCCGTAGCCAGCAGCAGCAGTCCACGTCAACCCTCGACATCGCAACGATAATGGCAGAGATAGCGAAGATCAACCTGAAAATAAACGAGATGAATAGGGGAAGAGAAAGGTCAAGGAGCAGGTACAAGAATTTTGCAAGAATGCGTTCGTCTTCAAGGTCACGCCGAACACCTGAGAGTCCAAACTGGCTCTGCGCGTACCACTACAGGTACAGAGGAAGAGCACGGAAGTGCGTAGCTCCCTGCAACTGGAAGACGAAAACGGCACCCTCGCTGCAGCCGGAAAACTAAAGGAACTACAGCAGGTGACGGGTTGCTGTGTAGTCAAAGATCACCGTCTAATAGTAAGTGATAAGAATTATAACCTAAAATTTTTAATTGATTCAGGCGCATGTATTTCTGTTTTACCTAAAAATTTTATTAAGCATAAAAATGAATTAAATTTACATTCAAATTACAAATTGTTCGCTGCAAATGGTTCTGAAATAAAAACATACGGAACCAAGTCACTCACATTAGACTTCAAATTAAGGAGACCATACAAATGGACATTTGTTATTTGTGATGTAAAATGGACATTTGTTATTTGTGATGTAAAACACCCAATTCTCGGTGCAGATTTTTTAAATTATCATAAGTTAATTATAGATATCAATGGTCATCGTTTAGTTGATAAAATTACTAACCTTTCAGTCTATGGGACTATCGTAAACCATCATGAGTCATCAATTTCAACGTTACGGAACGATCATCCTATACACGACATATTGATAAAATATCCAGAGATTCTCAAACCTATGACATTTAAAGAGGTACCAAAACACTCAGTCTATCATTATATTGATACTACAGGTCCTCCTATATTTTGTAAACCAAGACCCCTAGCACCAAATCGATATAAATTGGCTAAGGAAGAATTTAAACATATGTTAGAAACAGGTATATGTCGACCATCCAAGTCGGCATGGGCAAGTACTTTACATCTAGTACCCAAAAAGGATGGACAAATTCGTCCATGCGGAGACTATAGAGCCTTGAACGCGGTAACCAAACCTGATAGGTATCCCATACCTCGAGTACAAGATTTTACATATTTATTAACTGGTAAAACAATATTTTCAAAAATTGATATTAAGAAAGCATATCATAATATTCTTATAAATCCTGATGATATTTGTAAAACCGCGATCACTACACCTTTTGGACTATACGAATTTGAGCGTATGACTTTCGGATTGAGAAACGCTGCCCAAACTTTTCAACGCTTTATGACAAACACAGTTTTATTCGGCTTAGATTTCTTATACTGTTATTCTGACGATATTTTAATTAGCTCTTCAAACCTTGAACAACACAACGAACATTTAGACCTTGTATTTCAACGTCTAAATGAATTCGGTATTACCATTAATTTAGAAAAATGTACTTTTAAAGTTACTAACTTAGAATTCTTAGGTTACGAAATTACTATCAACGGCATCAAACCTCTTGAAAGTAAAGTCCAAGCAATTATTGATTATCCTAAACCTCAAACAATATGTCAGTTAAGAAAATTTTTAGGCATGCTAAACTTTTATAGAAATCATTTACCTAGAGCAGTTGAATACCTAGAAATATTAAATAAGTATATTCATAAAGCTAAAAAGAATGACCAAACGCCTATTCAATGGTCACCGGATGCTGAACAAGCATTCTCGCAATGTAAAAACAGTCTCATGAACGCAGTCACGTTGTCGTTCCCGGTAACTAACGTGCCGTACTCACTTTTCGCCGATGCATCGAATAATTGTGTAGGAGCTGTGTTACAACAATATGTTAACGGAAATTGGCAACCATTAGGATACTTTTCTAGAAAATTAACTGAGACACAAAAAAACTATAGCACGTATGACAGAGAATTACTAGCAATATTTTTAGCTATCCAATATTTTAGAAGTCTATTTGAAGGCAATGATCTAATAATTTTTACAGACCATAAACCCTTAGTATATGCATTTTCGAAGATCTGTAAAAATAATAACAAAGAAAGTCCTAGACGTATTAGGCAATTGCTCTACATAAGCGAATTCACTACGGATATACGCCACGTGTATGGGCAAGATAACATTGTTGCAGACGCCTTATCGCGAATAGAGACCGTAGAATGTACCTCAAGTGTAATTGATTACGAGAAGTTAGCGTTAGAACAAAGCAAAGATTTAGAACTCTTAAATTTATTAAATGATAATAGGTACCATTTCAAAAAAATATTGATTCCTAGTTGTAACAAATCAATATTTTGTGAAATATCAAAAGATTTTGCAAGACCTTATTTAACCGAAAATTTCAGGAAAGATATATTTTATGCAATACATAATCTTAGTCATCCTGGCATGCGTACTTCGCGCCAGTTGATCAAAGATAAATTTTGGTGGCCAAATATGAATAGAGATATAGGCTTATGGACTAAAACATGTCTTAGTTGTCAAAAATCTAAAATAACTAGACATACTATTTCTAACTATAGCAAATATCCGCCAGTAGATAGATTCGATCATATACATATCGATTTAATTGGTCCGCTTCCCATTACTTCAGACGAGTATAGGTATTGTTTAACGATAGTGGACAGAGGTACAGGTTGGCCCGAAGCTTTTCCTTTAAAAGATATTTCAGCCGAAACTGTTGCAAAAATATTATACAAGGAATGGATATGCAGATTTGGCTGCCCTGTTAAACTAACGAGTGACCAGGGCAGGCAATTTGAAAGTAAATTATTTTCAACATTAATGTCATATCTAGGTGTAAATAAAATTAGAACTACTCCGTATCATCCCCAAAGCAATGGCACCGTCGAGCGATGGCACAGATGTATAAAAACGTCATTAATGGCAAGATTAGATGGAAATAAAAACTGGACACACGAACTCCCTAGTGTGATGTTAGGACTTCGTGCTGCCATCAAAAATGAAACAGGCATTAGCGCTGCACAAATGGTTTACGGCAGAACCCTTAGATTGCCAGGAGAATTTTTTGTAGATATAAATACTAACCTAGAACCTTACACGGCAGTACAGAATATAAGTGATACTATTAAACAGTATAAACCTGCTAGTGTTAAGAATTATACTTCTAAATCATTCTTTGTTCATCCTGATCTTAAAGAATGTTCCCACGTATTTTTAAGAAATGATAAGATAAAAAAAGCATTGATATGTCCTTATGAAGGTCCTTATAAAGTTTTAGAAAGATCAGATAAAACTTACAAAATTCTGTTGGGAGACAGGGAATCGTCAGTTTCTATAGATAGATTAAAACCCGCTTACTTATTAAAAGAAGATATTGACCTACAAAATAATAACCCTAGTGTAAAAATATCTAAACGCGGAAGAACAATAAAACCTCCCGTCAGATTTTTATAAATTTGTATAAGTATTAAAATAACCAGTAAACCCTAGTGATAATGGTAGTATACGAAAAATGTTGACTAGACTTTGTAAGTATTGTAAAATAATAACATACACTCGACGCCTTTTGCTGAGCTCACTAAATTGATACTTATTTTAATTTCTAACAACACATCAAACCTAAACTAACGTGTTTATTCAAAGTACAACTTCTTATTATTTTTCATAATGGGTAAAACATACAGTGTCGAAAAGAAAACGGAAGAAGTTATTATTGCCCAAAATGGAGCGAATAACGCTGGTTATTCTCATTTTGAACAAAAAATAGACAAATATGGTATAATTATAATAGTTATCGCAGCAATAAGCGGAATATACCTTTTATACAGATTGTATAAACATTGTAAAAATGGTACGCGAAGAATGTTGAGAAATGAAATGCAAGTTTGGTGTAGCACAAACAACATACCGATGGCTCAGCAACAAGCGCCGACGCAAGCGACGCAACCGCGTCACAATCATATTGTTTAATCTAATTATAAGTAGAGATACAAGTATATCTTACATAACACAGTAATCAATGTATGTTTTTCTTAAATTGACTTAAATTATACAAAAATACTTACATTAATAATGTAATTATTCTTAATAATTACAATGTATTATGCTAAAAATAGAATATAACTCAGGTACAGTCAGAAATAAGTACACTGATATTATGAATTGTAATTGTATGATGAAATAAAACAACTTGATTGTTAATTTCTTATATATTTAACATAAGTTTAATGATCAAAATTTTACCATTGTATGTAAACATTTTTCAAAAAGGGGGGGAATACTGTGGGGACACAATGTAACAACGTTATTATAAAATAAACAGTTGGCTATGAACATTCGAGCGTTTTACTTGTGTGATGTGTCGCACCCCATCGCCCACACACCTATAACACATCTCAGCCTTAGTATCGAAGCAAGCCACCGGGCTATGAGCGATTCATGCAGCTTATGCAAACTTCAGGGCTAAAAAAAATCTTCTACCATCTTTCAAAATTTGAGACAGCCCTGTATTTAAAAGTAAACAAACGAACCGCGGCTTCGACGTGTATTATTAAAGACCAGAATCAAGTAACGAGCAGAGGAAGTTAGCGAAATTTCCTTTGAAACTTATAACAGAGTAAGTCATTTTATATTGACTAAGTAAATTGTTATGAAACAATAGCGTGAGAGCGGAAAATGCAATATTATTCTTCTTCGCAACCAATAATTGTCCCACTGTTGGGCTCGGGTGACACACAATCTGAGGGGTACAAGCCATAGTCCACCACGTTGGCCAAGTGCGGATTGGCGGACTTCACACACCTTTGACAGCATTATGGAGAACTCTCAGGTGTGCAGGTCCTCACGATGTTTTCCTTCACCGAAGCAAGTGTTCATTAAATTCTAATACGCACATCATTTTTTGAAAACTAGAGGTAAGGCAGGGCTTGAACCAGGAAAGATGTTATCATTTATAAACAATAATAATCTTCCCATCCCATTAAGCAATGCATAACGAACTTTAATGATTAAACCAACCGAACCTATTTTAATCCCCGTTACTACAGATAAAACTGAATATATTTGAAATCTTCAGTAAGCGGGAAGGGTTTATTAAACTGGGGCGACGGGAAATTTATTGGAACACTCTGTGAATCAATTAGTGTGGGCGGGAGTTAAAAGTTTCCCGCGACTGCAACGAACCGATTGCTGACGTGTTTATTAACGCAAAGTTTGGTATGGCTCTATTTGTTTACCTTTTATTAGTGCAAAAACAACTTCGTATTCGGTTCCAGGTATCGGTTTGAGTGTATTTTTTTAATGACGACCCGGATGACGCAATAGGTTAACACGCCGGATCGCCGTTTCGAGGGTCCTGGGTCGATTCCCAGCGAGGCGGATATTTGAATGATGAATTTGAATTTCCGTTCTTGGTCTGGGTGTGTGTGTTCTTGTCTTGTGTGTTGTCCATGGCACCCACGACACAGGGTATCCTAGTGTGGGGCTATGAGTGTGTAGCGTTATTTTTTAATCTTAATAGCTGACAAATGAGCGAATTTTATTTACCGAGTTAAGCAACAGCTGGCGCGGTTTGTAGTTGGATGGGTAACCGCTAGTGGCTTAAATGTTGAGCGTGTCCGTGCTTCGGAGGGCGTGTTAAGCCGTCCCTCTTGTTAGAGATAGCAGTCGTTAATCCATATCGGCTGCGAGCGGCATAAAAACTTCGGGTAGGTTAGCCATTAACATCTCCACCAACCGCACTGAAGCGTGGTGAAGAATGCTCTAGGCCTCCTTAATAATGAAGAGAGACGCCAGTAATGGGTCATTTTGAAGCTAATATTATCATAACGTCCATTTTATATCATCAATAATACAAAGAATTCAACACTTTAACTTCAACACTACAAATAACAGCAGTAAAGAACTACAACTACACTGAACTTACCTAAATGTATTCCTACAGACTATTTTATTTTATAAATAGCTTTAAAACTGTTTCTGAATTTAATCCACAACCACCGGATATGTTTCGTTACATTTAACTTCGCCCTAAGTGCTGCATTTACCATTTAATGAAAGTAAAAAGGACGGCCACATCTGAATATCCCACACAGCAGTCGCCACTTTATTACCAGAATATTAACATTAAAATGACTTCGTTCACATGAATGTCAGAGGCTCTTTTGAGAGTTAATACATATTTTCCGGCACGTTTTTTCATGTAAAGTAGGTTGAAGTGTCGGGCGAAGTGTAAGTACTTTGCTTCAGTTAAATGAAATTGAACAAAAAGTGAGGACATAATTCCAGCATGCACACACCTGGCATCGCAGCAAAACTTACGCGGGTTTAAATTAACGCGTCAAATGAGCATTCTGATTTACAAGTTGAGTAAAATGAATTCTAAAATGAAGCGCTGAACATTTTTCATTTTTCGTCTCGTAAATTTTTCATTGGTATTAAATTTAAAAATTCACAATCTTGCATAATCTAATTATGGGCATTTATGTTTTTATTGAATTACGACTTATAACTGCCCCACTGCTGTGCTTGAGTCTCCTTTCGTACTAAAAGGGGTTATTCTCTTACTAACAGGACTTTTACTAACAATTACCAGTACTAACTATCACTAACAGTCTCTGCCTAATCCACATACTTACTAACAAACTAACCAACTAATGTTCTGACACCGTCGTGTCGGTCACAGTTGTCATGGGCGGCAGCAGAAGGGTGATGCTGCATGCTTGTTTGCTACCCTTAAGTCCATATAAAAGTATTCGCTTATTTAATTACGGTTGTACCACTGTACTGTATCATTGTACGAAATTTAGTAACACAAAGCAATCATTTTGTAATAAAAATTTGCTACTTGAATACTTATAAAAAAAATGAAGATACAAATCAATAAAATCAAATTAAATATTCGAAATTTGAATGGTTTTAAGCAGAAAAAAACTTGAAAGGCCATATTATTAAAATGTGTTTATTAGGAAATAGCAAACGGTAGCACACAGTACGGATACATTATAAGAGAACCGGGAGGAAGATCTCCCGCGCAGTTTCATGCCTGGGGAGCGACCTAGCTTCGACTGATCACGTACGGGACTTTTATATGCGAGCGGTGTAGAAAACTTTAATATCGTGATTCAGGTTTTGTCGTGGCGTCACCGTGTGTTCTGTATACGATGACGCCACAAATGTGATACTTTTTTATCATTTCAATCTAGGCTACGGGGTTTAAGTAAAATAATGTCATTATTTTCCTTTTTCCCAAAGAGCATTGCAATATATTTATTGAAACTATGTTAGTAGATTATTCCAAGGCGCCTCCATATTCCTTCCAAGTCTCACGAAGAACTCAATTTAACAAATGCAAACTTTATGCGCACCCAGAATTGAATCGTTTGGACGCGGCCCATCATGCTGGATGCGAGGAACGCAATTTGAACTTTATGTTTATAGAAATAGAGACATGGTAAGTGATGGGAAAGATGTAACTGTGTTATAGTTGTTCGTCCCGAAGATTGAACTATCTTTCATATCCTTTCGATGTGTAGTGCGGAGGTATAAATTGTACACGAGAGTAGTACGCTTGGTCAGTGATGGCATTTGAATTTTATTATAAACCCGACTTCGCTTCGCTTCGGGAAACTCATTTTTTATGGTTCTTTAAACGCATATTATTTTTTTATTTATAACGGTGACTAAAACTTGTAAAGTAAATGTGTAAAAACTACTTTTGCACGCGGCTTCGCCCGCGTGGACTTTGGAAAACGGGTAAAGACCGTTGAAATTATCCCAACATATTTTCGTAATAAAAACTATCCTGCACTTTCTAGGGTCACAAACTGTCTCCATACCAAATTTCAACTGAATCAGTTCAGCCGTCAAGTGCGAAAAATACAGAGTAACTTTTACATTTATAATATTAATATGCGTTATTATAATCATTTTAAGATAAAAATAAGTCAAAAATATTCATCTCACCCCACAATCAAACCGCGTAAAACCTTCTTCCACCATATTGAATAAACTTACCTTCATTATAAATAAATTAAAAAACTTAACGTTAGTGAAGTTGGTTCTGACTTTCACATCAAGGTAAGTGCCGTGTTTGAAATTTACCTACTAAGTAGGTATATCTTCCCAACATCATTGTTTGAGAAGTTTGTTCATTGTTTAAAACTTTGCCGGAATTTTCTTTTACATGCTTATTGCCACCGAGGGATAGCTGTAACTTATTCCATGCTGGTAGATATGTAACATTTGAATAAGTTTTATTTTAATTAAATCTGGGATTATATTTAGGACGTGCTTTTTTGCAATTCTGAATAAGCTAATTACTATTACCGGTTACACTTTTTTAGAGCGACTATCTCAGTCTTCAAGGGTAATGAGATATTTATGTGACAGACATTTATTTGTCCTAAGGCCATGTGTGTTAGTGATGTGTCATTTGTGTTGTCCATGCCACCCGCGACACAGGTAATCCTAGCGCGGGGGCTATGAATGTGTTAGCGTTTATTTAGCTTTAATACATTAATGGATCAATGTTTAGCACGAGTCTCTCCGTATAACTGAGAAGGCCTAGAGAATAAGCCATCACACTGCTTCAGTGCGGATAATTGGTGGTGTGGCCAACCCAACCGACGGAAAAATGTATGTCACCCGCAGGCCTCCGGAATGGCTTTAGGACTGATACCTCAAGATAACCACCGACTTTACATGCCCTCCGAAGCACGAAACTACCGACCAACTATTTATTTTTGGACCAACGCAAACCACCGGGCTATGAGCGCTACTTTTAATTTTTTTTATATTTATTTGATATTCCTACTTTAACTCTTTTATAATATTACTAGTTGTCCCAGCGTACTTCGTACCGCATTATGATTAAAAAATGTTTTGGTGATATATCGACAGCAACGCCACCTATCGGGTCCAATTGTGAATCTAAACCATTCCCAGATCCCCTTGAACACACACAAAAAATTTCATCCAAATCGGTCCAGTCGTTAAAAAATGTTTTGGTGATATATCGACAGCAACGCCACCTACCGGGTCCAATTGTGAATCTAAACCATTCCCAGATCTCCTTGAACACACGCAAAAAATTTCAACCAAATCGGTCAAGCCGTTTAGGAGGAGTTCAGTGACATACACACTCACACTCGAATTATATATATTAAGATAATTTATTTTCTCAATATAATATTTAAAGATATCGTAATATACCATAAGTAATACAAGTTAGAATCATTAACTTACTAGCTTCATCGCCTCGGACTTGATCAATATTGGTAACTAACTCGAAGAATTTATTAGGCTATCAAACTAAGTTAACAACTAACTTTTGATCAAGTATGTGGGTATAGTTACGTTAAGATAGTGATTATCATCTTTTGATTAATCGATTCTTAAGACGCTGTAAAGATTGAAGTTAGTGGATGCAGTAGCGATTCGCGATTTTGAATGGAAATGTGAAAAAAATCCATATACACTTATAGCTCTACACTAGGATTCCCCGTGCCGTGATGGACATCACGGCACGGGGAATCATCATCACCAAGAATGGAAATTTAAATTCAACAATGGACCTAAAAGACAGATAACCAGAAATCCGTCATACTTTTCAAGATTCCTCGAAACCCAAAACAAAAGGTACTTCCTGACCTGAATATATATTTGAGCCAGCTCAGACAGGTATCATAATTTGCTCAATGCTATTAACTTTAACTTAATTAGCCAGTCACCCTCAGGCAGCTCCGACTGGAGTCTAATTTCGTAGGAGCTATTAAAATTTTGTGAGCTCTCGGATTTGTCTTAAAACAATAATTACTTATAACCCAAGTTAATTTTTCCTGGAAGTTAAATGTCGTCGTTAATTTGGTCGTAGCCGTTGGGTGTAATATTACACTGTTTTTAACTTTTCATTTGGCTCAAGAATTAATGAAGTAACCTAACTTTAAATTCTAATTTAGATATGAATGGGCGGACGAAGGGGACGAGAACGGTGAAAACGATGGATGGATTGTGTGAGAGACGATATGACTGGCAAGGTAGTTTAGTGGTGGTGATAATAGGGAAAATAATGTAAAAAAGCAAATAATTGCGCCAACACCAAATAGAATTAGGAAATGGGCAGGAACATGATAATGACCCAACTTTAAAAGTTTGTTTGTCTTTAAAAGTTTAAAAAAGGTTTTAAAGCGTTATAGTAGCTGTGCCATAATTAATTTAAATGTAAATTCCGGCATCCTTCTTTATTGGTAGGGCGTAGGTGATGCTTTTTGTGATATTTATTTATTCATTAAAGATAAAATTAATAGTCAAAAATAATAAAGATAACTGTCATCATCACACCTGTACGTCTGAAGATAAAAGATTTAACATATCATCACTGCAGATTAACGTCCATAAATAGAAAACATCACTAAAGCGTTGTTGGCCAAGAACAGAGAAAGAACAAAGGATGGAAGCATCTGAATCCTTTTGAGGCTAAAATTTCAACATATCGCTAAAAATATTGAGTGTTGAAGCTATGGGTGGTACGTGTAGATGGTTGAAGAAGTATTGTGAGATTTTTGCATATTGTATGGAATCTGACATATTGGTACGCTTTCTCGACCTCGCTCTGGATTCCAATGATATTCCACGGTACAAGTGATAAACTGAAGCCAATTATTACATGCCTGGAAATTTTTAAAGGTGCGTTTAACCAAGTTACTTTGAATGTTTACTAGAAGTAAGAGGTCCGCTATCCTGCATAGCATGGGATGAGAGAGTAAGACCTTCTTAGTCATCGCTAGTCATCTTTTTATATTAAGCAATGTAATGAAACGATCCTATCTACCTGATAGACAGTGGTCCGCATTGACCATAAGTAGTAATAGTAAATAGGTTGTGTCCCCTATTATTTATTATTCCGATCTTATCGTATTTACGTTTTATGTTAAGGATAGTATCCCAGACTTCTTGTGTTTCTTTATTATTTTCTACTTCTGTGTGCATTTTTAAAGTTATTTTTAAACGCGCTTACTATAATACATTCAGTCAGTATATAAATTGCACCGTGCCCAAACGCGTAGAACTAGCTGTGCGAATATTTAATATTCATACGAATGAATTCTCGATTCCCAACCGATCCGTACCAAAGCCGTAAAATAATTAAATGGTCGGCTTTGGGAATCAATGTTCATTAAAATATAGTCCAACCTAAAATGTTTACTAGATCGAACTTTGAGTTATGGTGAGTATTTTTGAAGCTTTAGTTGTATGACGCGGTGTGGAAAAAAGCAATTGTACGCTAGAATAATAAACGATTACTGTCTTACCCCCCCGCATTAGGATTCCCTGTCGCGGTTGACATTGAAACCACAAATAAGATATGACTACGAGTAACTCCCCCGACCCGAGAAAAAACTATGGCACAATATTTTACGATTTTCGTTTATGTATTTCTTTAGATATTGTACTATAAAAAAATTATAATAAATAAACGTTTATTTCTGACGTATGTACATCCATATATTGTTTGTATGTTAGTAACAATTTTGTTTCTTATTCTATGTTAGTACTATTAGTAATTAGTAATTACCTATGTACCTACGTACTATGGTACGGAACCACCATTTCATAATCCGACTCGGTTCGGGAGTCCAAAGTTCAACTACTCGGCCACTGCTTAAGTTAAGTTAAGGTTACTTATCATAAACGTTACGATATATCAATGTCATTGTGACGTCGACACAAGTGTAATTATAGATAACTTTGAGCAATTACAAACTGGACCATTGGGAATAAACGCCCAAAATTACTCAACCAGCGTTACCAGCACAAAGTCATGAATTCAATTCTGTATACATCAGAGAATATCTTATGAGAAGTCATTAGGTTAAAAGCGGTCAAGTCACGGGGCCGAGTCACTTGAAGTGGTCGAAGTCCCGTAGGGAAATCACGTTGTTCTGACCTGTGTTTGCGTGCTCAGCAAGTCAGTAATTTACGCAGTAACAACATAAATGGTTTATTATAAAGAGAATTAGGTACGTTATGAAAAGTTGATTTCGGTCGAACTTTAATTTCCTAGAAATCTACGTACCCGCACTCGAAACATTGCTACGCATTGGTTTCAGGCGCGTTATATAAAGTTCATATTTACCTCGATTGAGGGGATATTTTTAATTGTTCTCTAAAGAACAATTAATTGTAATGGTAACAAAAGCTATGGAAAATTACTAAGCTCTATGGAAGAAAATAAATAATATGTTTTTCTTCAGTGTATTAAATAAAACGTGTTGTTTATAGCTTCGCGCTACTTATACAATTAATATTATTACGATTAGTAATTGACCTGCTTCGCTTCGACAAACATTCCTATTTTCCCGCAGTTGTAAAATGTTTAGTTATGACTCTGTTGACTTTCATTCCATCCACGTCCTTGATCATCGTTGTTATAATCCTGAAACAGTCCTCCCAATCCGGACATCCTGCACACTTCCAGTCTTTAATGTAACTAGTAAAGAGTCTGACCTCCCAAATACGCATAATTCCTTTATTATGAGATAATGAAAAAGTAATTACGTTGAAAGCGGTCGAGTCACGGGACGATATGATCCACTGGGAAATCACGTCACTGGTAATGTTTGCGTATGCAGTCATGGTACTTCATGTACAAATATGTAAACTGTTTATTGAATGGTATTCGTGAGTTTCACTAACTTTCTTCGCAATCGTGATTATATTTTTAATCCCCGACGCGCGACGCAACAAGAGGAGTCTAAGTTTGACATGTCGTTGTCTGCGTGTCTGTGTATCTGTGTGTCTGTGTATGTGTGTGTCTATGTTTTTGTGTGACTGTGTATCTGTGTGTGTGTGTGTGTGTGTGTTTCTGTGTGTCTGTCTGTGGCGTCGTAGCTCCTAAACGAATGGACCAAATTAGCTGCGCTTTTTAGTAATAAATCAGTAAGTAGTGATAAATCAATACAAGTATTTATTCCTTGTCACGTAATAAGTACATATCAAAGTCGAAAATTAAGTCAATTTCCAACAGATAAATAAATCTGTTCCGTTACTACATCAGTAATCATGTCAACACGAGGCTGAATCGAAACGTCTCGAGTTGTTGACACTCTGGGGAAATTACCAAGCCGCTGGTGTGGACCCTGGAAATAAACCTTGGTTGCTGACATCGCAAGTCTGCTCTTAAGCTACAGTATGTTATGCTGTGCTTGTAAGTAACTTAATGCAATAAATATGAGACGATGCAGTTATCTATTCTAAATTAAATAAAAATATGTAAAAGTAAATTTTTAGTGCGGATATTGCGCGTGTCAATGACACTAAAATCTTTAAAATAGGAGTCAAACATAAAATAAAAAAGCATCAAGTGCGAGTCGGAATAGTACACCCGTTCCGGGTTGATTGGGTTCCGTATTACCAAGCAATATTAAAATTTATAAAAAGTCAATAAAAGGATAAAATTAATGTGTGTGTACTTATGTACACGCTTTAGAAGTTATACTTCTTTGGCGTAACAAGATAAAAATCTTTTCAAAATTTTCATTTATTATAATAATATAATGAGAAATATTATTATTATTTTATTTGTATCTATTATTAATATACCGCCAACTATCTACTAACGAGTTCTATTATTCTACTATTATTTACTAGATGGCGCTAGGCCGATGGCGTTCTTATTCTTTAAGTTAGGAAGGTTCACCCCTAGATGGCGCTGTGCTTAAAACCCGCTTCGAATAAAACAATCAATGTAGTATTTTCATTCTAAATTATCTTTAAATAGTTATAATTTATGAACTGTGATATTGCTATTAAATTAATTATATGTGTATCAAATCAAACTAAAAAATACTAGAATATACAACTTGAACATAGTTATCAATTTTCATACCACCTAGAACTAACTTCATGCTGTTAAATTTAGGTGTCGCAGCCAACTTCACATATTAAAATTTCACTCTCATCATTTTTTCATAACGCGCCTAAAGAAGTATAACTTCAAAAAGTAAACCCCTATTACAAGGTATCTTGTATTGAATCTACAGTAACAGGCATTCTGTGAAAATGTCAGATGTCTACTTATTTCCGTTCAGATGATGGAGCCCTGTGAAAGACAGACAGCGTGAGCATATTAATAAGGTCCCGTTACTCACCCTTTGGGTGCAGAACCCTAAAACACACATTAAAAGATTTATAGCAATCAGGCAACAATGCCATTAACGCCTCACACTATAACAGCAGTCGATTCTTTCAGCAAGAATTACGAGCCGAATCTATTAATGGTCACGCTGAATGGCCACGTGTGACCTACTAAAGAAAGTGAGGATCACCTGCCCCCTTCCCCCCTCCCCACCATACATCACGTATCAGAAGCGCGCTTCCCCTTTCGATAAATCTTTGCCCCTTCCGCCTTCGAGCACTACAAATCGTTGCTGGTGAAACGCAAGATAAAGCTAAATTTTATTTTTCATTGTTAGGAAATTTAGAAGCAAAATAAGCTATCTCATTCATTTCATTTATGTAAGCAACGTACACTTAACTGGTTTGTTATATTTAGTTACAAGTAATTATAAAACAAAAGCGTTAAAAAAATTGATAAAAAAATATTTACAATGACCCAAAGCTCGGCAATTTAAACTTTTATACCCAACTTGTTTCGCCCCGACCCAACAAAGCCAAGAACATGAACATGTATTTTATTACATTAAATTAAGTTACATTTGAAAACAGAAATATGAATAAAATATAACACGAATGTTTCAACATTTTCATATTTTGTCACGGTGCGGCGTCCCAACTGCAAGACGCGTCACGCGTTCGGGACCGGAAGCGTTTATTTGCGACGGACGTGACGACGTGACTGCCGTGTGTCGGGCTAAATATTATTGTTATCTTCCTAACAAATACAAAAATTTTAAATTTTTCTAAATTTAAAATAGTTTTTTTTATTTAGGTATATTATTATATTCGTGTGACACTAGAATACCTATTGTTAAGTTACCGTAAAAGATAGTGGATATTACCAGTTTGTATACATAATTTTATCGAGGAATTTTTGAGATTTTCAGTCACAATAAAATTGCGTTGCTACCTTTGAGGTCTGACATGATCGCCTCTAAAAAGTGTAACTAACCGGTTCCACGCCAAATTGTGAAAATATTGTAACTGAAAATCCTTGTCACGACATAAGTCTTGTTCTGTGTTGGTCATAATTACATGGAAGGAGCCTCTTCTATCACGTATACAAATGGCATTTATCTGCATTATTTTTCTGTAACAATTGTATTTCAGTATTCCATCCGCGTCAGTGTACATTGCGCCTTGCAAATCCACTTTGCTCAGCACGTACAGGATATCACATTGGTGACTGCCTGGGGTCGTGGTGATCTGCAGTGACTGCGGATATTGTATCAGTCGGTGCATTGTCGCGAAATATGTATATCTCAAATACTGCATTGCAGCTCAATAACCGAGCTGTATCTGAGCTCTTTCGATTTTATAATCAAAAGATAGTCGTGAGCGTCAGGCTTGAATGTTTTCGAGTAAAGTTAACGACAATTTAGAGTGAATAGTGAAGGGCAGCAGTTACAGTGTCGCGAGTATTACCCTGTGGAGCTAATAAAAACACCATATATATTCCTTTCCTATCCCTTACCCACTCCAGTGACAATATTGATACTGATCGTATCTACTTTCATTTTAAAAGCTGTCTAAAGATATTATGGTTATTTGAAAATAACAACTTCCCTTGGTTCCCTTGGTGAAGCGTATGCCTTTGTAATCATGCTCAAAATTCCAGTTTGCACAGGGTGTTATTTATAACGTTACTTGATCAGTTCGTTAGTACATTATGAACTCTGGGGCAGACACTGTTAGTGATAGTTATTCCTGTAAATTGTTGTCAGTTGGTCCAGTTAGTAAGTCTCATTCTAATTGAATTATTCCGTTCTGATCCCCCAAACTGATCCACTGCCAATTATTTATTATTATTTTTTATAATTCCGATCTGATCTCCTTCCTTTTGTTAAGTGGATGAGACTGAAATAGAAAATATTTCAAAATATGTATTTACTGTATTTACTTTGAACTGACCCCCTTGGGTATCTGTTTAAGGATCCATACGGCATAACTCTTCTAATTCGGTCACAAATGTGTTGCTATCCTGAGGAATAAATATGGTCGAATCTAAAAAGCTTAGAATAATTACTATAGAAACCAAGTCCTCGCGGCCATTTTGAAGCACCTTAATTGGAGTCAGAAATGACTCCAAATACCGGGCAGCTCATGTCAACGCACGCCAAATGTGTCTCGCGAAAAGAAGATGAAAAAAAAAGAAAAAGAATTATGACGATTTGTCCAGGTAAATTTTGTCACAAAATATCTGAAAAGCTATTTATGTATTACTGCTAAAAACATAATGATTATCCGCAGCCGAAGTTCTGGAAAGTTTCGGTTTAGTGCTTCACTTTAGACGGAGCGCTTGTATGAAGACTGCCTTTCTATATTGTAATTATTCTAAGCTAAAAAGTGTATATGAATTCACAACAACACTACAGTTTCATCAATACACAGATGAAAAGCAAATCCGAACATGCCGACAGCTCAGCCCAGCGGATTACGGTGTCTGCGTTTAATTAAACAAAGTAAGTATGCAAACTAAAAACAAGTCTAACGAGTTGTAAGCCGTAAGCCCAGGCCTCGCTCACGTCACGTCGACAGGTGTTCCAAGTTTAAATAATACGAATTTTCGCTTGTTTAACCTGAAATTGCTTAGTTTTGCTTTTAGTAACGCTTCGATTACACGGTAACCTTAGGGACCGAAGTGGAGCGTTACTGAAAATTATTTAAAAGTTATCACAATAAGATTGCTGATTATGTGACAGTCCAAATGGCATGTGGGCGAAGCCCCGGGCAAAGGCTAGTACGTATATACCGCGAAGCTTCTGTAATTAGCTATACTTACTACTTTGAATTTATCATGGCAAAAGCTCCAATAGAGCTTTTCTGAGAAACTATAAATCCATGCATAACAAGCTACATATTTTACAACTTGAATTTAACGACCCCATTATAATATCGACGGGGTATCTCAAACGCGTCTGTAAGCGCACGTCACACGAGCCCCAAAGGCAGTGATCGTTAAACGTCTTTACACGTAACAAGGTATCGCATCTGCATAATCTGTGCGGGCTTTAGAGTTCGGTATAGGTGACGGGTAGCTGATTTAATAATATAAGCTTAGATGAACTGCAAAATGATTGTATAATCGACAATTTTGAAAAGGTAATAGACTGCGACTACAAATTTTAATTATTTTATTTATCCTTAACAGATGTTGAATATCAATTTTATTTGTACGTGATGTGTACAAGTGAATGAGGTTGGCTTGAAATTAGGATCGCTGAAACCCCTTTTAACACCCACTGACCCTTGACGCATTTCATAAAATTGTGGGAATATCAATAGTGTAACTTTGTTTCCGAATTAACACAAACCTAACCTACATAAAATATGTATTTAATCCTTTCGAAATTTTGAGTCGACAGCAAATATAGAACCTTGGTCCCCCAATTGAATGGACCGATTTTGCAACTCGTTCCCATAAAATACGACTAAATTGACTTAAAAACAAACATAACAAGAACTCTCGTATCCGCGCAAGTTGTCGCTACGCTAGTTCAACATTGATTTGAAACGCATGTCAATTATAAAATGGTCCCCTACGGTGTACACGGCAGTCGCTACGGTGGTTCAAGATATATTGGTCGTGCTATGGTTTCGTACAATGCAGAATTTCAAAATTCAATTAATGACCACGGATGGCGGGTTTCATTGTTCGATAGCTTAATAATTCAAATAATTATCGAACGATCGAATCGTTGTTAAATTTTATTTGGATACGATCGTTAATGTAACGTGCATAATCAGGAGCGTCGAATATTGAACGGTATAAATATGTCTCCCCCGTACGCTTCGATGGACATGGAATGCTTCTTTACATTCATTAAATTAAATTGTAATAATTTATCTGTGTTAAACTGATATGTTGGCACTGTAGCGGTAGTGCAGCCTGACACGAAATCACTATTCAACTTTTTAATTTTTATCTGGGTTATATTTTGTCAAATATAAAAGACAGGATATTTTTCTAATTTTAGGTACTTACAACGAAGCAACGACATTTCTAATTTTCTAATAAAGAATACTGATGCTTTCGGGTCGCATAAAAATTCTTACAGTTGGGTTGGCCACTCACCCCTCCATTGATCCGCACTGGAGCAGCGTGGTGGAGTACGCTCTAGGCCTCCCTAGATATGAGAAGAGACTCGTTCTCAATTGTGGGCCATTATTTGACGCCAGCCAGAACAGTACTTATAAAGTACAAGATACCTTTTCAAAAAGGAACGTCTCAGTTTAAAGCACAGATACAATAAAATGAGAATACGCACGAGTGCACTTGCCACACAAATAAGACCTCTTCTCTATCTTTGAAGCACATGCTTCTGAAATATATCACATAAAATATAGCTAGGTAGAAAATTCTCCCGGAAGAATTGGGGCCGAACGAAAATAAATAATTCTTTATTCGAATTTCTGAATCCAAATATAACTTCTTCGAATAACCTTGAAGACTGAGATGGCTCCAGATTAACCTTGAAGGCTAGACGTTACTCCATGTTGCACCAGTGGTTCCAAGCTACGATAGTTATTCCAAATAATAGGGGGTCTTAAGAATCCATTTTAAATACGGCGGTAATGGTGACCCCATGCAATGCTATTGACTATTCGTTTAATTTGTCTCATTTAAATCGCGATCAATATTTACTGGGTCTATTACGTCCACATTTCCCACGCCACGTGTTGACACGCAGCACAATAGACGCCCTGATTTTTCTCGTAATTACACCGTTTACACGACCACCAGCAGTTTAGATAACCTCAGTCTTTAGTAAACTGATTTACATTTACGTAGATACATAATATACAATGATGTTATAACAATAGAACTACTACGAGGAGAACAACTTTTACTGAAGGTCTTTATTTCAGCTTCACTTGACAATTAGTGTTTGTTTTATTTCAATCGGTGGAGAAATAAAAAAGGTAACGAGTCACCCCTAACATTTCCGAATGTGCGTACTAAGCATTTGAGTATTCCCTAAAAGTATATAAAAATTTATAGAATGTTTACTATCTTGCAGAACAACATCTGCCAGGTCAGCTAGTATCATCTCATATCAGATGTGTAGAATTAATACCTCAAATCCAGTCACAGGCAATTATTAATAACGACGAAAAAACCCTCGCTTCGAAACTTCTGTAATCACCCGTTTTTTGCCAATTTCGGAGAACCTCATTATAACCGGCCCTTAGGGCCAAACTGGATTTTAGGGGCCCGTGGAGAGGATAAAATCAAGATTGCCAAGCTCAGTTTAACGTTAATGAAGGATCGTGCTACGATTGTGTCATTTGGAACTAGATAATCTATACAAATAAATAAAATTGGAGAGTCTGTTTGTAACATTTTTTTACTAACATTTTTACTAAATAAGGATGTATGTAAGGATGTGTACACGGTGCATACCAAAAATACATTTTTTACAATTTTTGACTGTCTGTCTGTTTGTTTAAGCTAATCTCTAAAACGACTGGACCGATTCTGACGGGGCTTTCACAGGCAGATTGCTGATACCATAAGGAGTAACTAAGGCTATTTTATTTTAGTTTTTTTTGTTAAATTCCCCCCGGACGAAGTCGCGGCCACAGCTCGTAAAATATACAAGCGATGTGAAAAACTTCGTTAGTGTGATTCCGGAATCGTTAGCATCAAATCTTCGTATTCACACAACGTCATAAGTTTCGTCAAATAGGCTATCAAGATCAAACCAAACTTACCTTTTGTATTAATACGTAGATATATTCACCAGGTAGTTCCTAAGACGTTTCCTTCATTCCCTTTATAACTAGGCTTACAAGTTCAAAAGGTATGGACTTATAAAAGGATTTACGCCTGTAAATAACAGTGACGCATCCTGTAAGCACTGTAATCACTTTTTAAGGGTACACACGATTTTGAATTGTTTCACGGCAAGTCATTTAAAATGTAAGTTTATTGACATAATAACCTGGGTTCAATTCCCAGCGGGGCGGAAATTTGAATTAGTTTAAATTTCTGTCCTTGGTCTGGGTGTGTGTGTTCTTGTCTTTTGTGATGTCTATGGTACCCACGACACGGGGAGTCCTAGTGTGGGGCTATGAGTGTGTAGCGTTATTTGCTAGCGATTAAGTAACTGCTTACTATTTATAATTTTAAAAATAACCATTAATTAACAGCTTATAAAACCCTGAACGCGCAGATCAACTCACAATTGACTGGCATTACAAGCAACAGCAAATTCTCTAACCCTGTGAAATATTTACGAGTAATCGCTTTCGTAGCGCTCATAGCCCGGCGGCTTGCGTCGATGGTAGGTACGTCGTCGTTCAGCGACGGTCGAGCGGTTATAAATTGGGAGGTCGAAAAGCGTTTTTGGGAAAAATTTAAGTATAATGTTAATTAATTAGATAGATATAGTAAATAATTTGTTAAAAAGGACAATATAAATACGATATGGAAAAAATGTTTTTTCAGAATTTCTACTACAATTTTTGTCAAAGTTATCTATTTTTCTAATACACCCAATACTCAAATGTAACACCCACAAAACCATTTTTAATCTTTTAATTTTTTAAATCTTCAATAACTCTACTACCTATCCCCAAAAGCCTTATGAAAATCCATGTGCAGGCTCTCTCTCTCTGGTCGGTCCTTCATGACTGAAGATCGTGGCTGTGGTGGGAAGCGAGTCTTGAGTGAACGAATTGTCTCCATCGGCTCCGATCTGTGGCAATACTAGCGACTTTGTAGAACGCGCGTGTCGCGCGCCAGCAGCACTGCTATTTGTTTTCAACAAAATGAACTTCGCTCTCAACAAGCTCTCAACTGCCTACCTTCCCCGTCTAAATTCGTGCTCGAATCAGGAAATTCTTGAACAATAAATTGTCCGTGACAAATGAACTGGCAATACGGTGCAGCAAAATGTTCTAGTAGTTTTCTTGCCTCGTAAAACTGGAAACAAACAGATATCTTTCATCCCGGATTCTGGTTTTGAGATAAGGTATAAAAGTCTGTATTACTACGCCTACAAAAGTATTCACGCCGAACCTGTTCATTGAATGAAATAATTTTGAAAATATTTAATTTAATAGTTGGTAGAGCTATTCCTTAACCTCAGTCAGTGTGGATTACCACATGAACATACTAAAAGCCCTCAACTGTGAGGGCTGAGCCGGCGGTGGGGAAGGCGGAGGTATTTTTCTTATTATACATTCAATAATAATCTACAAATTTTTGTTGTATTGTATAATAGATAATACTAGTAGTGGGCCACTATCAAATAGGCTACGTGTTTTATTATAAATAAATAAATTGACCAGGTATTCACAAAAAGGCAATAATATAGGCATATTTAACTTCTCCAATAACATAAATAACCAGTAAACAACCCACGTAAACTAAACTTGCGTGTAATTCGAAAACTACTTAGTTATTTTGTTACTTTTTTTTATTATCGGGTGTGGGAACGAGCTAGATCTACCTCTAACAAGAGCAATAAGACTTTTTATTACGTCTTAAACGTTATTTATTGCACGATTTATACTAGTATTTGAGCAGCATTCCTTCTGTTTACTGCCGGATCGCGTTTTTTCAAACCATTACGCTTGAAGAAGTAATAACAGTATTTAAATGTGTATTTATTTGCCACTCCTTTCTTTAACTGTCACACCATTTCTAGACTTTTACAAGGAGCGGGGTGGTATCGGAATTCGAATAAATTTCAACAAATTGCCAGCAATTATTAGTTTATCAAAGAAGGTAAACATAGCAATGTGCTAGTTTTTTGTGAGCTAGGTTTGTTGTGTACTGGGTATTTCGTTTTTAAGGTTCCGTTCCCAAAGTGGGATAATATGCCGCCGCTGTCTGTCTGTCTGTCTTTCTATTGAAACAGAGAGACCTCGGAAATTTTCACACAAGTTTGGAACATGAACATCTTAGTCCCGATTTGAATCTTGTTCTGGGTAAGTGGCGGTTGTCATGGACGGCAATGGGAACCCTTTTTCGTGCGAGCTCGTTTGCGATCTTAAATCTATACAAATAAAAAAAAGTGGAGTGTCTGTTTGTAATAATAATATTAAAGCAACCGCTTTTTACTAAATGCATAATTATGGATGTATACAAGGTATTTAAACCAAAATAACATTTTTTAAAAAAATTGTCTGTCTATTTGTTTTGGCTAATCTCTGGAACGGCTGTACCGATTTTGACGGGACTTTCACTGGTAGATGTAGAGTAGCTGATGTAATGAGGAGTAACGCTACTTTTACTTAAGAAATTTTCCCGTAACAATAAAAATTCCACGCGGACGACGTCGCAGACGCAGCAAGCCTTAATAAAATTCTAATGCTTGCATCCTATAACAATCTCTCCAAACAAGGCACTCATTGTACCACCGACCCTTCAATGTCGCGTTCGTTTAATGTCTCTCTTTTATTTACTGGAGCAATTACCGCGACAGTTCAGTTCGCGCCTGAGAATTTTATTTTTATTAAAAAAACAACAATTTATTACCCCCTTTTAACGCTAAACGTCTCTATGTTGGAACTATGTATTATGTAAGTGTAGACTTATTTCTTTGAGGGTTGATGTATGATAAGATAAGCACCCTAGTGTTACTTTTTATGTAATTAGCCTATAAACAAGTAGATAGCCACCTGATTGTAATTGGTCAACGTCGCCTATTTATGCTGTGCCACTCAAGAATAATGAGAAAAAAGAGAAATTTCGAATGGGTGCGAAACCATTAAATTCTCTTTTTTAAATTTTCAATTTTATTATCGGGAAATTAACAAGCATGCTATAAAAATTTTAGAATGCCAAAAACATTTTTTTGCGTATAGTAAAAAAATATGTTTGGATGAGTTTGGTTATAGGTACTTTAAAACCAATAAAATAGTGTGGGATTGTTATTTTTGGATTATTTATAGCCTAAAAAGAGGTATTAAAAAAGTAAAACTAACTTGTCACTTTCTTTGTAACTTATAAAATACCAAATGATATTTTGTAATGACACAAAAGCAATTAAATGCTTTATTTTCAATGAAAATAGCTTTGTACCCACACTAATTTAATCAAGTTAATTTAATTTATTTATGTGACATGCCGCACAATTTGTGTTAATTAATCGTAAGCCTGATTTATTTTGCATCGAACAATTCCACGACACAAACAGCAAGTAGATATACATTTTGACACAAACAGTCAATTTACATATTAATTTATGTTTGAACATTGCTTATCGATTTTGTTTATACACAAGCACATAAATATCCTCGTCGTAGTATACATTATATTATGATACGGGTAATCACGATAATAATCTTTTATTTTATGAAAGTCCGAAAAAGTTTAAAGCGTTGAACAGCAGGACGTTGTTCAGTGTAGTGTAGGAATATGGTAAACCAAACACAAAATTTAGACTAGACGAAAGATAGATAGTCTAATATAGTGTCCCGTTTGTTACAACCCTAAAAAGTACTCAACATCTATGCCCTATCAAACTCGGCGTTCATGTAAGCAAACCCAAGAACATAATTTAGCTAACACACCATATGTGTGAACAACCATAACCCATCAGTCTTCCTGTCATTTATAACGACTTAGCTATTTGTCACGTTTATGTGACCCCGATGCTGCGCCATTCAGTCAAACGGACCTAATTTTATTTATTACAAGCTTTTATTTAACTTGCAATGTTTGTATGTATTGGTTCTGAGATATGTTTGGTTAATACCGGTCCAGCAGTGTAAGAGTTTCAGCTCTTTCCAAAATGATGTAAGGCATTTTTGTCTTTTTCTTTTTTTTTCGTCTTTCAAAATGATGTAATCAATTTTTACTTTTTAAGGGTTGTTCCTTTATCTATAAGTGTTTTTTGCGTAATTTTTTTTTTTAAATTTTAGTTATTATACTGTATATCCGCGGTGCTATTCAATTACCACATCCGCACTTAGAAATTGTATTAACTTAAGCCACCGGCGCTTTAGTTGCTGAATTAAACGAGCTCAGCCGAAATCTGGAAGCGAGTGTGCACAGTCGTATACATTATTACTTGCAACGCTGTACGTAGAGCCCTCGTGTGGGTTTGCTTACGTTGCTTAAGCAAATATAATTTTATATGCATGTGATATTCGCCTTAGTTGTTAGTGAATTGAATTCTGGAGATAAAGTTTTAGTTAGCTAAGCGTTAATCTATTGTTGCGTAACTATAGTTAAAGGTTTCATTAAATATTTATTAAGGGGAAGGGGCTCACAGCCCGGCGGCTTGCGTTGATCTTAAGTGATCGTCTAAGTTAAGCAACAGCGGGCGCGGTCGGTTGGATGGGTGACCTCTAGTGGCAAAATTTCTTGAGCCCTTCCGTGCTTCGGAGGGCACGTTAAGCCGTCGGTCCCGGTTGTTACCACTTGGTAGCAGTCGTTAAGCCATGTCGGAAAACTTCCAACACTTGGGTTGGCCACTAACCCCTCCACCAATCCGCACTGGAGCAGCGTGGTGCAGTATGCTCTAGGCCTTCTCGGGTATGAGGAGAGACCCATGCTCAGTAGTAGTGTGTTCGTTCTAATTCGGTCACAGATATGTTGCTACTCTTGAAGACCAAGATCTAAAAAGTGTAACAGGATCCACATTTAAAGATTCCACACTGTTAAAACAATTATTAAACGGTAGAAATGATGGGTGGTAGGTACTAGGTAGGGTAACGAAAAGGACATACAATTTATCCTACGTATTATATATGAGCTACGTATTTGTTACTATTCAAGAGCTTTTACTTTTCGTTATAAGGTGGTGGTAAGAGGTGGAATTCTAATTGCAAAATGTGATTAAGAGCAGCTCGCTGTTTCAGTTAGAAATGTGCTCATTAGAGATTTAAATAACATTTACATAACAATCCATATTGTAAACTAAATTCTGGAGCGCACCTATAACTTGAAGTTGTCAGGGTAATTGCATTCTTAAATATGGCTACGAAGTACGATATTTACAGTAATTTAATTTCTTTAGTATATTTAAACAAAAATATTGATCAAGTTGTGTTTGCTAATTGCATGTAAATTGACGGCTGAATTCTGGTATTCTGGTATTTTAAAGAATTATAATTTTATCGTTTTAATTATAATTATATCATACTCATAATGACACTTTAGATTATCTGTGTCGTGGATGCCATGGACAACACACAAAGATAAGAACACACACACACACACACCGAGAACAGAAAACTCATCATTAAAATTTGCACAACGCTGGAAATTGAACCCAGGACCCTTACTCGTAAAACGGCATTCCGACATCGTAAGATTTACACCATATGCTATTGTATAGTATTCTGTAGAATACCGAATTATCCAGCTTGCTGGTAATTTATGCTACATTAAGAGTAAAAATAGATTAAAATCTTACCTGAACAACTACTCGTAACTGTGCAAGAAATATTGACATAAATAATATAAGTCCTATAGATGTACCTTGACGTACCCCAATTTCGCCTTATCGACGGAATGCTACGAGGATCGTTGAATAACAAATAACCGACTGTGTGCTCTCAATTCTCAATTCTTACCTGCCTCAGCATTATCTTACCTTGGCGAAAGCGTTCAGGCTCAGTAGACACGGCCTAACTTAATTTTATGCTTCGATGCTTATCGTGTCAAACGCTTCCAGTGAATTCAAATTTTGTTGTTGTGATAAATGGCTGAATCTCTTTAACAGTTTAATCTGCATAGATAGTGGCTTGGATTTTCGTTTATTCGTTTAGTTTTATATTTGATATGACATTTTTATTTTTATTTTTGATGTTTGCGTTGCTGACATTAACTCATGGGTAAATGGTTCTGGTAAACATTTCAAAAACATATTTTGCATGATATGGATTTAAGTCTTTTATTTTGTCAATAATGTTTTTTTAAATTGACATAAATAATCTTAATATAATTACATGTTTCTTTGATTGTATACTTAAATTAATCATATCCCAAGGCCTACTACATTCAAAGATACGAAATGTAATAAATGTCAAATTACCACTAAAATTACGCTATAATTATTTTACATACCCTTTGAAGCACTCATAGCCCCCGGCTTGCGTCGGTCCTAAGTGATCGACCGAATTAAACAACTGCGGAGGCAGCAGGTAGTTGAATGAGTAATTGCTAGTGGCAAAATTTCTTGAGCGCTTCCATGCTTCGGAGGGCACGTGGCCTCTGAAGCTGAATGTTGATCCCGGTTTTTTTGTTGTTGTTAACTACTTTACTTGGGTAGCCTAACTAGGGAATAGTAATTCCTTCTAACAATCCGCACTGAAGCAGTCTGGGGAGTAAGCTCAAGGCCTCCTCAGTTATGAAAAGACAGGCCTGAGCTTTGTAGTAAATAAATAAATAAAATAAATCACGCTACACACTCATAGCCCCACACTAGGATACCCTGTGTCGTGGGTGCCATGGACAACACACAAGACAAGAACACACACATCCAGACCAAGAACGTAAATTTAAATTCATCATTCAAATTTCCGCCTCGCTGGGAATCGAACCCAGGCCCCTCGGAACGGCGATCCGGCGTGTTAACTATTGCGCCATCCGGGTCGTCAACAGTGTAGTGGGCCATTAGTGGGATTAAAGTCAGTACGTAGCAATATATTTATAAAGGAATCATTCAAAGTGTAAATTAAAAACTATTTCCATTTAAAAGTAAAGCATCTCAGAAGTGCCGATTCTACTTCAATTAAATAAAGTGACTGAAAAACTTATTCAAATAAAAACATTTTAAGTCCTGGAAGATCGTCAGACAGCCGATCAGCTTCAAAGCGGAAGAATTTGTATCGTCCATTTTCATCGCCTTACAGTTTATAAACTATGAAAATATTAATATTTTGTATAGGAAGCTTTGATGAAAATTCTTTGAGACGATATTCAAATACCTTCTACATTTTCTGTATCTCAACTAGACGCTTGAAATGGACGCGCTGAGTCTTGCAATACATTTTATTTGCTGTATAATAAAATACACGTTAAACTATTCGGATTGTCGCTGCATGGAATTCAGGAATATCTTTTAAGATTATTTTTATCCCGGTAAAACATCTCATTCCCACGGGAAAAGCCATTATGATGCCTATTTGAATTAGAACTGTAACAGCATCAGTTATAACGTGTGTTGTTCTTCTTTTCGTAGGATATAAAATTTTGAATATAACTATTTAGTTGGAAGATGGATGAAATAGGTACAGTTGAAATTGACGCCATCGGTACCGCTACCAGAGCCACCACATTCATTTTTGTTTCTGAAAATGGGCCAGATGCTATAATTGTTTTCAAATGACTTCATTTGGCGCAACAAAAGTTCAAGAAAATTTACGCCAACTTTCAAGATTCAGGGTCAAAAATAATCCTCATTGCCAACGCCGAATAGTCATCCATTTTATGGAAAGACGTTAAAACGCTCAAATTAAATATGAACATGCGAGTCGAATTGCAGAACGACCAATCTGTACAAGTTTTTTCAGAACAATTGCTCGATATTGGTAATGGAAAAATACCTGCTCACTCATCGTCTGGATACATCACATTTCGTACCAATTTTTGTCACTTTACCGAAACATAGACCAAACTCGTCGAGAAGGTTTTCCCAAACATTGCTGAAAATTATAAAAATCAATGAATGCGAAAGATTTAATATTGGCTGCAAAAAACGTTGATGTCAATGAAATGAATTTTCAGATGTACAATGACTTACAAATCGTTTGATTCCGTTACTAGCCAAGATGATATTTTGAACTAACCAACGGAGTTCTTAAATTCGCTGTTGCCTGGATTACCACCTCATAACATGCAATTAAAAATCGGATCGGTAATCATTAAACATAATGATTACCATATACATACCATATACATAATGATTACATATAAACATAATGATAATGATTACCGATTCCGCAACAGCGGAACATAAACCAGCCACGTCTTTGTAATGGCACCCGACTTGCGGTGAAGAAATTAATGAACAACGTCATCGAAGCCACAATTTCGAAAGGGATGTACAAAGGCGAAGACGTTTTGATTCCACGGATTCCATTTATTCCGATCGACATGCCATTCGATTTGAAACGGCTACAATTTCCAGTGCGGCTAGCATTTGCAATGTCGATAAATAAATCTCAAGGGCAGTCGCTAAGTGTTTGTAGCATCGATCATTGAAAATTGAAAATTGAAAATCCATGTTTTTCACATGGCCAGTTATATGACGCCTGTTCCCTTGTCGGATACCAAAATTTATTAATTCTACTAATTCAAATTCAATATTCACAGTTAAAGACAGGACAACGTCCGACGGGTAAGCTAGTCATTTATACAATAGGTGTCAGTTTTATACTCTTATGCACATCATTTTTGTTTAATTCTATAATTAGTTTAAAAAAATTAAAGAAGCGGCAAAAGAAACTCCTCAGCATACATCCATCATTGTACAATATTAGTAAGACTCATCCAGAAATCAAACGTCGGACTCGCTCGACACGATCATTACAACTGAACTCCAGGATGGAGTTACATGACTACAGTGCACACCCTGCTCAAGTCAGATACGTTGCGTCAGCGACAGGATGCGGGCAGACAACTGATAACCTAGTTTAGAGCTCTGCACGCGTGACAATGGCCGTTGATGAGGTGATGACAGCCACGCACTATCATTTTATTTATGGCGTTTAATTAATTATTGTTAAATTCAGCATTGTTTTTATGGAAGAAAAAAAGAAAAAATAAAATAAATTAGTATAGAAAAACCAAACCGAAAATTTTCCAGTGAATCAAAACCTTCTTTGGACTAAAGTAATATTTTAGGCAATTCATGGAAAGAGATTTGAATAATATTCTGTGATTTGATAACGACTCAACATTGATGCTTCAACTATAATAAGCTGCTACTCTACCACCCAACACCACATCTCCACTTACCATCAGGTGAGATTATTATAATTAACTAGTAAACTAATCCCTTAAAGATCCCAGGTGGCCTGATTTTCTCCGACTTTCTCAACTGTTATCGTCATATTGTTATTTCAACCAATTTACCCCAACCTTTAATAAATGATATACCTAAACCTTCCTTACGAATTCCTCTGTGTTGATGAAAACTGTCTCAAAAACATTTGTAACTTAAACATAATTGTTATTTAAACAATTATTACGCGGTAGAAATGGTCCAGGTACTGTTGCATTTCGGGGTATAAACTCCGGGAGAATTTTATAGGCTCTTGTTACCACTCTTGCGGCCATGTTACTTGTTAATATTGTACATAGCACTTGGTATAATCCTAGCAGATACCTATTTTAGCTCAGAAAAGAAGCACATTCTAGTTACGTAAAATTCTTTACGAGATAAGAGGCCTTTAATTAATAGTTAGGCTGGGGGTACAATAAATCAGACAAGTTGCGCTGGCGGGATGAAGTGGGTAGATAGTGTTGTCGAACTAGTTTAGGCAGTTGCACACTTGACAAGGGATGTTGATGAAGTAATTATAGTGACGTTCTATGGCCTTATTTGCTGGATTTATCGGTAGGGAAAAGGCCGAATTTAAACGAAGTTACCCTTCGTATAGGCTTTGGTATGTTAGCGCGCTTACTATTTTATGCCCAGTTTGGACCATTGGACATTGGACCATGGACTTATCACTACTACTTTGACTTTTACTACTATTTTGACTACCCATTGACTTTGTTACTATGGACAACGGGTCCGCGCTAAAAATGTCCGAGTCTAATGATCTACAAAACGTAAACTACAAATGACCTACAAAACGAAGTAAGTTGTAATAAATTAATTTGTAATACTTGAATACTTTTTGAAATCCCTGTTCGGGAGTCTAACTTTCAACTAGGCTAATTTGAATAATTTCCATCACTTCATGTTCTCTATTCAGACATCTGAGTGATGATGAACGGAACCTTCTGACACTCCTGACACAGTTGCGTCTTTGTTCCATTTTGCCAAATTAATTTCAGTTCGTGACTTGTTGTTAATTACTTCAGCAGCCAGGTGACAAGCGTGATAAATTAAAGCTATTTTTACGCTGTCTAATCTTGGTTTCTGTTTACCTAATTCATTAGTCGCAACTTTGAAATAGATTAATTGTTATTTTGGTTTAAATCACTCAAATCAGGGCTTATCGCCACTTGGTTCGTCGAATGGCCAACTGATTTCAATATTTCATTATTTAAACGTTTGTTTATTCCCCTGGAGGCTCTTTTAGTTATAGTTCCATACTGATGGCCAGTAAGGCGCAATGTTTAACATACCACATCACCAGACCACACTGGGTTCAATTCCGAGTAAATTTTAATGATGAGAATGAATTTCTGTTTCCGTCTGAGCGTGTGTTTTGGAGACCAACTGCCACTGTTTGGGAGACCAACGTTCAAATACCGGGCTATGAGCATGCAGCATTAAAAATGCCTCCTGCCTTATTCAGCCGCCAAACGAATGGCCGTGTTCCAGCTGGGAGCTAGGGAGCCAGTACTTTCCTTCTCTTCTTCTTGTTCTTGACCGACGACGTACCGGTGATGTCTTGGTGTTACTGATGATACATGGGCGACCGTGACCACTCATCCACTTTCCACCACATCTATTTTGGAACCATCGTGATCAGGTAGCTCGTTAGCTCGCTCTTTGGTTATGAGCATACAAATATACAAGCAGTTTTGTTCTTTCAGAAATAATTTCTGTTCATTATAAATAGGTTGGTTTTAAGTAGGTAGGTTGGTTGAAATTGCGTTGTTCGAGCAAATTCTATTGTGTGAGTTCTTGTGCACTAGAGTTTAATTTTATATCGAATGTCATTGAAAGAGATTTTTATACAATAGACGACAGACGTGAAAAAAGCAATATAAAGCGCGTCTGTGGGAGAACTTTTAAGCAACTTTTCCAGAACTGTTTTCAACAAATTATGGTTTTAGAGCGTGTGTAATATTTAATGTAGTTACATTAAATTAAGCTGAAGGGCGTTAAGATAAATATCTTTTCTTTCTCCTTATTTAAGTTTTCTATAACTTTTCTTGAATTTACAAACTTTTAATTTGAGGTATATTATCACAATAATATATTTGTGAAAAATTCACCAAAATCGACTAAACTGTTACTGATATTATCGCGTAAAAATGGAAAATTTAACATTGTTTTGAGTTCTATTGTGTTGAAAAAGGCCCCCAATAATATTTTTTCTCATCGTACTACTTTATAATCTTACACACATTCACCAGTTCAGCAAAAGTAGGGAGGGAAGAGAAATTGTGATCACGGCGAAACCACGATCGCTGGTACCCACATCGAAACACCGAAAAATAGTATTTCCTAACCCAAAAACAGTTTTCACAACGTTCGAATTTGTAAGCTAATCTGAAAACTGACAAAAGTCGACAATAGAAATAAAAAGGAATATGTAAATATGTATATCATTTGGAGATTCAGTGCCCGTAGCAATAGTGAGTTTCTGGCGGAAATCTCTCGATGCCATAAATCAGAAAGTTTCGGACTGCCGGCTTAAGTTGGGACCCGCGTCAAACTAGTGTTTTTTATTGCGAAGCTGTGATTTGAATACTGTGGAAGTTGGAACGAATTGTTACTAGCTTAATAACTATTTGTTTTACAAACAAGTACAAAATTATTATAGGGTTTGTAAGATAGTTTCGGTTATGACGCGTCTGTCGACTATTTTATTAATAATCTGAAAGTTGTTATATTATTTTTTTCTTTCACATTTAGTTATTGTCGAACTGTATGGCGCAATGTTTACCATATCGAACCGCCGCGTTCGAAGAGTTCTGGGTTCGACAAACAATAAAGTGAATAAATAAAATATATCAACCATTAAATAACCAATATACATGGTATAATAATATAATGCTCTCTCGCCTACTTCTGGTGAACCCTGTTTTTTAGCAGAGTGCAACACTAAGACCGGCCATTCGAATCTAGAACGTTCCTGTAGTTTTCAAAAAATTTGTTCGTAATAGAAATGTACGATTATTTCACTTGCTTCAGTGGAGCAAAACATCGTGAGGAATTCTGCGAGTGCTACCTGAGAGTTCTCCATTGCGTTCCCAAAGTTGTATGAAGTCCACCAACCAGCACTGGCCCATGTAATTAACTGAGGTAGGCTGAGGCAGTGGGACAGTTATGGGTTGCGAAGAAGACAGCCTTATTACAGTCAATTTTATAAATCATCTTGTCGACATTGTCATGTCATCAAAAATGAATTCCATTGGTTTGATTCCGACAAAATCTCCGCAGATTCCGTTCCAAATGCAAATCCAAGACGCAATTTAAAAGGTTGTTTTTAATTAGATTTTCAATTAACGCCCATTCCTTTGCGGGTTCCGGCGAGCGTTTCTGAGCGCGGAGGCAATTATAGAATCGGGACGATTTGTGGTTACCGATCCTGATTTTTCGTTTTAATTTTTGTATTTGATTATAATTATTATAAAGACGCAGTAAGTTTGTCGGCCTACGTGAGCGTGTAAATTTATTACAAAACTTAGTAACGTCAACTTATATAGTAGGCACCTACGAGTATGTTGCAAATTAGTGGCAATGTAATTTATTTTGACGTGACAACGTCTTATAATTCGGTGGCACGCATGAAAAAACATGACTCATGCGTTACCGTCGTTACCGTTGGTGAATTATTATACCAGCGCCATCTATGTATTGTGCAGTGAACAATTATTCATTAAGTTCGATTGGGTCCATTTATCGATGGAGGAAGGCTGGCTGAGCTGGTAGTTCACTCGCAGTACACTAGATGGCGTTGAGTAGTGGGGCGCTATAATTCTGAATCACGCTAGTAAGGGTTTATGTAGGATGTATAAGTATCCAGCATTCATTTTTAATAAATGACTTAACTTGTATTGAAAAAGTGTTCTTTTATTGTGCTTGCCTACTCATTCAAAGGAAATTATTTTCTTAAGACGTTGTCACGTTCAACTATCGTCAGTAAACCGACTTTACAGACAACCAATTTTTTGTATTATTTTCATGTGCCCCCAACTGAGACCCTCAAGAGTTTCCTAGCGCATGCCTCTAACCTTTATTTTTATGTTCATGAATATAACTGCCTTATGTTAAGTAGAGAAAATTATTTAGTAATTTCATGTTATTTATGCCGTTTATATCGGCAAAGTAATCTTAAAACGTCAATTTCATGCACACAGCGGGGTTCCGCGGTTCTTTGCCTACCCCGATTTTCCAACGTTTGATTTTCGTGTTCTAGTGACGTTTAGACTTCAAATGTTTTAAGACTGATATAAAATCTTTTGACTAAAAAAGTTCAGGGACATTTTTAGGAAGATCACCTCATGAGATAATATTATATTCCGCGGATTTATTATCTTCCTTAAGATAATAATGTCTGTTTTCATCATTTCCCTGCGATACATACGCGCGGACGAACATACAATACAAGTTGTAGTGACATGTAATGTCATTTCATTTATTTACCATGCATGAATTAAAAATCTTCTCTACGTTTAGCTCCTCCACACTATGTAAGCCAACTTCTTATAATTTGGGCTACTTATGTCATCATCATGTATGTCATTGTATTTTAAATGTTCGCTCAAATGTCTGTAAAAGATTTTCACTTCAATAATGTACAACGTATAATTAATTACTACGGCTACCAAAATATCGAAAAAACACCCATTTGATTGATTTTGAACACCCATTAGCAAAGTGAAGTGGTCCAACTAGTAATTATTAACGTTATGTTATTAATTAGTTTATGAGATTGACAGGTAGCATAAGGTATTTTGTAATTAAATTGTATTTTGTATTTCAATAATTGTAACTTGCACACTAAATAAATGGGGCTGAATAAATCGTTATACAAACGTACCAACCATTTAGAAGAACTATTCAATAAAAATTAATTAATAAAAATTAAGACCTCGTCGCCCGTGTACAGCCGTATCGTCAAAGGAATTTACTCCAATACTGAAGTAGGATGCTTTTAAAGTCTACCCGAGAGACCCGCGTCCCATAGTGGGCCACTATTGAGTTGATACCAAGCATATAAATATGCTATAACTTCTAATAGGTATAGGTAACTTCACTGGTTATATTAGCAGAATTAAAAACATTTTTCATTCTGTAAAATCTCGCTCCAGTTCAGTAAAGTACTTTACTAGCTGTAATAAAATTATTGCACGAGTTTCACTACAAGAGCGAAGTTGAAAAAGAAGTTCGAGAAATTTCTGAAGTAAGTACGAAGTATAATTTGATTGCAAGTTGAAATTTCATATTGATTTGAAAATAGCCATCCCGAGTTTGTTTGTTGCGTCTTGTGTCCAAACGATTATTGGTTACATGGAACTAAATTTTCTGCTAATTTTGCTAAATTTATTCTCTATTAAACAGTGGTGTTGTTGTGGACTTCCGAACAAGTGGCTTGGGTTGCAGTAAAATGGATTTGCAACTGTTTAAGAAAACCATAAACCATAACCATAGAAATCAAGTAATGATTATTAATTAAATTCATAGAAGTAAACTAACTGCGAGCACGTATCATCAAATTAATTTAATTTAATTCATTTATCAAGTCGTAGGTATTATATTCTGTAATAGGTGTTTCTACATAGTCGATGTACATACATAGTATTGTATGTCATTCTTTATACACTATGCTTACAAAATAAGTAAATATAATATGAATTTAACTATCCAAACATTAAGAAGTTTCACTTCAAATATCCACACATCGTTAACTTTGTGATAAGTTATTTATGGTACATTTTTTATTTTAAGTTATTTGCTACAGTACCTATTTGAAATAAACGTTTTCTATTTCTATTTCTAAATCTATACCGTACTCGTCTATCCGATTCAATATCAATAAAGCAAGTGATTGACAGCCAACGCTCGGTATTCCCTCTTGCCGCGTTATATTATGTCAAAGCCAGTGACGCGTCACGGCCACCTTGTGTCCATGCAAACAAGCGTGTGATGTCGTTTGACAAGATTATGTCCTCAGAAAACGATTTATGATGTTCAACACGGTCTAAATTGCAGAGCTTTAAACAAAGCAACGAACCGCTTGTAGCCCGATTAATTGAGTTAATAATACAATTATAGAAGAAGATTATATTAAATTATATTAAATAATATATAAGAAGTGATAGCCGAGTGGTTTGAACGTTAGACTCCCGAACCGGGGGCCCGGGTTCAAATCCTACGTACCTCTAATTTTCAAAAATTTTGTTCGTATTAGAATTTAATTATCACTTGCTTCGGTGAACTAAAACATCGTCAGGAAACTTTGCAAAGCTAAGAGGTCTCCATAATGTTCTCAAAGGTGTGTGACGTCCGCTAATTGTCCTACTTTTCATATAGATAATTATTTCTTTCTGTCACATCCATAGTTACATTAATGTCATCGGATCGGATCCAAATGTGCAACTTTTATAGGTAAACGAAACGCATCTACAGTTTTAATATCTTTGGCTCAATCAACCCGTTATTGGTACCAACCCACGACTAACTGAGCACAACCCTTTCCTCTGAGGAGGTCTAGAGCAGCTCCAGTGCGGAATGGTGGAGTGGTTAATGGCCAACCGAATGCTTCCGACATGGCTTAACAACTTGGCTAACCCTCCGAAGCACGGAAGCTCTCAAGAAATTTTGCCATAAGCAGTCACAACTAACAATCAACATGCGTTGTATTAACGGTATTATGACACTTCATTGCGTAGTCTTCTTTGTTACATTTGTAATACAACAAAGAAAACGGGAAACAAATCGTGACATGGGGAAAACAACGCGGGAACGGAATTTATCGCTTTAAACATATTCATCTCTATTCAGTCAAGTCCCACTAGTGCGAGTACGGCAGGCTATTCCGCAAACTAAGTTATTGGACATCCGAAGTATGCACAGATGTTCAAACTCAGAACTGGATTGAATAGAACTTTCCTAATTGACATAAACTTCGGTTGAAATCCTGGAAGCTAGTGTGCTTATACTAAGCCACTTGATGGATTATTACATCAATACTGTCCGAACACCTTATTTATACCGTATCAAGGGTAATAATTCCTTAACTAAACAGTTTAGCTTTACTTTTAGTGGATTGTAAATGTTGGACACAATGTCCTCTAGGGTCCAGTTCGTATTGACCTTTCTAAGGGTCACCGATAATTCCCGACTGAGGAACAGTTTAAGGTTCAGGGAATAAGTCAGGAATTAATTAATGAATGACGCTTCGTAGTCGTCATTCATGAAGAACTGGGGTATCTTGCTTGTGTTGGAGTTTTGTTCGATTTTAATGTTGGTTTTTCAAATCTAAATGCTTGACCATGAAACACACGCTCCGCTAGAGCACAGCTAGAGGATTTTATTTATATTTTCGTAGTCGTCATTCATGAAGAACTGGAGTATCTTGCTTGTGTTGGAGTTTTGTTCGATTTTAATGTTGGTTTTTCAAATCTAAATGCTTGACCATGACACACGCTCCGCTAGAGCACAGCTAGAGGATTTTTACCGCTACAAACTGCTATAATAATTAAATATCGCAATTTGGGCCATATACCTAAGGTCGAATACAATTATAATCTTCTATTTCTACACCAAAGGCAAGGGATAGCAAGGCAAAATAAAAGAGAAGAAAGAGTAGAATCTGATATACTAATAATAATATATAAATTGATATAAAAGATATAAATTGTTACGAATAGTGTCATATTCATTACCGAGTTCTGTTCGTAAATCCTATACAAACATCTCGCTAAAGCGACTATGGATTATACGTGGGCAAACAAAGTAATTACAGCCTCGTTCCTGTAAACAGACGTGACGTGATGCCAGACGTCTGTGAATACAATTTTCTGATCGTGTTTAACAACTATACTATTTTGTAGGTACATTTTCCTGGCGCTACGATACATTTTATAAATGGTACTTTGATTAACCCTTAACCACCTAACGTTTTTTGAGTTACACTACCACCTAACGGCGGTAATGGTGACCCCATGTACTGCTGTTTACTATTCCTAAGTTAATATAATAACTATGTTAAAAAAAATATACACATTGTAGTCTTTAGTATTTCTGTAGTAATATAACGTTTTAATACTTTACTAAAGAACGTTAGTTATATTAATAAATCAACTCCTATAATTTAACTGACGCAGTATAGAACAAAATATATGTAGTATCGAAATTCGTAGATCTGACAAAGCACACTTTTTTAAACCCATCTAAATTAACTTATTTATATACATAGGTAAATAATCTATTAAAAGAAAATATTTATGGAACATTTCTATCATATTAAAAAAATGCAGGGTGTAAAGTTACAATTTTTGACGACAACCTTTTTTGGAAGCACTCAAAAACAAATGTTTCTTTTTGCATTGAGAACATTACATGTGATATGTTTTACGCTTTTTTGGCGACAGGTTGAGCAAGTCTTTTAAATTTCTAATTTTTCGAAATGATCAGTTGATGATGTGCTAGATCTTGATGCATCTTTAGTATGCGAAAAATTGTAATTTGAAAGTAAACCCAATTGACGAACCGATATCTAGATGACGACTTACAGCCGGTCTTCGTATTAGCTAATGCACTTTCTACACTTTTCGCGAACGGCGTCTGCGGGTCCTAAGGATGATGGCTGACACATACATATCTGTCACTATTCGTAGCTGAATCATACTTTTTCGAAGTCACAAATTCGTGGCTCGCGTAAAAACGGATAAATTCAAAAAATAAAAACCGTAGGGGTCACTGTGACCGCCGTTAGGTGGTAAAGGGTTAATAAGTCAAGCATAATGAACTATTTATGATATAATTGAGGTTTACAATTAGTTCCCCGTTTTAGCCTTGTCGTAAAGCTATGTAGGTACCTATACGAGGTAATCAAAATCAGATATTGGAAAACAGAATATAATTTAATTATTGAGCTAATTACTAGGTAAATTGATTTCATTGATTTGGCATTGGTAATTACTGGAATCAAATCAATTTATCATAAAGTTATTCAATTAACGTACTTAGGTTAATTTATTTACCAATAGATTTATAAAGCCTTTTAGTGAAATAGACGGCGGGATGGCGATTTGTACCGTCAGCAATCGTCATGGGCAACACCAAAAAAGGCTCATGAAACGCTGTCGTGGATGAAAAACTCGTAACCTGTATACCTGACTGTCGGACACTTCAATGAATAAAAGTAGTCGATCGTAGGGCGGACACAAAAGAGGGTCATCATCATCTTCCTGCGCATTTCCCAGTTTTATTTGTGGTCGGCGCAATATGTTCTTCTCTTCCATTCTTCCCTATTAGCCGTCACTTCTACACAGACTCCCTTTTCTTTCATATCATCTCTCACACAATCCATCCTTTCTTAGGCCACATCTCTTGAAGTGCTTACAGAACGTGTGATACTGTGGCTGCTATCACAAAAAATAAATAATTATAGATTTTAAAGGGAGTCCTCATACAAGTAATAAAAAAGTTGTCTGTAAAGACGGTTTACGATCGAAATTTCCGTGATAACGTTTTATATGTAGTATAAGTCTATAAGGACAAAGGATTAAATGAAGATTCAGTCATTTCTCTTACACTGTCATTTATGCGAACCGATTCCGCTTGAGTGGGACTCTCTCCCACTCAAGCGGAATCGGAGAGAGCGGGCCAGCGAGCCTCTTTCTCGAATGTCGCGCGCGCGGGCGCCGTTACGTGACCGGACGGCGGACGTGACTGGACGTGACCGGCTCTGTGACAACTTTTCGAGAATGCCTCCTGTCGGAGCGGCATCAATTTATAAAACGTTATCACGTCAAAAAGGGGTATTCGACATTCTATTTTGTTACTGACCAAATAATAATAGTTAATTATTAATATCACACGGTGGTACGGAACCTACGTGTACGAGTCCGACTTGCACGTGACAGTTTTTATGTATATTTGTTATCATACTTTATGGTATTTCCTTTTCCCTGATTACCCTCCATTCACACGTCATCAACTTTAGTAATATCCAGAGTTACGGGTGAGAAAACAAAATAATCACCTCCAATTTCTCTGATACGTGAGTGACGTCATGCGTCAGCAAACATGGCATGGGCGGATACAGTGTTTTGAACGTGTGTTTACATGTCTACGGGTCCGCGAATATATATTTGTGTTGCTCAAATGTTCTAAAAACTCGCTAATAAGGGTGACGGATTTTGTTAATGGAAAATTACTTAATTCCAAAAAGTCTAAAAATAAGTTATTTGCGATTTCTATTTTAATTATTTTTTGCCTTTCATCTCACAGTGGTTGACTCTGGTTAGAGCTAATTTAAGATAAAAACCCAGCCCCCATACAAAAAGTGTTTCTCCCACATTATAATGTGTCTGTCTTTTTCTTTTTCGTTTCGTTTCATTTGCGCGTCATTTCCGTTTCATCGACTTCCAAATCACAACGATACTAAAGAAGTTTTCACTTCAAAAAACCCAACGAGTCAGTAAATTTTAATTTTATTCGTTACCAGTATCCACCCTCGCTTCGCTTCGGTACATCGTATGATTTCCGTAATATCAAATCCTTGACCCTTTTCCCATATCTCGTCGTATGATATCAGTTTCAAATGACATGGAAGGGCTCATTTCAATAATTAAATAACCAGATCTGATAAGGGTCGTGTCAGAACATTTCGTAGTGAACGTGATTACAACTTGACCTAAATAAAATTGTAACGTGGATTTTAAAAAAACTTATACGGATTTAAAAAAAACTGTCTGTTCGAGCATCACGTGAATTTCACTGAACTTCATTAAAAGTATAATAAACTATATAAACATTCCAACAAACAAACAATAATACAATTATTACTGTTCGCTTCACGCCTAACCTGAGGATCACAAGCCACAACACTCAAAGCGGATTCGCTCTATGGCCTTATAATTATGGCCACGAAAGCGCTGCAGCGCTGCGAATTATAGCGATATCATTTGAATTTGTGTCAATTGACATTGACATGATGTGTAGCGTTAAAAGCCTTTGGGCGTGTGTCGTGGCCAAGCCTTAGCAGAAAATTTAATCCATTCGCATGTAACATCCTATTTTATTTATCTCACCACACACGCATATAAATACTCGCAACTGACCTTTAATACCTACAGGCTACAGCTTAATTAATGTAATTTAGATACCTACCTTATTTTAGTGACAAATTATACCTATGCTGTCATAAAACTATAAGGCCTTTACTTTTATACCAGAAATGATGAAACATTAACCTTGTTGCGGGGGTACAGGGTTTGTTTCTGAATAAACTCAAACAGTTATATAAGACTCTCTCGTTAGTTTACACTGAGAGGACGTAGGGTTAAACAGTCAAGCCTTTGTCGGTGGGATTAAGTAACAAGAACTTTGGTCGCAATCTCTATGAGCTGGAGATTAATGGACATTTTTATGATATCAGATCCGGGTCGAGAACTTACCTGGTGGTATTGTGTTACTCATTTGCGTTACAAGCAGTGATAGCCCAGTAGTTTGAACTTTGTACTCTTGAAAAGGAAGGCCCAGGTGTGAATTATACACGAAACTCTTATTTTAAGACCTATGTCTATTAGAAATGGATCCGTAATAGAGCAGCGCAGTTTGGTGAGGTATGCTCGAAGCCTTCTCAGCTATGAGGTGAGACCCGTGGACATTAATGGGTTGTAGCTATTTTATCCTTCGGTTATGGAAAATACAAAATAAAGTCGCTTTTTTGCCTACTTTGTCGGATTGAATGTAGACCCTCTGTGTCTCTAGTTCAAGTGGTTTTCAAGTAGTGATTTGGATAATTTATTATTGCTATCGGTTCTATCACATTGTTTGACTGATGAAACCAAGAGATTTTTTGTCCATATACTAATTTAATATACAAAATACGGACAACCTAATACCATAATGCCTGACGACGAGCAATTTCTTAAACACATTTTAATTCTTAGCAAATTATCGGCCCTAATTTCGCAGATTTAATCCTCGAGTGCTTAATCCCCGAATTAGACCCACGAAACGATATCCCTAAGTACCCTGATGCAGATTATATAGCAATTAACAGTATTATGAAATAAAACGATTAACATTCGGGTGATGAGGTCGGAAATTAGGTTAATAGTAAACAGGCCAACCATGTTTTGATATCGGATTATGCTATGACTGATAATTATAATTTATATTCATAACTAGTCGCTCCGCTTCGGGAAACCTATGCTTAGTACACACGCAGTATAATAAAATTGGTTAACAACTATTCCGACTATATTTTCAATTTTAATTACGGGGTTTACGTTTTTTAAATTGTGTAATATCAAAACATACAAATAAAGGCTATAATAAATGCTAAGTTAAACATAAACGATAACACGAACGTAGCCCGGGTTTACGAAGAGGAAATTCGGACTATGAACCAAATGAAGTTAGTTACACCCATTAACGAAGCATACGGATTTTAGCCTTAAATCTATGGCCATAAATCTTATTGTGATGTAGATGCCTTCATATAATAATTGACTTGAACTTGACACTTGAAACTTGGTACCTTAAGTGACGCCAGTTAGCACTAAAGGATTTGCGGAAATTGGCGGGCGAAGCCGCAGAGGGAAAGCTAGTAGCAGTATAAGATATCTCCATTCCTCTTATTTTTATGATAACTTCAGTCTAATGGTTACGTAAATTTGACATTACCCAGTGACTATAACTTTACAAGATTCTGCAATGACCCTCGTCTGTGCTATCACGTAAAATCCATAATTTTAGTACTTTCCCTGGTATTATCCAGTTATTAGAAAAAGGTATACCCTACTGAACTTTGATTATCCGTATGAACGGAATTCTGAAAATTAAGTATCGCATTGCGTGGGATAAAGGGATTTAATTTCTGAATAATTTACATAGTTTTACAGTGTTTTATAACATTTTAGGAAAAAGTAAAGTTGAGTCTTTATTTCTAGATAAGTGTTTGGATTGCTTAAACTCACTAATGGCCCTCTAGGCACTCATACCTGCGAAAGCCCAGAGAATAGTCCACCACAGAGCTCCAGTGCGGATTGGTGGAGGGTTAAGTTTGTGTTGGAAGTTTTTATACCGCCCTAACTTAACCTCATCACAATAATCATACGGATTTTTATTTCTCCGGATTTTAAAAATATTTGCGTTATTTCTTTATTATTTGTATCCATGGTTTTACCGCAGCAAAGCGAGACTACTACTACCTAATAATACCACATTGCTTCCTATTTAAAGTCTTTTCGATCCCAACATTATCACCAATTATCTGAATAGCACCGCTAATGACCACTGAGCGTTAACAGCCGCACAGAGACCACTTTAGGGGCTTCTAAAGTCAGTATCAAATTTATAGATCCCTGACCGCTATTAAGGTTCTAACGTAGCGGGCACCGGCCTCAAAGCGAGTGGAATTATTAGGGAACTATGAGGCCGAATTGAATTAAGTATCATCAGGGTATCACAAAGGTTAATATTACGTTTTATCTCATGAATTATATTAAAATATTGCGCAGTCATAGCGTAAAATATAGGTATAACGCGTTGTCAGGTGGAGTAATCATCCATTTTTTAAGTCAAAGATGATTCCCGTAGACTAGTTGGTAGTGACCCGGTCTGTGATGCGAAGATGTGGGTTCGAATCACTATCTAGAGAGACAATGCGTTTTATTTTTGTGAAAGAAAAAGATTTGTTGTTAGATTTATTTAGACAAGGACTTAATTCCGCGGGAAAACAGATAAAAATTAGTATGGAGGTTCTGTAAAAATGTTACAGAATAGAATAGAAGTGATCAATCGCATCCAAATCAGTTAAACCATTTCTGTGATTAGCGCGTACATACCCACAGACAAACAAATAAATAGAAAAACAGACTAAGATTCTAAAAATCATTGCTTTGGATACTGTTGCGTTAGTAAAGACCCCCATGATAAGTTTTTCTCATAATTATAATTATCTTCTACATACGTACAGACAGCGACCAGTTACAGATTTATTATTAGTAAAGATATAACTCTATAGTGAAATCTATATCTATAATTATATCGATTTCACTTTGAAATATAATACGAATATATTAATTTAGTAAAGGTCATGATTGTATTATAAAATCGAATTAGAATTTATTTCGCTACATTAACCAAATGTGATTCGGCCCTCAGTGACCCGCGCCCGGTTCTTAAATTCTTATTAAGACCTGATAGCGAAAATGTGTAAGCATATATAAATCTCGTTGAATTATTTAAGGGAAAGGGTTGGGATTTTACGTAGACAAACACATCGCGTCTTATGGTGTGTGATGACAGCTGACGACGAGCGAAACGAATCTGTAATTCCATTTGTTGCTTTTGTTACTTCCGGATATCTTTAGTGTTATCTACTGCTTTCCCTTAGTTTTTTTAGACTTTGGCTTTTGAATTAAAAATAAGAAAGTCAATTAACTTAATTCCTTCCATATATCCATTAGTTTCGTATTAATCAAAAACAACCACAGTTTACCTACTAAGTTACGTCTCTTCTGTCAAATGAAACACGTAAGTTTAAATAAATTTTTCGGCTACACAGACAAGTTCTATAAATAAATTACAAAAACTTATTAGTTTCTATTAAAATACGCTACGAGAATACATAATAATTATCCATGTAGGTGGCCGAACACTCCTAGAGAAAGCGCCAGTCTCCTTTATTTACAAAACTTGTCATCCTTGTATTATAATCATCATCCATCAAAAGGATCTAACTCTATCGTAAAATGGTATTATCCTGTCTTACCTTAAAATTATTGAGATTAAGCTTAGTTCGTTGTTTCATAAATTGACCATTAAAATATTAGGAAACATAATACCTTACCTCTTGTCAGGTGAAGAGGGTCTCGTAATCCGATATAAGAACCCTCTAACCTGAAAACTGGCATTGCTGAATGGACACTGTTATAAGTTTGCGAAGAATAATCTTGGATATAATATTTTTTGACAATAATTGCTGGTTTTTCGTTAAAACTTTTTCAAGGAAGTAGCGGTCCATTTCCGTCTCTCGTCGTAATTGTTAAGGCTTAAAGAGAAGCGAGTGGGGATGTTTTCATGTCATCCAAAGGTCCTCGTTATATGTCATTGCATAATGATTGCTATAAATAATAATCGAGGCTAGAGCATGCTTCAAAGTACAGAAGTGCTCAAGATATTTTACCACTTGTCCTCTCTGTGTCGTGTATGGTTGCTCCTGTGCTAGTTTGTCCGTTATTTACATATAAAACTATATACATATTCTAGATTACACATATTACTTGTAGTAAATGATTACAAAAAGCGCGATTTTAATTTGATTGGGATAGGGAAGAGAAAGTTTGGGATTATGTGTATTTTTTATGCCACGTAAAAATAACCAAAAAATATTTATCCCAAAAATGATTTTTTTTTAGGGTGAGCCACCCTTAACACTCAGGAGTATGAAAAATAGATAGTAGCCGATTCTCAGACCTACTAAATATGCATATAAAGTTTCATAAAAATCGGTCAAGCCGTTTCGGAGGAGTAGGTATGGTAACTAACATTGTGACACGAGAATTTTATATATAAGAATAATAATATTAGATATACTCGTATTTAACCAATCAAATATGCTAAGACAATACAGTATTGCTATTTTTATATGGATTTAAGTTAGCAAACAAGCATAATATAGCACTATATTTCCGCTGCCGCCCGTGACAATTGTGACCAACACAAAACAAGATTCAAATCGGAACTAGGATCGTTAGTACAGTTAGTAGACGGTATTATTATGAATGTTAGTTGGTCAGTCCGTTAGTACCGTATGAGGACGTTTTAGTCATAGTTAGTCCTATCAGTTGTTGTAAGTAATAGTCCAAACAGTAGGTCATTGTAAGTAAGAGTCTCGGTCAGCACAGTTATTTGATCAATGGAGTCTACTGCGCGACCGTCACTTGCTCTCAAGAGTGAAATGGTCTTTCAAAGAAAAAAATATACCTGAAATAACTCCAATAGCTTGCCAAGTGAAACGTGAAAATAATTTTTCAACGAATAAAATAAGTATTATTCGGCGTCGATGTGCGGACCAAAGGCACATGAAGGCTAGAAGTGTCGTCGTATTCCTGAACCAGGTTTTACGATAAAGGAATAAAATTGTCTGAATAAACATTAAATACTTCGCTCCATTTCTATTTTTTTTAATTTTGTAACTAACAAGCGTTACTTTCGGAAATGCAGCAACTTTGTTACGTATGTACATAATTAAAAATGTGTGCTCTTGGCCTCCTCAGGTATGAGGAGAGACCCGTGCTCAGTAGTGGGTCATTAATGGGTTGAATCCAATCCTATAACTTATTCAAAGCATAACTCCAATATGTAATATAAACTGAAATTTTCATTAAAAATATTCTTTGAGGAGATCTACTTCATAACAGTGTCTGTAGGGAACATCTTTGAAAAGGCTTTGGAGCCGTTTGCTAAAAGCCTGAGCCCGGTTTTACACCATCACGTCATTCTTGAATTTATTATTCCGCTGAAAATACGGAAAATTTACGTAGTTGCTAGCGGTCAGAGGACACAATTTGGGAATAAAAAAATATTATTTTACGATTAGCAAAGGGTGATCTCGTGTGACCGTGTGACAACGTGTGACCGTGTGACCGTGTGACACCGTGTGACCGTGTGACGCCGTGTGACGTGTGTGCGATGTCGCCACATACGTATTTGCAGTTTGCTTGTTCTAGTACAATTTTTGTTGAATTAATGAAGAAAAATATATTTCATCCTACTTCTTGTTTGAGGTAAATTATTTTGCTTTAAATTAGTACCTTAATTACAGGTCATCTCAATTTAAGAACGTATGAGACAGAAAGAGATAAGTGAAAATTACATTAATTAGGGGACTTTGACCGCCTCACTTTCGGCGCGCTAGTGACATTTCTACGTTTATAATATAATTGTTATTCACTATCATATTCCAATATATAAAATAATAATACAATTTTATAATGTATCATAATTTGATTACATTGAAAATTAATGAAAAAATAACCCAAATCTCGGCCACAAAATTACTTATCCTTTATATCTCGCTTACATAGCGATAATGCGTGGTTATATTCGAGAATAATTAATATCCCACCAGTAATGAAAACCTCTAACCCAGTATGTAATTAACGCCATAATGCGGCGAGACACAGCCTTTTAACCCTCAGCTTGGGGATTAAATATTAATGTGTTCGCTAAAATCCTATAAAGGTTCATCCACAAAGGATCAGCAAGTCTCAGCCTAGGATAAGACCTTTCACACGGCTCGACACTTGCAGCGGCCGTTGATCAAAAATTCGTTTTGTGTATCAGATGGCACTGATTTTGGGATGCTTAGTAAACCCGCCCGCCTCTCTTCGCTGAACATAATGTTTTTATCCGTAGTACTCAAACTGAAACTTGTGAGAGGAGACCCGTGCCCAGCAGTGGACAGTTATGGGTTGTAATGATGATGATGATGATAATGATCCAAACTTGAGAAAATAATTAGATGGAATCATTTAAAGTGAGATATCTTTTTTATTTGTGAACTGATTGAAGTAAAACACTAAATAATACTCCAAACTTACTACAAAACATCAGTGAAAGCATTAAATTCAGACTAGCCCTTTTAATAATGATCCTTATCCTTATCCTTAATAATGATCTAACTTGAGAAAATAATTAGATGGAATCATTTAATATTTAATCTTTTTTATTTGTGAACTGATTGAAGTAAAACACTAAATGATACTCCAACCTTACTACAAAACATCAGTGAAAGCATTAAATTCAGACTAGCCCTTTTTGATATCAGATAGAACGCGTCAAATCGTTTGGCAGCTATCTCAAGCGAGGAGGTGGTAGCTAGCCAGTCGGGCTTCAGCTTAGCATTGTGGCGACATCGCACATACGTCATACGATGACATGACAAGCCTGAATCACGCTATCGAAGTTTTCTACGCCGTTCGCATATATAAAAGTTCCAACAGAGATCAGTTGGAGCTTGGCTGCTCCCCGGGCATGTCTCTTCCGGTGGGAGATCTCTTTGCCAAAGCACTAAGTAGAGGTTGCCTTCTGTCGCCTCCTACCCTGGTCTGCCAGCATGAGAAGGGGGTCAGTATGTTAGGCACCTAATACGGTCAAAGCAATAGTCAATGACACTGTACTTTTTAATAAATATCGATTAAGCTGGCGGTTCGCGGCCGAAACCGAGACAGGAGACCGCGACCGTCACTTTGTATAGACGCCTCAGACTGTCTCGGTCTCGGTCGCGAGTTGTCGCCTATACATTGCCTATGGTCAAGTGCCGGTCGCGGTCTCCTGTCTCGGTCTCGGCCGCGAACCGCCAGCTTTACGAATAAGCAAATGTCAGAAGCAGAAAATTAATAGAATTGATTAAACATCTACATTGTTACACACTTGAGATGTATAATGAAATTCTACCCATCCGAGACAGCACGGTATCTTGCAAGGTAATAACCAAAATCACTTTGCATTAAACCAAAGCGAGTGCCTTCAGGATTGTGGTTGAATTGCTTTTAGTAGCTTTTAGCTGAGGTTTTTAAATCTTGTGGGTTCTGTATTGTCTATTTCCTCTGTAATGGAACGGAGGTTATTATAAATAAATAGTTAAATTAATTTCCAGATGACTCGTTTTCAACGCTTTCAGAATAAAATTTGATAAATAAAATTTGATCTGAAATCTCTGCATGTTTCCTTTGTGCTTGTGGACTTCAACCCATTAATTGACAAATACAAGGCACAGGTTTCATCACATAACTGAGCGGCTTAGAGAATACTCTACCACCGTGCTCCAGTCTACATTGATGGAGGATAGCGCTATTAATTATGATAAGATAATAATGAAAGGAATGAAAAGTCTGAATTTATAATTTTTCAAGTTCATTACTATTATTCATAATATGGAGAATAATCGGGACAGTTCTTAAGATTAGGTTTCCTCACGATGATTTTCTTCAATAACGCAAGTGGTACAATTTTGACTGCTTGGTAGATTTTAAATTATGCTTGATCCTCTAACTTTTACAATAATTGTTCTGATTTTTGCATCACCACCACGTGCGCGTTGATGACCTTGATGTTACTGAAGACAACACCAGCTGGTGGTAATTAAAAGCTTTAAAGCGGGGCTTACGTCAATGACCTGCATCAGTTTATTGAAAAGCTCAAGAGAAACCTGCACTTGAAATTTTCTCAAAGCAAATTAGGGTTTGGAATGAAAAGTGAACAAAAAGCAAACAAGAACCCAAGTATCAACTCACCAGGTGCTAAAAAAATGTACGATAAAAATAAGATAATAAATAACGTATATTTTCGTATTATGTTATCTTTACAAAGCAATAAAGAAAACGAAGATGAAAAAATGAACATGGAAGGAAATAATAACGTGCAATCGGATTCAAGGAAAATAATGGCATAATGCTACGAAATGATTTATTGATGGCAATATCACTTCCCGTTTGGTAACACTTGAGTCATCAGTTGGATTCGCAACAAGTATTCGTAACGGAAGATTTTATATCTCTACTAGAACAACCAGCATCACAGGATCAGCAAGAAGTGGTGAGATGAGGTGTGGCGATGCCAGGTTAGGCGTGGCGAGCTGGTGAGGCGCGTTGTGGATTGGTGAGGTGCGGTGAGGAGTTTGAGGAGAGGGGATGAGGAGGGACTCTTTTCAGGTTACAAGTGTTATGATTAAGACGGCTTTATGTTGTCAATATTGTAATTGAATAAAACTGATTGGAAGACGGAGCATGGTCTCTCTTCATAGCTAAGGAGCCATACTCCACCACACGGCTCCAGTACGGGTTAAAGACATTTCGTGGAGGCTGACAAAAAACTGCGGACAATTAGGTTGGTCGCATTCCATAATTGAGTGGGTGTTAGACCCACTCACTAATATACAGGTCGCATACCCATTCAAAATTAAACAGCAGTTGTATACAATTTTTTTCACACTCTTGAAAGCTTATTTGATCCCAGTAGACCCATACCTGTAAAGAGTCACTTTAAATTATATTGAAACGCTTAAAATTCCAAAATGAGTCCTGTTTGATGCGACATGTTTTAGATATTTTGGTTATAGTGTTGAAGAGCAAAGAGTTATCAAATATCTTGTTTGTCGACAACTTATCAGCGACTGTATACAATCATTTGTGTCGTGTGCTCAGTAGTCAGCTATTCACATAACAAAACAGATTTTTTGTGTAAGAGCCATTTCAAAAGCTGTTTTATTTTTTACTTAAATTGAAATATTACTATTTCTCATTTCAATGGCTGAATGTCACCAAAGTATGAAATTTTAATTACTTATGAGTCACGCGATGTCATTGTTCCAAGCTGGCTTTATAGTCACGTAACATGAGTCGTTAAATCATTTCATTTCCATTCATGCATAATAATAAAAAACATTATTAGAACTTCCATGACTTTTCTACATTTTCTTGGACAGACCTAACATTCTTCGGACTTATTGCAAGAAGATCGCATGATAATATGGAGATAGTTTTGGTTACAGGCAAAATCAAAGGCCTTGAGGCTGAAGCCCTATAAGATGGTCAGACCAGGTATCACAATATCTGGGCATACCAATTAACAGCATTAGTGAAGTATCACCAAGCTGCTGATAGCTGAACACGGGCAATAAAAATCAAGATTCTTAGTACTAAAGCACAACGAGAGAGAACTTCTTTAAATTAGTAATTTTACATTGAATATCCTTGTGTATTTACTTAAAGTCGCAGCCTACGAAGTTGATATGACAGTGCGCGATATTTTTTTTCAATAATCTCTTGCAGCGTAGAGCCTGTTGCTGAATAATAAGCGTGTTACGTCATCGTATCGTCAATACCATGGTCAAAACACAAAAACAAGTATGTCACGTCCAAGTGTGTATGTCACACTTGGACTGACAAAAGAAATTTAAAGTCATCATTAAAATTTCTTCCTCGCTGGGAATCAAACCCTTTAAAGAGCAGCAGCATTGCGCCATTCGGGTCGTCAACATATTATAAGCTAATGTAAAATTTGGTCCCTTTTTCAGAAATGGTTTTGCCGAGATCTCATCCTCGATAAACAAAGAAAATATCCGCCAGCCGCAGCCTGCTCTGTAACAGATTATACAACAAATGTCAGAAACAATCCTACTTTTGTAATGAATAATTTGCTTAATGAATAAATGCGGTTGAGAATTCATTAATGCAAGGGTTCATTAATATTAGTGTCTTGCTTTAACGCAAATTGTTAGAGTAGCTAAAAAGTGTTAATATTAAGTGTGTAAGTAGTAACTGAGTAAACATAGACCTTATTCCTCCATTCTCCTCCAGTGTGGATTGGTTTAGTGACCAACCCAAGTGTCGGAAACTATTATGTCAGCCGAAGGTCTGCGACATGGCCTATCGACTGCTACTCGTATCTAACGGTAAGAACCAACTTGTCCTCCGAAACACAGAATCGTAAATTTTTTTGGCCAATAGCAGTTTGTTGCTTGACTCAGTGGATCGACGCACGTCGGGCTGTAAGCACTTCGTAATAATACTCCGCATAATACCTTGACTTACAATAATATTGTTAATAACTTTCCAGTCGACACGTGCAGGCGAATTCGTAAGCTGAAGACGTATAGTTTAAGTACAAATATAATCCCTATTGTACTGTATCGTATTGGTATAAGTTCTAGCAAAGGTTATTTGTACCGAAACGTGATTTACAGACCGACCGGGTAGCGTCACCGAACAACGGCTGGAATTGCTGTTACTAAATCATAATACGACGTAATGGTTATAACATTTTCCTTATCGTAATTCTTGGTTAAATAACGTTATTTTTACAAGTTTTTATTACATTGCTATGTTAGTGTTCGAGGAGGAGAGTTCTGGCGGTTTGGCGGTTATCGGTTTGTCTGTGCGTATGTTTCTAATAATCTCAGAAATGGCTGAACCGATTCGAATCCGTGTACTTATTACAATTTTATTTAAATAGGTTCAGAAACGAAAAAAAAAACAGTTTATTTAAAGAATCCTACCAAATTTTGTGTTCGAAAAATATACACCTCAGTGAATCTGGTACGAGTTACTTACTAGACTATTAATATAACATTGATGATTTTAAAAACATTAATGAATTAAGATGATCTCATTGATTGGTGAATAACGTTTACCGTTGCAATTACCTGATAAAAATAATATTTAAAAAGAGCTTTTTTCGTTTTTTTTTTAATTTAAAATCCTTTTTTCGTCGCTTTACATATTTTGTGCAGTGTTCTTCTTTTTTAATTTCTTATGTTTTTCTATTTTTCTCTCTATTTTAAATGTCATGCAGTTGTTTTTAGCGACGTAATAAATTTTTTCTTTCTTGCTTTAAAATCAACGGCATATCAGCCACCGGATGATAAATGGTCACTGTAGCAAATGGAAAAAAGTCATACTAAAAACATCACTTATGCATTGCTGGCCAAGAAATAAAGAAGATGAAAGAAATAAACTTATTATTAAGCATTAACCTCCCATCTGGAACACGACAAGCCTTCAGTTGCCTCTGACTCCCTGGTCTGCTGGCTGGAATTAGGGCCAGTATTCCGCCCCAATACGCGGAATAGCAAAACGTAATCAAGTAAAGTGTGCATTGCTTCCAATAACAATATGGACGTTACAGCTCTCTTCATGTAATTCAGGATTCTAAATGTTCTTTTGTCAAATCCATTTCACAGGATATCAAAGCGAATAGGGAACCTTAAAAGCTACCATGTTTGCATATCGTGATTGATGACACCCTCATCTCATAGATGACAAGCTCATCCGTCTTAAGTACCTATCTGTCTGTGCTGCGACCGTGATCCGTGTAATTGGGTCGACACAACGTTGTAATACTCATCGTGAGTACCTATTAGAGTTAAAGTGCATGATCTCGTAGTTCGTTTTTTAGTTGCGTGGTCTATAAGGAGGTGGCCGTGGATGACTCAAGCACATGGGAGCTGACGCGGATGGCGCAATGGTTAACATGCCGGATCGCCGTTCCGAGGGTCCTGGGCTCGATTCCCAGCGAGGCGGAAATGGGAATGATGAGTTTAAATGCCTGTTCTTGTCTTATGTGTTCTCCATAGCACCCACGACAAAAGGAATCCTAGTGAGGGACTTTGAGGGTCTAGCGTTATTTATTAAAAAAATCAAGTGGTTATAACAATAATAAACTATTAATTAATATGGTTTATGCAATTAAATAAATTGGTTTTAAATTAAAAACCTTTAAGTTTTTAATTGAGAATACTTTTCTCTTAATATTACGTACTTATAGTTATACAGGGTGTAATCGTTAAGTGTGCACAGGCGATTATTCCGTAACTATTACAGATATCAAAAAACTTTAAACTGATATCGAAAGCACTTTACCTAATGAGTAAAATGACAATCATTACTTATTAAAAATAAAACGAGAAATATCCTAAAATTTTACATTAAACACTACCATACATTAAGTATGAGATAGTAGAAAGGTTTTACTTTTCTTTCCTTATTTAAGTGGAATAGTACCTACTGATTTTACCCTTATCATTTTATAATTATGTATGATATGATATTGATGAATTTTAAGTACCACTTCAAATTAATAATAAACCTTGTTTCAATATCGTATAAAAACAAAAAGAAAGATACTCTTTGGTGTTCGTTCTAAATTCAAATTCTTTATAGCGGGTTCTCGTTCCCGCCAATTTATTGTGTTTTTTCAATTTGCGATAATAATCATGATTGTTGCATCTATTGATTGTAAAATGGCATATTCCAATACAGAAAAGAGGGACATGTTAAAAATGTACTACAAACATGATTGTAACAATAGGGCGGCCGTTATCGCCTACAGAAGATTTAGTACTTACTAAGAAATAAAATGTATAGGAGAGTTTAATGTAAAATTTTAGGACATTTCTCGTTTTATTTTTAATAAGTTATTATTGTCATTTTACTCATTAGGTAAAGTGCTTTCGATATCAGTTTAAGTTTTTTGATATCTGTAATGGTTACGGAATAATCGCCTGTGCACACTTAACGATTACACCCGGTATACGCAACCTATTGTACTCGTATGTTACTACGTAATATTATGCACGTATCACTCGCAAGTGTCTACGAATTTCGTAGCAGCGTAGACTGTAGCGTTTAAACGGCGTAGCTTCGAAGCATCATTAAGTGTAGATAGTCTTGCAGTAACTTCAGCGTTTGTTTATTAAATTTAAATCTATCACCAACTAAAAAAAGATGTTACTTAAGGAATCCCGTATTTATTTTTTATAATAAATGACACTATACACTCATAGTTCCATCCATACAAGGATTCCCTGTGTCATGGGTACCATGGGACAACACAGAAGACAAGAAAACAATCACCTATTCATCATTCAAATTTCCGCCTCGCCGGGAATCGAACTCAGGACCCTCGGAACGGCGATCCGGCGTGTTAACCATTGCGCCATCCGGGTCGTCGAATATATAAGCGGCAAACGAGAGCTGATGGGACGTATCATTTTGTTGCGTAAGTGGTATTTGTATCCATTTTTATGATTAATACAAAAAGAGACAGAAAGATATTCCAAAAAATACCTCAACGAATCCGAACTAGAGCAGCGTAGTGGAGTAATCTGTAGGATCAGGAAAGACCATGCTCATTAGTGGGCCGTTAATGGGTTAAAACATTCAAAAATATTTCAATATTCCAAAACATTAGGCATTTTTATGGAATTAAGATAAAAAATGAGCATGCAGCACCACCCTTCCGCTGCTGCAAGTGACAACTGTGACTGACCCAGAACAATCAAAACTAAGTTAGTACAGTACTAACTTAGTGCAAGATTCCAACCCAAGCCCTTCTATGCTGAAGTCCAACTTTCAATGAACTATCATTCTATCACTGCACATAATTATCTTGATAATAAAAACGCACTTTTATGTAAAAAGTTATGTAACAATGTCACATAATAATATTAAAACAGGTAAAATTGTCTTCCAAAGGAAGTGTGAAAAGTGGTCGTTTACCTGTAATTTACCCTCCGGGGTGAACTTAGCCCCATAAACACCCTGTCGTGTGTTTGAACAATAGTCCGGACAAGTTGTTAGCGGTAGACAGTTGCAACGCCTCGTACATTATTTACTGTTTGACCCGCTGCAGGGTAAATTGAACCTTATATCCTATTGAGAGGGTAGAATCCGTCGGGCGATGTGTATGGGCGTAATATGACCCTTAGTCCCAGTGATTAATGAAAGTGAGGACTGAAGGTATTTAATAAGAATAATGAATAATGAAGCTCTGGGGTGTTCGTCTTCTTTGTGTTATTTTCTTTATTTATCAATATGTTGAAAGTATACCTGATTGATCTTTAAGTATTGTTCGCTTTTTGCTGTCATACACAATGGTTATCATTACTAGGTTAACAAATGATTTCTAGACTAAAATATTTATTTGAAACTTTCATGTTTCCTGAAAACCACCACAAAATAAAAATACACGTAAAAACACACAGAAGGATTAAAAAACAATGGGCGGCCTTATCGCTTTAAAGCGATGATATAGTATTCTAATAAGCTGCTTTGTGGCTTTTACTTACAAGAGCTTTGCTGTCCAGCTTTTCAACGGTGCGCTCGTAGATTTTATAACACATTATATAGCCAATATTTATGGACGGACGGGATATGCGGCCGACACGTGTATTCCATACCGTTGTTGTTGTAATGTTAAGGGATTTTGAGCTCTATAAATCCGCATTCTTAAGTCGTTATGGATTCGGATTATTTAAATCACGAGTAAAAAATATATAATTTATTATTAACGTGGATCAACTGCACAATTTAATAATGTCAGGTTCCTAAATTTAACCAATTGTTTAATTTAAACGATCGTTTTCGAGTTACCAGTAACGATTCGTTCCTTATAATATTTTCTTATGGGATCACATTTTAGTTACGCCTCGCTGATCTACAATTAGTTAGCAAAACGAATCTTTTTCGAACTGGGCGTTAGAGATTAAGTAATAGTTAACGCGACTGAGATAGAACTAAAATGTGTTCCTTAAGAACAAATAACAAAACACGTTTAGGTTCATTTTTCTAGCCGTTATATTTGACTCGTAAATTCACTATTTTACTACTAACGAATGCTGTGATAGCCCAGTGGTATGAACATTGGACTCCCGTACTCAGGGGACTAGGTTCGAAACCCGCACGAACCACTAAAAATGACGAGTAGTGCTTATTAGAATTTAATCATCAGTTTGGCCTATACCCCTCACATTGTGAGAGGAGACCCGTGCCCAGCAGTGGGACAGTTATGGGTTGTGATGAATCATCAGTTACTTCCTTTAAGAAAAATATCGTGTGGAAACCTGAAAACCTAAGAGCTTTCCATAATGTTTTCAGAGGTGTGTGAAGTCAGCCAACCCACTTTTGGCCAGCGTGGTGTGCTATCGCTCGTACCCCTAAATTGCGAGAGGAGGCAAGACAGCAGTGGGACAGTAATGGGTTGCGATGATAATGATGAAGAAGATTCGGTAAATTGGTTCAATAAAACACAGCTTACGACGGTCACTGGTTTATTTTTCTTAAATAACACCTTAATATAACTATATACACGTCCGTTCAATGAAATATAATAAACAAAAATTAATCCTTATCAATAGTTTGTAATTACAACACTATTATTATTAACTTAATTAACAGTAAATATAATTACACTGCATTTCTATTTAAAGAAAATACTTCAGCTTCCAAATGTTTACTTCTTACGCTAAATGCTAGAACGCACGTTTAAAAATAACAAAAGAATTATTCATTACAAAATAATTATTTAGATAATAGTGCAATGAGCGTAACTTTGTAGTTTACAGCTTTTGATACAATACAACGTAAAATTCAAATGACTTCCCAAAAATACATGTTAATGCTCGTCTGGTTCTTGATCTTGAATCAAATTCATGTCAAAAACGTTCAGATAGACAGCCTTGTCAATGAGTGCAAGCCAACCTCATTTTGCCGTGGTACACCTTGCTGAACAACGGTAATGGCGTCCTACATCCTCCTGAATATCAAGGTATTTTACAGTTGATCACTTCAACTGGGTGTTATAGAGCCCAACAATTTCTCAAAAGAGGGACTTTCACCGTATCCTCGTTGTGCAACAGAAAGACCCATTAACAGGGGCGGTTGGCTTGACCTAATGGGGCCCGTTATCATTATAAAAATCTTACTACTAATACTCCGCTGTCCGTCCATCCCTCACAGAGTTGTACAACTTTTTCAGAGTGCTAAGGTTGCTACAAAAGCTAATAATAATAAAAATAAAATAAAAATGAAGGGGTATCTAATATATATTTTTCTTTTGAATCGAAATAGAGAAATACTTGAAATTTTCACAAAATGTGTATTTGGTACTATAAAAACAAAAACTGAGTGTAAAATAAAATTCAAAATTAAATTCGGTAGGATACGAGAAACATGAATTTTATTATTCATTTAATACATATTTTTCGTGAATAAGTCAGCGTAATGATGAAAATGTCAAATAGCAATAGGTGTGAGATTATCATTTTCAGTCACACTGAGATTTATTTTAAGCTTTTTAACAATAATATTATATTTTCCGGTAAGTTTTACAATGCGGTACTGCGGTATCATTTGACCCCAATGTTGTGAATTAAATTATTTATACACAGAAAATGAACTACAGTTCTATATTATATTTAAATATTTACAGTGCTTTTAATATCCATAACTTTACTCCTGTGGTTTCGTTAAAACGACCATTAACAATAATTATATTCGAATTAATTTCGCGATTAAAGTCTAGCCGAAATGCTTTTTAATTCCATATTCAAAATGCTTACTCGAATAATTTCGATATTTTACAATTTCAAAAATTTCTTCATCTATTTTTACAAATCTTATATTATACAACATTTTAATAGGTTTTATATGGTTCAATAGTATTAGCGAGCTATACAAAGTATCTTGTTCAATATATAATATTCACTGCACTAGGCTACGTTCGTACGATATGTTGCGTTGCAAAAACGTAATATTGAAATTGCAAATATGAAACCATTGCGTTATCGTAACGCAAGCGTTAGTGTTGCATTTAGGACCATTGCAACACGCTAGTGCACGTCCGGTTCGTTAGGACTAAACTTGATTGAGTACATAATTATAAAAAAAAACTGTGCCATTATTAATACTGTACAATTTCTCCAACTGTACTCTAGGTAAAATTCTACTGTAAAATTCTGGCGTTGCGTTAGCGCCACGCACCGTATGCACGAAGCCTTAAATTAATGAAACATTCAAAACTTGGTACATAGATAAATAAATGCAGTTTTCATTAAATTAAAAATCGATTATTCTGTTACCAGATCATTTCAAGAACATTTCAAGATAACTGTTTCAAAAATTATGAATTTGTCAGATAAAATTTAAGCAAAAAAAATCCACTCCCAATATTTGAGGCAAAAATTAAATATATTATGTAACAAACCGCGTAAAAATCACTTCAATCAGTTAACCACGTATTTCGTTACAGTGAGTTTTTAAACTCGCTGCTCTCGATGAAATCAAGTACTTACATAATTAATGAATATTGATATAGGCTGCAACACAAAATCGACCTGTGACCTGTACAACACGGTTCATATTCGAATGGCGCGCTATAAAGTTTTAATTGAAAAGTCTTGTGTAAGAACTCTTCAGTTATGTCAAGGTCGATACGAACTGACTTATGATTGATGATGAAGTATGAAACAAAATTAATTAACTTGCTTCGATTTGGATTTATGTAATGAAGCGTAGCGCTGAGGTGATCAGAAAGAAGGTACGTGTCGTTAATTTTTGAGTCGAATTGTTAAACACATTTTTTTTCCCGTTTTCCGGCTACGACCGAGCCTAGTTCAAGTTATACTTGTGAATACAGTAAAGTGTGACACAAAATAAACACACACACACACCGCATAATAAGTAACCATAAGATTATACTTATAATATTGCTCAAATAAAACTTAATAAACATTGTTAAACAGCGATAGATATATAAAATACGTATGTTTTAAGGCCCTTAGGTCAATTCAGAATATTTCATGTTACAATTGTACGAAAATATACAATTGAATGGCTGTAGGGTTTTATAAATAATATTTGTGTAGCACGATTTCTCGATAACATAAAATGGGATTAAATTTCATTTTTGTGTGGAAAACGTACTGCAATCGAGTGGGTGCTTGTTTTTGTTAAAATTGTGAAATTGTTTTTAGTGGTCTGTTTTGAGGGTCACATTATGTTATTGTAATTGAATAAAATTTATCAAGGGCTTCTCTAATCACGTGACTGTGACGTGACTCTATCATGTTGAACCGAAGTGGATTACAATTCTGACAGATTAATGTCTATAACAGTGAATCTGTGGACGTTTTTAGCAAAATTTAAGAAATTTAGTAGTTATCATATACCTCAATTATCACAATATTCAAAAATTTTATAAATATTCTCATTTTTTATCCCGGATTATGTCCCCATAAAGTTGCGTGCTTACTTCCTAATTAATATAATATAATTTTCTTACTATAGTTTTGTATGTGTTTTTACAATGTGGTCAAAATGTATACAATTTGGTACTAAATATACCAAAAATATGAGCTTAGTGCATTCATGCATAATGCATGGAATTTTTTTCATCACCAGCAAAACATTTGCCTACTATCATCGAGATATAAGTACGTTAGTACTTACATCGAGATATAAGTACTAACGTACTTATATCTACTATACTATAAGTACTAACGTACTTATATCTCGATGCCCACTATCCTGAATTTTGTTATAATCATAAAAGAAACTTACTGAAAACGGTTTTTCATTTTAGGTTAGTAACTTGTCAGTGACATCTTCATTGTTACCAAGAATGGACACTGACCACTCACATCGCCTGGACTATCGTATATAAATGTCACTGACAATCTCTCCACCCTGTCCAGCTTAGAATACCAACCGGCAATTTGTCGTGAAAGTCCACCCTTCGCTATACGAGAGTATCTGTAAATTCTTGGTCGGCTCACCAACAAAGCAAATTTATCTTTGTTCCTTATATAATGTAACAATGGGTGACGCATCGTAGCATTTAATCTCATTAAAGGACTGTTTATTGTTCTACTTATCTGCTTAGTACCCACGTCGCGTCTTATTAAATAAACGACTTTATTCCAACATAAAAAGGTCGTAAAGTTGACGTTACAACACTTCAAGGACCAAGAGACAACAATAAATAATGATTAACGTAAGGACGTAAAAGATAACCTATTAATCAGACAAAAGACAAGTTTATGTGAAAGCAATAAGGTATCATTCTATTAATATAATAAGTCATTAATCGACGTTTTAAAAAGAATTTGCTGTAGTAAATCTTAGATTTAATTTTGGGAAAGCACATTAATCCTCTTTCGTATTTTACAGAACGCACATCTTCAAACTTGAAAAGTGGCATAATGCAGTATTGAAACCTAGACAAAAGTTTACCAATACTTATCTACTTTGTGCCAATACTTTATCAGTTATATTAAACTTTTTGCAAAAAATATTACTCAGTTCGTAAATTGTAAGAAAAAATACAATTTAATAATTGATATAATGGAGTATGGCATGTAAAAGCGAGCCAATTTGCTTTTGAAAAATAACCCGATAATAAATTCCATGTAGGTCGAATAATATTCTCCTGAACACGATGATTTTGTGAACATTTTATTGATACATTTTGTAAACGAATAATAACATCGTTGGTGAAAAATATTTTTAATATCCTCAAACAATTTTTAATAATATGTCTGAGTGGTAGTGTGGTAACATGAAAAAAAATATTTCGCAGGATTTTATATCGCTCCTCTTTTTAGATACTTACCGCATAACACAGTACAGGTACGCTGTAATTGTAATACATAATAATGTAAAAAATAAACTCTATTTTATCTGTTCGTACATACTTGCGTCAGCAACGAGACAAAATGTCGCGCAGTGACTTTGGCGGGTAAATCAGTACCCGCCAATGAAAATGGATAGTTTAATTGGCGATTTTATTAGATGAACTGTTGGGGAATAAAGGTCCTCGAATGGACATCACGTATCGGAAAAAGGAGAATAGGATGCCTCTCGAAAAGGCATCCGCTGATTTCAGAAGATTCAGAACCGGTCAGTATGGCGCAAATTAAGGGAAGCTGTGTTTAGCTGTGGACGCGTAAAAGCTTATGGATGGGTGGTATTTACATTAGCATTCGCCTCTGTCGCAGCGAAAATCTGATATCCCTAAATAACACTGCCACGGCTATACGCAGATAAAGCAATAGACATAATTTCGTTGTTACAACAACATATCGTTAAAATGTCGCAGCGACCCTATCCACGCGCGTCATTTAGTCGCGTCGCGGTCGCAGGTTTGCAGAGACAATAGCGAAAAGAAAATTGCAAACTCAGAAGTTTTAAGGGGTTCGTTCTTACCCTTGCGGTAAAATTGATGATGTAGTGTTATTTCTACGGGAAATGGAAAATACTGAATAATCCGACTGCGATTAAATCTATTTATGTTTTAAAAGTAGTTTTCTATTGGTGACTTCACATCGGGTTTGGCGAACAATTAGACCATTCATTCACTTACTGGTGAAATTATAATTATAAACCTTGTAACCATTAAAAAATAACAATAAGTGAGGTACTTATGAGTGCAAAATAAGCTGTAATTTTTTTAAATATCGATATAATCAAAATAGACTGTACCATTTTAATACACCTTTAGAATATAAAAGTTATGAGTCAAGTAGTAACACAGGTATAGGTAAGTATTTGATATTTTGTGTGTTATTTTGTTGTCTTATATCGCATTTAATTATGTCATAAATTTATTGATAATAACATAATATAATTATGATAGCCGATTTATGTAGTTGTTGTTTACACAGTTGTATCATACCTAATGGGCATGTATCACATGGCCCTAAGAGCATGTATCGAATGCAATACACTTCCAGCGCAAGTGTGATGCAATGAAAGTGCACTTTTAAAATTCCCATCGAGACATGCTCCGTGAAATCACTTGAAAACACTGGAATCACTTGAAACACTTATCTTGAAAGCTCCTCTCTGAGAACAAAGCCGACAAATTGTAGACCGTACAACTTTTTGTTTAAGATCTCTCTTTTTTGTCGGGGTATAAAGGTGTGTCCACATTGTTTCACATCTTTTGTTGCGATTACGCGACATAATTATAACATTTACTATAACTTATTTATAACACAAAACTATAATCTACCACATTAAATTATGACATTTTCAATGATCATTTAGAACTTATTTTTTTTGAGAAACATACAAATTAATATAATTGTATCGCATTATAAAAAAATTGAAATCATTTTCGAAAGATTCTTAATCTTTAAAATTGTTAATCTGGCGACCACCACATGGAAATTTAAGACTACTAAAATTGATTCTTTCACACACCCTTAGTAATTAGTCATTAACAATATGGACTCACCTTTATAGAGATCTCGACTTGGAACCAAAACACCTCAGGATTACTATATCGGTATATAATATTATTAACTTATAATTAAATATTATGTCTATATTAATACCGTGAACAAATAGCAATGCGGATTGTAGATGGTAATTAATGAAACTAATAAAATAAATAAATGATACAAAAATAACATTTAGTTTAATTTAATTCCGTCACAATAATTACGTTACTTTGATAATTGTAAGATTTATAATCTTTCTTTACTTTGTTTTTTTAAAGTATAGGTACCAAGAATTTAATTAAAACAAACATTCATACGATAAGTGTACATAGGCTAATTAGCACATTACCCTCCTTTGCATAGCGCATTCGGGTAAAAAGTAATAACGTCAGACTATTAAGTTAGCACTGAACAAAACCATAGCCATTTATGGAGCCAAATTTTATTGAATTCCTAATTGAACTAGATTATCATCTAAACATTGTACCTCTCCTGTGCCGCGATTCGAGGGAAGGAAAATAAATTATTGTGCGTTAATTAATTTCTCTTACTATATAACAGAACAATCTTTACAAAAAATATTACACTGCCCAAACGAGTACATTTAGCGGACATTTAAACCGAACTTATATTTGAACTTTAACGGGTACTCACTATAATGTCTGTGCACATTGTATCAACTCGACTCCAAGTACCCAACGACATACATACGATAGAAATATGCGTTTCATGTCACTTAGAAACGTGAACATTGTAATTTGAACCGTACGTCAAAAATTGAACCGTAACGAGCACGATATAAAGTTCACATTTCAGTGAGTTGGAGACGTGATGCCAAAGAGTGAACGTGTGTGTGTGTGTGATCTGTAAAATAATTTTACCCACCATACTACAAACCGCATCCCCCATTCACCCCTAGCGTTGCACGACTGTGCGTTTACCGAGCTACTTATACAAAAGGATGGTCATTGTCTACTAGCAACCCATGAGAGTCACGATGACGCTGAGGAGTGCTGCTGACAGGGGGTACTGGAGCCGCAGCTGGCCGCCATGCTGCATGGCTGCTGGGTGTTCTCCTGGGGAAAGTAAACGTGATAAATAACGCTACCTACTCATAGCCCTGGGGTACTGGGATAGCTATGATAACCTATTTTGTGGGTGCTATTGATAACGCACAAAGACAAAAACACACATCCAGACCGAGAGCAAAATTTAAACTCATCATTCAGATTCCACCTCCCTGGGTATCGAACCCAGGACCCTTTAATAGTATTTTGATTTGATTTGTAATTTGATTATAACCATTACGACATACAAGTCGTCAGACATAAAATTAGTTTATTCTGCGATTGATTACGATTTGCGACTGATTAGATGATTAGTACCGATTCACATTTTTTCTGCGTGAAACGATTAAAATATTTATTCATTAATTACTTGGCAACATAGTTGTGAATGGTTCAAAAATACAGCAACTGTGACCACTCGCTACGAAAAACACATGTGAAAATGTTTTGTATACGAATATGATCATAATATATCGATATCGTATATCGATATATGATCATATTCGTATATCATATATCGATCGAATATGAGTCATCGGTGGAATTAAAAGCTGTCTAAGAGCAGCTAGCGCTGATCTTCCGCTGGGCCCCTTTGGTGATATTTCGGTAGCCCAAACAATAAGTACACAACAGTATAATAGTAATAATAAAACTAAAAAGTACAGTAATTTTTTTTAACAAAAGTTTAAGTAAAGTTATTTGAGATTCGAACGGTCATGTAACTAAATTAATAGTGATATCCCTCGCCAAGCGATGGATAGGGTTAATTCCCAGTTGGGATAGAATGAATCTAATAAATGAACGGTTGATCCTATAAATTGATTTAGTAATTGTACCGTTGGTCATTAAACATGATAGGTAATGTAACAAATGATTATGGCCAATTTCAATATTCTATTTAGCCATAGCCCTCAGGAAATTGCCTAGCTCTCATAATGTATTGTGCAAATGTCACTATCAAAATGTGACGCTCAATGATATTAGACATTTTACATTATAATTATAATGTCATTGGTTTTGCTCAAATATTTATAATGTACACATCGATCAATGAGACTTTTAGTCGAAGAAGAGAAGAGAGAAGAGACTGTGACCATTCACCTCCATGGCCCGTCCGCTTATCGGCCTTTTGGATAAAAATATTCTAGATCATTCCACTTACCACTCAGCACATGCACCAGCACTGATCTGGGATTGGCGTTGGCTGGCGCGCAGGTATACCTCCCGGAGTCGGTGGACCTCGCCTTCTGCACCAGCAGATGAGACGTGGTCGTCTCTCCCTTCTCCGTAATCACAGACACCCCGCCGCGGGGCGAGTCGTAGTTTATTTCCTACGAAGAAAGAAGATCTTTAAATTTTATATAAGTACTAATACATAGTAATAATAAGTCAATGGCTAGACCTAACATTTTTATGATACCTATCAGTAGTGTCGTAGCGAAAGGACGTCAAAATCCCGCACATATCTGTGACATAGTAGTTGAATGTGTGACTTGGCACAAGTTGAATGATTAAGATTTGAATTGTATAGCGAAAGTACTTTTCCATTTGCCTTCATATGAGCAAAACGCAACTATTAAATTGTAAACTAGAGCCATCTTTTCAATTAAACGGCTCATTCCCACTGGTTCAACCGCATGTAAGTCGTCAGTCTTATTTTATGTAATTTCGGTAGCAAGCAACACCCTTCCGCTGCCGCCCTGACAGCTGTTACCAACTTAGAAGAAGACTCAAATAGGGACTAGGATAGTTAGTCCAGTTAGGAGTTAGTTAGTTGGTTAGTTTGTCAGTAAGTATGAGGACTGGAACAGGGACTGTTAGTGATAGTTAGTCCTGTTAACACGTTCCCTGCGGATCACCCACAATCGGCCCGATGCTGTGCCAACGCGCTGTGCGTACGGGAAAAATAGGTTCCTCCCGCCTGTGCGGGACTGGTTTCTTGGGAATTTTTAGGAGTATGACAGAGACAAATATAGTTTTCGATTCGTGACTAACAATGTAGAAATATAGCAGTTTAATAAAGCGGCGGGCCTTTTTTGACCGCCGCCGCACAGAACGTAAAAAAAGTTATCTCAGTGCGGGAGCGGGCCTGTTTTGGTGGATGACCGCCGGCGACCCGATGCCGCACTGTGCAGATGCGTACGCGTCGAGCCGCCAGTAGTGTTGTGCTTGCTACACGAGGAGCACGTTCTCGTGCTCGATACAATGGCGCATCACAACAAACAATATTCAAAAGGAAATAAAAGTGACTACGGGGAGGAATACGACGGTTCAATTTCAAAAACGCCTAAACACAGGAATACATATTTTAAACAAAAAGAAGTACAGCCATCCACCAGCAAAATTACAATTTTAGAAGATAAAATAATCCGCTCAGCAAATAAACGTATTATTATTGAAAATGACAGTGAAAGTGACGAAGAAATTTTCCCTAAAAGAAAAAAATATGGGTGTCCTGGTTCAAATATTTAAGAAACATGTAAAAACACGACTAATAGAGAAAGGTTATTATACAGTAGAAGAATATATTAATGACAAAGATGCTTGGATATAGACATCCGCGACCAGTTCTGCTCATGTTAGTATGTATGTATCTGTATGTAGGTATAAAATTTGTAATGTAGCATTATTATTTTTTAAAAGATGTGCCGAGGAGTTTCTTTTTCTCCTCAAAGATTAAAAAAATCAATATTTGAAGGCACCTTAGCGAAACGGTGGGAGATGCAAAAATTTGACTTTCATAAGTGTATGTATCATACCTACATGAGTTTAAGTTTTTTTTTTTTAAGTTTACATAATTTGTTGTACATATATTTTTTAAACCCATTATTGTACTTAATAAAATTTTATTAAATAATGACTCGATATTTGCTTTTCGTTCACTTTCCCATCACTACAAAAATTACACTCTAGTGCGGCATCGGTCCTTATCGACCTGACATTTTCAATTGTTAATTACTCATTTTCTGTTAGGAAAATCCAGGGGCGGTGCCAATGCAAACACAAGGGATTCATGACGATTTCAAAAAGTATAAAAATTGTTATATACCATACTCCTTGGCTAAGATATTGAGCTTTAATACCACTCAGAGGTGTCGGGTCGAAAGGGACCGCCCCGCACAGTAAGAAAGTCAAGTGGGTGCCTTTTTGGACCGCCACCGCACCAGCTGAAAGTCACTGTTTTTACTGCCGCAGTTAAGGTGTTAATTGATGTAAGTAATAGTCCAGTTACTAATTGTTATTAAGAGTCTCGTTCTTATTCGGTCACAGTCTACAATAATTTCGTCATCCCCTGAGGACATTACATTAGTAAAGATTTGCTTTGTTTATGGCATTTCAATAGCTCTTAGCTTGGCTGAAATCTTAGTCAATATCAACAACAGCGTTCTACTACGTATATTGTTAATACGAGTAAACCCGCCCTCGTTTTGTTTCATGAAACCTGTTCCTCAAGTTTACAAATATTTAACATTATATCACTTGTATCATTTGCTTGATTAAAACGTACTTTTCCGTAGAAATGAGATGTTTATCCGCAAAAGCTTTCCAGCCCTTTTCTGTGTATTGACAGAAATAAAACAAAACAGCAAACACTTTGACATTTGAAATATTAGTGGATAATACTACGAAACAAGAGATTACAATGAAGCCTAGCACAACACACTCCACACACACAATCCATTGTCAATATTTGTATAGTTTTGGTTTACCTTATAATGGAGTTGGTCAATAACCTAACGGTGCTACTCGAGCCACAGCCGTCATGGTTTTAAATAAACGTTTTCACAACATTACTGCGATTTACGAGGGTCAATTCAAAAATATTGATCCATAATACTTACATAATACTAATATCATAAATACGATACTGTCTGTCTATCTGCTACCTTTTCATATTTAATCCGCTGAGCCGATTTGGACGAAATTAGGTTAAAATATAGTTTTAGATCCTGGAATAGATATAGGATATTTTGTATCACAATATTACGTTCCCTTGGGATCTTATTAAAACTATTTTATCGTTTTTTGACTCCCACAAGAGTGATGCCGTGAGCAAAAATAAATAAATAAAAATCAAAAGACTAAAATCGTCACTTTTAGCCAATATAAGTTAAATTATAATTTATTTTAATATAATAATAAAATTCGTACAAAAACTCCGACATAAAGTCCAGTTTCAAAACAAGAAATCGGACTAGATTTATTCAGCAAATAACCAAAACACAAAGGAGCTCGACGGTAGTACTAAACGTCCACTCTAGCGCGAGGTGACACAGTCTGGTAAGGACACTGGGAGAAAATGGGACACACTGTTTGTAAATCCATAAGACAGAGCAAGACAGACAGTTTCTTGAAAGCCTCTATCCACTTTTGCTAAACTGTGTGTACACTTGATGTTGAAGGATTTGTCCACGACTATTTGCTTAAGTAGAGAAGAAAACTTTTATACACTCTTTATCAAAATGAAAGAGTGTTTTTCTTGGCTTTGACTTCACGTTGACTTGTTAGTTAGAAATGTAAAATTTAAAAGTATAGGTAAGTTACAACGGAAAAGATACTTAACTAATGATATTTTTATAGTAACTAGTAAATGAGCAGATGTGCCACAAGATACCGAGTGGACATTTAATGGTTACGTTTTCGTTACCAGTAAAAACTAAGAGCAGGCAAGAGGGCATGACTACGTTGGGATTAATAACAAAATTGAGTTGACGCCATTATCACTCGTCCTCGAGCAGGATAAGTACTAACTACGAGCATAAAATTGACTTGATTATTCATGGTACATTTGAAATAGTAGAATTGTGCCTTCCAAATTAAACAATGACTGTCGTCTCGCTCTGAAAATCTCGACTGTGGAGACCCGATTTCAAAAAAATCTCCACACATTTCTAATTTGTCAAAATATATAGTCCATTCTCCATAGTTTTTACAAAATTAAAATGAAGTTTGCTCTAGGGTTCTTGGACTGTTTGTTTCGCCCTCATTTTGAGAGCTTGCAGTGGGATAGATAGGTTATGGTTATGAACCATTGATAATAAGTTTTAATGTTGACACAGCCTAACAAATATATTTTATATTGACGTAAGTATAAACGATTCCTTAAATTTTTCAGGAGAGATAAAACCATTGGTGTATTTGCACGTGAAATGCAAAAAAGTTGATGTGATTGAATGGATATTTGTGTCAAGTTGATTAAATGCGCGGTTCCTATCTTTTTGTACTGTCTATATTTAATCCATTTTAAAACATCTTTAAAGAAAACAGTACAAGATTATTAATAAATATAATAAAATGACTTTTTTATGGATTTAAACGAATATGCAACATCACTCTTCAGCTGATGCCGCCCACTACCACTGTGACCAACCCTGAACAAGAGTCGAATCGGGACTAGGATGATTAATCCAATTTGTTGACGGTGTTGTTAAGAATGTAACTTGGGCAGTTCGTTAGTAGGTAGGGCAGGGACTGTTATTCGTTGTTAATAATAATCCAATTAGTAATTATAAGAATGATTGTCGTTCTAATTCGGTCGCGGATGTGTTGCTACCCGTGATGACTAAGAGAGCCGCCTTTAAAAGGAGCGTCAACGGATCCACACCTTTCTGGCGTGCCGAACTCTATACAACTCATAAATTTTGGTATGTAGGAATTTGTATGTGCTAATTTCATTGTATCAGCTCCCAATTCCCTATAGGCCTTTTTTAAATTGGCAATAGGTACGATAATTGTTCAAAGGGAACTTACGATATGTCTCATAGAGTATCATTACGCAAGAAAGCCTGATTCGAAACTTGGCAGCGAATAAACTTAGTTTCTGGTTTCTGCAACGCACAAAGACGCAGCCTTTGACAATGTGATGCAAATTGCGAAACAAAACATAAAACTTATTCTGTATTCACTACCTTCACGCCCATTTCCATCTAATTACGCAATCAAACCAGCAAAGAATGTTCTACTTTCAAAGACATCCCCCCTTTTATTTTCAAGAAACTGGTTCGTTGACGCAATGCCAGAACCAGTACCCTGCCAGCAAATGAAACTGTCTGAGCTTCGTTGGATCAGTTTAAATGTCACCCTGTATAGATTTCCGTGCAACAAAGAAACTCATCTAAAGATATTTGTGCTCTTTTCCAGCGGGTTGTGTCAGTGCTTCTGACAACTGTTAGGATCTTAAATGAAGTAATTGTTCCAAGTGATATGGGATTATTAATAACATTTCGAGAAATCATTCGTTGCAGCTGGAGTTGATAACATAATTAACGCTCGGTTCTTTATATCTGTCTATCCCTTAATTTAGATTAAAGATCCATTTATGGTAGGCTACACTGATTATTTACCAACACATTTTGCAAACAGAGAGATACCCTTTTTTGCAGGCATGATTTTGGAGTCAGTATTTTAGAGCACCCAAACAAAACTCCTCGACATTACAACCGACAGACGTGAAAAGCATATTACAGCCGATACCAAAATACTGCCAGTTATAATTAAGACCTTACCTCATCATTATGAGTCCAGCGTATCGCTGGTGGCGGCTCCGGCGAATGCTGCACGACACACGTCAGGTTAATCGTGCTGCCCATGTTGATGTACAGCTCCGGCCCTCCCAGTATCGTCGTGAGAGGTTCTGCTTGGGCACAAACAGGTTATAGTTAGATTTAGTGTAGACGTAAACGTGGCGTTTCACGGCCGCGACCGAGACAGGAGACCGAGACCGGAGACCGCTTTGTATAGGCGCGCGAGACCGTCTCGGTCTCGGTCGCGAGTTGTCGCCTATATATTGCCTATCGTCAAGTGACGGTCGCGGTCTCCGGTCTCGGTCTCCAGTATCGGTTTCCTGTCTCGGTCGCGGCCGCGAACCGCCACCTTTAGAATGGAGATCAGGTATTGGAGAAAATTACACCTTAAGGCTACTTTTTTAAGGCATTAAAGCGCGAACAAACCGCAGCGCACGCTGTGCTCGGGCACGCGGTGAATATTAGCTGCATGGGCTTGGTTGTTTGACATTTAGACATTTCATGCGTTGCGTATTCGTGGGTTACAGTTGACGTTATCACATACATTTTCTTAACTAAGCTAGACACGCGTGCCTCTCGGTTGGTTCGGTTAATATCGTTGAAGTTCGTTTGGTAAATTGTCAAGTGACATATAAAAACGAAACTGTAGCTGCCTATACCTGAATGATGTCTAAAAAGCATTTATAGATATTATAAGGATATTTATATTTGCAAAATGTGGTCACTGACTAGCTATGAAATTAACTATAAATTCTTATATAATTTCATACAAAAAATTGCTGAAAATTAAGTGTTATATACCGCTCCTAACCCTATACAGTTCGTTTATTCAATGTATGTATATAATCCTAAAATTACATACAGTCTTCGAAATTATGTAAATAAGGTTGCGGGCACTCTCTAGTCACGTTGTAAAGGAATATTCTTATTTTTCTAACGAAGGTTTTGGGCGAAAGTTTTATACAACAATCTCCAAAGAAAAGAAAATTCGTGTGATGTGCCCACCTTATTAGCTCGGATGATCCTTTTCATTTTACGTTCTTTGACGTCATGCACACGCTTTATTACGCAATACAGTGTAGGGATACGAAACAATATGTATTGCGTGTCTAAATTGCCAGTATTTTTGCATTGATGCTATGTTTAGAAGTACACAGGAAAATATGGCTTAAGGAAAACCAGCAATGAAGCTCGTATAGAATCGTCTCGTTGACGAAAACTTGTGTGTTTATTTGCTGCAAAATCGATTTCATTTTGTTTATTTAATAATATAGGTAGATGTTATTTTAATTTAATTCCATCAAAAGTTAGCATATAAATGATATTCTATTGTATTAATGTCGGGTAATCAATCACAAAGTGAAATAAAACCGGTCAAATGTTTGATGAGGGTAGACAAAAACCAATCAATACATTCAATAGGCCTTATGCTTTTTGTTTATCCTTTACCCAAGTATGAAAAATCAAATATTTTACTTATTTCCTTTTCTTTTTTTCTCGCCGGCAAAGCATCGGTGATGCCTTTGGCACGGTAATAATATGATACTATTACCACGGTAATAGTATCATATTATTACCACGGTATGATACTACGTATGATACTATTACCACGGTAATAGTATCATATTATTACCACGGTATGATACTACGTATGATACTATTACCACGGTAATAGTATCATACTATTACCACGGTAAGAGTATCATACAGTATTCCATCTTCATACAAACGGTCGGAATGTGAATCATACCTACGCGCCTCCGAGTTTAATACACATTAAGTACACAGCAGCCACAGAAACTCCATAGGGAGGGTCGAACGTGTGGGTTTGTAATCAGGAAGCGTGCGTATTACCTACCCACTTACATTCACTACAACTAGAAAGAGGCGGCCCTAGCGCGCGGGGCAGTAGGCATTACCGTGCTATTAACGTGCCTTTGGTATTACTGGTGTTGATTAGCAATGTTGAACACTTACCATCATGTGGTTCGTATGAAAAATGAAATTGTTCTGCCTAGCGACCACTGACCTAACATAACCTTTATAGCGATTCTTAAGTAAGTGCATTCGCCTGGAACGTAACAATCCAAGTTACGAATTCGAGCATTACGCTTCAATAACCCTATCTGACTGACAATCATTCGTCTATAATGTAAGACTAACAAGCATAATGACGTTACCAGTGCACAAAAATGACGCATTACAGGCCTACGCGCCCTTTGAGGGAGGGTCTTTATCTTACAACTCGTATCGTTACAGGTTACGCACTGTGACGCTCGATACTACATCACTGATATAATGCTCGAATTCGACTGTTACGCGAATGTTCGCGATGAAGGAATGCCATGATGTTACATCTTTTATCGTTACGAGTTACGCACTGTAACGCTCAGTTATTCGTCACTGATGTAATGCTAGAGTCCGGGAACACTAAAGGAGAATGCTCCCAGTGAGGGAGCGACATCAAATATATCATCTATTCTAAATGTTCACCGTAACATTCGACGATTTCACATAATTATGTTAAGAGAGGTAGCTTTTACGAGTACTAAATACAAATTTCACTCGCTCACGTGTTTATTTATTCAAACTACTAACATTAAACAGCGACTATAGCAAGACAAATACTAACTCAGTAAATTAGATTGAAATTGAAAATGTGGCTTCAAAGTAACTTCAAATTATAATTATTATAATTATTATGGGTTTATGTTTAAGTATTAAAATGTGTTTAAAACTGGCTAGTAAAGTTATGAAGTATAAATATTTGAATACCTAAAGGGCAGACTGATTAAAAATACGTGACCCGAACAAAACAGGTCGTCGTCAATAAGGCATTTACCGTATTCACAAATAATACTTATGCAATCCATTACATTGCGTTTGTCAAAATCGACGCACATTTGTTATATACATACCTCCTTACAAAAACTAGAGTATTCACGGTCGATTTATGAAGATAATTATATAGTTGGTAGCTAAGGTCATGTACCCTGTGATCTGGACATGACTTTTAAATATAGCCTGGAGTAGTAATAAGTGTTGTCTGTAACTGTAATTGAAAAAAAACTCCTTGGAAGTTTCTTGCCGCTTCTTCCTCCAATACTACTCCGATTCGATACCGTAGTTTGACTTTCAAAAAGTGTTTTGTAAAAAGCAAATTGGATTAAAATAAATTTCATTTTATTTCACCATGCGAACATCACCGGGATGGACCTTCAATGATCATTAAAATCGTATATTTCAACTTGAAACTTTCTGATTACATTGGTTAATTTTTAACTTGGCAAGTTTCCATACATCATTAAGTTTTTAGAGTAATTACTTCCTTACAAGAAATTTTCTTAACATTTGAATTTAAGTTTATTACAAAGTGGTTTTACGACGTGGTTAATTACTTCACCATTGCAACGTATAATTGTCCCACCGCTGGCCTTGGGTCTCTCACAACGTGAATGGCACTATACCGTACGTCTACCACGTTGGCCATATTGGCAGATTCCATACACCATTGAGTATATTTTAAAGAACTCGTTTCCGGTTTCCTTACGATGTTTTCTTCTACCAATGCCAGAGTGAATTAATTTGATTACTTATGTATAAATATAATATAATTTCTTGTAAATTTGAGGTGACATACAGACAGACCCTTCTTTTCGGGAGTCCAAAGTTCGAACCACTGCTTAATTACCTACTTTTATGTATTTTAAGTTTTTTTTATTATGAATAGTAAAAACATCGGGTTCTGGTTTTTTTTTGGGTAATCCACCAATTCGCACTTGAGCGGCGTGGTAGAGTATGCTCTAGGTCTTCTTAGTTTTGAGGAGAGACTTGATCAGTAATTGGCTATTAATGGGTTGAAGCCGTTTTCCTCTAGAGTCTAGATTAATGAAATACAGTTATAAGCATTTATCAATTCTCAAACCTCGGCTTCGCACGGTCTTGAAAACAGATGGAAGTCTTTCCGACACATAATTTTGCTGAGTTATTCGACAACAGACTAAATTACTAAACATTTCTTCGAGGTACGGCGTTTTTATTAGAAAAAACCTAATGAAAACCCTTATACAATGTTTCGTATCTTCAGACAGACTTCTTATTATACTAAATCAAAGTACCAAAGACGTACTTAACGTTGAAAGCCTTCTCTTTCAGTCAACGGTAGGGCTAAGCAGTCATCATTGAGGGCCAAAAGAATATTTCTTACTTTTATTTTATTAAGAACCACGAGTATTATAATTATTATACTCGAGTTTATTGCTGAGTAAGTGGGACTTGTGGCATCGACCCTTAGTCTACGTGCCAGGCATATTCAGTATCAGTTACCACCCCCGCTTTGCTTCGGAGAACCTATGCTTTAATACCCACACTCGAAAACATATTTAGAATTTCTTTACAATTATGTAATATCAATTTCACTTGTGAATTAATTGAAAGAAAAAATTGTGCGGTCGGAACGAAGTTCGTTACGTTTAAACTCCGAATGTAATTCGAAATTAAATCTGTATAAAGAAACAGGGATAGACAGAGAGAGAAAGAACGAGAAAGAGAGAGAATTGCGCACCTGGCTGCGCACTCACTTACTTGTGTGCTCATTTGCTTGTAGTAGGCTCGATATACACACACTTACAAACTCACAGCATACGGCTGTTACGTGACGATTTGTACTAAATTGCACTACCCGTAAGCCGTGTCATGGAACTTGTTTCCAAAAATATTAAGTATTGCTACAAGCTTACTAAAAACAGTGAAAACTACATCGAAATTGTTGCTTAATCGTAACGGTGTAAGTTTCGTTATGGTGATAGACGTGCAGATATACTGCCTAAAAAGACAAACATTTTATTGGAATAATCATTGCTATGGTATCTTTTTTTTCTTTATCTTTTGCATTCATAATGCCCCCACTATACAATTATACAGTTTTTTAATGTATATAGAACAGACAGATAGACTAGTCACTTGATACAAGTTACTATCGCCCATGCACATCAGTAACACCCGAAGGTGACATAGATACGTTGCTAAAAATAAGAGAGAAGAAGGAAAGAAGAGATATATAACATTATTTCTCTTCTCTCGATCAATCACTTACCATTTTGTTATCCCCATATTCTTATATATAAAAATGAATCGCTGATTTTGTTGCTAAGAGCAGATCTCCAGAACGGCTGAACCGATTTCGCTAATTCTTTTTTTATGATATTCCTTAAAGTACGAAGATGGTTATTACGGAGAGAAAAATTTAAAAAAATGCCTAAAAAAGTAAAAAAACAACACTTTTCTATATTCCCATACAAAAGATTCGTAATAATACTTAAAAGTCAATTTGAACTTTAATACCATAGCATAAAGTTTAATTGTCAGTGAAGGGATTTCATGAAGGCAAAACAATTGACTGACACGATACACGAGACACGAATGGTACGAGAGCTAACGTTGGAAAAACAAGAATTTGAGGTAGGCCAGTTTTTAGATATTATGTTATCTCTCTCACTCTCCTGGACGTCATACGGACGGTCTGGCTGGTGGTAGACGTTGCGTTCATCAGTGCGCATCGTATCTGTACAAGTAAAATATCAATTTTCAAATCATTTTAAGAAGGTTTCTTATCTTTTTTTTAATTGAACTTTTTGCAACATTAATCTATTATTGCCATAAAATATTTTTTTCAAATTATACTATGTTGTTATTTAATTATCTGAAACCCCAAAATTTATTTGCCGCACAATAAATCAATTGTTAAACTTCAGCCAGACCGATCCAAAAGTGAAAAATGTTGTGGTATCATTTTGCTTGGTCTAGAAATAGTTATCAAATAAATGTCAGAGAAATTACTAAAAACCATTGAATTATTTTGTGGATTAATATGGTATCAAAATGATAATTTATTTTGTACAATTAGACAGCCAGACCTCCCGTATGATGTCCGGGAGAGTGAGAGAGATACCATATCTCAAAACTAGCTTACCTGAAATGGTCTCTCGAAAACGTTGCTAGCTCTTAGACCATTATAATATTTCCATTTCTTTATTTTCTCGATGACAGCTCCTGTGAAAACTTGAACGAGCGTTTTTTTTATATTATGTATGCATCTTCTTATATATAAAAATGAATCGCTGATTTTGTTGCTAAGAGCAGATCTCCAGAACGGCTGAACCGATTTCGCTAATTCTTTTTTTATGATATTCCTTAAAGTACGAAGATGGTTATTACGGAGAGAAAAATTTAAAAAAATGCCTAAAAAAGTAAAAAAACAACACTTTTCTATATTCCCATACAAAAGATTCGTAATAATACTTAAAAGTCAATTTGAACTTTAATACCATAGCATAAAGTTTAATTGTCAGTGAAGGGATTTCATGAAGGCAAAACAATTGACTGACACGATACACGAGACACGAATGGTACGAGAGCTAACGTTGGAAAAACAAGAATTTGAGGTAGGCCAGTTTTTAGATATTATGTTATCTCTCTCACTCTCCTGGACGTCATACGGACGGTCTGGCTGGTGGTAGACGTTGCGTTCATCAGTGCGCATCGTATCTGTACAAGTAAAATATCAATTTTCAAATCATTTTAAGAAGGTTTCTTATCTTTTTTTTAATTGAACTTTTTGCAACATTAATCTATTATTGCCATAAAATATTTTTTTCAAATTATACTATGTTGTTATTTAATTATCTGAAACCCCAAAATTTATTTGCCGCACAATAAATCAATTGTTAAACTTCAGCCAGACCGATCCAAAAGTGAAAAATGTTGTGGTATCATTTTGCTTGGTCTAGAAATAGTTATCAAATAAATGTCAGAGAAATTACTAAAAACCATTGAATTATTTTGTGGATTAATATGGTATCAAAATGATAATTTATTTTGTACAATTAGACAGCCAGACCTCCCGTATGATGTCCGGGAGAGTGAGAGAGATACCATATCTCAAAACTAGCTTACCTGAAATGGTCTCTCGAAAACGTTGCTAGCTCTTAGACCATTATAATATTTCCATTTCTTTATTTTCTCGATGACAGCTCCTGTGAAAACTTGAACGAGCGTTTTTTTTATATTATGTATGCATTATTTGATAAAAATATGACGTTTACACACGTACAAGGTTATATCAGATTCGGAGAAACTGATAGGGATGGAGCTATATCGATAAACGTAACACGATAATAGACCCGTTTTTTTACAAAATGTAAGAAACTAAACTACTGCCGGAAACTTTTGTACAAATGTATTAACTAATATTATATTATATTTCATTACAAGATGTTACACGTATTTATTCTTGATTGATAATGCTAAATTCTTTAAAATTTTCGAAGCTGTTGTAAAATAAGTAGGTACAGGTAGGCACTCGACAATGAAACGAAATAATGATAATGACAGATAATCTTTATTCATTTATTTTAATCAAAATCTGATGAATTTAATATAATAAATATATGCGATCGATATCATTAGGTACTTATTTCACAACACTACAACTATATAAATTAGAACTGTCACGTTTTTACTAATAAAATCATTGACATAAATACTATACATACATAGACATACTAGACATAGGGTCTCCTACTAAAATCGCGAAAATAATGTCCCAGTTTGACATTACAAGAAAGAATGGGAATGTTAGCAAGGTAATTTAAACACTAAATTCATTAAATACCGTTTTTTTTCGATTGCATCAAACACATACGTCAATGGCACCTTATGACACAACGTTTACACTACACGCCATAATGACATAGTGCAAAATAATCTAAACAAAAGTAACTGATATATTTGTCTCTTTCTGACTATATAGCCTAAATGGTGAGAAGACAAAGACAAAGATATATTTTTGATTATTTTGACTGATTCTGCAATTAGTTTTTGAAATAAATTCAATTTAAAATAAAATAGCGTGTTTTAGTAGCAATACAATAATTTAAAAGATAAAACAATAGTCTACCTACCGAAATTATGATATACCATCGTCTTTATTCACTTTACTGGCGTAGTCTTTGCACGATTTCAAAACACAATACGGCATCGTTGATGTGTAGTTGTCAGCACGGTCAAAAAGTGACTAACGCGGCATTGTTGTTCTTCTTGCGTTTTGTTGCTGAGTTGGCTCGGATATTTTTTAGCGCGGACCCTACGTCCATAGTAATGTGTCAATGAATAAAATACAGTGCCATCTTAAATAAAGTAAGTAAGTCAATTACATAAATTAAATAACCTATAAAATAAATCATCAACCCAAAAAGGCTCACTACTGAGCATGGGTCTCCCCTCAAAGCCGAGGAGACCTTAAATATATCTAACCATTGTAATACATTAACTATACATTTATATATTCTTTTAATGAAGATTTAATTAGGTAGTTACTACTTACTACTCCAAAAATTTATCGATGGATCAACTCGCACTTGAACATATTTTTCGATACTAAATTAACATAATTATATCACGACACTAAAATAGACAATAACAAATAGACAAATAGACAAGAACACATTAAAATAATGTGTCAAAGGGGGCATTTCGTGCCGCTACTGTAGCTGACCCGGTGTCCCGAATAGCAGAATAAGTAGGTATTTAAAAAAATAAAGAATCGACTGTTAGGTGGTACGAAGTTCGCCGGGACAGCTATCTCGAGAACAACTGAACCGATTCCGTTAATTCTTTTTTTATGATATTCCTGAAAGTACGAAGATGGTTGTTACGGAGAGAACATTTTAAAAAATTGCCTGAAAAAGTCTAAAAACAACACTTTTCTATATTCCCATACGAATGATTCGTAATAATACTTAAAAGTCAATTAGAACTTTAATACCATAACATCAAGTTTCAGTATTAGTGGAGGAGTTCCAGGAAGGCAAAAGAATCGAGTGACGTTAGTATCGTAAAAATTATTAATTTCAAGATAGCCGTGTGGTTAATCGTTGTACTCCCGAACCGGGGGGGGCCGGGTTCAAACGCCGCACGCGCGTCTTAATTTTCAAAAATTGTGTTCGTATTACAATTTAATTATGACTTGCTTCGGTGAAGGAAAACATCGTGAGGAAACCTGCACACCTGAGAGTTATCCATAATGTTCTCAAAGGTGTGTGAAGTCCGCAAATCCGCACTTGGCCAACGTGGTAGACTATGGCCTATACCCCTCACATTGTGAGTGGAGACCCGTGCCCAGCTTTGGAACAGTTATGGGTTGTAATGATGGTAAAATGTAAATTGTCTGTGGTAAAATGTCACTTGAAACGTAAACGTCTCTTTGCTGTGCATCTTTAATATTACAATTCCTATAAAATTAAAAATTGTTGTGTTTGTGACTTACTAAATATGCTTCCTATAAGGCGGCGGACAAATTTAGGCAGAAGAACCCGCACTAACGCTACACACTCATAGCCCCACACTAGGTTTCCCTGTGTCGTGGGTGCCATGGACAACACACAAGACAAGAACACACACACCCAGACCAAGAACGGAAATTTAAATTCATCATTCAAATTTCCGCCTCGCTGGGAATCGAACCCAGGACTCTCGGAAAGGCGATCCGGCGTGTTAACCATTGCGCCATCCGGGTGGTCAACGCAACGAGTCAAATTAATTATCAATCTAATCGTACTGCCGAGGAACGTGACGATCGCAATGAACATGAAAGATTTCGGTTAAGAAGACAGACCCGTGAAGTGCAACATTCGACTAATAATGGTGCAAGCTTTTTAGTGACTATTAAAAGAATTACCTCAGACAATTTACATTTTACCATCATCACAACCCATAACTGTCCCACAGCTGGGCATGGGTCTCCTCTCACAATGTGAAGGGTATAGACCATAGTCACGTTGGCCAAGTGTGGATTTGCGGACTTCACACATCTTTGAGAACATTGTGGAGAACTCTCAGGTGTGCAGGTTAATGTTAGGTTAATTTGGTAGGATAATGGCTTCAACCCATTGATGGCCCACTACTGAGCACGGGTCTCTCCTCATACCTGAGGAGGCCTAGAGCATACTCCACCACGCTGCTCCAGTGCGGATTGGTGGAGGGGTTAATGGCCAACCCAAGTGTCGGATATTTTTAAGCCGCCCGAAGGTATCCGACATGGCTTAACGACTGCTACCATATGGTAACAACCGGGACCGACGGCTTTACTTGCCCTCCGAAGCACGGAAGCGCTCAAGAAATTTTTGCCACTAGCGGTCAATTTGGTAGGTTAATAAAATTAATGAAATATAATAAGTAGGTATCATAATAAAAAATCAGAAATTGTTATTTTCATTGTGATTTTTCAGTGACTATTAAAAGAAATTTAAGTGTTTTATGTTTATTTTTTGACATATCATCTTTCTTATATTGTTGACTTATCAACTTTTTTTTATCTTACTAGCTAACCCGGTGTCCCAAATATCAGAATAAGTATTAAAAAAAATATTATAGAATCAACTGTTAGGCGGTACGAAGTTCGCCGGGTCAGCTAGTATGATACATAGATATTTACAACCTACAACCCAAGTAAAACCACAAGATGCTTCGTAACTCGTAACTCTACTCTCTCAACGTACACAGCTACAAAACCACTGGGATAGAAGTAAAATAATTTACCGACGACGGAGAGGTACATCCGATGGCCGATAGGTGGCGTTGTCCCCACTTGGCATTCGTACACACCGGAGTCTCTGCGCTGCGGGAACCTTATCTGTGGACGTTTATGTTCATTAATGGTACACTTGGCGATGGTGTGAATCAGCCAACTTGGCGGTTGTGTGAGTCAGCATTAAATTGTAATCATCTTTTTTGGTTTATTGCCATGTACATGATGTTGATTGAATTTGTGCTCCATTTTGTAGTTTGTACCTATAAGTGAATTGACACCTTTGTATGTATAAAACTGGCATGAATATTGTTAAAATGTAATGGTGATCTTTTCGTTGGTGCAACATTTAAATAAATAAATAAATAAATAAATAAATAAATAAATAAATAAATAAATAAATAAATAAATAAATTAATTAATAAAATAAATTTGTTTTAGGTTACTGTTTGTTTCTCGATCACTTTTACCGGTGATAAGAGAGTAAGTGGTCTGTTGTACGGAACCTAATTTCTCCTACGATATTAACATTGTTAAAGGGCCAAATATTGCCCTTCACCCTGATTGACGAAAATACTGATCTGAAGAAGAAGACACTGCTTGCTACTGAGGGCCCAAAACCAGTCGGAGTGAGGCCAAAAAACGTCTCGCAAAAAACTTCTAGCATCTGGGCCCCTATTTAAAGCTCTTTTAAATAGGGGCCCCTGAAGCTAGAAGTTTGCGCAGCCCTGTTCCATAAACCAATATTGTATATTCGCCTGACCGAGGTACGCGACCTACATCAGAATAGAAGGAATTCAGGGCTAATGGTCCCTAAGTAAGCCGGTTGAGTAACTAATGATACAACTCGCACATATTTGGTACACCCAGACTTCTACAATGTAAATGTTTAACCATGTGAGACCATCATAAACTAGAGATCAGCTAATAAATTTTTAACCCTTGACGCAAAAAGAGGGGTGTTATAAGTTATCACATCGCAGCCCCATAGCTGGGTTTTGGGACTTCTCCAGTAGGATAATCTTAATGACGAGGATTTTGGCGACATACCACTAAATCACACTCCCTCACACACACACCACAAACACATTCACACGTACCAAGACACACACAAGAAGAATACACATTTGAATGCTTACAGGTACATAATATAAGAAATTGCTAGATAAAAATAGCAACGGATTTTAACGTTTATTAATAACGGATAATATACATAAAAATATTTTTAGTATTCCGCAAAATACATTCTGGAAAGGCTATTCAAGACGTTTCTGTACGTAATATCAATTTATTTTGGGATTGCCTTGTAGAAGATATTTTTCGTTTCGGTTTGAAGATATATCGGTAAGAACGACATAATTCCTGAACACCCTATGGTACAATTTTTATACAGGAAAACGAAGTGTTAAGGGTGACTTTCACGGCGGGTTTTACAGAAAGAATTTTATTTTTGTGTTCAAGATGGATCGATAAAAGCGAGGATAGTATCCAGTCCAGAACAATCGTTTTTCATCTTTAATCATACTTTGTCGGAAACATCGCACAAATGGGAACGTTCAAACTGAATGTATTGATAACACTGATAACACTGACTGTGAGCTCTAATGTGAACTTGTATTACACGTATTGTGCGTGCGTGTGTGGATGTGTGTGTGTATTTTATATATGTGTGAGTGCGTAAATTATATCAAGAAAAAATGATCACAGGGACAGACAGATTATAAAAACTGTTTCACAATCACAAGTACACAATACATTGCGATAATTCACGTTGAATCTTGGAGACATTCAATGTATTAAGAGAAGCTTTATGTTTCTAGTTAAACTAACCTTCAGTATCCAGTCCTCTGTGTGAGGGTTGTGGACGCTGATGAACCTCTGGTCGGAGGTATACGTCATCCTCCCTGAAGTCAACAGGTGTATATCCCGATGCCTTATCCACGAAACCTGTGGGAGAATTACAATATTAAAAGACGTTCACAGTATGTTTGCTACGCTTTAAAAAAACAACGCCGCCAATCCACAATTTTTTATTTATTATACATAATCCATATTATGGTGAAACCTAATTTTCACCATAATATCATTCTGTAACTGAATAAAAATTGCATTAAAATCGATTTGCACAAATATTCGAATTGAAAAATAAAATTAAAAAATACTTGGGAAAGAAAACAGATTCGAAATCGGGCTATTTCAAAATCATTTTTTGAAATTTGCCGATCTTTTATCCAATGGCAGAATAAGTAAAACACATAATTACATCGTTGGCTATAACTGTTAAATAATATAGCTAATATATTATATTATCGAAACTTGCCTATTAATTTCATTACAAGAATAGGGTTACTTCTCAGAAGAGGGCATGACTCGGATCTTTGCTAGGTTAACCTAGAAACTACACATATCTTTGAGAACATTATCAAGAACTTTCGTAACGGAGGTCTTCTTAGAAGTCTTCGTTTACCGTAGTAACTGACGCTTATTATTATCAAACACCCGCAATTATATTCAGAAATCTTAATAGTAGGTACCTATTTAATCGTTTTCAATCAATCAAACGGTTTGACTGACTTTCCATCAGCGCAGAGCTAAAATTATAGAAGCTAAAACAAGAATTTGGACAATCTGTTCCTCTTATGGCTTCCACTAAGGATGGATTTTTTAATATTCCCATGTGTTAGGGAATAAAGGGGATTTATATTCCATTTTCAAGTAACTTTATTTTTGTGACAACAACTATACGAGGTTAATTAATAATCACCAAAATCTATTCTCAGGGTTATTTAAAGCTCCCTGCGGTTAAGGAATTAAAAGAATAATTGTGTATTGTTTTGTGTATAAAATTACATATTTAATAAATAAGGGGGTAATTAGAATACAATTAATTACATAAAATTATGTAAAATGCAAGTAATTAGAATATACCTTATAGCAATTTTTGGAATTCTCCAGACTTCCACAGGATGGAGAATAAAGAGTAGGTAGGTACCTACCTATATAGTTTGCTTTAAATATGCTATCTACAAAACGGAAATTTCCAAATCCTCGCAAGGGTAGCCCGGGCAGTTTCTTTATAACAAAAGTGTTTTAACATGTTATTACAACCCCAGACAAACAAAAACATTGCCCTTTTATTTTTTCCTAAAGCGTCACGGAGTGTAAGTGTGATAATCCTAAAATCACACCCCTAAGCGGATTAGGGATGAAAGAACGAATTCAATTCAAGGGACTTCTGTCCAAATGGTTCTGAAGGATTAACTATTCAGGAGCTGAACTGGGTCTCATAGATACAAAACAATATTTTATTAGGAGGGCGTTCGAACGGACGCATGTTGGGTTGGGATGTTTACGAGATGTAGTGATGCGTGAATAGATAGTCAGACGTTATTATTTCCGATAGATTTACGACAAAATAATCGGAACGAGTAAGGCATTAGTGTAATGAATAGACGAATTCGACAAATCTGGTATTATTGCTTAGATTAGAAAAAATGTGGGATATAATGAGCAGTCTTCAACGAGCTAAAACGTAGTCTTATATATAAAAAAGCATGCCAGTTCGGATGGGTGGAGAGATTAGTGGCCAATCCACGTATCTAAGGTTTTTACACCGTCCGATGGCCTCCGACATGGCTTAACGACTTCTGTCTTACGACAAAAACCGGGACCGCCGGTTTAACGTACACTCCGAAGCACAGAAATGCTGAAGAAATTTTTGCCATTAGCAGTCACACATAAATGGCATGTAAGCCATAATAGTCTCAAATATTTTCAGGATCAATGTGTTGACGGCAGGTAAGATGTTGTGAATTAAATAAAAACATAAGTGAAGACGTCACAGAAATAATTCATTTATGTAATGCTATTAGACCATCTAATTTTAATACTGGTTTAAAACCTGACTCGCTGAGTCAAATCGTAAATTTTCAAGCCCTGTCGAGTTGCTATGTTTGGAAGGTATCTATCTTCTCATTTTCTTTTTATTCTTCTTGCGATTTAGGATGGACGATGCAAGCGGCTGAAAGTGTTCCATCTGCGATATTTTTGTTAGACGTGATCCCTGTGTGTGATATTTTTGTTGACCGTAGTCGTGACCAACATTACTTTCACGATAGTGGAATGAATTTGATGGGAATTCCCATAAAAACATAATAATATTTTATTGAATTACGTCAGAATATTTAAAATCGGCCCACGACTTTGGTTTCTAGAACACAACAGAGGCGTAGGTACACAGACTGTGAAACACAATTTTTTTAATATCGTATTTTATATTATACATAATATATCGCATCTTATATAGAACCGACGGTCAAGTGCGAGTTAGACCAGCGCACCGAGTGTATAATTATAAGTGATATAATTATAAATGTCTAATTTTCGGAAATTTTCCTTTATTTGTACTGTAAGTTCTCACTTCTTAAAAAACATGATTCTAGATTAACGGAAAATGCCCTATAGGTTTTGATTACCTTGCGAGCGTCTAAATATGCGGCATAAACGAAGCATTTCGATTGCTTTGAAGTTTTATTTTTACTCTGCTTCATGAGTAACTATTTGATATTTATTTCAGCTTGATAACTCCACGTGTTCCTGACAAAAAAGGTCTTGACAGACAAAGATACGCATATCAAAGTGATCCTACAAGGGTTCCGTTTTTCTTTTGAGGTGCAGAACTCTTAAAGTAAGATAATATTAACTTACCGTCCTATTCCCTAAATCGTGTACTCTGCAGTTCAATTGTGCAGTTTTCCCCACTAAAGCTGTCACGTTTTTGGAGTAGGCGATGTCGAACCGTGGCCCTCGTTGCGTGAGCCCAAGGTCCACGTCTGTATAGTCCAGCTCCGAACCACCATCGTGGTTCACTCCGTTTGTATTATCTGTGCAACCTGTGGATAATAGACATTTTGTTATTTTCAAATCTATTAATTTATTTTATAGTTTTTATCAGCTATTCACAAAAAGAGGGTATTCATTAGAATGTATACGTAATAAAATTCTCTTTTAAAGATGATTCCAACAAGAAAGATAAAATTATTTTCCGTCGATGTTCAAAGTTACCTTTTAAGATTAATAAATACAAAGTAGAGCGAAAAACAGAAAGAAATGACAACGATTAATGAGGCTTAGAGGTTATATAAATAATGATTAAAATCTGATAAAAATGTCTCCAAACATTTGATAGGTAAATAAATGACTTTTTAAAGTTATATATTTTCGAGCTCGTTTCCCTGGGTTTCGGATAATCGGATCTCAATATTGTTAAACTATCATTTATTCTTTTAACCGAGGACGATTTACCAACATATTGGTGAGTTTTATGACTTTTTTTATATGATCGACGTCTGTACGAGTATGCAGCACCACCCTTCCGCTGCTGCCCATGACAACTGTGACCGACCTCGAACAAGACTCAAATGTGGACTAGGATGGTTAGTCCAGTTAGGAGCCGGTGTTAGAATATTAGTTGGTTAGCTTGTTAGTAAGTTAGTGATAGTTAATCCTGTTAGATGTTGTAAGTAATACTGCAGTTAGTAATTGTTAGTAAGAGTCTCGATCAAATTCGTTTATAATGTGTTTATTAATATATTAGATCCCATTAAAATAAAAAATTAAGTGCATGGACAACACGAGAGATCACTAACACCTACGACCCGAAAACAAACATTTATCTGTTACGTAAATGTCTCCCCTATCCTTGAATCAAACCCGGGACCCCTGGATTCGCAGGGTCGCTACCAATCTGGTCGGGACCAGACTCGACCGACCCCGTAGTTGGAAGACCCCGACCAGACCCGAAGACCCCGGTCTTCGGGTCTGGTCGGGGTCTTCGGGGTCGGCATAATAATGAGTTAAATTAACTATTTGTCTGTTTGACTGTGCGTTTATTCCCGCTTAGCTCAGAAACTTTTTAGTGATGAGGTTTTTAATAATGTATCCAAGTAATCTTGGTGTATTATTTATTTCAACATGTTTCCGAGAAAAGTCCCATTTTAACAACATTTAACAATCCTTAAAATACCTTATCATTCCGAAGCAAAGGAAGGGCGGGGTTCGAGTAAATAAATAAGTAACGCACATTCATATAAATTGTGAAACGAGGCTGGAAAATCATGAGTCACATCAAAAACTGAATTACTGCCATTACCCGGGAGCTTTGACATTAGTGGAAAAAGTTGATATAATTTGTAAAATACAAGTCTCGTATCTAAAATATTTATGTAAACATTATTTTCAAACGACGATAACATTATTTTCTAAGAGTCTTAGAAATCCATCTTAAGAAAAACCAGTTCAAGATGTTGTACCACAAAATCTTTACAAATTTCACAATATTTTTACAATTGAACAAATGAACTACACTATAGTAGTAACGAGCATTCCCCCGCAGCTACGCCCGCCAATTTCCGAAAAATCAGTTTATCCCCTTTTTATCGCGGTAGGGGGGGGGGGGGGGGGGGTTACGAACACCCTCTCTTAGTGCTCCCCTACACTCCCCAACGAACATACATGCCAAATTTCGGCTTCTTGCGTTCAGTAGTTTCGGCTGTGCGTTGTCTGTCAGTCACTCAGTAATGCAAGAATTTTAAATATAAAGTCAAAGTTGACAATTTTATTCTGAATATATATTATCTCTCTGTCTGGCAGCGCAAATATAACCAACGGAAACTCGCGTAGTGTCGCGAAACTCCACCTACGCGACCGAAAGGATAATTTGTTCCTTTTGGCGCTGTAGAGACGAAACGCGTGAGCCGGTTTTGATGATTCTTATTCTTCCTCTTAGTCATTCGATTCGATTTGCTAATCTTGCTAAAGACACGACTAACTCATTCAATAAACAACGACTCAAGTGTGTCTTAGCTTCCGACACAAGGAGACGCCATCGTTAACATCTTTCTCTATCCTGAGAAACTTCCCACCAGTCCTGGCTGTTCATGCTCTGCAGGCCCTTAATGGCTTCGGCAGCGGTACTTGGGACGCCAGGCCTACGCCCATCCGGCGTCCCCAAGTATTCTAGCTCTGACCGATCCTCTCCCATCCTCTTTATATGACTGAGCCAGCGTAGTCATTGTGACTTGATCTCTTCTATGATATTAGGCTCTAAACTCTGAATACATGACAGTAATAAAATAAGTCAAGTTTCTCAAAGACAAGCGAGGGCAGTCACTAGTTATATATAATACAAGGATTGTATGTCGGTCTGAGCAGTAATTCATTACAAATTACACCATGACTTGTAATATATAGCCAAGGAGACCCACTAATGACCTTAAATTTAGGACGTGACTTAGACCATTTGTAAGTTAGGTCAGTATTAATGATGAAACTGTTCCGCTCAATTTACTCACCCAGAGCATACGTAACTTGTCTGATTAGAAACATAACTATTTGGTAGTGGCCGTGCCTACGATGCGAGGGGTCCCGGGTTCGATTCCCGGCCGCCGGGACAGATATTAATATGACAGATAAATGTACTGGGTTGGAAGTGATATGATATTTGTATTATCCGTAGACCCGGAAAACTTAGCATGAGGGTATGAGTGTGTTAGAGTTTAATAAAGTTCAGTTATATGCAAATTTCAGCAGCAGCAATTGGCAGTCCGGCATGGTGACCATTGCGCTATGCCGTTCAGCACTTTTATAAAATTATAAAAGAATGACTTCCTAAACGTTCTTAAATAAACCTCCATAAGAGAACCCCACAAACTTAAGTAAATTCAGACTTGACGAGGTTTCCAGGTTACGGCTGTACCCGGTACCATTGTAAACGAAAGTATTCAAATTCTGATTCATCCAACTTTGATGACACTGTGAAGTAGTCGTGAATTATTCATCGCTTGCTTGAAATCAGTGTCAATTATGGACGACTTAAATTGTTTTTGCACTGAGACTGAATGTTTACGTAAAATTTAGGAAATCTTTTTCATTTTTATTGTTACGGCGGATTTGGGTGACCCCAAAGCTTGGCAGTAACAATGCTCGACAGAAGCTGGGTCCTGGGATCTATTTAGGGAATAGCTTTATGGAGAATATGCTTTAGACCACTTCGAAATACAAATCAAACCGGGGCAAGAGGAGCCTTGCATTATTATATTATTGCATGCTTATTGCCTATAATAATATAATTGTAACTGCATTAAAAATATAAATAAAGTTTCGAAGCGACGAGGGTTTCTTCGTCGTTATTAATAATTTCCTGTGGCTGGATTTTTCTGTAACATAGTAAACGTTCTATAATTTTTTATATACTTTTAGGTAATGCTCATCAAATGCAATAAATTTTTCTATTGCTTTAATGAAATTTAAAGCGCCTGGCAAAAGAGAATGACAATGTTGTAATGCGGGTAAGATGTAAACGTAACAATTGCTTCTCGAAGCAAAGCGAGCGCGGGCACTAGTTCATTGTAACATTCTGCTGACGGTCAATGTGTGGGATACTTTCTGTGCCGAAAAATAAAAAGGTTTAGCGGAATAAAGGGAAAAGTTACATGGAAATTCCATTGCAGGGTTTATAAGTTTAAGATACTTTGTTACAGCTGTTGTAAACATTTTTTTTACTCAGAAAACGACCCCGTAGAAGCACGGGGTGAGACTAAAAATGATATCGCTTGTTTAAATTGTTTAACAAATAATGTATGTACATGAATTTTCGCTTTTTTGTATATTTCCTCATATTTGTAATGTGTGTAAATATTCGTGCTTTATTGCGAGCATTTTCATTTGATTTTTCACAAGTACATGATGAGTAAGTAATTCAATACTGAGCTTCAAACAGATCACAGCTCACCTACTAACTTTAATATGCAATAAGGAACCTTTGAATAGCCATTAGAGAAGAATTGATAAGGACTGCGAGACATTGTCTTTGAGAGACGTCATCAAATATTCAGGGCCAGAAATACAGAATAATAGAAACCAGTCTTGATTAAAGTGGACGTTCGTAAGTCCTCGGATTTCAAGATTTCACAGTTCGTAGCTGCCTTTTAGACTAGTTCTACTACACGAGAGTGGGACTGAAACGAGATAGTTTAAAAATAAACAAGTTCGCTATCATTCTCGTCAGAATAATAGCGGACTTGTTATTTCTTTCATACTTTTATAATATGGATATCAAATTAAAGGGTTTGCTGAGGAAAACAAGAATGTTCCAGTGGTGTCTACGTTCAATTGGTAACTTAACTAAACAATTAATTGTATTTTTTGACGTGATAACGTCTTATAAATTGATGAACACCTGCAGCGCGCACGAAACAGTGTCCCGTTCCGCCTGAGTCTGTGCGTGCAAGCGAGAGGGCGGAACAAGTGATAGAGAGGCCCAATCGGTCTCAACTTTCGTTTTGCAACACATCTATCCCTCTTCCCATAAGACGTTATCACGTAAAGTTATAATCCGTAAACCGACTTTACAGGCAACCATTTCTATAAAAAGAAGTTTTTATTGAAAGAATACAAGTTCATTTATTTTATTCGGGACAGACGTAGGGAACCAATCAGCTCGTTGATAAATAATTACAAGTAAAAAATAAATCTATTTCTTGTAATATATCCCTTTATTCTAGCCTTATACTCTCACTCGCTCGTTGACGCTCAAACAAGTTGTTTAAAATAAAATGAATGTAATTCCTTGGCTTTTAGGATTTCGCTGCTATCTGCCGTGGCAGTCTCCGTTGTTTTTAAATGTTCATTCATTCTATTGTGTCTGGGATTTAAATTTAATTCATTTAGGATTATGAGAATCTTCACGATCAAATTAATTGTTCTCGGGATTTCCTTGAATTAAAATGACGACTTCCTGGTGATTGCGATTCTAATAATATTTTGGCCGTATTTGGGCGGCTTCGAATGCTGACCCCACTCCATGCCGGCAGACAGGGCCTTTGTAAGAGGCGGAAGAAGCGGGCCCTGGGGCTTGGGCCCTTGGTGATAGGGCTGAAGACCGGTTGGTCATCTACCACCGTTTTGCTTGGGTCAGCCGTTAGAAGACTTGTCGTGTCCCGGGTTTCTTTTGCATCCTCGTTTCTTACTTTGCAACGCATTGGTAACGCCTGGTGTTGCTGATGAACTTGCGCGATGGTGCACTTACCACTTAGTTTGGCTCATCTACTTATTTGTGGACTATCAATATACAATAAAATAAAATAAAACGTATTCCAACATGGTGTGCGGTTAAATGTGTGACGTGTATAAGGAAACATAAGTATAAACTACAAATACAAAAACAAACACCGTAGATACGCGAGAGGCCGTTAACGCACTCGAAAATACGATAAAAAGTAATTCTACCCACAACTCGCTTTTCAACCGTTTGCTCCCAAAGGCGTTATATTTTCCGGTTGGTTGTTTGTGAAAAAATAATCCATGTGATACAGTAAGCTAAGGCGTTTGAACGTCAGACTCCCGGATACGGAGGTTTGTGTTCGAATCATGTAAACATCTCTAATTTTCAAAAATGATGTGTGATAAGAATGAATTATTATCACTTGCTTTGGTAAAGGAAAACATTGTAAGGGAATCTGCACCTGAGAATTCTCACTTGAATTTTCCAGTGCTGTCTACGTTCAGTTGGTAATCGCTAAAGTCTACCAATGCGCATTTGGCCAGCGTGGGGGACTATGGTCTCTACCCCTCATATTGTGAGAGGAGAACCGAACTCGAGCCTCAGCAGTACCACTTACTTTTATCGGTTGTGATGATTGTCATTATTATGGTAACGTTTAATGTCCACCACGCCAGCCAATTCCAGATTGACAGAATTCACAGAACTTTGAGAACATTATGGAGAACTTATAGCGCCCCTATAAGTTCTCACTTGTGTTCTTCCATCAGGTTTCCTCGCAAAGTTTTCTTTGTCGATGCAAGTTACGTTAATTTCTAAGACGCACATAACTTTGAAAATTATTATAGGTACATGCAGGATACGAACTTAAGCCCTCAGTTCAAAACACACTTGAAAACCGCTATGCTGTCATTTTTAATACTATGGCAATATTGGCTATTATCGTCTTCAAAACACTACATGTCAACATATCTTCGGCTTTCCTTAATAAGACAAAGGATTCATTCCGATCCTTACTAACCCCTGATTATGATGGCTAAAACCAAATTACTAACCACACAACATTCTGGACTGTATAACTTTAGCTTAATTAACATAAAGCTTACCTAATAGGCACTTACCTGTGCGACTAATGAGTGCCAAAGCACCCAACGCTCCGAAGAGGAACGCCATAGTCATGGCTAGATCGTGTATCCGTTCATAATATCACTTTCACGCCCCGTTACACCGTCGGATCATCTGCGAACAAAAACAGACTCTATGAATGAGAGATAAGATTAGTTTCACATTAAGCCGATCCCGCTGCCGCATAATGGTTGAAGGGATTTAGAAGCCCATAAAGGGTAGCGATTAGGATATAGATTTTGCTGTACAGTGACTTGGCGATTATTTTTATTCGTGTATGCGTTGTTAAGTAGGTAGCATTGATATTTTATTGATATGAAAATCGGCGTTTTATGTCTTTTTGAAATCATGTGTAAATTATATTTAAAGGCACGATAATATTTCATAAGGATAGCCAACAAACAAGCTGAAGAATCACCAAATCTTAAGTAATCTTAAACCTAGTAATTATAGCCCATAGATCACCAAAGGTATTCCCGATGCGTTGCCAAAAGGAAGCGCGGGACGGTAAAAATGTTTTCAAGGTCTATTTCAGAACATCGAGAGATTTTAGTCGTGGATCTTAAGGATGAATTTCTCTTAATAATCTTAGCGGTTGCCCAGTAGTGGTTGGATTCGTGTCTCCATTCAAATGATTATATTCTAAAGTTCTCGTTTATTGCTAGCGGAGTGAATTACTTGATCTTTCAAAATATCATGGGCTAGTTATCTGCCCTCTCTTTGCCACTGGAAACCAATGCCTTAGTATGTAATCACCTAAAAATATGTTTAGACGGGATATTTCAAATTCTCATTTTTTTCTTTGCGAATTCTTTTTAAAATCACTATGTTGTGTGTGTGTCATTATTATGGGATCTATCGCGATGCCTTGAATAACAGTTTCCTCAAATATGACTTCAATCAGTCCACTTTCACTTTACATAGATAGATAAAATAAAAAGAGCGACGTACAGGCAATCAATTCATCAGCTCTAATAAATGACCTATATCAATTCCTGGTGCAATCTAACTCCTTTGTCTGGCATTCTCTGTTCTCCAGCTGAACGGACCACATGCTAACCGGCGACCTATTGACCCGCGCCAATTGGCCGCGTCTATTCTGTGAGATTCCCTGTGGGATGGCCCATTTTAGTTTGGCCTTCGCGTGTGCTGCATGTGCAAATGCATCGAGTTCAATGTAAAACGAAACAACAGGACGTATAAAAGGAAGGTGGACTGCTGGTTTACGGCTGTTTTCAATTATCTATCTATTCATAATCTCCAGATAAGTTATAAGGTAAAGTAACAATAACAAATCCTACAATATGGTTTATAAATTTTTGACAGTTGATAAGCAACTGACTTGAGAATAATGGATGCAGGTAGGGTCACTCGTATAGAGGATAAGGGGTCGTTTACTGTGCTCTCTAATTTATTATTTTAAGGGACATGTTTCCCAAAGCGACGCGAGAGCGGGTCCACTAGTATTAAATATATCTTATCGTAAATGATACAACCTTGGTACCCTGGAGGTGCTATTTTTAGTCGGGAACAAAACGCTTTAAATAAGGCAAGGGTCCTGAAATTGGCGGGCGTATTTATTTAGGCGTAACGTTTCCAAAGGTCTCGGTGAGAAAGTCATGTACGTATTAATGTTTGTAGATCGCAGGTAAATGGCCAACAACGCTCGGATCAGAATTAATATCGAGGAGAAAAGCCAAGGGGCGGAATAATAAATGGTAGAATAAAATATGCTGAAGGTTTCCTATTGATCTTAAGCGAATATTTCATACCTGTATACCCCGCGCTTCGGGACACCTTTGCCGATGTACCCATACCCGAAACGGTTGCTGATATGTCTTAAGTCATGTTGAGACATTATTAAAATTTACATATCTTTTTTTTGTGAACGGATTTAAACACTAAATCAAAGAAATACAATTGAAAAAATTTGGTACAATTAAGCAAGAAAGGCTTTTGAATCATTCACATTCAAAAACGTGCTGTGGCATCAAGGAGAACAACAACAAAGAAAACTCCTCAGCACATGGTTTAAAGTAATATGCAATAACTACAAAATAAAACATCCAACCTACGCAGAACTGGATGTAGAGGTATTATTTCCTGGCATGCTTGTCATTGAGAGATGACAAGCAGATAGAGATGTAATATTCCATACTAAAGTATCCTTGCGTACAAGCAGTAAATTTCAGACATCACTTGAACATTTCGCTGTATTTGGATCACAACCCATAACTGTCCCACTGCTGGGCACGGGTCTCCTCTGACAGTGAGAGGGGTATAGGCCATAGTCCACCACGCTGGCCAAGTGCGGATTGGCGGACTTCACACACCTTTGAGAACATTATGGAGAACTCTCAGGTGTGCAGGTTTCCTCACGATGTTGTCCTTCACCGAAGCAAGTGATAATTAAATTTTAATACGCACATAATTTTTGAAAATTAGTGGTGCGTGCGGGGTTTGAACCCGGAACCTCCGGTTCGGCAGTCCAACGTTCAACCACACAGCTATCACTGCTTACATACATTTATACTAATTACCTTTCTTTACGTCACGCAGTCGGGTGAATAAGCTCAGACATTATGATAAAGCTGACGTTGAGCTCTTAATTAAATAGGTGTCGACGAAACATACACCGATAATATCGCTTTATTATCTGCGTACAATCCAAAGATGTGGCAAACATCTTTTTAAAGGAAGAATTTACTACCCTGGCTGTCGTTTTATGACCTTAACTTGTCTAGCTAACTAGCTGCTGGATGGTAAGTGGTCACTGTCGTCCATTGACATCAGTGACTCCAAAGGCATCAACAATGCTTTGACGGTCAAGTAAGAAAGTAGGTACCCACTGACGTTCGACTGTTCGTTTTTTTTAAGTTAGTGCTTGACTACAATCCCACCTGATGGTAAGTGGCTATGAAGTCGAGGATGTTGGATGCACTAACTTATTAAAAGCCCATTCACTCTCCTCTTGAAGACTTCCACATTATACGCAGGTGGTAAATTATTATTTAATTATTAATTAACTATTTAATTTTTAATTAATTATTTAATTTATTTAATTATTCGTTACTAACCCCTCTCTCCACTGCTTGCACTCTTTGCACTGCTATCTCTCTATGCTGTATGCACCTCAGTTAAAAACCGTGCCCTATGGGCTATTAATGGGTCAAACTTAAATCCATACTTTATTTCTCCAGGTACGAAAGCCAATGAAATCAATTGAAACATTGATTTTCGTTGTACCCCTAACGAGAATAAAATAGAGACGTCCAGTAAAGAATCAATTGCGAATAAATTAAATCCTTTTACCATTTAATTCCTTCAGGTCAGGATGGAGAGCGTACGCCATTCCGGGACCAATTGCACTCAATCTAACAGAGAATTAGATTAGTATTGTTGTGGCGACGAAATCATTTCTTACTTGGAGATATTTTCCTCTTTTATAAACTATAAATATCCAAATAGATAAGCTGATTGCATTTTTTGTTTATTCTTTTATTGGATTTTATTTAGAAACCCATCAAATTGAGTCACACACAGGGTATAGTAGCGCAGAGTACAGTTCACACATAGAACACAGACATAAAAGTACCATCATCGCAACCTAAAGCCGTCCTAATGATGAGCTCGGTTCTCCTCTCACTATAGGTATACGCCATTCCACGTCCGATAGGCGGACTTCACATACCTTTAAGAACATTATGGAGAACTCATAGGTGTGCAGATTTCCTCACGATGTTTCATACACCGAAACAAGGGATAATTACATTCTAATACCCTCTATAACTTTTCATGTCTACAGGTCCGTGCAGGATCCGAGTTTCGGATGCCCAACGTTCAAACACCTGGGCTATTACAATTCACGCACAAATGCTTAATCTTAAGGTTAAAGCCATTGACTTATTATTACTATGGGCATCGGGTCTCATACTAAAATAGCGAAAAAAATGTCTCAGTCGCAGCCATCGCAAGAATAAAAATGTTAAAAAGGCAATTTAAACACTACAATCATAACAAGTGTTTTAGCGCGAATTATCATAAAGAAGATGCTTCTTGTCAAAATTAAAAAGTTATCTCACACAATTGCTTCAATAAACAGCTTTGGCACTCTTTTATCCAATCATTAATTATACGTTTCGTCCAATCATTAATCAAGTGAGTAATTTAACAGAAAATTGAACAACTTGATAAAATCATTTATTACAATGTAAATGGGTACTAGGCGCTCATAATCAAACAACAGTTTGAAAACAACTTTTTCCTTAATGGTATTTATGTACGATTGGCAGCGTGCCAGGGTACAGAATTCCAGGGGAATGATTTGTTGGAACCAATCGATGGGAATCTGGGTCACTCATTAGGGAGCACCAGGGGATTTTTAACCTAAATACAGTGTTTGACAATTGAGCCTGATTGGAGGCTTCGCGTGAAAGCTTCAAGTTGAATTACTGGAATAGCCACTGCATACATGTGAGTATTGAAAGCCTGGTTGAATCCTATACCATACAATTCTGGATATATTTTGAGATAATGTTATTGTACGTAATGATAGCCAAGTGATTTGAAAATACCTATCTCGAACAGGGAAGTCGAAGGGTTCGAATTCTGCACGCGCCTCTAATTTTCAAAAATGATGTGTGTTTTTTTTAATTTAAAGATTCAATAGTGGAGTTTTTTAAATATTCTGTACAAAATTTTGGATAGTGCTCAATTTAAAATTTCACTACTAAACTTACCTACTACTAAATTTAGCTACTCTACGAGGTCACCATTGACCTTCCTTACCTCCAAAAATCAGGTAACCCGTTAGCTAATATGCTGCTCAATGCGTAAGAAAAAATAAGCTCCCCTTAAAACAGGCATTGAAATAGAAGTTCCCCGTCAAGCTCTAATAGAGCTATTACTGAAAATTCCCCACGTAGACTGGGAATTTAAGAACTTTTTTCCTTTAGCGCCCGTGACTATTACAATTCATGGATCAACAGCATTATGAGAGTGAAATTCATTATAAAATTGTCGTGACGACCCGGCTCTTAGTCTGCCCTGAACCGCTCCACCAACCCACCCTGGGGCAGTGTGGTAGAGTATGCTCTAGGGCCCCTCAGTGATGAGAAGAGACCTGTGCTCAATAGTGGGCCATTAACCGGTTCAATTAATTTTAAATTTAATACCTACACAATTTTAAAGTTAGTCCACAAAACACAAATTTACCAACAACAATTATACACAAATGAACGAGGTTTGGCGAGGATTTACATAATGAATCCCACAATAATATGTATGACTCGTAAACCCGCCTCGCTTCGCTTAGGGAATGTCCCTTAGTACCCACTTTCGTAAACTAAGTCTTTAAAGTGACAACTCTTTTTATTTATTAACCGATTGAAATGAAACAAAAATTAAATGTTAAGTGAAGTTTACTACAATATATTTGTGAAAACCACACCCAAATCGGCTATGCTATTTTTGAGATTACAGCGTACAAAACCACAAACCGACAAACATTATGAAAAACATTTTATTGGGTTTTATTACGCTAATTATGGCCTCCAATAAAAGTTTTTCTCATAAATCTTCCATGTACAGACAGCGATCAATTACAGATTTATTGTAATATAGATGTACTAGCTGACCCCGCGAACGTTGTTCCGCCATATAATTATATTTTTCATACAAAAATACAAAGAGTGCGATTTAAATTTGAGGGGCCCCACCCCACCACCCACAGGGAAGTGAAAATTTGGGATTATGTGTATTTTTTATGCCACACCATAATAAAATATCCAAATAAAATTTTGACCAAAAATGACAAAAAAAAATCAGGGTGGACAACCCTTAACATTTAGAAAGGCTATGAAAAATAGATGTTGGTCGGTTCTCATACCTACTCGATAAGCACACAAAATTTCATGAGAATCGGTCGAGCCGTTTAGGAGGAGTATGGTAACTAACATTGTGACACGCATTGACATAATATGTCAATGGTGACGCGAGAATTTTATAAGTAAGATATTATTAAAATACTTAAGCAGCGTTGATGCAATACTGTGACTAAGAGCAGGAAATGTTTACAAATACAGCACTTTGTACCATTCAAACGCTTGACACTCGGTTGGTGAAGCAGAATTTTTCCAGGTGGCTGAATGTGCTTTTTGCAATTTGCGCTTGAATAGAAAACATTATTATCAGTCTGCTTGCCTTTGAAGTTTTGTTAGAGAGAACTAATCTTTAATCAAGTTCAACTATGATGCGAATACAATTTATTTGATCACAAACCCTACTTTACCTATGATCAAAAGTAGATGACTATTTCATATAAATAAATTATTGTTTGATTGCTAAATTGTTTTGTTATAAGTATATATTTATTGATCCTGTTAATCATTACAAAATCACTTCAGGAATTGAAATAATAAAACACTTTTAAAGTTTTTCAAAAAGTTACTCGTGGTTTATTTTCAAAATCGTCGATTTCGTCGACATCCTTTTTTGGTCCTTTTTGTAAACATTCCGCGAAATTACCCCCGCACTATAATTCCCTGTCGTGGCACAACACAAATAACACATCAAACACCCACGACGCGAGAACAAACATTTATCTTTGACATAAATATCTGCCCGGCCGGGAATCGAACTAATCGAACTTTGAATGAAGCTACTCGTAAAAATGTATAGGGCTGTATTATCATAATTATGCTTAGTACTCTAGGTACTTGTTTTTCTTTTGTAGAGCATATAATCGTTCCCTAATATCTGTCATATCATATAATAAACGATCTTGCCTAAAAGGCTAATAAATAATTTTTATTTGAATGTGTACCTAGAGTATCTTTAGGATTGAACTGGACAGAGTTCAGCGAAGTTCGAAAAGAGGGAGCCGTAACCATTTCCGTTGTTCAACTGGATGCAGCAGGCTACGATCCGGGGACGTTGGCTTGCATTCTGAAGACGGATGGAGCCTGTACACCCCAAAACCGTCTTTAACCTTTAAACAATTGAGCTTGAAAAGGCGTATTATTTTCCAGAAAGTCAATTATCAAACAATAAATCAGCGTCAAAAAACATTGAAAGGGTTTGGGGATAATGGAATGAATTTTTCATGAAATCTTACGGAGGCCGACTAACTTTACCAGGAATCGAATAAATTATTCACGATTAATTTGATCCGAGTAACCTGGGACGGTCATAATAGAATTGATTGGGATTCCCGCACAGAAATTTGCGAAACAGAAATATGTACAGGTTGATTGTTGATTAGTAAATGGATGTTATGCTTCTGTCCATATCCATTCTCCTCCTGTATAGTCCTATATAACGTATACTACTTATAATAAAACTAATCTAAATATAATTCTAATCTAAATCTAAATCTAATTTACTGCACATGATTTAAAAAAAAAAAGCTTTTATTGAGGGTACTTATTAACACATTTTTATAACAATGATTTTAAGAATTTTATATGTTTGTTATTATATTGGATACTTTACATTGGATCCTGGTAAACATATAAAACGTTTCGGACGTGGTTGTCACTGGTTTATTGATGTTAGTTTGGGATAATATTTCGTGTTTTGTTTTATTTTATTCAGTTCACAATTTAAAGATTATGGTAATCCCGTGTAAACAAACATTGTTCTAGTGTGGGTACACAGACCACTTAGTGGTCTGTGTGTGGGTACTTAGGCGTAGGACTCTCGATGCAAAACGACGGTTACTCGTAAGAAATGTAAGTTGAAGGGGAAGGCTAATGAATATTTAATCAGTCTTATAATTATGTCTTACAATAAAATTGTAAGTATTACATTTTATGCTCCAGTAGTGTCTACAAGGAAATTTGATTCCTAAAATGACAAAACGAAATTAATCAAAAGTTTCTTTTAAAATGACAGTTTATCAAGTTAAACTTAAACAAAAGTAATTTCATTATTGCCATTATGAGACTAAGCTTGGAGATTAATTTATTATATTTGAAACAAATTATGAAACTCGTTTAATAGTCGCGAACCGGTTTAATATTAAAGTTTGGAAGTACATTTGTGGGCTCCCTTTTCAGGGTCAAAGTCGGCTTGTACGAGATTAATTAGACATTTTTTAATTATATATCACAACGCAATTTATTTAAACATAAATCTGTATATATGTATATAAATGAATCCCTATTTCCCTAACTCTTTTTTTGTTGTGTTTGTTATTGTCAGGAGAAGAAGAATATGAAAGAACAAATTAAAGGACTGCGCACATTACACCAACTCGACGTCAACTCCACTCCGACTCCACTCCGTTTCAACTCCGACGTTCCGTTCCGCGATCAACGCTTCATCGATGTCAACTCGACTCCGTCTCCACTCCGTTTCAACTCCGACGTTCCGTTCTAGGTACATTACGTCATTGTGTCGGTCGACGCGTGGACTACTCGTCTACGGTGAGTCGTCAACGCAACGTCGACGCGTTGGTCTCGAAACGGAACGGCTATGGGTGTAGGGCGAGCCGTACAGGGCTTTAAGTATAAGTTCGAAATTCAACCTTAGCTTCAAAGATATAAGGCTCATAATTGAATGTTAGCTTTGTCAAGGTTTTAGTCGCGTTGGCGTCTGTCGGTCGTGAAGTCGTTGTACTGTGCGCACTCCTTTAGACAACTGCGCGGAAAATTAGAATATTCAACAATATTTATTTATTTATTTATTTATTTATTTATTAGGTCACTAACATACTGTACACCATTTCATTGTTTAATATAATTACATACATAGTTAACATTCTAGGCGCCAGTACAATTACAAGTGACGACGACATGCAATACAACATATTATTATTTTATTTATTATTGTGTATTAATGTGTTAATTTAAAAATAAAAGTAACTGACATAAATTACGAATCATAAAAGCCGTATAATGAGATTACGAAAAAAAAACAGTTTAAGATAAATAATAACAATAATATAAATTCGGTACTTATAGAAAAATTATAAATTGTAATTGATTAAAAACAAAAAGAAAATTTAAAACAGCTTTGAATAACATTAGTTTACGTTACAATACATTGCAATATAATCGATAAAAATAAAAAGATCCGAATCAGCGTAACAAACAAACATAAAAAATAAAATAAAATAAAATAAAATAAAAGTTAAGTTATATTTGAAAATAATAAATCGTAGCATTAAATTTATTTTGGCAATGATACGGATGTAAGTAACAATTTATTCTTAAGCTTGCCTATATTATCAGAGAATAGGTCAAGATGCTTAATTTTCGACACGGAATTATAGGTTTTTATCATTCTGTTTACAGGAGCGTTTTGGCCTAAGTTGGATTTACATGACACTGAGTGCAATATGTTATATCGTGAAATTCTTGGAAGCTTTGAAGGTATAGAAAAATTCAATGTGGATAACAATTCCGGTACATCTAAAAAGCCATTGGAAAGTTTAGCTAGAAACACAATATCGAGCATACGTCTTCGGTCCGCTAATGATTCCATGTTGAAATAAGCTAGTCTGTCCTTGTATGAAGTGATACTATTTACTAGATTGCATGAATAAGACAGATGCAACAAAAATCGCTTTTGGACACTTTCCAGCCTTTTAATATAAACATCGTAGTAGGGGTTCCAGGCCACGCTGCAATACTCTAAACCGCTTCGAACCAGAGAGTTATACAATAAAATTTTGGTTTTGGGTGAACTGAAGTCTTTAGAGTTTCGCAAAACAAAGCCTAGAGTCTTAAATGCTTTGGTGCATATATTATCAACATGAATGTTAAAACGTAGTTTACTATCAACTGATACTCCCAGGTCTTTAATACTATCTACCTCGACCAAGTCGGTGTTTCTTATGGTATATTTTCGAGGGTGCTGAAGTTTTTTACGCGTAAACTGTATCACAAAACATTTTGAAACGTTTAAGTTAAGTCCATTATCCTCACACCATGCAACAAGGCTGTTTAGATCTTCTTGAAGCGCAACAGTATCCGTGGACGATTTTATTGCCCTAAAGAATTTAAGGTCGTCAGCAAATAGATAGTATTTGGACTGGGCGAAACAGTTGCCAATGTCATTAATAAATATATTAAAAAGCAATGGACCTAGATGTGAGCCCTGGGGTACACCGGATAGTGCCAAAAACGGTAGGGATGAGAAACCGTTTAATACGACCTTTGAAAATCTGTTTGCTAAATACGATTCACACCAGCTCAGCAAGGGTTCTGCAATCCCGTGAATTAAAAGTTTTTGTATTAATCTCTTGTGATCGACTCTGTCAAATGCCTTGCTGAAGTCGGTGTAGATCGCATCCACTGAAGAGCGACTATCAAGTTCCAGAGCTACATCGTTGACAAAGCACGTCAAGTTGGTTGAAGTAGATCTAGCTTTAATGAAGCCATGCTGACGAGGATCAATCATTGGTTTGAAGTGCCAAGCTAAGATTGGAAGGAGTAGTTTTTCAAAAACTTTAGCCACTACAGGTAGAATTGATATAGGCCTATAGTTATTCACAAGGCTTCTGTCGCCAGTTTTATATAAAGGAACTATTAGAGCAGTCTTCCAATGGGTAGGAAAGATACCGGTGCTTAAAGACATATTATAGATGTGTGTCAAAGGCTTCGCTAGTGCAGTCGCGCATCTTACTACAAACACAGACGGAATCCCGTCAGAACCTGCACCCTTATATAAGTCAAGTCTTTTTAAAACTTTTAGCACTTGATCGTCCTTGAACTTAATACGTGTTAGGTAATCGTTCGTCAGCATTGCCACACTGCTGTTTTGTGAAGACATTGAGGAGTTGACATTATATGAGGCGGAGAAGTTTTGAGCAAAGAGATTGCATATACCGGGACCATCGGAAGCTGTTGTGCTATCAAGAGACATCTGGGCGGGATAATAGCTATCGCTCTTTCTCTTGCGTTTAATAAATCCCCAAAAAAGCTTTGGATTAGAACGGAGGTTTAATTCGAGTCGAGTAATATAACGTTTGTAGCAAACTTTCATAAGATGTTCAGACCTTTTTTTAGCAAGATCGAATGATATTCGGTCAAGGGGGTTGTTATTGTATTTACGGAGTTTGTTACGATACTTGAATTTTTCGCGTAACCGGTTAATAAGATCCCTAGAAAACCAGAAAGGATATTTAGCACCTTTGGTTTTAGCTCTAGGCACATATTTGTTTATAGCCGCACGGACATGAGAGTAAAACACAGATATCATCTCATCGACAGTAGTGCAACTAAAAAATTCATGCTCCCAGCTGACAAGATTAAGTTCATTGACAATTTTTACATAATCTGCTTTATGGAAACAGAATAAATCACAATTGTTTGACTCAAGGCTTGCTTCAGCATTAAAAAGAAAATGAAATTGAAGAGGTGGATGCAAGCAGTCGATTTTAGTTAGGGGATGGCTAGGGCTTAGATTAGAAATTTTAATATTACTTAAGACTAAATCTAGAAGTTTTTCTTTGTTATTTTTTATATTATTGTATTGGTTTAGGCCATTCAACGCTGCGAAATCTAACAAGAGATTAGAATACATGCTATTACTAATACTACTACTACTCATATTGGAAGACTGTGATGCATTCCAGTTGATTAAACCTAAATTAAAATCTCCCGCAAAAATTACATTTTCGACATCAATTTGGTCAAGGATGCGATTAGAATTAGTGATGAATTCCTCAAGTATGTGTTTTTGTAGCGGCGGAGGTAAGTAGACAGCGCATATGTGTACGAGTTCGACTTTGTTACGATGATTGTTTCGACATTCAATTTGCACCCAAAGATCTTCGCATTTTGACTCAAAGCTTAGCATTCGTCTAGAAATAAACCGCTTAGATACTGCAATTAAGACCCCACCACCATCCTTATTATTATGGAATCCGCTGGTTTCTCTGTCTCTCCTATAAACTACATAGCGACTATCAAACAATTCAGAATCGAAGACGCTACTGTTCAACCATGTTTCACTCAATATTATGACATCATAATTATTGCAAACAGAATTATTAAAGAAATCTATAGTCTTAGTTCGTAAGCCTCTCACATTCTGATAATAAAAATGTACCATTAATAATTTAAACAAAAAAAAAAAAATGAAAATAATAAAAAAAATTGATATAAAATTTGAATACCAACTGATTATTACGACAAAGAATTTAAAACAGATCTGTCCTTAACTAAAATATAATTAGAATTTTCTGTTTTTCGCAGAAAAACTTTCCCGTCACGCACCCAACAGAATCGAAAACTCAAATCCTTAGCTTTGCGGCGGGCTTCGGCGTGTAGCTGCTTTGTGTCCGGAGTGAGGTGTTCACACACAAATACTGGGCTTTTCCTGTTTCCGCTATAGCCCAAATGACTGGTGTTAAGTTTGTCGTTGGGATTGTTGCGGTTAAATTGTATAACCCCAGCCAAAAAAGTATCGCGAAGACGACGACTACTGAATTTCACTAGGATAGAGCGGGGGCGGGGGCTACTTGAGTTGAGTTTTGCAATACGCGTGCAATAGTGTAAGTCTGAGTCGGACAAAGGACACTTTATGGTTTTAGCAAGTTCCTGCACCGTGCTATATAGATTCTCACTTTTGTGTTCAGGCACGCACTGTAGTTCGATGTTACAAGAGCGGGACAGTTGTTCTGCTTGATTCATGCGCTTCGCTAAGTCTGCGGCGACTATCCGAAGCTGTTCGTTATCGCTCTGAAGTTGAATAATAAGAGATTTCTGTGATTCACACTCGCTTTTAACTTTGACGAATTCACTATTAAAGAAACTTAGTGTCTCATCCAATTTTAGTAATTTTTGTTGAATTTCGTTTATTTGGCTGCTAAATTTTTTGTCCAGTTCTTCTCTGATTATATCCCGTATGATGTCCGCAGTGGGGCAGCCGCAAGTAACAGTGGGTTTAGGTTTCGAACGTAATGTAACGTTATCGTAGTGTGGGATTGTGATCTCAGTTTGTTTAACTGCAGTAGTTGCAACAGCTGCGGAGCGAACCGGTGTGTTAGAGTTGTCGCCTTTTTTGGGTTCCTTGCAGTGACAGGCAGGGCAAACCCACGACTCTTTTTGTTCTTTTGTTAAGCTCTGATAACTTTCTTTGGTCAAATTCATGCAGGTGTAGTGGTACTTATCCACACAACGGCTACATTGCAAGAACGCAATTCCTTTAAGAACATTCGGGCAACCGGAGCATTTGTGCGTATTCATTGCATAAAGTTCGCTCATCTACTTTGTGCATAAAGTAAATTCTAATACTCACTGTAGATGAGTCACACTGCACCGTGCGACGCGGTGCTTATCTATTACCAAGCGATGCAAGCGGGCGATGTACGAGTTGTCGTAGGTCAGTACGTGGAGCGTTGTTATAAAATTTAAAATGATTTTCTTGAATATTTTAATAACCACTGAACAGAATACGATGAAACAAATTACAGTTGAATAGGCATTAAACGAACTACGTGAATGGATAGGTCACAACACCGACACTTGACATTAAACTACTTTATAAGAATAAAAACTACGGAGCAAGCAAAAATAATGTTGCTTCTTCAACGTACGGTAGACAATTCGGTAGACAATATTAACCACCGTATATCTGTTTATTCTTGAAGTTGGCCTGTTCGCCGGCCAGTAACATTTTGTTAGAATACCTGAAACATAGGTTTCAGGTATTCTAAAAAAACTATCAACTGAATATCTCTCCTCTCCGCTCCTCAATCTCGTCTCCTCTCCTCAAGCCTGCACCTCACCAGTCCACACCTCACCTCTGGTCCCACACCTCATATGACCATTTCCTGCTGATCCTGCTCCTCAACTTTAATGAAAGCTCATGAACATGTTTGACCTGTTGCCATAAAAAAGAGCAATCAATACAACTCTGGAAATCTAAGTAAAAAAAATTGAGCGCAACGTAAGTAAAAACGTCGAGAGATATCACGTTTATCAATCTGGGGTTAAATTATGAAAATAATAATAATAAAAAAAGCAATAAATAAAAAAAAGTAATAAATTAAAAAGCAATAAATCCCGGTACTTTAATATAAGGAAGATGTTCCGTTTGGAATAACTTATCTTAATATTTTCATCTACCCACAACTTCTCAAATCCATCTACAAAGTTTGTCGAACACGTCAAATTCCAGTTTCCTTTGATTACATCGGAAAGAAAAACAAAACACGCACGAGTTGACATTAAAAACAAATCTGGATCACGTTTCGTAGCCAATTTACGGCAAAATTCGAACCGAAAATAGCTGCAGGGTACAAAATCAATTTCGATACGATCTAAATGTTGAGGGTTTTGGGAAACCGAAAATATTCTTTGCATTGTGCAATACTGACGTAACGTGTTATGTACTAATCATTAGGTTATTTCTTTTCCTGTTATCGACTTACTCTTGCGTGTCTATAGATTAAAATAATAAAGATTTATTATGTTTCTTATTCTATGTTTAAGCTGAACTGAACTTATTATGATAGTAGAAAAGAGATGGGGAAATTACATCATAGAGGCTGGCTACTCTAGGTACGCCTGTGCTAGAGTGTGTTTGAGTAGCTGGCGTTTTATTTACATAAAGGGTACACTTTTATTATTCTACTACTTCTTCTTATATGTATACATAACATATTTAACTATACCAAATCACAGCTTTTAAGTATTAAGGATCTCAGGGCTACACAAATTATGATTGTTAACAGTAGGTAACAATGTTAATAAAAATATCTTACTACTCGTACTACAAACTGATACGGTGTAGACAATGGTGTGAAATGGTGTACAAGATAATATGGTGTAGACAGAAGTCTGTTCTAACGAAAAGAGCGATCTATTCCACACAATACAGCGGTATTGTAACCAATGAAGTACATTTTAACCCGAACCATATGAGCATAACATTGATTTTACCATTAAATAACTGAATTGCGATCTAAATGAATATCAAGTTACAGAAATTTCATCGGCATAATTATGGAAAGTTTAATTAAGGTATCGATACTAGGTCTCGGTGTTGCCTTTGCAAGCATTATTTAACCATTACTGATTGAATCGTAAATTGTTCAGCCCAGGGCGACGAGATACCTTGGAAGCTAATAAATTCAATTTAACTTTTTTATCCTTTATTATACCTATGTCTTTATTTATTTAAAGAGAATGCGATAGGAACTGTTACTGTTTTACATTTGATGAGATAGTGTGTATATATATACGTATGCGTGTGTATGTGAGTGGGTGTTGATGAGTGTGTGTGCGTAAATGTTAATGTACCAAACTATGGCCAATGGACAGTATAAGCTTTGTATTTATTACAACTAACAATATAATATATTGCTACTAGAACGCTGTTTACTAGTCATAGGTTATCACTGGAAGAAGTCACGATTTGAATGTTATTTAGGCTATGGCTTAACGACTGTTGTTTTTTATATTAAAAAAAGAGAATGCTTGACTACAATCCCACCTAATGGTAAGTGGTGATGAAGTCTTATGATACTACATGATGTTATCCTGCAATAACACAATAATATTGATTAAAACAGTATGATTTATTTCAGAGAAATCGATTTATATTAATATTTATAAATACACAACATTCAACTAGTTTGTCTTTTTCACTTAATTTTCTTGCTTCACATTCACATTCACATTTTTACTATTTTTGGCTATTTGGAAACCCAAAGATATTGTTCAATGCATCATCTAAATCACCGGAACTTCCGTCTTGTCCACTAGCTCCAGTAGCCGCAATAGGAGTAGTGTATGAGTTAGATCCAAAATTCTGTCGTACATTGTTTTGGGTTCCATCACTGAATCTATATGTAAAAGTACTTTCAGGAACGTTGATTAAAGTGTCATTAACACGATTACATTTATCCGATTGGTTGACATTTAGCGCAACGTATGGTATAAATATTTCTATGGCACCGTTTCCAAATGCCCAGGATGCCTTTTCTGTGTCTACAACATTTGGTAGTAGTCTTAAATCTTTGAGTATTTCAACACCATCCTTCTTAACATTCACGTAAATGACTGAATGTTTTATTTGAATAGACACTTCCTTTTCTCCTCCATTGTCTAAAGTATAGCTTAGCAAATAATCATTGGTTCTATGAACTTCTTTGACAAACACATTTGAGTTTTGGAGACAATATCTTCTAATGGCCAACTCAGCTGCGATGAGGTTTTGTGCGAGGTCTTCGTTAACATTCACAGGTGGAGATGTTGTTACAACTTGAATAGGATTGGGTATTATATTTGATGGTACTTGCCCGTTTCCATGGTAATTATTATGAGCAGGTCCATATTTGCGTGGCAAAAGCGATCTGCAGTATTTTCCAGTCCTGGATCTATTTTGTTCACATATTGTTGAAGACGGAATTTGAGCGTATGAGCAATTAATTATATTCAAGAGAACAAATAATAAGAGTAAACAGTACATCTTTAGACAACTGGCAACTGTATTGTGATTTAATACAATATTTAGCTTTAATGTGAAGATAACCTTCGACAGTTATTACTTACAGTAGCTCACGATAACAATTATTAGAACCACTCGTTTTGGAGATAACTTATTCTACGCTGGGATTAATATACCTACTTGATAACCTCAGATAAGTCCGTTAAATCAACATTTACTTCAATACAGTTACGTGGGTTAAGACAAGTGCCAATATTACGCGTCGTTCTAGTTGCTATGACGCCCATTTTTTTATGATAAAGCCTACCTTTATAACTTGGTAAGGCTTAATTGATAAGGCATTCTCCCTAAAAGCAAGTACTAAAAGCATTTTTCTGTTGGTGTTGTTACGACATCTCGCGGAATTCCTTGATAAGCTCGACGGAATGCGGAAAGACTGATAGAAAAATGCAGTTTTATATATTAAACAACGCATTGCTAGCACCGATCTCAAACATAAATTTTAGGCCCCTGATTTATTACATATTTTAAAGTCGGTTTATACGTTTTTAATTACTATTTTATTTCGAAATTTTTACTTTTTACTATAAACTCGAAATGCTATTCTAGCTATTTTAAATTTCTTTCATGCGCACAAGAATATAACAAAGGTTTGAAAAGTTTCCCTTTGACGGCACATCCATAGCTCGAATGAATCCAGGCCTAGCTTTATGATATGGATCAAAACGTGCAACGGCACCTTTTGATCCATACCATAAAACCTACCGAACCGATATGATGAAATTTTTACTGTTCCCTGAATTAAATTAATTGTAAGCCAATATGAAATGAAATGAAATGAAATTTTATTCGAAGTTGGTTTTTTACAAACACTTTTCGAAAGTCAATCTACGCCATCGCTTCGACAAATCCCTACCGTGAGTAGTCTTGGAAGAAGTTACTCCTTATGACTTCAGCAATCTGACAGTGAAAGTCCCGTTAAAATCGGTCCAGCCGTTCCACGTGACCACAAATGATCAGAATAGAGTTAAGAATATTTAAGTCCTATTTTATTTCCTAGAAGTTTGATAAAAAAATTCAAACCAACTTTCATCCCTAATTTAATCCGTATTTCGTTATTTCTACAAAGAACCAAAAATCAATGTTCATCATTATGTGCTTTAAATGGGCTGAATTTTAAACAAAATTTTAACCCCTATTTAAATTCTTTGGGTGTGAAATATCACAAAATCCTGTCTTACCTGACCTTTTCTACACTCTCGCTCATACACAAGCAAATGTTACCTATCTCTGTAGGTCAAGTAGTTTAAGTGTCTAATAAATGAGTGAATGAATCCTTTCACTTTCACATACGAATACAAGATATCGTATCTAACAACAAATCTATGATTGCTTCGCAGTGAGACTAACGAAAAATATATAAGTACTATTTTATATACTATTAAGTACCATGAAAATTGCTGGGTGCGCACACAAAAGCTAGCTTTCTACGACATTTAAACGCAATAAACGGAGGTTCTGTCAAATTGCAAGACTCTTAGAGCTGGAGTGGGTGCAAGCAGCAAAGTGATAAGCGAAAGCGGAAGTGGATGCTCAGTAGTGGGCTCATTAGTGGGTTGTAACCAAAATAGGCAGGCACTGTCAAAAAAAATCCCTACGTCTTTTTCTACTTCCATGATAGCGCCATTTGCCAAAGATCTCATTACAATTTGCTCGTCAGAAAAATTAACATCGCATATTACATTGTGCACAAACCCTTACTTTGGAGAACCGACTGATTCAATTTAGCAAATTGTCGGAGGCTACATTCAAGCGCTGCCGTTCTGGGCTGACTTCACGCGCTAAAGATAGTTGAATTTTAACAGATAAGGAATTGAAGATTAAGCTTCCTTTTGCCAACGTTGACCACATCCTAATCTGGGGTAGCTTTTCCCAGTTCTGATTGTCGAAGTTTAACACGATCAGATAAACACTGGACTTGGATTATTTTGAATTCTTTAAAAAGATTTTACATCTTATAAATATCTTATAAAGATTTTACATCTTTTTTGAAAAATAAATAAGCAACAATTTGTGTTGATGCAGGTACTAAGAAAGGGTTTCCAAAACAGAGAGTATAATTATTATAAAAGAAATTGTGTAGACAAAAGGCGGTCTTATTGCTTAACTCTATTGTTGGGGTGAGTTAATTATTCCGGACTCGGGAGTCCGGTGGTCTAAAATGGTGGTGAGAAAAAACGAATAGTGGACTGTATTATTTTATATTTTAGCGTGTCCCTATTCTGGGCAATACACAACAATCGACAAATGCATACACCAAAAAGGGAATCCACCAACCTTAGTCCCGTTGCGTGGCGTCTGTCGACTCGGCGCCGAGATGGTTTCTTCTTTTGTTCTGCACGTACACTTTCAACTACACCGTAGTCAAACGTTTTAGGAATACGACGAAATAGTCATTGGTGGCTGGTCTGCCGAATTGCTCGAATTGAAGGAAACGAAATAACGAATTGCAGCCACGCCGAAGGGCTCGCTTTCCGAACGCGTGAGCATAGACCGGACGACTTGTGAGACAGCTTCGACGCACTACCGATGGCGTCGCTCGCACACGAATAACAAGAAAAAAGGAGGGTAGAACCCAAAATAATGTATAACATTTTATCCATTGAAAATGTATTGCCAGAATCAAAATAGTGTAAATAGATATTACCGAACACCGCCCACCGTTAAAATATAATTTTAACCAGGATCGAAAATTTTATCGAAATCGAAAAGGAAAAAAAAATTAAGAAACGAAATTTAAAAAATCGAAAATTATGTTGAATTGGGATAGCGAATAATAGAATTGATAATTAACGAATAACGAAAAGAGGGAAAGTTTAATCTGAAATTGGTAGGGGACACAACCTGTGTACAGGTCGCTTTAAATATCCCTGTTGAGTTTTGAGAGAAACAGCCCGAATGACGCCATCCTTTGAAGGGTATACTTCGGAGACGCGGCCTAATTTCCAGTCTAGTGGATGAATATTAGGCTCGTTAATAAGAACTAATGCACCTAATTGAATATTCTCACTTGACTTCGTCCATTTACCTCTCTGCTGAAGAGTATGCAGGTATTCCCTATGCCACCGTTTCCAAAACGTCTGAACGAATCGCTGCAGTAGTTGCCAACGCGTTAAACGGTTTTCATTTAGCTCCGTGACGTCATAATCCGAGAACGTATTCAGCGGCTCGCCGATTAAAAAATGTCCTGGAGTGAGAGCATCGAGATCGTTTGGATCCGAACTAAGCGGGCATAGCGGACGCGAGTTTAAGGCACATTCGATTTGTGTCAAAACAGTCGACATTTCCTCAAAAGTGAGGACCGTATTGCCGACAATACGAACGAGATGCGATTTGATTGATTTGACTGCAGCCTCAGCCATGCCGGTGAAGTGAGGTGCAGCTGAAGGGTTAAAATGCCACGTGATTTTATATTTTAACAACGAATGAGAGATGAATCGATTTTCATCCTTTATTAATTTAAATAACGAACGTAATTCACTACTGGCGCCAACGAAATTTCGACCGTTATCGCTGTAGATATCCGAACACATACCGCGACGACTGATGAATCGACGTAAAGCTGCCATGAAGGCGGCAGTCGTTAGATTTGAAACAAGTTCAACGTGTAACGCACGAGTTGTGAGACACGTAAACACGCAAATATACGATTTCTCTACGCAAGCCTTACGAATAGTGCCTGACTTGGTCATTATAGGACCGGCGTAGTCTACAGCTACTTTAACGAAAGGTCGCACTTGCCGTACTCGAGCTTCAGGCAAATCCGCCATTTTAGGCTCCAGCAAGGAAGGTCGCTGACGGTAGCATTTAATGCAAAGAAAAATACGTTTTTTGACTACACGTCTAGCCGAAATTATCCAATAGTTTCGAGCAATATAAGCCAGGGTGGCTTGTAAACCTGAATGTAAGTTAATTAAATGAAAATGATCGACGATTAACTTAGTTAAGTTACTTTCCGGAGGAAGAACAAGAGGATGTTTAGTGTTGAAGTCTACCTCGGAATTTTTTAAACGACCGCCCACCCTGATAAGCCCCTGCTCATCAAGAAATGGGTTTAAACGTTGAAGTCTATTCGAACATGACTTCTTAGACTTTAAACTTCGAATATCAGCAGCGAACCAAATATTTTGAATTATCCTTACGAGGCGAAACGACGTATCGTTTAATTCCGATACTGTCAGAGGTCCAGTATTTCTGGCCTTCGAACGACAATTATTAACGAAACGAATGCAATACGAAATAACTTTTGTAAGTTTATGATATGACGAAAAACGAATAATGAAATCAGGCTCCTCAATCTCATGTGTGGTGTGAGCACTTAACTTTGAGATTTGACGACGTTCAGGAACCTTTGTAATGTTGGTGTCAACATTAGATATCGGCCATTGCTGTTCTGGTAAAAGCAGCCACGATGGACCGAACCACCAAAGGTTCTGCATTCCAACTTGTGAAGGTGACAGACCCCGAGAGGCGATGTCTGCCGGGTTGTCAGAAGAACGAACGTGTCTCCATTTTTCAGGAGAAATAATATTTTGAATTTCGACTACTCTATTGGCTACGTAGGTTGTCCAATTGTGTGGTGAAGCACGCAACCAGCACAACACGATACTCGAGTCGGTCCAAGCAACCTCCTTGACAATGCTAATTGTGGTTCCAAGCGAACGACGAACGAATGCGAATAACGACGAAAGTAACGAAGCCGAACACAATTCTAAACGAGGCACTGAGAGTTTTCTAAGTGGCGTGACACGCGACTTTCCCATCAAAATATGAACACTCACATGCTCGTCAGGGTGTACAACTCTTAAATAAATAACAGCAGCATATGCAGCTTCCGAGCTGTCACAAAACCCATGAAGTTCGACGCAACATGAATGAGTTGGAATAAAGCGAGGTATCTGAACTTTAGCAAGGTCAGGAAATTCCGATACGATGCGTAACCACTTTAAGCGAATGTCATTCGGAACCTCAGCATCCCAGTCAACGCCAGCTACCCAAAGTTCTTGTATAAGAATCTTGGCAGCTATGATAACCGGACTCAAAAAACCGACAGGATCGAAAATGCATGCAGTTTCCGATAAAATTACACGTTTTGTAACCTTGTCGTGCAAAGGTGTGACATGATATGAAAACATATCTGTGATGGGCTGCCAACCTATTCCTAACACTTTAATCGAACTGTCTTCATCCAAGGACACTGTGGAAGATTCAATATCCTTAGCCGAATCTGGAAGACATTGTATTAAATCCGAAGAATTCGAGCACCACTTCCTAAGTTCGAATCCGCCTCTCTTGAGTAATTCGAAAAGCTGATTCTGAAGACTCAGAGCAGCATCAAGAGAACTAGCACCACTTATGACATCATCCATGTAAGTGTACCGACGAACTATTTCTGCAGCTTCCGGGAACTCCGTCTGATGATCCGCTGCTAACTGCTGAAGGACTCGAATGGCTAGAAATGGTGAAGACGAAAGACCATAAGTAACAGTCTTCAAACGGTACACTTGCGGAGTGTCACGTGGATCGGTGCGCCAAAGAATAAGCTGATATTTAAGGTGCTTCTCAGCTACCAAAATCATTCGAAACATTTGACGAATGTCAGCAGTAAAAGCTACACTATGAAATCGAAAATTACATATGAGATCTGCAACATCCCGTTGTAACTTCGGTCCAACAAGTTGAGTGTCGTTCAACGAATTACCTTGACTTGTCACCGCAGACGCATCAAAGACGACTCTCAACTTGGTGGTCGAACTTGAAGGCCGAAGTACTCCGTGGTGAGGAATAAAATAATGATCTCCTTCAATATCACCTGAAACGAGTTCCATATGACCTGACTTAAGATAGTCCTGCATGAAATCGACATATAAATTACGAAATTGCTCATCACGAGCAAAACGACGTTCCATCGAAATTAAGCGTTTTAACGCTAACGAACGAGATTCACCGAAGGAAGGATCACCATCCCGAAATGGAAGTGAAACTACGAATCTTCCCGACTCCAATCGCTTGTGAGTTCGAACGAATATATCCTCACATAATTGGTCGTCTGGTGAGAGTAATGGTTTTTCTGGAATCGATTCGATTTCCCAGAATTTACGAATAGTCGTGTCAAGATTTTCTTCTTGACTCGAAACAACGAATGAAGAAATATTATTGGAAAAATCACGAGATCTAACGAATTTAGGATCGACTTTCCCAATTAAAAGCCAACCAAGCCAACTTGATATGGCCAGCGGGGTACCGATAGGCCCGCGGATTGTTTCACCTACGAATATGTCGTCATAAATGTCTCCTCCCAGTAGAAGTTCGACAGTAGACGGGGAATCGAAATTAGGATCAGCGAGAATTAAATGGTTTAGATGCGACCACGAACTACTTTCGAATGAATGTGAAGGCTTATTTGAAGTTATATGATTCAAAATTAAACCGCTAAAATTAAATTCTAGCCCCGAATTGAGCCGCGACTTTATAACAGTTGTAATCGAACCCTTTGATCGAGTTGATAGATCCCCGATGCCTTGGATAGGCGTTCCGATCTTATGCCGAGACAAACCTAAGCGCGAGACTAATTCGCTACAAATGAATGATGCTTCGGAACCTGGGTCGACAAGCGCTCGTACCTTATGATATTTGCCCTGTGAATCACGAATTAAAACCACAGCCGTCGAAAGCAAAACTATTTTCTTTTGTGATTGTGCTTTCGCCGAACATAACGAAACAATATTAGTAGAACCGCCCTCATTCGAATGTGAGGTAGGGTCCTCTTTGGAAGGTGAACTAATAATCTTTGCGTAATGCAACAGAGTATTATGATGTGTTGCATCACAAGCCGAACACTTTATTTTGGAACACATGTCATTGACATCGTGCATAGGCTTTAAACATTTTAAGCAAAGTTTATTTTGCTTAGCGAAAACGAAGCGGTCATAAGGTTTTTTATTTTTAAACGAATGACACGAAGTTAACGAGTGTGAGTTTGTTTTGCATAAACAACAATTATAAGATTTATTCGAATCGCTAGTGGCGCGTGAGCTAGCAACGAAAGTCGAAGTAGTGTGAGGTTTTACTAAAGAAGAAGAATGAGTCACACTGGGCCGTGATGTAGCACGCGAACTTTCCCAGGCAACGATTTCTCGATTAAGAAATTCTTGTAATTCATAAAATTTTGGAATTCGATTAGTAGAAATCGATTTATCAAAATCACGCCGCGTGGATGCATCGATTTTCCGATATAATAAATAATACAACATGAAGTCCCACTTATCGATTGGGAAACCCATAGCCTCCAACGCCCCTGTATTCTCTAAAAAGCCGCTCAAAATAACACGAAGCCCTGAAGCGGATGGGGTGTTTAGGTTAGGTAATTTATATATAGCCTCCATATGTTGCATCGCGATTAAACGTTCGTTTTTATAATTATATTCCAAAATACTCCACGCTTTCTTATAATTACTATCAGTAATGGGCAAACCCCGTAACAATTTACTAGCGTCACCGCGAACGTACGACAACAAATATTGAAACTTAGCGACGTCAGATAAATTTCTGTTTTCATCAATCAAAGAAGTAAATAAATCGCTGAAGGCGTTCCATTGTTTATAATCTCCCGAAAATGGAGGAATCGATAATCGCGGAAGCTGCACCGATATATTTTCTGATTTATAATTATGATCAACACTTTGATTAAAAGATTGTTTTACATTTTGTTCATCGAATTCAAATTTTATCGAATTAATGTTACGAATTAAATCATTAAAGGCCAAACGAATTTCCGTATGATCAGAACTTAACGTGTTCGTTTCTTTAATTTCTATATCCTCGAGTGCCGTTTGAATCTGTTCGAATTGATCCTGTATACGAGCTAAATCATGGCAAGAAACCATAAACTTGCGAAAAGAATCTGTACTATTTTTTGCATCTGATCCAAGTTGAATAATAACATCAAGTTCCCGTTCTAAACAATTTCTTTTATGAATCAACCGAATATACTCAGGGGATTGTTTCATTATCAAGTGCAAAATAAATCTATTTATTTATGAACGAACTTGGCTATATGCACTGCCGTGCACCACGTATTTGACGAAATGTTAATGAAAACTGATATCTCAAACCAGATATTTATTTTATTTCTTACGACGACTTGGCCAAAACACTGCCGTGCACCCAATTTATTAATGCCCTAATGAAAAAGAAACAAAATAAAACTTTAACAAAATTTCGGACTTGGCTAGTTGCACTGCCGTGCACCAAGTGTTGTAAGATATACGAAAACAAATTAAATTATCGAACAAACAAAACAAAAAACAAAACAAAAACCTTTGTTGTACTTGGCTTAGAAACTGCCGTTTGTCCAAAGAAGCAATTCCGAAATGCAAAAAATTAAATTATTATTATAAAACGCAAAACACAATTTTTGATTGAACTTGGCTCCAAACACTATCGTGCGCCCGACAATAAAGGTTTACGTACGATAAACATTTCAATTCAATAAAACAAAAAAATATATTAAAATTAAATGAACAAATATCGTACACCGTAAACTGAACGTCGTGTCGTAGTCGTGACTACTAAATAGATCTAACGAAGAACGAAAAATATGTAACTAATTGTTTGTAGTCCGAATGCAACACAAACCGGTTCAATGTAATTTACCTACGTATGCTGTCTCACTTGAAACGAATTATTATTAACGAATTACGAATAACTTACGAAATAAAGTTACGAATACGAAATAAAACTTACGAATATATTTGAATAAATAGGACGAATAACGAATGATCAGAACGAATAACTGTCACCGTGATAGTAACTATTTATACGAACACTAGTTACTACTACGGAACTACGAACACGAATATTAATACTAATTCGAAATACAAAATACTAAGTCGATATACGAACAAATCCGATGAAGTTATATTATTCCTTTATGGATTAATATTAAGTAAATTGACGAAAATATTTTAGTAACATAAAATTACAACGAACGAAATATGTTACGAAAAATGTAGGTAAATTACAAAAATGAGAACAAATGAACGAAGCCGAGTACGTTCGAGTTACGAGAGTTGAAAGGTAAAATGGCGTTGTTCGAAAATGCGGTATTGGGTGGTGAATTAGTTTTATTTTAGACCAAAATTTAACTATACGAAAATTAAATTAATTTAAAGATCCGGTTCAATATGTATCCGGCTTCGAAGGTCCAAAATGTTGGGGTGAGTTAATTATTCCGGACTCGGGAGTCCGGTGGTCTAAAATGGTGGTGAGAAAAAACGAATAGTGGACTGTATTATTTTATATTTTAGCGTGTCCCTATTCTGGGCAATACACAACAATCGACAAATGCATACACCAAAAAGGGAATCCACCAACCTTAGTCCCGTTGCGTGGCGTCTGTCGACTCGGCGCCGAGATGGTTTCTTCTTTTGTTCTGCACGTACACTTTCAACTACACCGTAGTCAAACGTTTTAGGAATACGACGAAATAGTCATTGGTGGCTGGTCTGCCGAATTGCTCGAATTGAAGGAAACGAAATAACGAATTGCAGCCACGCCGAAGGGCTCGCTTTCCGAACGCGTGAGCATAGACCGGACGACTTGTGAGACAGCTTCGACGCACTACCGATGGCGTCGCTCGCACACGAATAACAAGAAAAAAGGAGGGTAGAACCCAAAATAATGTATAACATTTTATCCATTGAAAATGTATTGCCAGAATCAAAATAGTGTAAATAGATATTACCGAACATCTATTTTTTCGCAAAACCATTTTGTGAAGTATTACCAAGAGAACAAGAAAGGGACGTACGAATAGTAGTAGTAATAAATAATAGGTGTTTCAAAACGCCAATCAAACAAAAATTAGACCTATTCACGTAAAACACACGGCACTGTCTAGGATACAGCCACACCTCGCTTTTAGAGGGCTATTTGTTGTTAACAATAGCTAAGAATTGTATAAGAGCTAAGAATAGGTTACTTAAAAATTTGATTTAAAAGATTTCATTTCATTCATTGTAACACATACAAGGGTCAAGAAACTGAGCTTGAAATTAAATTCTCCAATTGAAAAAAGTCTTCAAAGAATGTCAAGGGCTGTTAACGTCAATTGCTCTTATTAAATTACTTGAGCCGTGTTTACTCGAATTGCTATTTATTCTAGAAACTCATTAGTCTGGTGTGAAGTATTTTATAAGAGCTAACAACCATCAAGTACTAAAAAAAGAGCTGACGCGAGACGCCTGGGAGATGTGACACCTCGGACTGTTTTGTACAGAAAATATGCATGAATGGGTGGTTTATTAAAAATGGCAAGATACATACAAATTAACGGATATTTATTAGCTTCGGTTGCTTGATTGCTTCAATGCTCCACCACCCTAGTAATATAATTTTATGTGAACGGATTACAATAAGTTAACCGCAAAATTAATTACAGAAATTGACGCATTTTATGACGCGACAAAACGTTGTTAAACAAATCGTTCATGTTTATGGATCAACATATTTCAAACAAACTATTGTTTGCATAAAATTATTGACAGTTGCAAATTAACGAACCATTCCCATATAAGAGACTTTATCTACGAGTATCAATAATATTATTATATTTATATAAGTTAAAGTAGATGGACACTCACTTGCTGATTAAACACGAAATCACGAAAATTTTGATAGCGTGCCTCACGGCAGTAGCAAAGGTCAGGCAAAAACGGATTTTGTGATATTTCACTACTAGATTAAGAGATGAACGTTCATCTGAAAATCAGTTAAATGTACATCCGCACGGATCTATCCCCAGGAAACAGGTAGTACAATAATAAAACTGTGTAAGCTATTATTCGGGTTATTAATAATGCTATGCTTCCCTTAACAATGGCTTCTAAAATTTGACTATTGATGCTTTATTCTCTTGCACCTTCAGAACGGCTTAACCGATTGGGATTACAGTTTTCATAAATGTACTAGCTGACCCGGCGAACTTCGTACCGCCTAACAGTTGATTCTATATTTTTTTAATACTCATTCTGATATTTGGGACACCGGGTTGGCTAGACAATTTACATTTTACCATCATTACAACCCATAACTGTTCCAAAGCTGGGCACGGGTCTCCACTCACAATGTGAGGGGTATAGGCCATAGTCTACCACGTTGGCCAAGTGCGGATTTACGGACTTCACACACCTTTGAGAACATTATGGATAACTCTCAGGTGTGCAGGTTTCCTCACGATGTTTTCCTTCACCGAAGCAAGTGATAATTAACTTGTAATACGAACACAATTTTTGAAAATTAAGATGTGCATGCAGCCTTTGAACCCGGTCCCCCCCGGTTCGGGAGTACAACGTTTAACCACACGGCTATCTTGAAATTAATAATTTTTACGATACTAACGTCACTCGATTCTTTTGCCTTCCTGGAACCGCTCCACTAATACTGAAACTTTATATTATGGTATTAAAGTTCTAATTGACTTTTAAGTAATTATTATTACGAATCATTCGTATGGGAATATAGAAGTGTTGTTTTTAGACTTTTTCAGGATTTTTTTTAAAATGTTCTCTACGTTACAACCATCTTCGTACTTTCAGGAATATCATAAAAAAAGAATTAACGGAATCGGTTCAGTTGTTCTCGAGATAGCTGTCCCGGCGAACTTCGTACCACCTAACAGTTGATTTTTTTTTAAATACCTACTTATTCTGCTATTCGGGACACCGGGTTAGCTACAGTAGCGGCACGAAATGCCCCCTTTGACACATTAAAATAGTGTCGTGATATAATTATGTTAATTTAGTATCGAAAAATATGTTCAAGTGCGAGTTGATCCATCGATAAATTTTTGGAGTAGTAAGTAGTAACTACCTAATTAAAACTTCATTAAAAGAATATATAAATGTATAGTTAATGTATTACAATGGTTAGATATATTTAAGGTCTCCTCGGCTTGAGGGGAGACCCATGCTCAGTAGTGAGCCTTTTTGGGTTGATGATTTATTTTATAGGTTATTAAATTTATGTAATTGACTTACTTACTTTATTTAAGATGGCACTGTATTTAATTCATTGACATATTACTATGGACGTAGGGTCCGCGCTAAAAAATGTCCGAGCCAACTCAGCAACAAAACGCAAGAAGAACAACAATGCCGCGTTAGTCACTTTTTGACCGTGCTGACAACTACACATCAACGATGCCGTATTGTGTTTTGAAATCGTGCAAAGACTACGCCAGTAAAGTGAATAAAGACGATGGTATATCATAATTTCGGTAAGTAGACTATTGTTTTATCTTTTAAATTACTGTATTGCTACTAAAACACGCTATTTTATTTTAAATTGAATTTATTTCAAAAACTAATTGCAGAATCAGTCAAAATAATCAAAAATATATCTTTGTCTTTGTCTTCTCACCATTCAGGCTATATAGTCAGAAAGAGACAAATATATCAGTTACTTTTGTTTAGATTATTTTGCACTATGTCATTATGGCGTGTAGTGTAATCGTTGTGTCATAAGGTGCCATTGACGTATGTGTTTGATGCAATCGAAATAAAACCGTGATTTAATGAATTTAGTGTTTAAATTACCTTGCTAACATTCCCATTCTTTCTTGTAATGTCAAACTGGGACATTATTTTCGCGATTTTAGTAGGAGACCCTATGTCTATAGTATTTTTGTCAATGATTTTATTAGTAAAAACGTGACAGTTCTAATTTATATAGTTGTAGTGTTGTGAAATAAGTATCTAATGATATCGATCGCATATATTTATTATATTAAATTCATCCGATTTTGATTAAAATAAATGAATAAAGATTACCTGTCATTATCATTATTTCGTTTCATTGTCGAGTGCCTACCTATACCTACTTATTTTACAACAGCTTCGAAAATTTTAAAGAATTTAGCATTATCAATCAAGAATAAATACGTGTTACATCTTGTAATGAAATATATTAATATAATATTAGTTAATACATTTGTACAAAAGTTTCCGGCAGTAGTTTAGTTTCTTACATTTTGTAAAAAAAACGGGTCTATTATCGTGTTACGTTTATCGATATAGCTCCATCCCTATCAGTTTCTCCGAATCTGATATAACCTTGTACGTGTGTAAACGTCATATTTTTATCAAATAATGCATACATAATGTAAAAAAGACGCTCGTTCAAGTTTTCACAGGAGCTGTCATCGAGAAAATAAAGAAATGGAAATATTATAATGGTCTAAGAGCTAGCAACGTTTTCGAGAGACCATTTCAGGTAAGCTAGTTTTGAGATATGGTATCTCTCTCACTCTCCCGGACATCATACGGGAGGTCTGGGTGTCTAATTGTACAAAATAAATTATCATTTTGATACCATTAATCCACAAAATAATTCAATGGTTTTTAGTAATTTCTCTGACATTTATTTGATAACTATTTCTAGACCAAGCAAAATGATACCACAACATTTTTCACTTTTGGATCGGTCTGACTGAAGTTTAACAATTGATTTATTGTCTGCAAAAAGTTCAATTAAAAAAAAGATAAGAAACCTTCTTAAAATGATTTGAAAAATTGATATTTTACTTGTACAGATACGATGCGCACTAATGAACGCAACGTCTACCACCAGCCAGACCGTCCGTATGACGTCCAGGAGAGTGAGAGAGATAACATAATATCTAAAAACTGGCCTACCTCAAATTCTTGTTTTTCCAACGTTGTTAGCTCTCGTACCACTCGTGTCTTGTGTATCATGTCAGTCAATTGTTTTGCTTTCATGAAATCCCTTCACTGACACTTAAACTTTATGCTATGGTATTAAAGTTCAAATTGACTTTTAAGTATTATTACGAATCTTTTGTATGGGAATATAGAAAAGTGTTGTTTTTTTACTTTTTTAGGCATTTTTTTAAATTTCTCTCTCCGTATTAACCATCTTCGTACTTTAAGGAATATCATAAAAAAAGAATTAGCGAAATCGGTTCAGCCGTTCTGGAGATCTGCTCTTAGCAACAAAATCAGCGATTCATTTTTATATATAAGATTATAGCAATATTGGGGTTACATTTCCTCTTTGTTTTATTCTAATCGATACACAAAGACACAATTATTATGACTTATCATCGTGTCTTTTTGTGTATCGATTTAAGTCAATTTTGAAAAAAAAACTGTGGCTAAACTGAGGTTATTAGTCAATACTCAGCTTCCATGGCTTAGCACACGGCTAAATAATTACATAAATAATAAATAAATGCCTTAGTTCCCTCCGGGTTTAAGTATATAAATCTAAGAATGCATCACAAAGGAAAAGAATTCTTACATAACCTACAGAGATCGCGTTCTTTATCTTAAGTACTGGGGTATAGCGATTACTGCAATCTAGCGAGAATGGCCCATTAGGGTCATTCCGTCCAACGGAACGGTATAAAAAATCTAAAGACGTTCAATCTACATATTTTTTTAACTGTAAAGAAAAAGTTGAAGACTGTAAAGTACCTACCTAATACAATATTACAAAGGGAAATAAAATACTCGTGCTTCGTCTTTCAAATCGTCTTGTTCAATGACAGTATTCACTATATCCCAACGAAGTCCCCTTCCTTTTTTATTAGTCATCTGTATATTCTCAAAGATGACCTGCTCGCTGGGCAGTAAAATTGTGTTGGGACACTGGCCAGGAACATTTGACTTCCTCCTCAACATATTATAATCTTTCCTCTCCTCTCCTTTCTTTACTTGCCAAACGTAATGTCCTTGGATAGGTTCCCGACTCCCGACCTTTTTTTTGGTAGTATAAAAAAGTTCAAAATTTATTGTCCTGTGTAATTATCAATACAATTGTAACTTAACATAAAATGTAACATAACATTATTATACGTAACATTAATAAATAAACTAAAAGAACTCCTACCTACAAAGCTTTATTATGATATTTATTCTTAAATTACCTTTTATATTAACAAGAAAACTGTTGCATTGAAAAAGTCTTTACAATTATGGGAATTTGCTTCAATGGTACGTCTTAAATAATACTCTATTGTCTTGACTCCAACGAAAATTTTCAGAAGAGCATGTTAGAGAAATTCAAATCGCGTTTTCGGTCGCTATTATGCGAACTTCCCGAGCAATGCTTTATACCATAATTCAGTTAGAGAAGCAGTGGCCGCATAATGTGATAGCGCATTACGAGTTTTAGTTTAGCAGTCAAGTTTGAGATGTCTTTCGAAATAAAATGATAGGGGAAAGTGGTTACCCTTCGTACACTTTTTAGAATTTATTTTTTTACTTTATGATTAATTGTCAAATTTATTTACTTTATGTACCTGAGTGTAACAAATATATTGTAGTTTGTTACAAAAAAGTCCGAAACTATTATGTCAGAAGGTTAAAGAGTTACAGCTATTTTCCTACGACAAGATATTTGTACGAACGTACCCCACGCATGGGGTACGTTCGTACAGTCATACAGGGTAATTAAAAAGCCAATTAAAGTCATTAAGTTTTTATTAAATATTATTAAAATATTTATTTTTCAAATAACTAACATGTGACTTGACTTGTAGTCGATAAATCTTTAGAAAAATAACAAAAAATAACACCGTTTATCCTTAGTTCCACTTCTCACACTAAAATCCGATCCTTCAGAGTCCTCTGAATCTTCAACGCTTCCTATTTTCTTAGTTTTCTTTTTCTTTTGTCTTGTACTATATTGTACTTCATAAAAATTGTATTTTGATATACTGGTTGTTAATAAAATCAAAAGGGAAGCATTCGTACGCGTACGAATGTGCCCCCTGTGTGGCTGTCCGAATGCACCCCATGCCTTTGCACAAAATTAAAATACAACTTTATACAAAGTCTTATTTAGTATGCGAAATATAACAATTAAAGCTCAAAATAAACTAAGTTAACATTAATCAAACAACACCATTTTGTCACAAACATAATAATTTTTACTTACAATTACGTACTAAACTTAGGTAAAAAATTTACTCACCACGCGCGAAAACACTTTATGTCTTGTCAGCTGATACACCATAATGCGACTGTCACGACACTCCGCTAGCAACATGGTGGCCGGTATGTCTATGCACACAACCAAAGGCGTGTTTGTTTGTCGTTTAGTTTTTCTGTTAAACTCACTGTATGAATGTGCCCCGCGTACGAAGGGTGACCACTTTCCTACTCTTTACAAACCGCATATTTGGGCGGTAAGTAGTTAACTTAGTATTCTCATTGATGTATGTGAATATGTTAAGTATATAAGTATTTAAAAGGTTTGTAGGATTATAATATCATAAATCAAAAAAGGGTCACAAAAATTTCAACAAAACATCGATGTACTAAAAAGCAACTTTATATTATTTACACGATCACAGCAAATAATATTTCAAGGCGAAATTTCCATACGACTAATGTAAGTGATACATATAATAGGTATAGGGACCAAGGATCGTTCCTTGTGAGACCCTTTTAGCTGAGAGCAATAAATCAGTCCCTAATGGAGTGTGGGACCTCTTGCTTGGGACTGTACGCATAATATTTCTGATTTTCAGGCTGACCGTGGGATGGATCTTAAACCAAATGGGCAGAATATTGAGTGGAATGAATGTTGACATGTCGTAAGGCTTACGGAAAATGATTGGAACGGTTTGTAGAGATTTCAGTTTAAGTTCTCTGGACATTTAGTAGGGCTTGAGGATATTTGATTTCGTCGTGTTGTTACTAAATACTATCTTTATATTTTACTTGATTTTGCTCGTGGCTTCACCCGCGGGGGTGTCGGATAACGACAGAATACCATTAAAATTATCCCAAGGGAACGAATTATCGGTAAAATATCGTATTAAGGATAAAAACTATCATTAAGTCCCTTATTGTTTGCCGTCACAAGCAGGGAGTATAGTAAGGATAAGCCGAATTATTAATTTTGCTATAGGAATAAGATAGTAGCCTAGCCACAAATAACAACTTTGAGGAATTAAATCTGAAGAATAAGAATAATAACCTATGAGGTTAACGACTCCGTAGCATAGTTGGTAGTGACCCTGCTAGCGAAGCGAAAGGTTCCGGGTTCGATTTCGATCAATTCCCGGGGCATAATTATGTATAAGTAATAGATAAATGTTTGTTCTCGGATCATGGGTGTTAGTTATGTCACCCGCGACACAGGGAATCCTAGTGCGGGGGTATGAGTGTGTTACGTTTACGTTTAACGTTTATTAACTGTTTCCAAATGATTAATTTCTATTAAATACAAACAATCGTGATCTACTCTACCGCGATGCTTAAGCCGACTTAGAAACTTCTATTGCCACTCAAAAGACGGTTAAAATAAAGTGACGTACCTTCTTAATACGAAAACTTTACCACTTTGCCGAAACAAAGAACTGTCTTTACCAGAATCGGTAAACGGATATCATCATTTTGATACTGGGGAGAATTTTGAAACCTCTGTTTATAATATTAGCATTATTCTTATTTTTATACATAAAGTGTTCAAGAAATATTATTTTGGGTATTATAATTATATTAATTTAAGTCATTAGTAAGAGCAAAGGTATCACCGACGCATTGTTGGCCAAGGAAGAAGAAAAGATAATACTGGCTCCCACGCTGCGAGTTGGCCTGACAGTCTTTGACAGCTCACTCCAGCAAGAAGGTAGCTAGCCAACTACAGCGCTGCCACCAAGCCGGCTTCTATCACCTCTCACGACACCCTGGTCACCTAGCATGGGATTGGATTGACCTACAGATGCTTACTTGTATGTCGAAATAGTTCGTGAAACGATTCGCTTAAACGAATTATAATATTATGGGTAAGTACTATTCAAGTAGGTAAGCAAGCGGTAAGTGGCATGAACTACTTTTCTATTTCCCTCACCATAACCAACAATACAAACCTTCTCTATTTATGTTACCCTGGAACTCCTAAATGTTAGGTCCTACGCAACCTTTGTATGAACCCCGATCGGGTAATTTGTTTAGTCAGCCTCTGTATGCCTTTGTCTTGAATGAATTTTGTGAGACACTGTTCTCATCGTAAGCGATGTACATAGATGTGGTTGTCAAGCCGCTAAAGCGAACTTTCTGCGTATAAATGAATAACACACTCAAAGCCTCACACTAGTATATATGTTACGGTAAATCTAATTAATTAATAATTATTAATATTTTTACAAAATTATTAAAAATAACCACATTTTTTGGTAAATGTGAATAAACGATCGAAATTTATGACTTTTAGTAGTAATTATTAATAATTCACGACACATATTTGAACCTATTTTTCACTTTGCGCGCAGTTCGGGGTACTCTGACCAAACCTAACCTAACCTAACCGATAAATTTATCACTTTAACCTCGACTTTCGGTAATTATTAATAATCTTCAATTATTCACTCTTACCGTAACATATTTATATATGCTATAATATGTATATTATTTGTAGCAATGTCATTTTCTCGTCAATGTACTGACGGGTCATTATGCTTAAGAATGTCGTTTCTAGTTACAAGCTGATAGTGAGGTATTATTTAACACAGGTAGAATGTTTGAGTTGCGAGTTTGCGGTGTTCCTAAATTTAATTTATTAAACTCCTGCTAATGTTCAAAATGACATTGGAAACGTTGTATAAGGAGTATTACACTAGGGGTTTGGGTATGGAAGTTTCGTAACATTCATTTACGGGAAAGATTTTAATCGGCACATAATTACACTACAACTGATCGACATCTGTGCATGGTGGATATTTGAGTAAAACCATTATTGGTTTTAGAATTTTTGTCATTTGTATGTGTGTTTGTTCCCGCTAACTATATAAATGGTTTACTTGATTTAAAGATTTAACTGATGTAGGTATAGTAGTAAGTTTGAGGTAAAATTTAATGCTTAGGTGTCTTATTTTAATTAGTTAACAAAAAGGTATGCCAATTTAAAGAATTACGTCTAAATATTTTTTCGAAAAGCATAATGTTGCCCGAAGCGAAAATAAAAGGCTGGTTTACTACATAGTTTACTAATATACCCCTAGAACATTAAAATATAAATAATCATCCATTATTTTAATAATAGCTTAATCGCACTGTATTTAAATAATGCTGATTTTCACTTGAATCTAAATAGAAGGTTTCAAATTGTTTGAAGTGCTGAGAAACAAGGCTGATTTAATCATTTGCAAGCAAACAAAAAACAACGTTTAAGTTGAAAGTTAAAACCGCTGGCGCAAATTCCTTTGTTATGGATGTTTGGAGTTTGAAGTTATTCATGCTTGCGTTCCAAGTTTAAACACAGATCAAACACACTGAAAACAACAACGAAGATTCAATATTCGAAGGCAACATTCAAAGAGCGAATGGAAGTGGAGTCTTAAGAAAAAATGCCATAGAAAATTGCAAGAGGAAACTTGTAAGATTACGACTACGTTTGACGCGAACTAAAATCGGGTCTCTGCTCATGGTTGAGAAGGCTTTGAGCGAGTTCAGTGCAGTTTCTTGTAAAGGACAGTGGCCAACCAAGTATTCAAGGCTTAAAATTTACTAACTAACGAAAACCGTTTTACGTGTCCATCGAACCACGAATACGCTCAAGAAAATTTTTCCACTAGCGATCACCCATCCGACCGAAAGCTCGGCCGATTTTATAAATATTATTCGAAAAGCATATCACTGCAAATGATCTTGTCCTTCTGCGTGAGATATGAAATAAAATAGAAGAAAATCAATTTTAAAGTCAAATAGTAGAATCACTCAAAGTTACTCTAACAGAAAGAGGAGCAGTAGTAAATAGAAACACTCTAAAATGAGAGAAGGAGGGTGATGTAAGGAACAAAGGAATAATAATGAAGGCAACAATATGCACTGACCCTAAAATTGTAATACATCACAAAGCTATGTAAAACGTGCTGCGAAAATTATGCAACTTGCCAGTGATCCGAGTCATTAAAATTAATGAATGCGAAACATTCAGAGGTTCAGCTCCTGTCACACAAACGAGCGATGGAATCCAATGAATTTTGTCATGGATATAAGAATTTGAACACTGATAATTTTTTCGTATGAATTTCACATACCACTAAAAGACGTGAGACGTAGCCACAGCAAAGATCTGTAGCAAAGGGTACGATTCTATAACCTAAAGGGACAGGAATGTTATACAGAAATTTCATAACAAACGATCATACGGGCGATTGGTCATCAGCGTCCGTGTGACTGCCTGCGTAGCGACGCGACGTGTCGCTAGTTACATACTGGCTACGGCAGATGTCTGATGTTACGAGTATAAGTAAATAGACTTTTTGTCTAATGCCAAAATGGATAGTTGTCCGTTGTCTTACTTGTTGCTAAGTTTAACAACAAATAAGAATCTGACATTACATACGCTTACCATCTTTGGACATCATCGCCACTTAACATCAGGTGGGATTGTTGTCAAGGATTAACTTAGCATCGTCTAAAAAAAATACATTAGGAACTGAAATCATCGTACAAAATGTGACCTTTGGCCATTAGCAAGTCTCGAGGTCTCAGTTAAGTTACTCGAGAATGCATTAGAGAAACGTATCGCGTTAACTGATGTACTGGTATAATGAGGAGAAACATTTAGAACATCCCTCGAGCAATTTTATTTTAAATTCCGTCGCATAATCTCAATTTTCAAGGGAGTTCAGCTCTGAGATCTATCTTCCTCTTATTGTTATCAGAAAACCCGGCTTTTTCCAAGAATAATTTACAGATTAATAATGTCTTAACTTCAATTAATTTAAAATTTGTCTCTGAAATTGAAGATATTTGAGCAATTAATGCTGTCAAAGTAACAATCACATCCTTTATAATTACTTCAAATATAGTCCCTCTCTCTCTGATCATTATCACCACTACCTACCGGTCTACCCACCTTTGAGAACGTTATGGAGAGCTCTCAGATGTGCAGATTTTCTCACAATATTCTTCTTTACCGAAGCAAATGACAATGATTTAAATATGCACAAATTTTGGAAAATATTAAAGTAACCCGTCCTTGAACCTAGTTTTTGCAAACTTTTTACGAAGTCAAACTATGCCATCGCTTCAACGAATACACCTACGGTGAGTGGTGCCGAGAGAAAAAGCGACATCTCGAGGAATCCTCTACTTACAATTACAGCCATTATTGCTAATGGCTATAAGTATGTATGTTAAAGTCAAGTTCAAGACTATAAAAATAATTGGAGAAGAATACTTAATGCAACCATGGCTTAATAAAAACAGTATAAAAACGCTCTAAGAGTAGAATGAGAAGTATCAACTAGACTAGAAAATAAATGAGCATGAACCGCACAGAGTGACTCATTAGTAAAATACAAGTTACTATTTGTGAGATTAACTAGTTTAAAATTAGTTTTATATGTTTGAACACTGAGTTTAAGTTTAATGCATTCGTACGTCGTGGGGTATATAATTTTATTTGGATTTAATTATAATCGTACTTTATTTCGTACGTTAGTAATTCATGTATTTTAATATTTGGATTTTGAGTATGAAACATTAAATAGCTTTTGTAACAAAGCAATAAACTTATACGGGATGTTTTTGTTTGTCGTGTCGTTGTGTGTAGCACTATAGCACTTACGACAGGGAATCCTCGTATCGAATCGGAATGTGGGGCTACGAGTGTGTATCATTATTTCAAATAATATAATTTACCTATATAAAATGAACCATTTTCTTTTTTTGAAGTTATACTTCTTTAGGCGCGTTATGAAAAAATGATGAGAGTGAAATTTTAATATGTGAAGTTGGACGCGACACCTAAATTTAACAGCATGAAGTTAGTTCTAGGTGGTATGAAAATTGATAACTATGTTCAAGTTGTATAATCTAGTATTTTTTAGTTTGATTTGGTACACATATAATTTATTTAATTGCAATATCACAGTTCATAAATTTTAACTATTTAAAGATAATTTAGAATGAAAATACTACATTGATTGTTTTATTCGAAGCGGGTTTTAAGCACAGCGCCATCTAGGGGTGAACCTTCCTAACTTAAATAATAAGAACGCCATCGGCCTAGCGCCATCTAGTAATTAATAGTAGAATAATAGAACTCGTTAGTATGGATTAAGTAGATAGTTGGCGGTATATTAATAATAGATGCAAGTAAAATAATAATAATATTTCTCATTATATTATTATAATAAATGAAATTTTTGAAAATATTTTTATCTTGTTACGCCAAAGAAGTATAACTTCTAAAGCGTGTACATAAGTACACACACATTATTTAATTGTCCCATGTTTATAGATTAATATACTTAACTACTTACATAATTAATTATCTACATAAAACTGTTCTTTGAAAAACTTTCGTGCCTATGAACCCGAACAAAATAGCTGTAAATCGATCCGATAATTCTTATTACACGCATCATGAAGGCCGCCGCAAAATTGGCGAATTGGCAATTGTGCCATACAGAATGGCTTTATTAAAATTAATATGAATTATTCATTTAAACACCGATGTGACCACACGAGCACATTGGGCTGTCAACGTGGAATATTTCATATAAAATATACGTAAAATTAAATGAAATAGTGCCGCCATATTTCAAGTGCTAAGTTTGGCAAAAGGTAATACAGCTATGCTCCAAAATACTTTTGCAGCGTTACATACATATATTTTGGCTTTCAAATGTATTACGCAAATTCAGTACAAAAGTCGTATGTGGCCGTTACTGTGACCATTTATTCAAATAAAGTTAGCTATATGATTTAATACTAAGTGATCTATGCTAATATTATAATTAAAACATTTGTTTAAGTATATGTAATTTTACAAATATATTTTCTTTGCAACGTGCAGTTAAGCGAGAAAACAGTAAAAAAACGAAATATGTCTTGTATAAGACTTTGAAGTGAAACTATTCAGGTGGCGTTATTTTATAAAATAAAACGAGAGTCCTTTAGGCACATTTTTGTTACACGGCAGAGAAGAAAGATATAACTCTAACGCCACAGAAGTAGAGTGAAAGAGAGCGACACTCGCAGCGGTAGTGTCCCAAATGCGGAGTTACTCCGTAATGTGATGTGTAACTAACACTATTGCAGAACGGGAATTTTTCGGGGGTTGGGAAATGATAAAAACTCATTTAATAATAGCAGATTTAAACATTGGATATTCTATAGCGCAGCGAATGAAGCGAGATAAATAATGTAAAAAGCTTCTGAGGCGTCAAGATTTCTTTTTCCTTTTTTTTATTTCTGACGGTAAAACTAATTTTGTAAAAATGACTTGAATCCAATTATAAGGAAATGACCCTCTGATTACGTAATATTCTGGTTAAGTAAACAAGTGTTCTACTTTTTACGATTTTTCTGCGGAGATTAATTTATATGCTATGTTCATTCCGAACTTTGTACCGAATAGTTTCGCCTACAATGTTCGTATTTTGTACCATAAAAATCAAATGAGCGGCATTGTTACAACTTTAAGAGCTATTATGTTCTACGTAACAGTGTTTATAGCCTAATGCTTAGCGCAGTTTGAAAGTTCTTTCAATATTGACGTGAATATGTTTTTAAATTCCATAGCGGGAGGCACTTCAAAAAATCTATAACACCATCAGGGAATACAGTTTGGTGTTGTAGCTCCTTAACTATCACATATATCTTAAATTTAATAACACTAATCGACAGCTAATCTACAGACAGCTAATCGACAGATATCTTAAGACTGTTAGGTTAGGACGAATGTGACACAGTCATAACGTGAGGGTGAAACGCCGCCTTTTATTTTATAAAATTAAGAAAATTAGAGGTGCGTGCGAGGTTTGAACCCGGGCCCCCGTTGGGGAGTCCTACGTTCTTTATATAGGTAACTCGGCTATCTACTACTTATATTTTACATGAATCAATATTTAATTTATACGCAATACTTTTTCTTACACAGGCGAAACTGGATGCGGCATTACTACTTCCAGGCGTCCATAACATTTTTAAAATGCGTTAGTTATGAAAACTAATAGCAGTTTTGATTTTGATTGTTGCTACTTTAATGTAAGATATTATTATCATTTGTCTACAGAAATTATCACGTTACAAAAACGCGTGTTGGTAAGAACGTTGAAGACTAATATAAAAATTCAGCGTATACTTCACTTACTCAATAAATCTTCATTCCCAGAAAAGACGAGCGATTTCTTTAATGTAAGCTCGTTTTGAATGTTTCATTACTTAGGGGCTTTGTTCCGAATTAGTCGCCTACTCCCTCGAGAGTAAGTACAAGACATTTACATATCGCTCAATGTCTTAATGACGCTTGACTTTGTACATTATTTACTGTTAATTAAACCCAATACTTGTAGATCCAGTAATGTCTAGTACGTGACGCTGAGTGAAGCTGTAGAAGTGAACCCCCGAGGATCCGGGTGGGGAATTAACAACTCTATCTAAGTCAGAGTATTTTACACCGACACCGACACAGTCAAGCTGGTTTCAACAGACGGATAAAAATAAAAAAAAAAACAAAATGTCTGCAATTCTCACATGCTAGAATCGTTAAAAAAGCGAATACTGTCAGTCCAAATGTTGATTAGTAATAATAAGTCAATGATGTTTTACTTTGCTTACGTAAGCCGCAATTTTTCCGATTCTTCCTAACTCATTTACTCCCATCGCGTCATTTCCGTTTCATCGAATTCCAAATCACAACGATACTATAGAAGTATTCATTTCAAAAATTGCTTTTATATCGACAACTAAGCGTACGAATATTGAACAAAAATGATTTTTACCCCGTTTCACTTTAATTGCTATTGGGTAAAGATGTTACTGAAACGCTCATAGCCCGGCGGTTTGTGTCGATTATAACTGATCGTTAAGCCATATCGGAGGCCTTCGTTCGGGCGGCATAAAAATCTCTCTTGCATTGGCAGAAATTAGAACTGTATGACCCAGAAAATGAAAGTAAATAAAAGCTTGTAATAGAGCTCACTCCACAATCTGGGACTTTTAGTACTTTCATCTGAACACCTCAAGGAATAGCTGTACCAACTTTCAAAACTACACGAATTATTTGGTCTATTTTTCTCTGATAATATCTCAATTTACTAAAATATAGTAACTACAATACTATATAAAATACAGGTGGCAACGTTATCCCCAAAACAAGTAACTGTTGAAGGGATATTCAGTAGAGCGTTTATTATACATTTCACAAATGCTTTCAACTTAAACTTTCCAAATGTTCAAATGTATTCCATATGCCTACATATAGAACTCGTACCTTATGATGCGTAAATAAACTTGTCGCATTCATGTTTAATTAAGTTGTTCAACAATTTAACATTACAATAAAATTAATAACAAATAACTGTATCCAAGTTATGATTTATACACCTGTACGACCACTAGCTAAAAGCTAAGAGTTTATTTAATCAGGCAATATATTTTTTATCCAACTGCGTGAATCAAAGTTTACCGGTCTATGTATATTTGTTTCTTTTTGGCACTCTAGAGAACAAACGCGTGGACCGAGCATCAGTAAACACACGTCAACAATCAAAGTTGTTGCCATGACAGACAACCAGACCTCATATTGTCAAAAAGAAAAAATTCGACGTACTTTACTCAAGATTAAACATATTTTGAGATATCTGTGATAATTATCGTCGGGTATTAAGTTTTAACCTTATTTATATCTTGTTAAAGTATCCTGCAAATTGTTCCATAAATCTTGTGAATCCTGCTAAATAACGGGCGATATTATGGCGACAGGTCTCCTTTTGCTGGAGGTGGCTCGGCTTTATAAAACGTAGTTTAATCCCGACTGTTCTCAAAGGTTGCGTATATTTTTCCCTTCCAGCAACCTTCTAAAATCGACCATAGCTTGTTTTCGAAGGTATTTTGGTCGTAGGTCGATGTATTGGTGATGCCTTTGATATTTTTGATATTAATGAGCGTTTGCCTTGCGATTACACTAAGTTAAGCCGCGAAGTATTTCTTTGTATTTATTCTTATTTTCAGACACTGTTCTAGGATACTCTTTACATTATGCTAATCCCTGACGAACCTAATTTGTTCTTGATTCTGTTTCTTACCTACTACTATTTATAAATACATAGCTTAAAGTTTATAGCTGACAGCGGAGCAGTATTCTGTTTGAAATCAAAGTTATGTATAAAGGGAACTCATACGTGAGAACATTCATTTTCTGTAAACGGCACGCTTCAAAAGTTTTGAATCTTGTTACCATATTCAGCTACAGTTCAAATTCAAACTTTATTCATCTAAGTACATTACGTCTCTGAGAAGTATTTTATTTTATTCCTACGGTTGGGTAATGAAATTGAATTATCAGTGCAAACCATATCTCACTGGTGGACTCGTGTCGACTCATAGCATGTCATTTCGATCAATTTAAGGTGTACACTGTACCCTAAGTTAAGTAACCCTTTGACACACTGAATTACGGACGAATTTCGACCGCAGAGCGGGTCTAGTGATGATAATTAGGCTTAAAAGCCTTTAACGTAAAGATAATCAAATGAGTGTTCATTTCAAAAGGTAACTACTAATCAAATCGCACATCAAAACCTAAATTGATTAAAGTCTGGTATCAAAATATTTAAACCATAAACCCTTTAACGAGAGATCTGTCTTCTTTAGATCGCAGTAAAAGTTCAACACTCTGGTTATAACTTCGACTGTACGAGTTTATAAGATTAGATGCTTATTGGATTTTCAGTAAAAAGGTAATCCGTTGTTTGAACGCGTAGTATTTTGATAAAGAAATACTTGAAATATTTGACTAAAATATCTTCCAGAGATATGACATTTATCTTGATAGAATAAATGCTGGGGAATGTATTACTTTGTTTTTATAGACGTAAGAAGTTTGACTTCATTGCTGAGAATAAAATGTTATAAAATTTTACTTTTAAAATCACACAATAGTAAGTTTGAAGACTTAATACCCGGCTACGTAATAAAGTTAAAATAGTTGCTAAGTACTCAACTTTAAATAGTTATAGATCCATAAATAATAAATGTGATATGATACTGTAAAGATGATTTTCAGATACGTACTCAATGATACCCCCCACTTAACACTTCGTCGACTTATATTTTTTTATTTTAACATTTTATCGGTCCCTATGGCGCAATGGTTACCGATGGGTTTTGAACCCAGCTGACTAATTACGTGAGAAAATTAAATACTTAATTTAAGATTCTGCTCTCCGTCTGGGTTCTGGTCTTCGTATCTTGTCTATAACATACAGAACACAGTGCATCCTAGTTATCTATGAGTATGTAGAATTGAAATCTCGTTATCTTAACATACTCGGAGATTAAGCAGCGAAATTTTATTTTACTTTCGTTGCTCCTTTCCCGTGATAAAGGAACAGTATGTTTCTATGGAAATGCAACTGCAAAGTCTATTGTTCAGAATGCTCATTAAAATTTTTAATATCCATTCCGCCTTTGCCGGTACAATAATGTAGATGTTTTTTTTCATTTCGCGTCTACATTCTGCTTATTTACATATAAGCTCTAATTAATTTCTGTTTCAGAGCAAATAATGAAAAACAGAGATGAGTTGAATTGGGAACGATCGATTTAATTATACTATAAACGTGTTTTTTGTTTATACTTAGTATAACAATTGTTTGTATTGTACTACTTTGTTGGATAGTTAGGCAGTAACTACTAATATAAAATTTAAACTTATGTCTTACGATTTTGTCCTGTAATCTACATTCATTGCAACCCGTGACTCCCCCATCACAAGCCTTTGGGAACATTATGGAGAACTGGCAGGTGTACAGGTTTCCTCAAGATGTTTTCCTTCACCAAAACAAGTTACAATTAATGTCTTATACGCAGAAATTTGTTGAAATTATAGGTACGAGCAGTCGAACACTGGTCTCCTTATTCGAAAGTCCACCAAACCACCGGCTGAAAAGTTCGAAAAAGGGCTCGTAAGTGGGACGAAATATCGGTAACGCAATACAAAATATTGAGTACTCGTGTGTATTGAATTTAGTAAATGTAACTTCGATATAATAGTAGAAAAATCAACGTAAAAAACTCGAAAAGAAAACTAAAGATACATACACACCGTAAATGCCTCGTTTGTTAACATGCCTCCTTACACTCCTTACTAGTACATGTTTATCTTTACATACCTGCTAACAAATGATAAATAATTTAAGTTTTAAACACATTTAAACAAGCAATTACTGTATATAGGTATATAAAATCGTAATCTCAGGAACGGCTCTAACGAATTTCATGAAATTTAGTGGGGGTTTCGGGGGCGATACATCGATCCAGCTAGGTTTCATTTTTAGAAAACGTGTCTTATCCGTGTTTTCATGCAATGAAAATTATTTTAGGTAAATTTCGCCACAATAATAGTTCAGGTGGGAAATCGGTCGGTCCCGAAACCAGAAGATCGAGTTCGAGTCCATATGTAGAAAAAACTATATTACAACTAACTAATAATGTCCAGCTATAAACGAACGAACTATTTACGATTAAAAAACTTCTATTGACTGTTGTTTGTAGCGTTGCCTAAAAAGTTTTTATTCAATTTCGTTATACACACGCTTCTCTTCTTCCTGTTAGAGTGTTAACAAGATGATTACTCCACTTCTTCTTGACGTCAGCGTATCTGACACGTCATACGTTTCTGTTACTAGTTTCTGACGTAACTGAAAGTGAAGTCCCTTCAAGTTGTTGAAGAGTTTCGAAGAAAGTGTCTTGTTAAAGAACACGGACCCTTCTCAAAACGTAACATAAGCAAAATTTGTCTCCCAACTTTATAATTTGTAGCAAACTAATATCTACAATATTCGGAAAAGCGAGAGGCAGTGATGACGTAGCCTAAAAACATTTTATCCGGAACTGTAGGCATTGAACAAATAAGAACATTTCTTATTTGTTAATTCGAAATGTCAGTGAAATAACAATCATAAAATATGCCTTTTAAAATTACAATTTAATTAAACTGGGTGAGATTAAAAACTAAATTACTAAACAAATTACAAGCAATTCTAGCAACATATAAATATTTAATAGTAATTAGTTCCCGAGTCTATTCCAGACACTTATTTTTGTTACAAATAATATTAAATGGGTTCATGACCATAAAATTTCCCTAATTCCTACTAGATCAAATAATTAATTTATAAATCTAATCACAAACAGTTCATGATTTTGGAACTAGTTCCTATACAAATGGAGATAATTATATCGCCCACCAGAGGCATCCCTCAGGGTTCATCAATAGCCTCGCTCTAATTGCTCCGATGGCTTCCAATAGTGTTAATTAAGATCAGAGTAGCTTGTTGGAATAATTTATATTGCGGTATTGGTAAATCTAATTAAAGCCTATATCTAAACTGGTCAAAGATTGGAGGTTTAAAACGTAATCATAGTGCAAGAAGGCCAGATGATGTTTAACGTGGGTCACAGAAATCATCGTCTGTTCTTGCCTGGGTTTCAATCCAACTCACAATTTCTCGTCACTTTTTTTCAGTCTCACTGTCCATCTAAGTTCATATTACGCGGAATCCACAGAACTTATTTAAGGGTAGTTGTCCGGAATTCGTTTTATCCCCGGACCTGGATTTTTCGGACGGTTACGACGGAAGTAAAGATAATTTTAGCTACGTTTCGGCAGCCATTTCAATATCATTCCAATCAAAACAAAAACGTGTTCAAATATGGTTACAACTTCATGTATACCCTATAAATACATGAAATTTATAATGTCTAAACTATTGCTTTTTGCGAACGTAAGAAATGGATTTCCGAAACCTATCCGAAATCTATAACTTAGATTTCCTAAACAAGGCAGGGTTAATATTTTTATAATGTCAACATTTCACTGTGCTTAAAACGGAAAATAATGAAATGCAGAATGAAACGGTGAATACTTTTTGACTTTCCAGTAGACAAATTTGACAGTAACAAATAACTGTATACAAAAAATTTCGTTTCGCCCTACATCTTTAAATAAGGAAAGGTCGTTTCGCCTTTTAAATTATTAAAATTACATTTATTACGAAGCGAGTCGAATGGAACGGTGTAATTTATTGCACAAAAGATGGCCTGTTTAATATTCCAGTGAAATTTTATCCGACTTTTTTCTACCCGATCTATTATCGAGGGATAATGTGATTTCATAAAAATGACCGGATATAGTAAAATATATCTCATGAGGGATGCGACCTAGTTTCAGCGTGTCTGTGGAATTTTATTTTGTCGTCATAACTGGCGTTATAGTTTTATGGCGAATAAACTATGCAATCGTTAGATTAGATTAGATCGGTCGTTCATTGTGTGTACTGTGAAGGACTAGAATAGCTTCCCCCCATCGGTGTTTCCGCCTGTGTATGAAGTGGGAATCTTCAAGAGGAGTGTGAATAGGCTTTTTAAGTTAGAGCGTTCAACATTTTTGACTTCGTCGCCACTTACCATCAGGTGGTATATTCGTCCAGCATCAAATTATGTTATGTAAGAAAACAAACAAATACTTTACTTTTAATTAAGATAAGTTCAGCGTCTTCATCCAATCTTGAGTTGTCCAACCTCTGCTATTGGTTCTTGGCACATCCTGCTGACCATCGGACTACACACTGAGGTCTATACTTATCAAATTCAAAATAATTTACAATCAACATTTTAACAATACAGTTATGCCCATAATTGTTCGATTATACCATGGTTTTGGAAAGGTGCTTTAAATTGGAGAAGAAGAAACGGTGAACTCTTCAGCACATATTTTTAATCAATACACAAGAGTTACATTACACAATTTCTAACCTACATAGAACTGGTCGCGGCACTTTTATTTTCAGGCACCTGGTCATTATATATTTATTTTCATATGGGACTAGGTTTTAGATTCCAGATAATCCTGGAGGTACTTATGTACTAGGTTCTCTACAATTCAGTCTAGACAGAACCATCCTTTGAAAATGAAGAATAATAAAGTTTTCAATGGAAATTCAGCTATAACAAAATCTCGTTTTACTAAAAGAAAATGTATTGCTTCACAGTTATTAGTTTTTAAGTGCTAATAAGGTTTATTTTGCAAAGTTACAATTGCAAATTGTAAAAATTTAGCTACTGTTGATTTATTAGGAGTTTTGTTGTTATCTTGAGACGCATCTTCAGATTGTCACCATAATATAAGGCAATTTCGCTAAAATCCCTTTGAACAAACAAGTTGGACAAATCAGTCTAAAAATTTTGGACCGAAACATTTTTTTTGCTGCGGTCAAAACAAACACTTAAAATTACAAAGATATTAAAACTATAAGATACATTACCTTCATACAACGCAATTTGCTCTTTTGACATCTCCGATGACATTACTGTAGCTATGTACCTATATGTAGGTACTGTAAGTGGTAAGTGATTTTTATATTAAGAGTTTTATAAAAAAAGCAGGCGAGCTATCTGATGGTAAGAAATAAGATGGTAAGATTACCGTCATCCATGGAAATCAACCCAAAGGCATCCCTTGATGCGTTGTCGACTCGCAAAGAAGGAAGAGCAAAGAAAGAAAATAAAAATGAAAAAATACGATAAGTTAGTAATTATCTGAGCGTTTTCTCGAAGACAATATTCCCGAATAAAGACAAAGAACTCCAATGAATTTCGAACAATGCGAATATAGAGAAAAAAAAAGAATCGTTTTAGAAGATTTATAACGGACGAGATTATTATTAAGATAGATGTAACGGGGGACTAAACCAAGCTTTCACGAGACAGAGGATATATCTCTCTCGTTTATCTGCTTCACTCTCATTTATCATACAACATCCGTATATTATTTATGTACTGGTAAGTGCTTATTTCACTGGCTGCCGTTGACTTAATATAATGTTGCGTTAAAAATAAGGGTAAGCGGATTTTACACTGTTTACTTTTACGCGAACAAAGTCACAGGCTTTTGACGAGAATTCTTCGTAAAAAAAAATTGTCTATTCCTGTCACTGAATGGACTCAAACCACTCAACTGGACAATTGCCTAAAGTGTTTCTAATGGCAATCACTTCTGACGGCCCCGGAGACCTTTTACAAGAAATATCGTATTTACCATCCTTTTACAGATGATAGCTCGGTTTCATAATATTATTAATCTTGTATATAAAATTCTCGTGTCACAATGTTAGTTACCATACTCCTCCGAAAAGGCTCGACCGATTCTCATGAAATTTTGTATGCATATCGAGTAGGTCTGAGAATCGGCCAACATCTATTTTTCATACCCCTAAGTGTTAAGGTTGGCTCGCACTAAAATTTTTTTGGAACGAAGTTCCTTACGGCAGGCTTGGAGGGGATAGGTTTTGCTACGGCGACCGAACTGAAAAATATGTGATAGTAAAACCGTAAGAAAAAAAATGCGTGGAATAAAAGCGTTGAATGAGACGTGCGCATGCGCGACAGTCGCATACACAAGCGAGTAGTGTATAATACCTTTTTTTTTAAGCTATTGCATAGCTTTTAACGCGGGCCTTGAGCGTGGGGACCGAATCCAGAAATTCCGTAACGAAATAATGAAATAAATAAAATAAATAAATAATTTTTCATGGTTTTCGAGGGTACTAAAGCCGATAATTCCGTCAAAATAGATATCCAAGATGGCGGCTGCGCGAAATTATCAACTTTTCGTCATGGGTATCGTTTTCATGGTTTTCGAGGGTGGTGAAGCCGATAGTGCTGTCAAAATAGAAATCCAAGATGGCGGCTGCGCGAAATTATCAACTTTTCGTCATGGGTATCGTTTTCATGGTTTTCGAGGGTGGTGAAGCCGATAGTGCTGTCAAAATAGAAATCCAAGATGGCGGCTGCGCGAAATTATCAACTTTTCGTCATGGGTATCGTTTTCATGGTTTTCGAGGGTGGTGAAGCCGATAGTGCTGTCAAAATAGAAATCCAAGATGGCGGCTGCGCGAAATTATCAACTTTTCGTCATGGGTATCGTTTTCATGGTTTTCGAGGGTGTTGAAGTCGATGGTGCTGTCAAAATAGAAATCCAAGATGGCGGCAATCCAAGATTTATTCATCTAATTTTTATAATTGCATAGGTTGATAAAAAATGCTAGGCAATAGCTTTACCGCGGCAGTCACCGAGTGCCACATTTAATTTTTATTTTTTTATCCCTTTTCTTTTCGTTCGCCGTTGCCTTCATTAGCCGAAGGAACTTTGTTCCTACCTGGTGTCCCACGACACCACATTTCTACTTTATTTTTTGGACAATTTTTTTTTTATGGTGTGACAGCAAAAAATACACATAATCTTAAATTTTTAATTCCCTACCCACACCCATCAAATTTAAGTCGCGCTTTTTGTTCTACCAAAGAGAATATAAACACTTCGTTATCTACGTGTCAATGTCATTATCTACGTTATCTACATATCTACGTGTCAATAAATATAGTTCTTGGATACCATTCAAGGACATTTTTAATTAAATAACGAACATTAAAATACAATAACATACATAAACTTTAATTCCAACAAAACAGACTCGCCTATACTCGTAACTAAGAGTTCCATATTGTGGAATATTGAAATGTAATGAAATCTTTTATACGCGTGTAACTTTGACAATAGGATCTGCACATCGCTTTTCCTGCAAAAAATAATGAGCTAAAAATAACTATGTCATGACCTGAAACACAAGTTCTTTAATATAACATAGCGTAACCCTCCAGAGTTGTTTGATTGAGCAAACACGGTACAAATTTCCCATTTTCCTCCGGCATACTAATGGCCAGTGTAACCCAGTGTCTCGCGGCACATACACATATACAACATACATACTTTGGTAGGATATTTTTTAGACGATGTTTGTAACTTATAATAAGTTGTTATCTATTATAGAATAGAAGATAGATGTATTCCCGCGGCAATATAATATAATTTAGAATGGCCATTCCACAAAAGTTTTGACTGCTTTTCTTTGCAATTTCATATAACTAGGAAAATTGGTCATTGGAACAATAAAAAGAACCAAAAAGAAATGAAATAAAAATTAAGATTACTTTGGGGTTTAATGTTGTTTATACCAGTGAAATAATGAAACAATTACGACATAGTAAATTGTAGTTAAAGAAAGTAACAATTGTCAACTAAAATTAAAAGTAGAAACTAATTTTGAAATAATAATTAATTTTGTTTTAAAACACCGCGGGGTGTTTGACATCGAATATTGCTTAGTTCATTGATAGCTTCTTCTATACTTAGAATTATTATAATTAAGAAGCAAGATTTATAATATAGAAATGATATTATTGTCATCAAACCGGACACGTGACAATTGCCTAAATAAGTACAGATCAAGCCAATAAAAGCGAATTAAATATAGCTCCGGATAACTCAAGGTAAAATATTCGACAACTTTATCAATACGAAAGATCAGAAATAGACTGTAATTTATGTTATCAATATTATTCAAGTTGCTGAACTTATCAAACAAAATTCGACCTTGTCTTCAGACTTTGGCGTCGTCCTAATTGGCAGCGATCGTACGATGGCGCGATGCGTTTTCGTCGTGCGATGGGTATTTCAATACAATTACTTGCGAGGTTAAAATAGGACACTCTGATGAAATCTGTATGTTTGAACCCATCGCACGACGAGAACGCATCACGCCATCGTACGATCGCTGCCAATTAGGACGACGCCTTTCATTGCGCAATTTACTTATCTACGAGCAACCTACGAGTAACTAATATTGGATATCAACATTAGTTACATCACAGACATTATAAACATCTTAAAATTATATAAAAAAATGCTATTTAACTTTTTTACTGTTTTTGTTACAACGGTTACAGTGTTCCTGTGATATTCTGTGAAAATTTCAGGTCTTTACCTATTTTCATTTAAGAGATGTGACAGACAGACAGACGGACAGACTTCGGAGGCACATTAGGGTTCCGTTTTTACACTTTGTGTACGGAACGCCTACACTGAAGGACTCACAAAAAACCGACAAGCTACGTAAAAGTAAATGACCTCTGTGATCTTGACACCAACCGAAATAGCAGAAGACTTACCGATGCGACCGGCCCTAACTGAAAACTTATCTTACACTTTCTTGAATAATTCTATTTCTGAAGCTTCAGGAATATCTGAGTGGAAATCTGGTAATACAGTTTGAATGACAGACTTAGAAAGGAATTTTCTGATTACATCTGTTTAAACTTAATCCATCGCGGTTTGTGCACATTTTACTCAAGCGGGTACTTGTTGGTTTGTATTTTGTACGGCGATATTTCGACCCAGTATAGATCGCGATTGCGGCTGAACTCTGTTCTGTTGAATAAATAAACGCTGACACCCGCACTAGGTCATGCGGGCCATGTGGGTTGCATAAAAACACAAATAAGACCGTAACACCCACGGTCCGAGAGCAAACATCTAAGTAATTATATTATTTCTGTCACATAGCGACGGGCGGAAATCAAACATGGGATCCTTCGGTAAAGAAACTACTGAGTTACGGGGTCATCAAATGTATTTTTTTAACACAAATGAAAAATATTGTAACCAAGAGATACATCCGTTGGACAATATTTGGCTTTTTAATTTAAATGGACGATAAACGAACAGACAAGTCAAAGATGGCAAGTAAACGTCGTGTATGAAGGGTAAGTTCAGTTTTCACTAAGAAATGAACAAGTACATATATATTTTAGCGGAGGATTTGAACCACGTTCGGAAAAGAGATGGACAAAACACTAAGCTGCTTCGTTTGCTAATACATATTACGACCCCGTAGCCTAGTTGGTTCTGCCTGCGAAGTGAGGGGTCCCGGGTTCGAGTCCTGGCCGACGCTGATATTTAAGTGACAGATTAATGTTTGTTCTCGGGTCATGGGTCTTCCTGATGTGTTTGTAGGGGTTGCTACGGGACCCCTACGGTATTGCTGATGATAGATTGATTGATATGTGGAATGATAGTCTGTGCGCGTTACTTATAAGATTATTTATTGATAGAAAGACTAATTTAATTAATGATAGATGATATTGCTGATACGCGTGACCGATTACGCCAGGCTCGATGGGCGCACTGGTTTTATTTATTTATTTATTTAAGCTTTATTGACCACAATATCAAATTTATTACGGTACAAATGGCGAGCTTAATGCTAGAAGCATTCTCTACCAGCTAACCATTAGGCTAAACTGATAAGCACGAAGAGCGAATGCGAATTACATAAGTTAGCGTAAAAACGCTGAAATCGCACAATGTACGTGCTGTAGCCCGTACAGTGTTATTTGTGTTGTCCATGCCGCCCGCGTCACTGGGAATCCTAGTGCGGGGGTATGAGTGTGCTAGCGTTTATTTATATTGAACAGTAACTATCAATCCTCAAATCCATTAAGATACTTTTGGAAATATTTCATCCAGCGAGGTATGCAATTATGAAAACCGTAGTTTCATTAAAAGCAAAATGAAAATGTTTGAAGGTCACAAACCCACAAACACCGGTCTCACACGATTAAGATCAAAGTTTATTGCCCCTAGATGTCGTACCGTCTACTATGAACGAAGACGGTGAAGAGCGAGTTAAAGGCACAAATGGAGCTGGGTTAAACCCGTTAATAACGTAAAACAGGGCACGAATCTCCCGTCATAACTTGGGAAAGCTAGAGCATACTCCAATACGCTGCTCCAGTGTGGATCGGTGGAGGGGTTAGTAGCCACCCCAATAAATAATAACGCTACACACTCATAGCCCCACACTAGGATTCCCTGTGTCGTGGGTGCCATGGACAACACACAAGACAAGAACACACGAACCCAGACCAAGAACGGAAATTTAAATTCATCATTCAAATTTCCGCCTCGCTGGGAATCGAACCCAGGACCCTCGGAACAGCGATCCGGCGTGTTAACCATTGCGCCATCCGGGTCGTCAATAGTCGGTTGATGCCATCCAAATGCTTCTGATATGGCTTAACGACTGCTATCAAAACATTTTGAGTGTGGTTGCTAAATCACATATTTACTGAGCGGGGCGCAAACAGTAACTGTAATGTCTGTAATACATTAGGTGCTAGGATTCGATTCTAAGCACTATTTTGGCTCAGCTTCTATGACGTCACATCTACGTATATGACTCTCGTTAGCGAGACAAATAGGGGCATAAACTTTACTCACCATTACCCTTTATACCACGTTACCTATAAACGAACCTCTTACATCCCTAAATGGCAGACGATATACCGACGAACGGTCGTATATAATTTCACGTGTAATTGCGTTGCCATAAGTTTTTTCGGTACATAAACCAATGTTCTCATGAACACCCTTTTAGGATATAAGTTCTTTGTTTTTATTCTTAACCATTGTAATTTGGACTGTGTAACACTTTTTACGCAGGTTATTACGTGAGGAAATACTTGTAATGTTAGTCTTTCCCAAAAGGTTCGTTCTTTTTTGGGGATTATCTATATTTATATTATTTGATGATTATATTATATTTGAATAAGGGAAACTGTAAGGAACCTCAGTAAGTGTTTCAGTTTCAGCTTTATTATATGAGTATATTAATATAGAATAGATATCCTTCACAGACTAACCACAAGGGTAGTTGGCCCCCTAGTGCCTGCAAAGCCAGGGGTCCCGAGATCGAATCCGGCCGGGGCAGACGTTTATGTTACAATGTTTGTTCTCGAATCTTGTCTGTTAATTGATATCTTATTCGTGTCGTCCATGGTATCGGCAACACAGGGAATTCTATTTAGGATTTCAATAATAATACTAACACCCTTTATTGTACACCAAGGACATAACAAAATAAGACATTTGTGCAAGATGTAACACAACATGCGGTCTTATCGTTAAAAAGCAGTTTCTTCTAGACAAACTTATGGTAAATAGTTAAAAGATATTTTTATGTTCTTATATAAAGGTTTTTTTTTTAATTCTAGCTTGCAGCTCACAAGTCCGCGATGCAACTATAACCTAACGCAGAAATGTACGCCACACACCAGCTGTGCAGAATCTAATCTAGTTACGAAAGCTATTAACTATTGATTATCTAAGAGCTTTGAGCGCCCACTAAATACTAGAGCTTATGTACACATACATATGTCGAGATTGCACTTATGAACTCACTGATAACGCGGTATGAATAATGGATTTAATGTTACTTAAGTGATTCCACTAACTAACGCTTATTTCTTGAGTTAAATGATCGATCATCATATTGAATGATTGATTTGACATAATTATGATTATTTATTTTATTATTGTATTAATTTATGTTGTGATTATTTAATATTTGTAACTTATATAGTGAACTAGTGCAATATACCTGTAAGGCTAGATATACATATAAGTTTGTATAAAATAAATAAATAACTTTGAACAGTCTGGCGTGTCCGGGGTAAAATGTATGAACGCTTACGTACTTCGCGAGGTATGTTATTTCATCTATACAGTGTCTGTTTGTAATATTGAAATAACCGTTTTTTACTACATGTATATGAATATATATACCTACCGTACATACACCAAAATAACATTTTTACAATTTTTGTCCGTCTATCTGTCTGTTTGTTCCGGCTAATCTCTGGAATCTCTGGAATCTCCTCCACCAATGGAGCACTGGCACTGGAGCACCGCACTGGAGCAGCGTGGTGGAGTATGCTCTAGGCCTCCTCAGATACGGGGAGAGACCCGTGCTCAGTAGTGGGCCATTAATGGGTTGTAGCCAATTTCTGGAACGGCTGGACCGATTTTGACGGGACTTTCGCTGGCCGATTGCTGATGTCATAAGGAGTAACTTAGGCTACTTTTATTTTAGATTTTTTTGTTAAATTCCACGCGGACGAAGTCGCGGGCACAGCTCGTTATATATAAATGTGTGTGCCCTCGCCTGTATTGTATCTCCTACACACACTTTAATTAGCAACATACAAAGTTTAACAAAGTACGATGACGAATCTTTCAAGTAGTTTTTGTGTAGGTTAAAGACGAATTTAATTAATGACGAAAAGGAACGACTGCGGTGTTTTTTTGTAAAGAGAATAAAATAATAATAAGTATAATAGGATATTTTGTAATTTTAGTTATAGAAAAAACTGGATATTAACAAACTATATAACCGAATAAGTTTCGAACACCGTTTGCTAACTATTTAACAATCCTTGTGTCGATTTGAGTCTTGTTATAGGTCGGCCACAGTTGTCATGGGCGGCAGCGGAAGGGTGGTGTTACATACTCGTCTGCTATCATAATTCCATAAAAAAGTCCACACTACAATAATACTCGAGTACGCTACAGGCAATATTAATACAACATACGCGCACTTTAGAAGGAAAGTAATAAGTACCATTGAGCTCTTTGAAAACCTTGTTAATATCTCGCAATTAAAGCATAATAATTATTTCTAGAACAACAGCAGCGAACCAGTCAGTTGAACAAAGGATGTTACGTCATTATTATGCTATAAGCTAAGGTACATAAAATAGCTGGAGTTATTGAGGTTAGAAAGCTAATTAAAATAACTGAATAGATTTAACAAGAACTCACGTTAAAAAATATGAACTCGCGTAAAGAAAATAGGTACTTTGTCATAAAGACTAGTCGCTATTCTAAGGAATGAACTGGAAACAAAGTAGTCTAGTCGGTGATGACTGACTACAAGCTAGCGACCATCCATACAGTCTTAATTGCATATTAAACAATTAAACCTCAAAATTACACCTTTGCTGAAATTATATAGGTCTGACGGCCCTAGGATCTCAGTTTAACCTGACATGGGAGGGTGGGTTGTTTAGCAGTTTATCTATGTTTGGTGTTCTTAAGACCAAACGCGTAAGCCGAATTTAATAATTCTAACCCAAGAAGTCCAAGAACCTTCGAACGACAATGGTGTGGATACCATTGAGCTATACGGGTCGTTGCAATATCGTGTCGCTACTGGTACTCATTCATAATTCCAAAATCCATTTAAAGTTCAAATCGGATAGAGCGGAATATCACGCAGAGCTACTCCATGAATAATGCAAAAAAGCAGAAACTAGCGTATTCCTTATTATTTTAAGGGATTCACAAAACGGGGACACGGGACGGTATCTGCTGACGTAACGTAAGGCCGAGACATTTCCTTGTAGAACAAGAATTTGCACGTCGACAATTTCTTGCTGAATACACGTGTTTTATAGACGAACGCCGCGAAACGGTGCACGACTATGCTTCTTATCTGTAACGCGGGAGGAACAGTTACTTCGCTGACTCCTCGTGATAAAGATTAGAAGATATATGTGCTTTCTTGAACCCCGTTCTTATCGTAACGCGGAAATGGTGACTTCTGTCGCGGCTGGGTATGATCTATGTGTAATATAAAACCGAATGGATCTTGCTTGAGTCAGAAGCCAAACGATTCTTGCGTTGCTGAAGGCTTGAGAGCTAGTACTTTGTCTCATTCGTCTTTAATAGGTTCTTCTTGACTGATCACGTCGTATCTTTACGTACATATAATTAAGGTCTCTCTGTGATTTTAAAATAACTGTGTTCTCGAGCGTGTTATTATTTACATAAATTGATTAATTTTTTTAATTTATTGTATGTCAAATATCAAATATTATAGTTACGGAAAAAATATATCATACATTAATACAACAGTGAACCAAAATATATTATTAAAAGGAGGAAAGGTTCCGAAGATACTGTTTTTCTGTCTGTCCAGGCTAATCTCTGGAATGGCTGAATTGATTTTAATTGGACTTTCAGTGGAAGATAGAGGAGTTTATAAGGCAACATGTAAGCTACATTTTGTACCGGAATTTCCACGGGATCAGGATTTATGCGGGACAATCTCTGACGCGAACAAAGTTGCGTGCACAGCTTGTGCTTCCTATGTCCATGGGCGACGGTGAAAACTTACCATGAAGTGGCGTATTTACTTGCTTCTTGCCTATTTATATTAAGAAAGAAAGAATAAGTAGGAATGAATGTCATTTTTTATTTCGGCTATTTGCATTAAGAAAGAAAGGATAGGTATGTATGAATTAAGATTCTTATCAATGAAGAAGTCCCTAAAACTAATTGAACCACGAAGATGAAATTTGGTAGGAAGGTACTTTATGAATAGAAGACGTCGACTAGGAACGAACCTTTTGATATTCTACCATCAAGGGGGTATAATAGAGGTTGAAAGGTTGTTTGAAAAACCCTTTGTTGGCCTGCGGATTTCTTTATTCCGTTCTAACAAAGCAATAATAATGAAGTCAATACCCCGTCCTGGATTCTCACAGTGAAATTGATCTTATCTTCACAAAAAGTATCAGTTTTCGAAACAGTTTTCAAGCGTTTTTATCAGACGTTCTATAAATTTGAATCCATCCATCCATGCTCTTCACGTCGTCAATCAACCTGGTCGGGGGGAGCCCTGTGTTCTTTTTTCCAAGATATGGTCTCCATTCGAGGACCTCACTTCAATGTCTCTACTAGTTATGCTGATTCCGTAGGGCGTCACGTGAGTTCGTCCGGACATTCAATTTTCATGTAAATTCCCGTCAAATACTATAACTTTTGCTATGGGGCCTTTGATATCTCTAATAGCTTAGATTAGATGAACCCTTATAATTCTACCAGGGTTTTATTACATGTTATTATGTATTCCATATTATGTATTATATAACCAAAATTATGTATTAAATAAATCAAACATCAAACACATAAAAACATAAAATAATATTTGTGTTACTCCAATTTAAACGCTAAAACGTTTAAACTGACAGCAAATCGTATGGAAGCCATGTAAGACTTAATAGACGACGTATTCCAATATTCTGAATTATTACTTCAGTAGAATGCTGAACATTAAGAGAGAATTCCAACGTAGATCCCATAAAACGTGCCCTTCTTAGATGATAAAATCATGATGAATGACAGAAATGCTACACCGGGACGACAGCATTGGATAAAAGGAAAGTTTTAATTAAGCAAATACGGAAATTTTGACCCAAACTTTTCATTGCTTTTCTCAGTAACTTAAATCTTGTGATTGACAGAGTTGGTGAGTAAATTAAAGTTAACAATTTAAAGGTAAAGATAAGACTGACTTACCTGGATAACAAAAGTATACGTGGTACCAAAAATAACGCTACATACTATAGACTATATTAAATAGCCCCACACTAGGATTCCCTGTGACATGGGTGCTATGGATAACATGCAAAGATAAGAACCATTCAGACCAAGAACAGAAATTTTAACTCGTCATTCAAATTTCCGCATCGCTGGGAATCGAACCCAGGACCTTCCGAACGACGCGACGCTCCGGGATGGTAAGGCCTGCAAACCTGGTCGTCAATATGATATGATGACTCTATTTCTGGTGCATGATAAGAGATTATGATGTGGATGTGGAGTTCCGGAACTTCAGCAAGCCAAGATTCTTTAATCTGGTTTGTCATAAAAATAATTGACTTATTAAAATTTACTACTATTATACTATTTATTTAGACCTAACTTTGTGATTTTTTTCTATCGAGAAAATTTAATTTTTTTATGTTTTTGCTTCTTACATTCACTCAATAATATAATGAAGTATAACTATGTTCTTATTCAGGTTCTAGAAACTTGATCTACTACTGTAAAAATTGAATCTACGATTGCCAATTTTGCTTTATGACCCCTCTTAAACAGTCATAAATATACTAATATAAATAATAAGTCACCAATTACGATTCATATTGTCAATTTGACATAGATTATTATAATAATCTAAGGACTGGTTTTATGCGTCAAATTGACAATATGAATCGTAATTAGTGACTAATATTAATTACGTTGCACAATACAGATTCAATAAACGTCTACTCGTATTCTATTCCCAAGGTTTAAATTACGTTGCAATATATAATATAGATTCTATTATAGGCAGACTACATCCACTCAAATACACTAGGATTGCTCTGCAAATATGCACAGCAGGAGTGTCATACTAAGCGGAATCCTAGTCAATCACCAAATCAAGGATTTGGAACCCAAAAGGTCCGTTTGATGTGAGTGGTAGGTCTTTGGGACCAGACTGAATGGCATTATAATGGGTGTTGTTGCAACTAAACACCAAAGACCTTCACGCAAGAATCTTCATTTGAAAGAAGTAAAATATTCGTACGATTTATTGTGGGTGAAATGTGACAGCCATGCAGGTAAAGCCATAAAAAAGCCAGTCTTCATACACCATCACCACCACCAATTCACCATTACCATTTACCACCAAGATTAAATCTGTTTGGTAAAGAACCAAGCGACTTCCAACAGAAGCTAACTGGTGCCATACAATTACCAGTAAAAATTGGAGGACGCGTCTAACAATTTCGTTGCTCTCATTTTTAATACATTGAGCTTTTCCCGAGCGACTTGAGCAGATTTCACGTCCTGCATTACACCGTTTACCTAGGTTGCCTTCATAATGAAGTTATTTAAAAATAATTTGGAGTCTAGATTGCTATCAACATTTTCTTTACTCCTCCAGAATACCTCTATTACATTTTGTGCTCCCAAAATCGTTGCTCTTTACATAATATTATCGTGTCGTCCACAGCTGCGTGTAACCGGGCTTATCGACGATCTCAAGATGGCGCGTAGCACGCAGGTACGTTGCTTTTGAATATTTATCTTTAGTTGAATACGGAATGAATACTAAAAATATAAAATTAGGTTACTTTGTCTCCCTTCCCCTTGAGACACCCGTTCAATACGAACGTTCACCCGTGCACTACGAAAACCACGCGGCGACGCTACATAACCTACGTGTGATTAGTTGAACTGCGATATTTTGACGCGTTGTAGCAACCAAAAAAATGCCTATGTATTATAGCGTTCCGTACCCAAAGGACCACCAAAGAAACGAAACGACAAACGAAACCAAATCAATTTGCTAATCTGTCTTACGCACAGGGCTCTATCTCTTGAACGTAAATAGGTAAATTAAGCGCAGAATTTTCAATCTGTTATCGTCATCATAAACATATTAGACTCTGAAAACATGTATGAAACAAACTCTTAGCAGATTTTAGAAATAATATACAGAATTTTCCATGAAATAAGATTGATGTAAAAATGTAATAAGGATATTGAAGACATAATAGATTTTAAGAAAAGCAAGATTTATTGAAGAAAATATCCTACGAAGCAAATATAATTAATTTTCCTAGTAGCTGAATAATTAAAAATATTAGTTGGATGAACTTGTCGGTGTAATTACACCGGTACGTATGTATATTGTGAGTATGACGCAGGTTCATCAAACCGCAAACTTTCGAGATCGAACTACTTACTCAATTATGATGAAGATGAACCTTTCTCTCACATGAACAAGTAGCTTCTACTCAAGGTTCATTTTGTATTAGTACTGTTATACCAACCACCATTGAGGATATAATAGGGCTCATTAGTGATAAGAATAACCTGTTTAACTTATACATTTTTGTAATAATGATAATTATTATATTAAAATTGTCTATTTTGTATAAGCAAACCTTAGCCAGCATATGATGATGGTGTAAGAAGCGCTCATAGCCCGGCGGCTTGCGTTGATCTCAAGTGATCGACAAAGTTAAGCAACAGCGGGCGCGGTCGGTAGTTGGATGGGTGACCGCTAGTGGCAAAAATTTCTTGAGCGCTTCCGTGCTTCGGAGGGCACGTAAAGCCGTCGGTCCCGGTTGTTATCATTTGGTAGCAGTCGTTAAGCCATGTCGGATACCTTCGGGCGGCTTAAAATTTCCGACACTTGGGTTGGCCACTAACCCCTCCACCAATCCGCACTGGAGCAGCGTGTAGGAGTATGCTCTAGGCCTCCTCAGGTATGAGGAGAGACCCGTGCTCAGTAGTGGGCCATTAATGGGTTGTAGCCAGCCAGCATATCAATATGGCGAACAACGGTGCCTAAGCGATGTTGAATATGCAGATTGTGGTTTTACCGAGAAATGGCGGATTAGCATCTTTCGAATTGTGAGAACGCAGCTTAATTAATTATCGCCTACTCGATACCAGTTAATTCGTTTCAAGAAAATGCACCGAATGGACTCTATTCATAGCTAGTAAGGTTCAAAATAGATTGAGGAAGATTTAACACATGTCAATATTTGAATAACAAGTTTAGATAAGCAGTGTAAACATAATTCACTATTCATTACATGATATAATTTTAACAGAAGTAGGTACACAGATCTGATTAAAATCTTTGTTGGTTTTCGAACTATATCACGAATATCGATGGTAATCATGAGTATAATAATTATGTACAATAAAAATCAGACCAAAAACTATGTCCACTACTGTGCACGGGTCTCTCCTTATATCTCAGTCCTGAAGCACGCTCCAGTACGCTGCTCCGACTCAAGCTTCGGAAGTTTTTGCACCGCCGACTTACGATAACAACCGCTACCGACTTACAATACCGACGGCTTTACGTGCCCTCCGAAGCACGGAAGCGGTCAAGAAAATTTTACCAGAAGCGGTCACCCATCCAACTACAGACCGCGCCCGATGTTGCTTAACTTTGTCGATCACTTAGGACGACATTTAATTTTGGCAGACTTCGTTTCTTGAACTCATTAACTTTGACATCGTTATAAGATAATCATATTTCTATTATCATAATAATAACAATAATAGCATTAACATGAAAACTTTCTAGAACGTTGGATTGTTCTGGATATGATCTTTATTCCTTTGGGTACTTTTTAATTATTTGCTCCAAGATTACAATCTTAATATAAGAGAAGTTGAAATGTGCAAAGCGTTCGTGACAAAGACGGTTTAATTACCCTCTTCCCTTATTACCTATTCTCTGCAAGATGCACTATAACTTACCTAGATTACTATTATGTTGTTACCACAGAAGCAGGTTTAGCAAAAGTAGTAATGAGTAGTAGCTTGTGAGATGTAGAGTAGCAATAAAACTGTAAAATATTTGAAGGGTAGTAGAAGCTAGGCGTAGTATTACATATTTAGGAAATTCCGCTCTTCCGCTCTTCTAGGCGTAGTATTACATATTTAGGAAGTTCTTCTTGGAAGTTTCTTGCCGCTTCTTCTTCCAAGACTACTCACGGTAGGGATTTGTATGCGATGGCGTAGATTGACTTTCGAAAAGTGTTTGTAAAAACCAACTTCGAATAAATATCATTTCATTTCATTTCATTAGCGTAGGGCCAATAGAAGCCAAATTATTATTTTTAGAATTTTTGTGTGTCCTTCTGTATGTAAGTCCGCGCATCATGCAAAAGCTGAATGAAATTTAATGAGGTTTTTGCAGTTGTATTGCTGTAGGTATATTAAAGACTGGTATATGTTTCAACTGACTACGCCGCTTAGAACCTAAGATATAAATAATATATGTTGCAGGACAACGTATGTCGGGTCAGCTAGTGTTTAAATAATAGTGATAGTTTATATACATGCCACCATTTCGTTGTTCACACTGCCTTAACTGAACGAACTGCCCCGAAGGTTAACCGGGAAAAATGCTGTCCACCTTTTTCCCTACCTTTTGTATGGTGCGTAAAGTTTTAAATAACTAAATAGTTAGTCGCGCATAATTATACACAAACACTCGCACAGATGCACACCAGAAAATCACATCTGTAAAAGCTTTTCTGAGATTATCGCGCACAAAAGCATAGACTAAAATGCAATCTTATTTTGGGTTCTATTGCGTTAATAAAGGTGGGGGTATTTTTGTTTTTCTCATAATTATATCTTCCTTGTACAAACAGCGATCAGATACATTTAATATTATGTATAGATTTTACTATGATACGTGGTACTCACATATTTCGTACGCCGATATTTCGACCCAGTTGCATGGATCGTAGTCACGGCTGAAATGCTGTGGCGCGGGAATACTCGTATCATAGTAAAATGTGTAAAATCTGCTGTTGAGCTAAGTTTGAAATCATATGTATAGATATTTGTACTACAAAATATTGTACAGCTAAATCCAAATATTATGTAAAAGTTAAAGTAAAATATTGGCCAGACAGCGCCACAAAACAAACGTTGCTACGTGTTGCGAATTCTAATAACATTTACGACATCTTCCGTGATAGTTTGTTGTTGCGACGCCGTAATATCCTTTATTGCTTAGATCATAAGGTCAACATTCGCAAAGCACGCGAATTGCATTTCGTGTTAAGGTGTTTATAGAACGCGACTGTTAATCATTACCTGTCTTGATGCTTAGTGAGGTGTTTGTTGGGTGCGGAAATAATGCTATCAATGTTAGCATTTATATTGCAAATGGACAGGGTGTTATTTTTAACAAATATATACTTATAGGAGTTTCTTGTTTAAAAGATGAGATAAGAATAATAAATAAATAAATAAATAACGCTACACATTCATAGCCCCACACTAGGATACCCTGTGTCGTGGGTGCCATGGACAACACACAAGACAAGAACACACACACTCAGACTTTAAATTCATCATTCAAATTTCCGCCTCGCTGGGAATCGAACCCAGGACCTTCAGAACGGCGATCCAGCGTTTTAACCATTGCGCCATCCGGGTCGTCGAAAAAAAGTCAAGGAGTGTATTTCTACACACAAATACATATTACTCATAGCAGTTTTTGTTGAAAATGACCAGATTGACAGTTTCCTTGTAAGAAGAAACGGCAAGAAACTCCCAAGAAGTTTTTTTTCTACACACACACACACACACCCACACAAACACACACACACACACACACACACAAATAACTCATAGTATTTTTATCTTTAAAATAATCATCTAAATTGTCAGTTTCCCTTTCCTTGCACGTTAGAGACATTAAAACTTCAACAAAAATTAATTCTTCTGCCCTATAAACACTGATTTTATCATAAGGATATCTCGGAGATTTTTAATTGTCATAATTAAATTTTTCCGTAATTACACCAAGTCGCCAACTAAACAGTTCAGAGCTCGAGTTTTAAGCAAGTTTCGGAATAAATTAATTCCTTCTCCGGACGGGATTAAAATAACATTACTTCGGCGTGCATTTTTAGAATTCATATTATAATTTTATTTTTCACGCCAGAAAAATTTTCACCTTTCGTTACAGTTGTTTTGGACTAGATTATTGAGTTAGTAAATATTATGATCCCCTCAATACTATGATATCCTCCACCAATCCGCACTGGAGCAGCGTGGTGGAGTATGCTCTAGGCCTCCTCAGGTACGAGGGGTACCCGTACTCAGTAGTGGGCCATTAATGGGTTGTAGCCAAATATTATGAATTATTTAAGTATTGTGCATTTTGTACCTTAATTCATACCTAACACATTTAGCGTTTTGAAGTGCGCTCTTGTTTCAAGAATGAAGGGGTATTAAGAAAGTGCAATGTCGGAGGAAAACGTCAAAAACGGGGATTTCGCAAAATCCCTAGGAATCTCGCGTAATCCCGGGAAATGAAGAATAACTTTATCGATTACGTCTTATTCCTAGTGATGCGACAAATTACTGGATTCATTTTTTAAGACTAGATTCTAGTTAATTCACAAAACTAAACAAAATTTAGCTATATTATGTATTATATTAGGCGTATAATAATATTACACATTTCCCGGGATTTGTAGGAAGTTTCAAGCTTCTGCTCACTTCATAAAAAGATATCCTCAATATCTTAGTAGTCGAAAATGATACTGAATTAATCCCACCTTAACTTATTACGATAAACGTGGCTATTTCTACAATAAATAAAACATTATATAAATATGAATAAAGTACATTATCATTCAAGCAAGAGGGCGCAGTGAGACAAAATCATCTTCAATAACTACGACGAACGTGACGCGAATGCGACCAATATGTAAGCTTATGATAAAACGAAAAAAATTGTTACCACGGAAGAAATATTCTGAATACTTTGTATACTGAATAATGAAGAGTAACCCGTGCTCAACAGTGGGTCATGAATGGTTGAAGCCACCCACGACTCCCATATGGACTTGACCTATTTATTATTTTAACTTCAATAAGTCACAGTTGACCTTAAGTAACAAGTTCCGTTTCCGGTGCCGCTATATTAATATTGATATAAATTATTAAATATTAGATTTACATAATTATATATAATTATTATATTCACTACTTGATTAATAAGAATAATCGCAATATTAAGATTCCTTCAAATTAATTAAAGTGTATCAAATGTATTTGCTACATAAAAATATTGACGGCGGCCATATGGAAATATAGGAATAAAAGCGGGTTGACGTGCTGAATGCTTATTTAATTGTTATTTATTAAATACTCCGGTAATACTTAACCAAACAACATCATGGCCCAAAAGTCCGGACAATTTATGAAATGGAAATTGGCAGAACGCCGGCAGTATCGCAGATTTGTCAAACTTTATTGTCCATCACTGACAGCTATTTTTTCACGGTCTCTTTAAAAAGCTGTCGATAAGAGCCATTACTTGGAGGCTCCACTTCTATTTACACATTCGGAAATTCCCATCAAGAAAGGTCCGAGACAATAAATTTTAATCAAAGAGAAAATTGCTTCGGCATTCGTGACTTTGTTTCCGCACGGCCGTAGCTTCGCAGCTAATTATAATATCTTATTCCGCGAGAGCCTTAATTAAACGTGATGCTTCGCAACATCTGGTATTGTTCGTCACGTCGAAGCTTTCGTTGCAAGGTCCATTTCAAAAATATATACATATTTATAACAGATCTGACATGATTTCTGTACACGAGTATATTTGCGAGGATATTTCAATGGTTACAAAGAAAAAGATTTTTTTAAACGAGCATGCAGCACCACCTTCCGCTGCCGCCCATGACAACTGTGACCGACTTAGAACAAGAATCATATGGGGACTGGGATAGTTAGTCCGGTTAGGTGACGGTGTTTGAACATTAGTTGGTTAGTTTGTAAGTATGAGGACTGGGACAGGGACTGTTAGTGAATGCTAGTCCTGTTGAGGACCGAGATGGTCGCCTCTAAAAAGTGTAGCCGGCTCCAACTAATTAAGTAATTATGTCAATTAAAAAACTTCAGATGTCCAGCAGTTCAAGATATAGCAACACCAAAGACAGAAAGAGCCCTGTGACAAACAAACAGACATCGGGGGCATATTAACATACTCGTAGTTCCCTTTTTCAAACAATCACATCATCCTTTTGAAATCAAGCACATGTATTATTTCAACTCCGTAGGATAAGTGGAAGTAGTTCACGATTCGACATACAAACTAACAAACATTGCGAGTTAAATAAAACGTCGTTTCAGTGACATCGTTTCAGTGACAGTACAGTAAACAATGCTTTATTTCCACAGACACAAGAACGTTTATAATAATAGCCGGAAGAAACTGGCATATGGCTTTAAGAACACTACATACTATTTTTAAACAACTGATCTCACACAAAAGAAGGAAAAAAACCTACGTTTTTCTTGAGAACAATAAGAGATATGTCATTCTCATACGGGAAGCTAATCTGAGCGCATTTCACGGTATCATTCCCCTTGGCTTTTCTCCTTTGACTGTGGCTTTGAACTTAAGGTTATTGTTTCACCAACAGCGCGATGCTATAATTGCCATGCACATTGCACAATTTACCCATATTCAATTTTACTTGGCATGTTGCGTGTGCATACATTTTATGTAGTACAATGCGTACATGTCAGTTTTATTGATACTGTTATTAAAACAGTATACTGACATGTATACTGTTGAATGAGATCATCATAGAAAAGCATAATTATAACATAAAAGACTTATTGGCAATCTATTTTGAGAATATTTAACAGAACGCTGAAGAGCGTAGGCTTCTCTTTTATGGATTTAAGAGAAGAATGGAGCATTCAACTCCACCCTTCCGCTGCTGCTGATGATAACTGAACGACACAAAACAAGATTCAAATCGGGATTAGGATCGTTACTCCAGTTAGAGGGTATTATTAAGAACGTTAATTGGTCAACTCGTCAGTATGAGAACTAGGGCAAGGATTGTTGGTGATAGTCAAGTTATTGGAACGAAGTTCCTTACGGCAGGCTTGGAGGGGATAGGGATTTTGCTGCGCGACCGAACTGAAAAATAAGTGATAGTAAAACCGTAAGCGTGGAATGAGACGCGTGGAATAAAACCGTTAAATGAGACGTGCGCAGGCGCGACAGTAGCCGAAGGAACTTCGTTCCTACCTGGTGTCCCACGACACAATTAGTTAATTTGTTGTTTTGTCTCCAGGAAATTTTCCATAGAGATATCATCTATATCGCATACGGTTAAATGTACATGTACCCACCTTAGATATTACTAATTGTAATTAATATTTACTTGATTCCCATTTTTAGTAAATTTCAAGAAATCATCGTTTATCGCTAATCACTTTTTGTAAGACAACTGAGCAAGAAGACGGTACAATTAACAAAGCGACTGTAATTACGTTTGTGCGGAAAAATGTTTCAAAGGCCGTTCTTTCAGTGTAATTGGGAGGTGGAGGGGAAGCGGTGTAGCGGAGGGGGGTGCGTTTTGAAACCACATGTGACTTAATTAAGTGAACGAATGCCGCGAAATGGGATTGTGGAGATGTTGTGAGTGTTGTTGCAGGAATAGTGGTGAAACGTGTCGCGTTAGTGATGAGTGTTTTGTGTTGAACTAGTAACTCTCACTGCTTAGCTTCGGTACAATTGTGTTACCCGGTAACGTTGTGAACAGTGGGACAGTTGTGGGTTGTGTAACGGGAAAACTGTGTTTTTCTATCCGGTCACATTGTGAGAGGAGACCCGTGCCCAGGAATGGAGTTTTTATGAGACTTGATGATGACGATGACGACTCAAATGTTAAGAAAGATTTTTTTTTTAATTTACCTTTTTTATTTGTGAAGCGATTGAAATAAATCACAAATAGAACCCCAATTATACTACAACACATCAGGGAAACGAAGCTACATACACTAAGCACATTGAGACGTCACGTACATTTTGCATTGCTTGCTTGATGAGAAGATTACTTCAACGTTAAATAAAATAAAGAAGAATTATATCCATAAAATAACAGCAGTAAACAAACGAATTGCAGCAAAAACCGGATATCTGCACCAAAACGGATACTTTGTAGATATCATCCATTATTTACACCGAAAACAATAACATGAATTCGTAAAACGAATACACAGCGAATAACGGTTTCGCGCTTCTGCGAATTTCCATAATATTTTTGTTTCGAAACAACATACAATTGAAACTGAACTTAGCATCTCGGGAGATAAAGGTTAATTTAGACAGTTTATGAAGAACCACTGAGGCTATGGAGGGCACTTATGTTCCAAATTTTGTACTTTTTGATTTAAAGTAATGGTAAAAAGAATGGTAAAGTGTTAATGAAAACTGGTGGTTGGTGGAGAATTGCCTTCAACACGTCCACATGGGATTATTTTACAGAATTCACGTAAGATGCTTTAGAGTTCATCACTATTATAAGACCTTATTCAGTAGGTATCCGTATGTCCGAGCATATGCCCCGGGCACACATAATATTTATTTGATTGCTGAGTTCGGTATTTCCATCAAAGATGTAGGTGCTAAGGATGTAGGTATGTAAAAGCCATCAACACGATTGCTTAGTTTCATAGCTTAGATAAACTTAGCTCTGGTTAAAACGGGTTTAGTGAACGAAGCGATGCAATCAATATTGGGAGTTTTGGATTTTATTTAAGGATTGGAGTGAAGGATTGGAACTTGCTTTCCAACTACTAAAGAGTCGTGCATCTTCCTTGCACATCCCACCACACATCGCTTATGTTTGGTAACGGTCACATAGTTCATGGTTTAATAATTATAAAGTTTCATCGTTTAGTTTCGACATCGCTAATCGTTCAGTTAACTCGCACATCTGTAGTAGAAAGGCAGGCGTAGCTGCATCGTCAGTGTAAGTACAGTTTATATGACGTATAAAAAATATGCCTACTTATATTGTAAACTAGGATACATTTAATTGTGTGTATGTGTATTAAACACACCGTTACTTTTAACTACACAGATAATTTAATTTGAAAGTAATTTTGAAGGTAGGTTCTTAAGTTTTTGACAATTAACATTTCATTTCATACACTCAGAGGTAAGTATGTGCTTAATCCTTTTATAATATTAATTAGTTTAAAATGTCAAGTACATGTGATACCTACCTAAATCACCCGAACCTATTAACTAATAACACGAAAACAAAGGCTGTCACTAAAATACTGCCCATGAACGATGGACACGTAATATAAAAATGGATACGTAATTTATAAAAGAAAAACAAAACTAAGTAGGTTCGTTCGATTTTCAAACGTAATTAACGGTAACCTACTTTCAGAACATGAGTAATAAAAAATATCAAATTAACTGAATGTCTCGTCAGGGAAAGAACAGACAAAACAGATGTTGCGAAACATCGCATTTAATTAGTGTTCCAAATAAGGAGTTCGGAGAATAAAACGAAAACAAAGGCATGGGATTGTCGAAGCAATTTGTTGCTTGTTTGAATTAATTGTCGCTTATATTACATTGTTAGAATCTGTGCCGTATGCATGAACAGACAAGGTCAGTTTGCCAGTGGCTGCCACACAACTAGAGGTTCAAATTCAGCACACGATGAGGTGGTTTTGGTTTTAATACTTTCTAATCATGTACCTACTTACCAGTTTTTTTTTATTTTAATTTTAATTATCTTCAACTTTAAATTAACCTAGTGTGTAAGATATTATTTACTAAACCACTGATACTATAAAGCTATTTGCCTAAATGGCCTGAAACATATGATTTTTATTTGATTTTATCCATTTTACTTACTCATTTTATTTCGCTTATGTTACATGAATTCCTTTTCACCAGAGTGCCTTAAAATTACAATACAAACATTAAAAACGTATAATAACTCAATCCACTCAGCTAGACAATATTAGAATAAAAAAACTTACACAAATCTAAAAGAATGTTTGCAATTTCCATAAATGGGACGCCGTTCTATCGTACAGCCCATAAAAACACTGGATTATTATATTACGTCACACCCTAAACAGAATTCAACCATACAGAAATGGGACAGAGTTTATTTTCCCTTGAATCATCGGGCTGGATCTCAAACGAGACCGATTTTTCATCAGAGCGTCAAGAAATAAGGGAACCTAACAATACGAAACTTTAACTTGAATTATCTCGCATGTCAAATGTTTGGAATGCTTATTTCATCTGTTAACCGCAATGGGTTTTACTAAAGCGATGTATAGTAAGCGGCTTCTACTCGTTTAACCGACTTCGCGACGTAACAGAGACTAATTTATTACCAGCCTTGTTGTATGTATGTTTGTTGTAATTATGTCTTTGTGGCGCTCTACAGGCCAAACGCGTAGGCCAATTTTAATGTTTCTTACGTCAAGCAATGAATGTTAATCTTTCAAGTATTACGGCGGTATCGGCGTGGGTCAGCGATATTCCCAAGCGGTATGGGATGTTTTTCAACCGCCTAAAGGTTGGACCTCACTTATAACCATCGCTGGACCGAACGTGTGGCATTTTCATATTCGGCTGTTTCTATCGAGTGCTCGGGACTGGTTTCACCAGTTAAATCACCACGCTGTTTCGCGTAACAAACGCCACATTATTCACCATACCACGTCTACATTACTAGTATTGTACGTGTAAGAATATTTAGTTTACTATTATATTTAGATAATTTTGGGATTGAATGCGATGTTAACACTGACCTTATTCATAATGATGGCATATCTGTAACAGAAAAAATATAATATTAATATAATTCTCTTCCATAAGATCTTTTTGGAGCTTTAAAGCACTGTGCACACGTGGTAACTTCGCTTGACGCAACTGTCAACTTTTTACCCTCGGAACGGAGCACAAAACTGTTAAGTCGCGTCTCCGAGCAAAACACTTCGTTAGCTATATTATTTAGTTTTTAGAGGCAATCTACTTTTCAGATAAAATATATACTAAATATTAAAATATACATTAAATTTCTACAATTATTATTTTCTTTCAATTTCTTTTATTTTATTTTCATCGTCATTATCTTCATTGGTTGATCAAATTTATTTTATAGAATATAAATCTTACTAAATTTTGTAATTAAAAGACCACTAAATGAGAAGAAAAATAAAGGGATGGGGAGAGGGTAAAACAATATACAAAGAGCAGACAATATTTATACAAATCAACTAACAATGAGCCGAAATTCTGTGAAGTTTAAGTAAAACAGATAGAATAAATAAAGCTTGTAGTGAGAATTTTGATTAAAATTGTTTGCGATTACCCAAATCTAATGGTTTTACGTAAGCGAACAAAATCGTACTAAATACTGGGAGCACAGAAGTTAGACTGATGAATTTACTTCATCTATACTGCATGTGTACCTTCGCGCTACAGAAGTCAATTTCGGGTTATAAGAAAAGGTGTGATATAGAATATATTATGTCCACATGATGTATTACTTTTTGCACTCATATTAATTAAACGAGAAGAACAAAATAAATTCAACTTTCTTATAGTATCTATATTTCATTTATATTACCTAATTGAAATTAACAATTCACTCTTTAGTTTACATTTTACACGTAGTACTCGTATTACCTACGTACATTCCCTTTGTAAACATTATCTTTCATTCCCACTTTTGTAGCTCTAAAAGCCATTTGACGCCAATTTACAAATTGATACAACACGAATGTTTCTGTACGAGTAAAAGGCCTTACCAAAGGTTTCGGTGTATCCAATACTACCAGCACTAATGGCTTTAACGCGATCGAAACGAGTAAACAACAGTATTTCCTGAAACTAAAAATTTCGGCTTCAAAGGCAAAGCCTTACTTGACCGAAATTCAAAATGGAGTGCAGACCCGAATCCGGGAATGTAAACAATATCCCGGCATAAACGAGAGCCGGATAAAATTTGCGAAGTGTCCGCTAGAGTTGGGATTGTTTAGAATTTTAAATATCCGCATGCATTTATGCAAGAACTAGATAATTTTATACAATAACGCATTGTTTTAAAGGTGTAAGAAGACTTATTAATCCACTAACAGTGGCTTCACAATATATTAATAGCAATTTGATGTTCCTCATATCGACTGAAACTTTCGCTGTGGAAAATCGACTTTACAAACTACTAAGCAGTCAGCGCTAAAAACAATACTTATATTTTATCCAGCAACTTCAGAATTCTTTAGTAATCTTATGATTAAACATCAAATCTCCAGGGATATTCAAAACTTTTTAATTAAAACCAAAGCTGATTTACAAATAAAAAGTTTCGAATACAATTTTGCTTGCGGAAAAATCCTTTCATTACAGCTTCATACGTCGCCGGGGTATTCAAAAGCTCTGGACAACTTCGAAAATAAAGCCACGACTCGATTATTAGAATTCTATTTGCATTTGCTGAAATTCTCTCTCATCTGTGACTGAACTATAGATCGAGTAATGTATAGAAATGGCTCCAAGCAACCGATGTAGTTCAGAGAATCTATAGCCTAAATATGTGGAGACTCTATACCAATGAAATGCTTTTTGATTTCCAATTGGAATTCTCCATTTCTATTTATGTATTGTATTTGAGATCTGGTTTAAGATGTCTCATAAAGTTATTTAACCCTTTTAACAATACACTTATAAACGTTTTTTGCTTCGGTATCATTCTTACATTACTGAGAAGAAGAAACGGGGAAAGAAACCCCTCAGCACATCTTTTTATTTGTATAATATGGAGGCTTTTAGGCAGCATAAAACCCTCCAACACTTCAAACCAATCCGCATTGGGGTATGATATGAGACCCGTGCCTTGTAGGCCATTAAAGGTTAAAGCCAACAATTTGTCAACGTAATGGCCATATTTCTCAAAGCAAAACTACCGTCAAACTTCAAAAAAATTTTGCACGACATTAAAAATGTGTGCAAAACACATTCACGCGGACTGCAGGAGAAGGAAACAGGTGCATAGTGCACGACACTACAATAATTTGCATATTATTATGACAGTATATGCGAGTACGAACCGCATTTACTAAAAGACAGCATAGATGTAAAGTGTATGGAAATGTCGAGCGCGCTAGAGAGTAACCACAGAGCGCGGTTATGCATGACCGGAATATTTTCTAAGTGTAATTAGCATGATTTTATGCACGTGCATGCATTGAATTAAACGTGCTTTGAGGATGAAGGTTGAGACAGTTCGTTAAGACAGTTCGTTAACCATAAATGATTGTACAAAGCAACTGAGTTTATATTGAAATTAGGTACACCTTTACGAACAAGGCGCAGTCAAGGAACCGGTGGTTTCAATTTATTAATAGCCCACTTGAAGCGCTCATAGCCCGGCGGCTTGCGGCGATCTCAAGTGATCGACAAAGTTAAGCAACAGCGGGCACGGTCGGTAGTTGGATGGGTGACCGCTAGTGGCAAAAATTTCTTGAGCGCTTCCGTGCTTTGGAGGGCACGTAAAGCCGTCGGTCCCGGTTGTTATCATTTGGTAGCAGTCGTTAAGCCATGTCGGATACCTTCGGGCGGCTTAAAATTTCCGACACTTGGGTTGGCCACTAACCCCTCCACAAATCCGAACTTGAGCAGCGTGGTGGAGTATGCTCTAGGCCTCCTCAGGTACGAGGAGAGACCCGTGCTCAGTAGTGGCCCATTAATGGGTTGTAGCCAATGGCCCACTACTGAGCACCGGTCTCTCTTCATACCTGAGCAGGCCTAGAGCATACTCCACCACGTTGCTCCAGTGTGAATTGGTGGAGGGGCTAGTGGCCAATCCAAGCGTCGGAAGTTTTTTATGCTGCCCAAAAGCATCCAACGTGGCTTAACGACAGTGACTGCTACCAAATGATACTAACTGATAATAAAGAATGACGGCTTTACGTGTCCTCCGAAGTGCCTAAAATTTTTTTCCCACTAGCGTTCACCCATCCAACTACCGACCGCGCCCGCAGTTGCTTAACTTTTACGATCGCTTAAAATCGACACAAGCTTTGAAGAAGTGTAACTGACGGAATAAATGTTTCTACTCTTCATAGTGTCAATTTTAAGCGAACTTTTGACAGAATTAATTTTCTGTCGCATTTCGCGCAGATCTCTCATTTAAATTAAAAGGTAAATGCTGGACTACAAATAGTACAATCCATTTTCCGTACAGTCACGGTAGAAGCTAGACATTTCTAAAAATAAAGTAGCAAACCTACAGCTGTACATTTCAGCCTGAACTAGTTGCGGTAGCGCGCTAACTTAGTTAAGCGAATTCACTCTTGTCTAGAATAAAGGGTAATAGGAAACTTTTTATTTCAAATAACAAAACTATTTAATTGCAAATCGGACGTAGTTATACATACAATACCTAGACAGACAAAGTTAAGCAACAGCGGGCGCGGTCTGTAGTTGGATGGGTGACCGCTAGTGGTAAAATTTTCTTGACCGCCTCCGTGCTTTGGAGGGCACGTAAAACCGTTGGTCCCGGTTGGGACCACTTGATAGCAGTCGTGTCGTCGGCCATGCCGTCGGCTAAGCCAAACCATGTCGGATGCCTTCGGGCGGCATTAAAATTTCCGACACTTGGCTTGGCCACTAACCCCTCCAGCAATCCGCACTGGAGCAGCGTGGAGTAGGCTCTAGGCCTCCTCAGATATGAGGTATACCAGTACTCAATAGTGGAAGATTAATGGGTTGAAGCCACTATACTATTTCCATTTCTTTATTTTCTCGATGACAGCTCCTGTGAAAACTTGAACGAGCGTCTTTTTTACATTATGTATGCATTATTTTATAAAAATATGACGTTTACATACGTACAAGGTTATACCTGATTCGGAGAAACTGATAGGGATGGGCTATATCGATAAACATAACACGATAACAGACCTGATATTTTTTACAAAATTTAAGAAACTAAACATGCCGGATACTTTTGTACAAATTTATTAACTAATATTTTATTTCATTACAAGATGTTACACGTAGGTATTTATTCTTGACTGATAATGCCACCTACTTTAAAATTTTCGAAGATGTTGTAACATAAGTAGGTATAGGTAGGTACCCGACAATGAAACGAAATAATTAGAACGACAGGTAATCTTTGTTTACATAATTTAATCAAAATCTGATGAATTTAATATAATAAATATATGCGATCGATATCATTTACTTATTTGGTCACAACACTACTACAGAACTGTCATCGAGAAAATAAAGAAATGGAAATAGTATATCAACTTACATAATTATAACGTCATTAAACAATGTATATGATAGAAGCTTGTCGCGAGATTTCTGGTAAATATACATACTATCGCCTCTCCAAAAATATTTTTTAATTTAATGAATTCTTTTCTCAACCCTTTTAAATGTTTTCAAGCAGTAATTGAGCCTGAAGAAGCCTCATAACTTTCCGGCTGGTGAACAGATCGCATAACAAGTAAATTAATATTAAAAGAGCAAAGTTTAAAGAATTATGAAAACTCGGTAGTCCTGTTGGTAGTGACTAGTAACTCTGTGCGTCAAATGTAGCATCCCAGGTTCGGTTCTCCGCCAGGACAGACACTAATGTGTCAGAAAAATTAAACGGTTGGTCACGGTTCACAGGTGTTTGTAATGTCTTATTTATTTATTTATTTTGTGTTGTGTGTTGTATGAGTATGTAAGCGATTATATATTACAATAACTTCCCTCACGGCGACCTATGCCTTACCTACTCATACTAAAAAATAGTAACAAAATTTTCTACAAAAACAAAATCGGGTCTGTCATTAGCGGATTAGATTTTTCAAATATCTATCATACATATGTATATGGAATATATCCATTCTTACGTGACCTTCTGATTGTTAATATTCAAAGCAAACTTTCCAGAAAAATGACACGGATGATAGCTCGTTTCGACCTGGGTTCCGACCCTTCTTGGAAATACGAGACGGGACACATTCTTGATGGGCCTGTCCGTGCAATTTATTGTGGCTTCTTACCAAAATTCACGTCATTTGTCCAATATTGAACTATGTTCATACTAGTAATGCGTAGGCACGTATCTTTTTGTATTTAACAGACTTCAGAAAAGAAGGAGGTTATTGTTCCACTATATTTTTTTATGGTATGTCCAGCGATTTCTAATATAGAATTATATAATTTATAATTCTAAATCACACTACACATCTTTGAAAATTTCAAACAATATTATAAAATCATCATCATCAATTTCATTGCAAATATAAGTTTGAAATCATACATAACCTCTTTAATTTGGCTAATATAATACGAGTAGGTACAATCAAAAAGTTCGTTTATATTTTATACTTAATTTAACTCCCAACAGGGCACCGTTAAGTAGATAGTCATCGCCTAATTGCTAGTTTAATGGCCAGGAAGCCATTATACCATTGTCGCTCAAAAAATTAAGTCTCATTGTGCCCAAAATTTACGTTCCTTTCGCGGGCAGATAGGCCCGCAACTTTTTACCCGAATGACAAATGATGAAGATAGCTCAACCATTCGCCCGTCCGTTCACATGATACCTTTATTGTTCGCGGTATCAGAGCAACATATTAATGTTATTTTCCTTATGGAACATCCGCCGAAAGCAGCTTATGATTGCGACTTACCATTTCCATATTATAGTGTGTATACTTTCATATATTGGGTGCCTTTTTATCAATATGGAAATATCTTGAAACTTTTGGCGTTTTATTTTTATATTATTTGGCCGTCGAGCTTACAGATTCCATTTTATCCAATGTGTTTACACTTCTTTATTTTTAGTTACTTTTTTATTAAAATGGAAACATCTTGAATCTTTTGCTGTCATAATTAAATGTTGTTTGACCTTCGAAATCCATGGGCCACTTATTTGTTACAGCCTTCACTTATGGTAAGCGAAAAAGTAAGTCGAATATTCGGCCGAGTATCCAAACAAAGCGTTACACTGTTCTCGTCCTCGATTCAGACCTCGCCAGAGGCGATAAAATATAATTATTCTTTAATAGTCTTTGTTATATTTAAAAATATAACTAGACCAGCTGCCGCAAGAATAACCATTTTGTTCTGAACTCGGTGGGAATCGACGTCACGGCTGCGGATCCGCTATTAATGTCGAATGGAGCCATTTAGGTGACGTCGCGGCCGCGCAGTTCCGAAATCTATGGATTATCCACCGCTAGCACAAAGTTTTATTGTTCGCCGTCAATATTGGTTTTGTTTTATCTTTTATTTTATACTGTTTGCTTTTGTTGTGTGTTTTACTTTATTGTATGGTAAGTAATAATATTAAAATCATTTATTCATGTAGGTGTCACTGATACTGACGCTCGTAATCCTTTTACTTTGCCACCTTATTGAGCACTATCAGTACCTACAATTGTAATAATTGTAATATGTTATTTCAATTTTTTTGTGCAGGTCACCTTGAAACCCCCTTTATAAATTAAGTAGCAAAAATAAGTCTGTCAAGAGCAAGTTACTTGCATTTTTACACACACACATACAGGACACCCTGCAATATTACAACGAAAAAAGCATGTTTCTTGTTTTGGGGCCCCTTTAATTTTTCATTTTGTTGACTTACACTATGTATAATTATGGCAGTCATAGTAGGTACACACTCTGTAAAAACTTCAACTTGTATTGTTTATGGTGCAAGAGATATAGCGTTTGATAAACGGACGGAAGGATAGAGAAGTTTCATTCCCCATTAGGTACAGAACCCAGGATCCTATTACCGTACCATGTATATACACTTACAGAACAACAGCGTTACAAAAGATTGTTATTGATCGGATAATATTTATAAATCTTTCCTTCCTCATCTTTTTATTTCGCGTGACACGCGTCACGCAAGCAATCCGATCGGTTGTAATCATAAACTAGAAGAGACTGAAAATACCAAATTGTCAACTTCAATGTTCTCTCAGGGTTCGTACCACCCGAGTTACAGAGTACCTAGTTTAAAGGCGTTTGAGTGATTAAGCGTTTATTTACTTGTTCATTCAGTAATTCATTCAATTATTCATTCATACTTTCATTCGTTCATTTGTTTATCAGTGGTCATGCCATCAATGGACATTCTACGACTGGCCTTCAGCACGTCAGACTTCCATTTCACATTTGTGATGTTAACTATTCAGATAATCACTGAGTAAATTGTTTACATTCACAACATCAGTCGGTCAGTTGTATTCTGATAATAATCAATGCGCTGGGTAAACAATTTAATATTGCAACTCATGTTTATTTTAACTATGAAGATAGTTTCGCAGAATTAGTTTAATGTGTTTAAATTAAGGCTTACTCTAATTATGTTTTCTTTTTTCTTTTCTTTCTTAACCGACAACCAAGGTGTTAAAGGCTACCCCTAAGGTGATAAAAAGGGGATAAACTGAAACTTTTTATTTCTTCAATAGAGTCACTTGAAACTTTATCTTTTACTTTTGTGTCACGTTTCGTCCGTAAAAAATTACCCCCATGCGCGCAAAGAAGTTTCAGTTCAAAAACATTTGTTTATGTGATATCTGTATTGGATGTCCTATTAATATATACCTAAATTCTCAGTGGTTTATAATTCTTAGTGATGCCACAGGACTGTTTATTAACCTTAGGATTATTCCCCACAACCCGAGGTAGGATTACTAGTTTATGAATATTCATATTAAGCTCTTGTTTAAACAACAAACACGGGGCAGGGTTTACCTCTACCTATCTTTAAGTCCCCCGCAAGCGGTGCATCTTGGTGAGACATGGATGAGGCTTGCAACCCTACAAGATGTTGAACGTTGTTGAAATACCATCCTGTTTTTTCATTTTCAAAACACAAACAACAACATCAACAAAAACATTAAAAATGACCATACTTATCTATTAGATATCTATTCGAAATCGCAAAACGCATACCGACTCGTTATTCGTAACCGTGGAAATTAAAGTTATTTCACGGAGAAATGATGTTAAATTGCAGTTCGGTACCGAATGGTAATAGTTGTCGCGATGGTCACGCGCGTGTGTGAAATCTGTTTTCTATCATGGGAACTACATCCTTTATAACTAGCCACTTTGATTATTTTTTCTTTTTATGTTAAAAGCCGACAGACGAGTCGCCTGATGGCAAGTGGTCACCTTCGCCTTTGGACATTAGTATCACCAGGCATCACGCATGCGTTATTGGTCGAGAAAAAAGAGAGAAGAGAGTAAACAGAAAGAAAGAAAGCAATGGATAAATGGAGAAATATATTAAGAAAAATATAATTACAATAATATGTACCTACGTAGTAGTGTTTTGCATATGCCCTACAACACTGCAGTAAGATTATTGAGATTAAAAAAGTATATTCACGATATTCTCTCCATGCCATCGCGGTAATCGCGTGTGTATGCGAAATTCTCTCGTTATCATGGGAACGGCATCCTGCAGTCGAACACACAACCCGATTGACAATTGACGTGCCCTCGTTGTTATAACTGTTACCAACTATTTTAGTTTTACCTGGATATTTGTACATCTAATAAATCTGTACATTGAGATAAACTTAGTTTGCGTCGTCGTTCTTGGTGCGTACTGCGAAAGACTGGAATAGCTTGCCTGCGTCGGTGTTTCCACCTGTGTATGATGTGGGAGTCTTCAAGAGGAGAGTGAATAGGCTTTTATAAGTTAGTGCGTTCAACACCTTGGACTTCATCGCCACTTACCGTCAGGTGGGATTGTAGTCAAGCATTAACTTATTCATAATAAAAATAAAAATAAACGAATATTGGAGGTTTTTATTAACGCAACAGTACCCAAAACAATGATTTATAGATTTTTTGTCTGTAACTTTGTACGCGCTAATCTCAGAAACGGCTTAACCGATTCGGGGGTAATATTGTGGTAAGCTACATTTAACATTTAATTTTTGTTTTATTTCAATCGAGTCAAAAGAAAAAATTATGTCAATTTTAAAGAATCACGCCAGATGTTTTCGAATGTGGGTTCTGAGCGAAATGTCCTCGTAGCGAAGCAAAGGTGGGTTTACAAGTTGTCTAATATTTCCCCCATACTAATACTTTGTCTATAGATAATTTCGTTATTCGCAATTTACCATTGTGACCTGTAGAAGAAAGCGAGGAAGCCGTTTTTTGAATGTCATCGTCAGTGGAAGTTTATTTTCGACATACTCGTGCGTGATTGTAAGTATTTCATTTCATCTTTAGTTAGATCTTCCTTAATATCTGGACGGGCTCCGTACGTACCAAATATTGTCGCATCACCTATTCTAAAGTATATTGTCTTTTAATTGTTATATTTTATACAGTTCGCAAAGTAAGCATTATCATCGCGCGTACGTATCATTAATGTATCATACCCCAGTGTAACACACTCATACCCCCACAATAGGATTCCCTGTGTCGCGGGTGGCATGAACAACACAAATTACACATCACTACTCGTAACACCCATTCCCCGAAAACAAACATTTATCTGTCACATAAACATCTGCCCCGGCCAGGAATCGTACCCGGGACCGTCGCTTCGCAGGCAGGGTCACTACCAACCGGGCTACCGGGGCGTAATAATAGCAAATGAAGTGCTATCCCTATTCGACTCACTTACATGCCACGAACATAAGAGTACAAGTATCACTCGCTAACCTAACCTAAAGTTGACCAAACATTAAAAAATGAAACCACAAGACCTTAACGTTCACCAAACACTAAAGAACAAATCAAAACAGACGCTGCACAACCGAATTGCAGATCCAACGTTGTTCTACAATACCAACAAATATACCTTAACAAGCAGAAACTCGATATGTTTGAAATTGATCACATCTGCACTGCTCGTATCAGGAGCTTAGTTGGAACCCGGGATTTGAGATCGCAAATAATATCTGGATTTCACAAGCGAACCGGCATCACTCTGACATTTTAATGGAAAGATGCTATTTCATGTAAATGACATCAGACCAGCTGACGGGTCGTTGACGGTACGTTGATGGTCAGTGGTTTCTGTCGCCCAAGTATATTACCTGGAGAGAAAGGCACCATGCATTATCGGCCAGGAAAGAACTCTCAAGCCGCCAGCCGGAACACAAATTGTATGATTATTGGGATAGGAAATGAAAAAAGGTCCAACCATTATTGAATTCTGTCAAATCTAAGGGTCAAATCTAACCATTATTGAATTCTGTCAATATCCCATTAGGATGCCATGGCAGCGACGCCTAGTGGCTACCCATGGCGTCCGTGAGACGCCAGACCTCTCCGCCAAAGCGGATGCCAGACGACAGACGAGAATCAAACACGATACAATGACACGCGAATAGTATCGCAGCTGGCGTCCGAATGGGATAGCACTCATTCATCCGCATGTATTTTGTTGGCGTCGACGCCAAGGACGCCACGGTGGAATCGCCGCCAATAGAAGCACAGCGGGCCGCGAGAGCTGGCGTCAACGCCAAGCTGCCAACCCGTAAAGTATGGCTTGATACGTTTTAATACAATTTTACACGTTTTTACTTGCGGCGCTGCCGGCGTCGCTGCCATGGCGTCCTAATGGGATATTGCCCTAAGTTTGCAAGAATCCCAGCGAGAATAATAATGGGGACTCTCCATTTCTGCTTCGGTCCGCAAAACATCGGTAATGCTTTTGATATGCCTGATGTTTCTTCAACGGTGACATACCATTAGGTGGCTCTTCAGCTCGTTTGCCGGCTATTTACATTAAAATAACATTCTCAAAAAGACGAAGTACACTTAATTGGATAATTCAAACTCAAATTCCTCCTCTCTAATTTCTGACTGAAACCGAGAATCAATTGTTTAAATTAAGCACAATAATATTCAAAATATGAGTATTCAGCCAACATTAAAATGAAAGGAATACTAATTTTGTTGATTAATGAATTTGCAATTTAGTAACATCTGCTTTTGACCGACAGCAATCATTAATCTGAAACAAATTAAATTGCACATCCGTCTCTAATTTTCGAATGAATAGAACTATATTGTTGCACTGAAATTAAATGGTTAGGTATGTTCGATTAGCTATTGATTAATTTTATTAATTGAGTAATGACCACGGTTTTATTGGGAACCATGCAACTGACGTGGCCTAAATTGCTTTAAAATAAGAAGTAGAAAATGGTGCATTAATAACATAATTGGTTCTAAGAGTGACAATATAATGGTTTGCCCTGTCGATTTTGTAGCCAATTTTGTATCCAACATTATTCGAAGTTTCAGCGCGTTAGAAATTAATTATTACCATTTGCGCAATGAAGGAAAACATCCGATTATAAATTAAAATTATGGGTAGGTAGGTACTTACATGTATTTTATACGCAGATTGAGTTTAGTCGTACCCACGATCCTTGCCTAGGCTAAACTTTATTGACGTGACAACGTCTTATAATTCGATAGAGCCGTTGGCACGCATGAAAAAACATGACTCATGCGTCGTTACCGTCGTTACCGTAACGGCGTAGCAATCGGCCTTTGCGTTCGGCAGCGTTCGGCAGCGTCCGACATCCGTCTCTCTCCTACTTGAGTGAGCGATGCGTCTGCGTGGACAGCTGCTATACTATAGTACATTTTTATATGTTTTGATCGAGTATCAAGTGCAGTGAAAAGTGAATGTGGTGTCAATTGTTTATAGCAACGATAATTACAGCGATAAAGGTAATGATTCTTTCGATATTAATTATATATTCAGTGATATATTGTCGAATAGGTATTCGTGCTTTCATCATTAAAATGAATAGCATCGGTCCGCTAGTGCAGCGATTGTAGGTTATGCTATAATTGACATTGACAAATCTATTAAACAAATGAAATTAAAATTTTCTTTTGAAAAATGCTACCATTCCATCAGTATTTTCTTAAGACGTTGTCACGTTCAACTATCGTCAGTAAACCGACTTTACAGACAACCAATTTTTTTTTCTTTCGTCAGACAAATCATTTGAACATATTTTGTTCTTTTGAAGTCTAAATAAGATTGAACACCAATTAGGAGTCTAAGCTGGGCTGCTCACTTCTTATTAAACTTAGACAAGGTTTCGGTTAAAAGTTTTTGACGGATCAACTTGAGCTGTTATGCGCTTGATTCAATTATTAGTCTTGTGAACTTCGGCTTATTATTTAAACAAGATATAAGTTTAAAAGTTAAAACCTGACTCGGTAGAAATCGCGCTTTGAAAAGTAAGACATAAATATTCAATTGCTCATAAATTCAATGTGCTAATTAATTATGCCCCATCTTTTCCGACACACATCACTTTAAAAATATAATAATTTTAACACAAATTCACACATATCATCCATTTCATGTAGGTAGGTATTTATCGCTACAATGATGACCTTGTCTCTCTGTTCTGTGCTTATGAACGTCAAATATTTTGCATCTAGGTCGGCACGTTTTGTAGAGGTGCCATAATAATTATCTTGAATTATTAATTTTAAAATTTGTTTAATGTTTTATTTATTACTAGCGACCCGCCCTCGCTTCGCTTCGGGAAACTTATTATCAAGTGCTTAAATATAAAGTTTCATGGTTCTTTAAGAGATGGCGCTAGGCGTTCTTATTCTTTAAGTTAGGAAGGTTCACCCCTAGATGGCGCTGTGCTTAAAACCCGAAGAAATCCCATACAAACTTTCAACCTTTATTTCAACCTCTTCATCCCTTTTTGTCGCAATAAATGGTAGCCTATGTCCTTTCTCAGGGTCTAAAGATTGTCTGTGTCAAATTTCATCAAAATCGGTTGAGAGGTTTAAGCGGGAAAGCGACAAAGACAGACAGACAGACAGACAGAGTTACTTTCGCATTTATAATATTAGTAGGGATGAAGTATTTCTAATAAAAACATTATGATAAAAATATAAGTGTAGCTTTCTGCACTTCTTCTATAAACTCTAACTTTTAATTTTTTTTTTATGGCTGCAAAGTCTGTTTTATCGTCATTATTTATTACTAGTTTATGCTCGCGGCTTCGCGCGCGTAATGGACGGATAACGGCAAAACATCATTAAAAGTATCCCGAGGGTATTACCGGGGAATAAATATCCTATATCCCAATCCAGGTCATGGTCTAAATCGCAATCTAATACGTATAATTACGATGACTTTTACATCACTTACTTGAGAAATAATTGCTTACACAAGCTTTTCCACCCCCATTTTCTTCCCTTCAAGCGATTATTCCCAGGATAAAAACTATTCTATGCCCTTCCCCGGGTCAGAAACTATCTCTTTATAAAATTTCATGTTAATCGGTTCAGCGGATTAAGCGTGAAAAGGTAACAGACAGACAGACACAATTACATTTATTTATAATATTAATATTATATGGATTATGCTTCATGTATGGACTAGTCGCTATACATTTCAATACGATATAAATGTATTTAACTCGAGTATCCGGCGACGCCATCATGGCATCTCGCTGAGGTATTGCTTGTACAAGACGCGCACTCCCATTTGAATCAAAATGATTTATTTTCGCCCATAACTAACCTGTGTAATTAGTGCGATTTGAAAATACCACGCAGCTGTGAGTACTTATTCAACAGTAAAAACTCTCGTTTCCTTCTTAAAATATGACTTAAGAGAATTTTCTGTTACAAATAGATCCAATTTATTTAACCGTAAGTTATATAACTTTAGAGCTAAAGTGTCCTTAATGTTAGAATATCCTAAGTTACAGTAATCTGGCTTGAATGAACTTAAAATGTTATAATATAATAGTACTAGTTTTAGCTCGCGGATCAAAGATAATGTATTATCGGGATAAAAGCTATCCTATGTCTTTTCTCAGTTCTTTACCTATCTCCATACCAAATTTCATCTAAATCGGTTTAGCAGCTTTAGCGTAACAGACAGACAGAGTTACTTTAGCCCGAACTACCCATTGCAACGGGTCGCCCTGAAAATCAGCGGCCGTTTGTCACGGTCTTTTGCTGAGTGCGTCCTATTTCATCAATGCTTTCAATTTAATGTTTTATATTTTATTTTTTAATGTCTTTCCCATTTTGTATTGTGTGCCTGATGGAATGAATGTATTTTCTCTCTTTCTTTCGCATTTATTTATTTGTAAGGATTTATTGCAGCACTATAAAGTCGGCTTTCTACAACAACGCCATCTACTGAAATAGTTTTAGTGTTGCTGTGTCGCCAATAGATGTCAGGAAGAGTCATATTTTTCAGTTTATGTTTAAACACGGGGTACTATACATACTTTACTATCACTAGGTATATTAGAGACAATTTTAAAGGAATACATTTTCAATCAAAACAATAGAACGCAAATCTGACAACTTATCTCAGAAAAATCGCTGACCATATCCAAACCCGATCAAATAAAGCCTGGCTTTCAGTTAAAATGCGCGTTGAATTAAGCAGCCAGTTTTTTATACCCGAATTCAAAGACGATATGGGATTTGTACCCACTAAAACCCCCTCGGCATCCATCCGACATAATGGGGGAACCCCGGAATTTCGTGTGAAAACACCGGTGCCACTCCTATAAGGCTGCCTAGATATGGTTAAACATCGGATAGTCAACGATGTGTAGAACAATGTTCAGTTTGAAGAACAAACCGCCGCCATTACGATACAATAGGAACATTCGAAGGCATTACGAAAAACAAAGGAGGGAACCTTCACTGCGAGCCGATGATCTTTATCGCAAGGTTGTCCGCAATGGAGCGAGTATTGTTTGAGGAGTGGTATGATTATAGTCTAATAACTTCCAGTCCATTAGCGCGGGAGTAGTAGATATGGATCTACGACAGTCTCGAAGTAAACATGAAGGCCAGATTGGCGAAAAATCCGCAATGATTAAGGAGACGACAAACAGGATTGGAAGAAACGGTGTTCAGGTGTTCTAAATTCCACGTATCCCGTTGGATATGTAATGGAAAATGTAGCCCTCAGAAAAAAAGATTGACGAACCAGATTATGTTGACCCTACCAGTCGAGTAAGTAGATCCGTATTCGAAGCTTTCCCAGATTTTATATGACACATAAATGTTTCACGGGTCGTGGATAAGTATTTGTATGTTATTTGAATTTATGCATATCACCTGTACACTGGACATTTTAATAGAAGGCTGTTAATGTTATTTATTTATTTAAATAGCCCAGTTATTTACGTAATTATGTGATTAGCACGCCGAGACCGAGGAAAGAAAATTCCCCTAATTAATGTTAGTTTAATTTAGCTATCTCTTTCTGTCTTATATGTTCCTTCATAATCTGTTCCATCTAAAGTTACAGCACCCATCAAAAAGTGCGATTCGCGTTGTATGAACACAACGCCTCTATAGTTATAATATATTTGAAATAGTGCCTATATAAAGCTTCTTTGGCAATCTTCTGAAACCAAAATAAGTATTAAGTCGTAACACGAAACAAAACTTACGCAGGTAAGTATGCCTTTGATGTCGAAAATAATATTAACATCAATTTACGCTTTCAATCTTCAATATTCTCGGCAACTAACTTAAATGCTTCTAAAAGCTCAACGAAATCCAGACAGTGAACTGTGTAATATCTTACAAACGATTATACACATAGGTTTTCTACAATACAACAAAGCAAGATCCATATTTCACGTGAGCTTGCTAAAATCGCCTCGAAACGTGAGAGTCATAGTGAGATTGTAAACCGATGCACCTGCCATGCGATCTCAATTTTAATTCACCATACTCGCTTCGAACACTTTGATGAGTCCGCCATTTTGAAGAGCAGAAACACGAAATGGCGTCTCAACCTTCGTCTGTTAGCTGCGGGTTTATGCGACCATGTTAATAGCCTCAGACGTCGTAAACGTGGGAGGAATGGGGGAACAGTTTTAGACATGTATGTCAGCCACGAGATAGTAAATGTAAATTTATTTCCATTAAAAGGAGTTATTGCAGGGTAAATCTTCATCTATTCTATTTGGTGGTACTCCGAATGCATTGTTTACATATAGTGGGTGTGGAGTTATCTATTTTACGAGGATATTCAAAATCAAAATCGATAAAGCCATTACTTTTCCTTGTTAGGAAAAATATAATACGTTTCGTTTCGGATACCGTAATTCTTATATTTCAAAAATGTACTCGCAGTAGTTATATTTTTATATTTGGTAGCAACCGTTAAGCCATGTCGGATGCCTTTGGGCGGCATAAAAAACTACCACCACTTGGTTGTCAACTAACCCCGCAACCTAACTACACTGGAGAAGCGTGGTGGAGCTGTTTTAGACCTCCTCATGTATGAGAGACCCTTTGAGTATATATTGTATTATAGTACCTATACGAAAGGTTAGTCTTATCTTCAATAACTTAATACAAGTATCATCTCTGTATAACATTAAAGTGGTATTCTGTGGTAAATACCAATGTGACAGTATTAACTAGATTAGTAAGACATACCTACTAATTAGATTTACATCAAGTATTTGTCAAGTATCACTTCAATCAAAATTGACGTTTGTACATATAATTAATTCTGTTTAAGTTATGTACCCGAATCACACTCAACATTGAAAACTGAGTGTGACAATGTGGCCAGACTAGAGTGACAGTTGGCGGTTTACTAGCGTCACGTGTAGACAGACTAGACAAGTGAGCCACCGACTAGAAACTCGCAGTAACATTTAGTAATTTAGTGACTAATATTTATATGAAACAATCAACAATAATGATAAAGCAATAAACTGTACAATACGCCATGAGAGCCATAGTAGCCGACTGTGCGTAGCTATACACCAATGAGTAGGTACTACACTACCATAGTGTAGTACTCTTGGAGTAACTTTAACTTTAATCTGTCACATAAATGACAGCCGCAGGCGGGAATCAGACTCAAATCCCTCGCTTTAAACAGCACCGGTTTCATCAAGGACTGAAAATATATTAAAAACAGCTAATATCAGTACCACAACATGTTAGTTGGAAGAAAAGCAAACAATTTCTAGAAAAGCTTCTTGAAATTCTAAAGTCAACATGGCATAGGTACGCTTTAGTGGCTCCACGCGACACGGAAGGCTTGACAGCAAGCGCACTCGACGCGAAATAAAATACGGGAACAAAAACTTTCCCAGGTAAAATGTTTATACAAATTTTTCACACATGGCAGTAGATTAATTAAAAAGAAATTAAATGAAGTTCATTCGAAGTTTTTAAAATTTTATCATCGCGTAACTAAACATTTTGACTGTAACGGGTACTTACTATGTTTGTAATTAAGACCAATAGTTCGACCCAAACGAACTAGTGGTAAAGTTGACAGCTTAGCTGTAACATAAAATATTCCCCAAGAAAGATTACACACAAATCCATTTTCAAGCATAATACGGACACCAATTCATTTTGACAAACAACATTATTTCCGGCACACTAGTCGGCAAGATGCTAAAAAATTCCCTGTTTTTCTCTTAAATAAGAGTAGCAAGCAACACCGTAAAAAATAATGCCATGCCTTTTAAAAACAACCGACGCAGCACACGAGTATGTTGTAAAAAAATGTATGCAAATTTTCTCGCTATAATAAACTCAAAGCGGAATTTTTCACGTCACTGCGACAGACTTCGATTTCCAACATTCAAGGAATCGGATTTGAGGTTCAAAAAAGTTTTACGGAGGGCCTAATTATCTCGTGCTAAGATTTTCTTTAAGTGTCGTTGACCTTAATTATGTTTCCTGAGAAGTTTTTTAGTTCATACATTAATTCAGTGTAATAACACATTAATAGTTAGTTTTAAAGGTTATTATACAATAGAAGAATATATTAATGACAAAGATGCTAGGATATAGACATCCGCGACCAGTTCTACTCATGTTAGTAAGTATTTATTTATTTTATTTATTTATTGAATTAATTAGAACGGTTTACACACCAATTACACTAATTAAATACATACAATTAAATACAAGTATGTATCTGTATGTATAAAATTTGTGATGTAGCATTTTTGAAACGAAGTTCCTTACGGCAGGCTTGGAGGGGATAGGGATTTTGCTGCGCGACCGAACTGAAAAATATGTGATAGTAAAACCGTAAGCGTGGAATGAGACGCGTGGAAAAAAGTGCGTGGAATAAAACCGTTAAATGAGACGTGCGCAGGCGCGACAGTAGCCGAAGGAACTTCGTTCCTACCTGGTGTCCCACGACACAATTACTAGTTTATTTTTTTAAAGATGTGCCAAGGAGTTTCTTTCGCCGTTTCTTTTTCTCCTCAAAGATTTAAAAAATCAATATTTAAAGGCAACTTAGCGAAACGGTGATATATGCAAAAAATTGACGTTCATAAGTGTATGTATCATACCTACATGAAATAAATGATTTGAGTTTGAGTTTTGAGTTTACTGAAACCCGACGTATATCACACTTGAAAATTAAATAACAGTTTACATTTAAAATGCGGTATACTTCGTGGTACAAAGAAAGCGCCGCAAATGAAGTGTCTAAGGGAGGGTGACTAGTAGGTATAATAAAATGACACTTAACACCATTGACATAAATACTATATCATATGTCAATGCTTAACACTATCAAAAACGTATTATCACAGTAATCAGACAAATATATTAACACAAAACAAAATGATTGACTTATGACACGAGTGTCACATAACCTTCAGGAAATCTTGTTCGTGCAAGCTGTCCTGGTTCTCGAGAATAAATTTGAAATGTCAATTAAATAGTACTCCTTTGATCAACCTGTTCATAGAAAAATCAAAGAGAAATATTTGAGAAAAAAGATCTTGCCTATTTCGATATAATGTCCAACTTAGTATGCAAGAAAAAGTCATCATTCATCATCATTGCAACGCATTATTTTCCCATTGCTGGGCTTGAAGCATACTTGAAGCTTTATACTTTGCCAAATAAAATTTGATCCATCCAACTTGTAAAGTTTACACGGCACAGTGACAGATGTCAAGATATTCTCAATAGTTTAAGTTCGCATAATTAAAGTCATTCTAGTTTAGACTAAGTTAATATTAAACAGATTAAAGCGAGTCCTTTAGAGCATAATATAGAATACAAAATTAATAGAATACCTACCTACCTACAATTTACTTTTCCCTTGGGGATAGCTATTTCGTATTTCTTTCGCTATCATGGCGATATTATCCAAGATGCTTCCTCCGCTTTGAAAGGTAAATTGAGTATTTTTATCAATAGCCGATAAATGAGCAGTCGGGCCACCTGATGGTAAGTAGATAACGTCGCTCAAGGATATTCCTATTACCTACCAAAAGCAATACGGATAGTTGAAAACTAAAAAGGGAACTTCATTATTAAAATATTAAGGTAAAATTAAGTTACCCCATTTTAAAGCGAATGCATTTCAAGATATTGTAGGATACTGACGAATATAAATAAGATGCAAAAAATTCAATAAATTGCCTTGTGGGTGGCTATTACTAGTTTCTATCGCCATTTTAGTGATGTTTGAAAACGCGTTACATGCAAGAGGTAACATTTATAATCCTCATAATTAAAAAAAACATTTCGAAAATCTTTGGCTATTTACGAGTACATACGAAAGTGGATATACAGTGCTCATGGATTAATGGCCTAAAAATACATACACTTTTATTTTGTAAGTAACCATAATTTAAAAATGGTTGTTTATAAAGTCGGTTTACGGACAATGACGTCATACTTTTTCGTGGGTGCAGCCAGCGTTCATCGATCTATAAGGCTTTATCACATCAAAAACAGTCGAAAAATACACTTTATAAGCAATTTCACTGAAATATTTAAACTCGTCGCTCGGTGCGCTTTGAACCTGAAAGTCATGGTAAGTGATTCAATAGCACTACTGGCATCTTTAGGATAGATATTCATTCTTGCATTATACAATCCATTATCCTTTTACCCACACTACATGAGAACTATATGTTATGTTGATAATGTGGCGTATTTATAGGGTTCCGTATCGAAAGAGTAATAAACGGAACCCTATTGTTATCTGTGATAATAAAATAATTACATTTTGCCCATCTGTTATACTTTGAAGTTAACATTGCGTGGTACGGAACTGTACGTGCCCGACTCGCACTTGACCTTTTTATTCATTTAATAGCATAAATATTAAAGGGTAGGTACATATCAAAGGTAATTAATTAATTTACTTAATATTTACTTAATTTTACTTAATAATAAATGATCTCGTACTCATGCCAAAAATATATTAAAAACGTCAGGATTAGCGTCTGAGATTTCTTTCGTAAGAATTTTTATTAGAAAAAGTTTAGTCTATAAGGCATTTGAATTTAATTTTTTCTACATATTGCCGCTAAAATACAATAGTGCGCCAGTCAGTTCATTGCCTTATGTAGTATGTCCAATAAATAACAATTAACTGTCAAAAGCGACCAATACAGCGGCATCTGTCATGTCAGGTTCTTATAGGAATTTCAGTATTACTATCGTAGTGTTTATATACTCTTTGACTATGTGGGACGTGGTCTTAGCGCTCGTACGCACTATAGCGGTTAGCCGGACTGCGGCTAGCCGTCCGGCTGACCGGAATCAAAAATATGTATGAAAATATGGTTTCTATACACACTGCGATGCGGCTGCCGCCCAACCGCTCCGGTCGCTGGGAGCGCTGCGGCCCGATCGACGGCTAGCCGGACGGTCGCTATACGCACTATGCGGTTGGCCGGTTGCGGTTGGATGTTGTACGTGTTCACCGACGCTCGCGTATTTTATTGATGATAACAAATAATTAACAATGAATTTCGATGCACCCAGTACCTTTTTCTCTGTTTCTTTTTTTATATATGACGCGAGTAAATATAATAAATAGCTGTGACTTCTTCAAATTCCATCTTGGAAATGAGTCGATCCAACCGCAAACGACGACGGTTATCATACGCACTGTCCGGTTAACCGGCATACGGCCAGCCGTCCGGCTAACCGCTAGCTCAACCGCATCCTCCGGTTATGTTGAACTTTTTTTTGAGGCACGCGCCGGCTTCGCGATGACGTCAAGTGCAGCGCTACCTAGATTAGATACGCTAATTAGCCGGACGGCTGGCGGCAGTCCGGCTAACCGCTGAAGTGCGTACGAGCGCTTAGATGGTAAAGCGTACCAACTTTGTAAAAGCCTCTTCACTCTTCGTAGGATTTCTATTTTTGATTTTTCTTTCGAGGGGGTTCTTTAATTTAATTTAATTGAATTTAATTTAATTGAACCTCAAATTGTTTTGAGGTATAATTGTCGTGGACGGTTGTATCGTGGTGGACCACTGACTTAGTAATAATATGTCAATGTGGTGGACGTATAAAAGTTGAAAAGAGTCAGTTATGTCAGTGTAAGTAATATTTTATTTTTTAATTTAATGTATTTGTAATGCATTATTTAAAAAACATTAGTTTAGAACTCCACCTAATAAACTTTAACTGTACCAAATTTCATATTTCGTAAACAAGGGTAGATACATAATATGCTTTTACATATGCATAGCTTATGTCCGCGACTTTTTTAAATAATGTAAACTTTTACCGCTTTAGGAGAACAATAAATCCAAAACCACATTATTTGTTTCTGCTCAATGTTTCATGCGTGTGCATAGTAGCAGCCATAGACGTATGATTAGATTTGTAATCTGTCATTGAGTAAGATTTAACGTTATATTAAATAAATGTATAGAATCTCAGAGCTGATTACCACCTCATGCAATGTCCAAAAAGTAGCAAGACTCTAAAGTAATTCTTTGCAAAAGTACACAATAACAACGTGATCCAATTAAAGCAAAAAATATTTACAGAACCCGACCTCGTCTGATCATTCGACACCAGCCCTTAAACTTGTGAACAAACATCCTTAACCCTGTTAACACTCAAGTCCTCGGAATAAGCAGATCCTAACTCGGTAATGTCGTTGCGAAAAATTTCCGAAGTAATTTGCCCAAGTTTGATTGGAGTTGCCTAACGGAAAGGGATATTGTGTGTACTACCCGATGTTTGCGTCAGTTTGGAACATTTTCAGTCTGCCGGAGCTCTATATCACAAGATATTGGCTTCAGCTTATTAGCAGTTCATTGCCAGATGAGGGTTCTTGCGTTAGACGATTTTTGATACGGGAAAATCTTAAGGGTTTGCGTCTAGAACATGCTGTGACGTAGTGCGCCGGAGCGGCGACGCGCAGCGGTCTGCTTCTATCTATCTTTCAGCATTTTAAAGTTAACTGCTGGACGTAGGCCTCCCCTAATTGACCTATGTCTGTCCTATGTCTGAGGCATATGTCCAGTGGTCTGCTTACTTACATATTATTAAGTTATTTTCATAGCTCGCTCATACGCCGGCGGCTTCCTTCGGATGTCGGATGCCTTCGGGCGGCTTAAAAACTTCCACCATACGGCTTGGTTATCTTACAACATACCTACGTTATCTTACAATAACTGTAGGTTTCTGAAAACGACCACGATTAATTTAGGCATCGGCAAAACCGATCATCCAACTATCTCCTGACCGTAATTGTAACTCAGTCGATCTATTATGAATGTGTCAGACCTTAATTTTAGTAGATTTATAATTTTATTTATGCTGACGTTTTACAGATTAAATTAAATGGTAACACGATATCAGCCCCTATATTACATTCGTAGCTGTAATGTTATTTACCTACAAGGACTTTGATCAGTAAGTATCTACTTATAACTTTTCGCGCAATAAAATGTAACGTTTATTACAATTTTGCTTCAGTGAATATCAAACCGGCTCTTGACATATTTCACCATGTAAAGGTAAAGCATTATTTATTTGACTAGTTAAGCATGAATTATAGGTAAGGTAGCCTAAAGTGGGTTACACAACCGATCAATTTATCAAAATTTCTTTCGTCGATCATATTTTATTACTACTATACCCGCCCTCGCTTCGCTTCGGGAAACCTATCCCTTAAGTTCCCAATTGTCAAGTGTAGTAACTAACCCACACATGAAAATTGTTAGGTGTGATTCTAAACTAACATAACTTTTTTATTTATGAACTGGTTGAAATATAAATTAAAAGTAAGAAACTTTTTTAAAAACAAGCTTTGATTTAAATGCGCTAAAAAGAATAAAATAACATTTTCCTTTAAATCTTATACTATCAAATTATAACGTCATTACACAATATAATTATGTATATGAAAAAATGTCAGCAATAATACTCATTCTAGCTTTATCTACTATAAAAAAGAAATGAGCCAGCCAAAACATCAAAAGTATAATTGACTCGCTGATGAAAATGAAAATGGAAGCCCTAAACCTGACTGACTTTATAATATCGAAATGGAGACACGTCAAAATCAATCCGTTTGATCTAGAAGAAAGACAGTAGATATCCACACAGATAAGGAATGTATTAGTTTGCTGGAGTATTTTCAGACTTAGCTAGGCGTATGGACGTGCGACCATGCATGACAGGATAGAACAGTCTCCACGACAAATGGATTACTTTATATAACAACCCAATCAAAAAGAAATCCATAAGAGATTTATGATAAACATAAAAGCAAGATATGGCTAACTCGAAACGAAACAACCAAAATAGATTAGGGCTCTCACAATAATAAATATCCAACTGGAAACTTCTATATAATCCGGCCAAGATTCTAACCCGATACAGATACTGAAACTTGAATGAGCCTTCCGAGAAGATAAATAACAGGGGATTCCGAACAACAAGCATTTCATCGGAGTGCGAAGTCTACAAAATATAGCACCAATGACAGCCCAAGACGACAATCGAGGATAAGTTATTTCCATCGTTTTTAACAATTACCCAACTTCGGAGGCTATTGTTCAAGTTTACAATGATACCCTGGCTGTAATAAAGGATGAATTGCGATTATGGCACTTTATTGGATTTTGCTGTCAAAGAGATTTGCTAACAAGATTTGCAAAATTTACTCATCATGAACTGATTACAATAATTGTAACTGAATTTGATTTTTAATAAAAAATTTAAACGTAGATGCTTGCAAGGTGTATATTAGCATTATCTATACAGCGGAAAGAAGTACCTACAGGTTTTAATCAAATCATTAAAATAATAAAGCGTCTTTAAAAATTTTCATCCACTTTTATATCCTTTATTTATTAAGTATGCCTTTGACATGAGTTTTGAATTACCATTATGGTATTCTCGTCCATTCTAGCTGTTATAACTTTTTACACAATTAGGATCAAATAGAAGAGTTCTCGGGGACTAAAAATTCAAGTGCCGTCGTTGAGAAATTTCCATACACATGGACCATGACTAACTATTTTCAAACGATGTTTCTTGTCTTATCTAATCCTATTTAATTTTATAATGAATACAACGAGAGTTCGTGTTGCATAACTCCGAGTGTAGAGAGCGATCTCAATTTTTGAATTCTTGCATAATATTTGTCCCATTTGAATTCAAATTATGAATTTAAATATTCATCACAGCTTGAATATTGAATTCTAAATTGATATTTTTAATTAAATTAATATTGCAAGTACTGTGATTTAAATAAGTAAACCTTAGTAAAGTTTTAATTTAAAATGTACGAACACTATTGCAATGATCGGATCATTCAACACTTTGGTTAAAAAGTAATGAGTTGAAAATTTAACGTCATTTTAGAAATATTTAAAATTTAAGTAACAATGCTTGCTTATCAAATTTAAATTGTAGTACATTCTCAATGGTCATTCAAAATCAAAAATTGTAAGAGAAACTTTAATATTATGATTTTCAAATACAAAGCAATGGCCACCTGATTAAGGGGTTACCGTCGCCCATGGACATAATATAAAGAGTATCACCGAAGCCTTCCAAAAAAGAAGGAAGAAGAAAGAAAATATTGCAAATTCCAGCGACCGAAGAAGAAGAGGAACCAGGTGCCGTAATTTTCCATTGTTCAGCAGAGTACCACGAGCAGGGGGGGTTGGCTTGGGCCGAAAGTGCCATGGCTTCAACCCATTAATGGCCTACTACTGAGCACGGGTGTCTCCTCATATCTGAGGAGACCTAAGCATACTCCACCACTTGCTCCAGTGCGGATTGGTGGAGAGGTTAATGGCCAACCCAAGTGTCGGAAATTTTTATGCCGCCCAAAGGAATCCGACATGACTTAACGATTGCTAGCAAATGGTAATAGCGTTACGTGCCCTCCGACGCACGGAAGCACCCAATAAATTTAGCCACTAGCCAATAGGTCAATCCCGCCAGAATATTATTACTCTCATTACTTTATGTACTATTTAATATATTATATGTTTTCCCCAAAACGTTGATATCTTGATAATTAAACAGCTTGATAGGTAATATTAAATCCATATGAAGTTAATTTCTAATAAAACTATCTTTTAGCGAATAAAACGTTGAAACACAATAAAATCGATGGTAAAAATCGAATAAAATTGATGACAGCCATATTCGGAGCAATAGGGCTTGATACTTTTTTATTCTGTGAAATTGCCCGGCTTAGAGACCCCTTTGGCGTTTTATGGTATTTCGATAGACACAGCGATTGGGACAAATGAAGGCGAAATTTAGGAGAACAGTCTTATTGGACGGGGTCCGTAAGGATCTGATTCATGTACCTTTTAAGACCTTGTCAATAAACTAATAAACTTTGAATATCATTTTTGCCTTTTCTAATCTATATAATTATAATTATATACTAAAACTAGTTTATTTTCATGGCTTCGCACGCGTGTCAGTCAGTCAATTATCTCAAGGGAATGTATTTGGCAAGATAAAATTATCGTATGTCTTTTCCACGGTCTCAAATTATCTCAAAAAGGCTTAACCTATTTTAAATAAGTTTTCAATATGTAAAGTGAATCAAGTTTGTTTTATTTTAATCGGTTCAAGGCAAATGACTTTTGCAAATGTCTTCATTGAATGATTCCTGATCGGATTTAATCTACGGATTTTCGGAATCATGTCAATTACATAATATGCAAACTCACTGACGCTGAAAGATATTGTAAGTTTTATTATATGAATTTTTACTTGATTAAACTTATAAGTAATACCGTCCGCAATGATAAATCCGGTAAATAGGTATTGATTTTGACAATTCTAACATGGCTTCAACCCATTAATAACCCACTATTGAGTACATGTCTTCTGAGGAGGCCTAGAGCATACTACCACGCTGATCCTGAGTAGATTAGTGGGGGTAAGTGGCTTCGGATATATTTATGGCCTGGAGCCCTACGATATGGCTTAACGACTGCTACTTAATGTTTACAAACGTGCCCTCCGAAGCACAAAAGCGCTCAATGTTGCTTAACTCTGGATCGACGCATGCTGCCTCATTATAGGCTCTTTAATGCAACAGACCTCAACACCTCAATGTAAAATACACAAAGACAAGAACACACATGCTTGTGTTCTTGTCGACCCGACCAAAAACAGAATTTAAAACTCATCATTAAGAGGAAATGCTACGGGTCATTTTTCCATACAAACGTTCTCGACTAATCCCTCGCTGGTTTTTGACTCTAGATCAATAATTTTTTCACACAAGAATAATATCATCATTATCTATGTCGGTACGTTTTGATTTTTTTGATATTTTTGTTTTCAAAAGTTTTAGGCTACTTCAAACAGCGCTTAAAACGGCCAAATAAATATGCCGCAAACTACGCCTAGTACACAAATTGTATAATAATTAGCACAAAAAGCTAAACGGTCCGACACAGAATATCTCCTTCCCATTTAATTTACAAAATTTCGTTAAGATTGCTTTAGTTTTGGCGGGGGGATTAGTCGAGAACGGAACCTCGATTTTGATGATTTTTGCCTCGGGTTTTTACACGCAGCTGCAGTTGTCTCTATCGCACTGACATACACGCCGCTCGCAAGCGCGACAGAGATATTGAGTGAAAAAATCCCAAATTTGAAAAAGGGTTCGCGTGGTATTTCCTCTTAAAACTTCAGGCTAGCTGGGAATCGAACCCAATACCCTTTGAATCAGTCTAGTAAGCATTACGTGCGGGTCGTAAATACCGCCTATAACAGGAACATGAAAGCGACAATTTTTCAGATAATCATCGAAAACCGATTCACAGAGACGGCTTATCTGCAGACGGGAAAAATAAAATTAAACAAACCGGCGCTACGGGTGTTGAAAGGGTGCCAATAAATCTCTCAGCGAATTGTCTTTTATGTAAGTATTTATTCGATATAGTTACTGTGGACGCCTTTATTCAGATTTGTTCTTTTAAATGTCGCTGGTGAGCTATCACTTAAATTCAAGGGACACACACAGCTAAAGAGACAGAGTTAACCTAAATGTACGAATGAAAAATCATGAATCACCGATACGTTAAAATTAAAGTTATATATCCTATATAATCTAGCATATTAAGCATATAATCGTCTATCCTGGGAATCGAAATGAACCGGGGCCCTTCTTCTCGTTTCTTCTTGAAGACCTGAAGATTTGAAAACACCCATTTTTGGGGCCGAAGTTTCAAACACCATTCTAAATTGGCAAGAGCATTGGGATTTTAGAGGTTGAAATTTCGAAAGAGTTGCAATATCGGGGTTATCTGGCGAAGAAAGCGAAGCTAAACTCTCCTCCAGAAAGCTGGGTATACTCAACACGGCAACCCAATATTTTACGTTGAACCAGCTTCTGCTGCTCTACAAGGCACAAGTATAACACATGGAGAACAGCTCTCAGCTCTGTGATAATAAAATTTAGCCAAAACCTTCGAATTGTCAATGATCTCAATCAGACAGACAGGCTCAAGGAACTGAAGTTTTGGACTGACATAGTCTCTGTTTTCGCCTCTCTAAATCTTTACAGAGGTAACCCTCAAACCCAGCAACGAATCCGCAGCCCTTTTGATGACGCATCCATAGGTGATTTTAACAAAGAAACAACTCGTAATACATTTCAAATCATCCTGTCGATCAATAATCATCTTAAGGATAAATAAATTTCCGCAAAACCGTTTAAAAGCCCCAAATTTCCTTTTAAACCTTCTTCTGTCATCATAGCAAAACCCAAGGTGGAATTGAAAAACAATCCTTTCCATTTCATGGAAGGATGGCCCTTACGAGGGTTTAATCGAGACTATTAGACCTTCGTCAAAACGTAGCACCATGGAGACCGGAGCAAATCAACTCCGGCTCGATTCAAAGTAAATTGAAGTTTTATGTCGCGCCTACGCTGTTAGCGTTCAATCGGTTACCTTATATTCAAGTTCTTTCACCGAAGGGGTGGAATTAACGAACGATTAATTAATGACTCGCGTTTCTGTCTACTTGTCTGTGTTTGTACTCTTGGAGATTTTCACTTAGTAAAGATAAAATTTATTAAAATAAGAAGTGGATACTCATATAAAGTAAATAAACAAATTTTTATTTCATACAATTCTTGTCTCTCGGGTTCGTCTACGTGGCTGTCGGAAAACAACAAAACGACTTTAAAATTATCCCAAGAGAATCATTAGTGGTATCTGTTCTGTATCTTTTCCCGGGTCCCAAACTATGTCCATCTAAATTGGTTCAGCGGGTTTAGTGTGAAACGGTAGAAGACAGACAGATAGACAGAGCCACTTTTGCATTTATAATATTACAGTAGATTTTGATTTGCAAATCTGTCTTTTGTGTGTCTGTTTTGTCTATCTGGTTACTAGTAACATAACAGTAATGACTCCAATAACTAACAACAAAATTTGCATTGATAAATTGGATCAAACCTAGATTCGAAGATCTTGTCGGCATATTGAATTATCTTTCCATTTAGTTTCGCCGTCGAACTTGGGGTCACTCAATTTACACTTGGCCCAATTCCTCTAACTTCGTAACGGACTTTGACATAATAATAATAGTATGATAATAATCCGCACGAGGATTTGCTTACGTTTGGCATCGATAAACAATTGAGAAAATATTAATAAATCATTATTATGTATACATCGACTCATCATGAAGGAGTTCCCTCAATCTCACGTGGGAACTACGTCAGAACGTCAGAACTGGACTTTGATAAAAATTAGACCAATCTAAGAGAGACTGTCAAGTAAAGAAAAAAAACTAAGTCAGTTTATAAATTCAGAGCTATTTGGTAACAAATATAAGAAAAATAACCAAATTGTGAACGTTCTTTTTTGAAGCCGGTTGAAATCATCTAAAATAATGTCTGGAATCCCAGGGGCTTTCATAATATTGTCATTTTTGGTATCAATAATCTCGTAGAGACCAAAATATATTTCATAGATTTATTCTCCGCCTACTTACTAAAATCATGGAGCAGATTTAGACCACACTTGAATATTTTTACTTATATTTATAAATCATTGCGTACGATACTTTTCTTCTCAGAAAATTCATCTGTTCCCGCGGGATACGAGATCCAAATAAGTATGGAGCTTCTTTGAGGCAGTTATTAACATATTGTCAGCTTTCCGTTCCTATTGCTATAAATGGAGGTACAATGGAGTAACCATTAAATAAAGTGAACATGAAATGTATAGAATGCCTGTCAAAAATGAGTAGCAATTATTTCAACTCGCACGCGAAACCAAGGCGAAGGTAGTATAGGTACATGAGAGCGGGTTACTAATAGTCACCGATTGTCAGTACAGATTTTCAAATACAGATCATCATTATCATCATCATCACAACCCATAACTGTCCCACTGCTGGGCACGGGTCTCCTCTCACAATGAGAGGGGTATAAGCCATAGTCCACCACGCTGGCCAAGTGCGGATTGGTGGACTTCACACACCTTTGAGAACATTATGGAGAACTCTTAGGTGTGCAGGTGTCCTCACGATGTTTTCCTTCACCGAAGCAAGTGATAATTAAATATTAATACGCACATAATTTTTGAAAATTAGTGGTGCGTGCGGGGTTTGAACCCGGAGCCTCCGATTCGGCAGTCCAACGTTCAACCACACGGCTATCACTGCTTATGTATTATCTGTATGTCTACTGTGTCTTAATATAGATGAGACCGCCACATTGGCAAATGTACCCCCCAGCCAAGTAAATCGTTGATGGAGTTTTCCCCCCGCCTGTGACTAAAACGATGATGCAGATCTATCTTAACGTGGCTAACACCGCACGCAAGAAACTGGTGTACGAGTATTTGTGTGGAATCCACACGAAAAAACTTATTAACTTCTTCTTGAAAAGGTCCAAAAGGTTTTTCTTAGGTATATTTTGAAGCGCAAGTTTGGATACTATTCTTATCTTTATCCTACCAAATTCCTTCTGGGCTCTTTAGGATATAATTCTCTGGAGGTGCGGAGGAAATTTTTACAGCTGACTGCGGCATCTAAGATATTCGGAGGAAGGATTGACGCCCCTGACTTTGTGAGTTATGTCGTCTTTCTGTTCTCTTCTGGAGACGTACATGGGTACGTAGTGTGTATTTGTTTTCGGATGGAAGACATATTTATTGTCTACTATGCTTGGAGTTCTGTGAGCGTGAAGTGTAACTGTTTTTTTCTTTAATTAATGTAACTGGTGAAACCGTATTAATGAAGACACCATTTTCCAACCTTGAGAATGTCTCCCTGTTATGAGTCCAACATTTTCATAGACGAAAGACCAAGCACCAGCTAGTGTAATATAAAGCAGAAATTCTTGCCAAACGACATAAATTCTGCATATATATTATTTTCCACAATTTGTATACTCCTGACCTATATCTGAGGACCGCACTGAACGAAATCCCAGGACAAGAATGCTTTCAAATTTTAATCAACAATTACTTATTGTCTGAGTATTCAAATGAGAAAAGAACATTAATTAAAAACATAAAACAAATGTTCTCGTATAAAAATACACTCCAAGAATAAATAATATTTATTCAGAATTTCTAAACATGATTTATTGTTAGATCACAATTTATTCTTGGAACGATAAAAATACAAGAATGAACCGAAGAGGAAATTTTATGAAACAGCGAAGTTTGTTGGGGTAGTCTTTGATAAGAAATTTCCTTTGTGATATAACGGAAGCTACAAAAAATCAATGAAAATGTGACAATTCAGTTGTTTTCGATCATAAAAGAAGAAAATATTGAAGAACTTGCTCTAATTTAGCTCATAGAAAATATTTGAACCGTATACAATTGCAGGGTTTCTGTACAAGGAGCATTAAAGCAATTTCGTATCTTATTAATTTAATGTAATGAAAAATAAAATTCCTGAAGTTTCTGCCCCAACATACGTAATTACATACCCAGAAACAATTATAGGTACTTAGATATTGTATATAATATGTAGGTAGATATGACTTATCTCAAAATATTTTCAACGTGCTTGAATCTTCTTCCAAATTCATTTTTAATTTCTAAATAATGTGGTAAATGTAAACGTTAACACACTCGTATGAGTGTATATCCCCGCACTAGGATTCCTTGTGTTGCGCGTGGCATGGACAACTCAATTTACACATCACTAACAACCATGACCCGAATTAGATCACTAAAACGTCACAATGTAACAAACATACATAAGCTGTTAAACATTACCCCTCTTTGCGTCACACAGTCGGCCTGGATACGCCACAAAGAAAACATTACGTCCTCCACATCTTGTGTGGGGTTTGGAATCACCGTCTCGATTCAAGTCCTCTTCAGCGAGCCTTGAAAATGAAAGCCTTGCTCTGTAGACAGAAAGGCTTCTGTCACGAACTGCGGATAGTAGAATAAACCTTCTGAAGTTTTCAAGTGGTAGTCGACAGTTTGCGCTGTCATCCAGCTCTAACCGAGTGCTGAGGTGTTATCGCTGCACCGACTCGTTTTATACAACTTTAACAATACAAAAAATCGACTTCAACATCGACAAGTAATTAAATCAGAGAATCGTCAAGGTAGTTGAAGTCAATTAAAACGTCAATATAAACGTCGTCAATAAAACGGATAAATTAAAAATGGGACTACATGACAGCTTTCTAATACAAAAAAAAACGGTTCACAAAATTAAATGATGGAGAAATCGCTGGACAAAAAAAATATTGGCGTGGTACATAGAACCTCCTATTTTTTTAGTCGGTCAAAAAGTCGTCATTTGCTCGATCCGTACTGGAGCAGCGTGGTGGAGTATACTGTAGGCCTCCTCAGGTATGAGGACCCGTGACCTGAGAGACCCGTGCTCAGTAGTGGGCCATCAATGGATTCCATATTCCTAGACCTTACCTACCTACAGACCTACAGTCTCTTGAACGATAATGGGAGACACTTGAAATTTTAACAGAGTATATTATTACAAAAAGGACTAAAAATGGGTTTAAAATTAAGGGAGGTCCTCATACAAGAAAGAGTTTATTGCCAGCTTATTGAAACCGAAATAGATAGACATTTCACATTTTCAGAAACAGTTGACCCCTCTTCAACTTTTGTACTTAAACTCTGTCAGGCGTACATTTAACTCCTGGCCGCAGCCGACGGCGGCGGCTCGACGTTCCTCGACTCGGTCGATCAGTTACGATTGACACATTAGGGCTATGAGCGCGTCGCATTTCGTAGACGTATCGATTGGTGGCCCTGAGACGTTCTTAATGTAACAACTGTACATATATCGACGCAAAAAAGCTGATGCAACTGTGTTCAATCAATAATAAATTAATAGTTAGAATAATTATATCTAATTGCCATAAAAATGCATTTTGTTCGGAACTAAAGCAATGTAAATAAGTTCCAATCCGTAGAGTAAAAGGAAGTAGTAGTTCAGCTTGCAAGATTAGACCAGATCTTTCATACAAACGTTGCAAAAAGGTTTATTGGTTCTGTTTTCTCTTGGTTTTTCCTCCCTATCTCTTTTCAGTTGTGTGCAATTACACAAATTTTGTACTTGTAGTCAGCCATCAAAAACAGGGACCCAGCGCCATATTCTAGCACTTTATCCAATAGACTGCATTAGTGATGCAGTCTACTGGATGGGACTGGGAATTAAGGGCAGCCCTTACACCCCAAAAACGAAAATGCCATAGATGCAAAGTTTTCCTTATCTGCTATTTCTTCCTGGTAAAACTATTTCCATGTTGGTTTCTGTAACCATTTTTTCAGCTACGATACCTCATTGTAAACACATTACATGGCCAATATGGGCCATTTAACATCCATCATAATTTTATCCCCAACAATGGCTTTATCGTGGGCGCTATCGCCGGCGTGTTTTGGACGTTTATTCGCAAAACTACGGTTTACGACTCCAGTCGTTAACGATGATTTACTGGGTCCCACCCTTTTGTTATCGCGATCTAGTTAAACACCAAGTTTTTAACAATAAAATTCTTGTAAAACGTCAAGATTACAATTTCTGAACGTTTCGTTGATCCTCGTTATTTAAGCTAAGAAGGTAGTTTTTACTGTTACGTGCAAAAAACATTGTTGCAAATTATGTTCTACCGGTTCTGCGGTGGACGTTATCGTATCCATCGCTTTTGAACATCCGGACGGAGGACACGCTTTGTATAGTAATTTATTCTGTGTATCGCTAAAGACTAGAACAATTTTTCCATGTGCTGTTCGTTTAGGTGGGTAGGTGTCTTTAGGTCAAGACGGAATGAGCTTCTACTAAATAAGTGTAATAAAAAGGCCATTCCCCTTACCACTCTACTCCACTCCATTCCAATTACCTTCAGATGGAATTGTAGTAAAGTAATACTTACGTATGTATAAAGAGTATTTTTCGCAAACAAGAGACCCATGCCCTGTGAGTGGTCGATTAATAGGTTTAAGCTATGACATTTTCTCTTGTTACGATGTAAAGTTATAAATAATAGTAAGTAAGTTATGAAGGCAGGTTTGGCAGACCAAGTTTTTTTGTAAATAGCTAAGCAAGCAAGCGAGCAGACGATCCACCTGATAGTAATTGGTCACCTTCACCCCAGACATTATAGACACTAAGGGTATCTGCCATATCACCTACCGTGTCACCTATTGCTGTTACCCATGCCTATCATGGGTATCAAGGGACCGAAGTACTGCCAGCGAACAAGTAAAGGATCTACATTTCTACTGACTCTCCGACGCTGCGGCGAAACAATTAAAAAATACTGTCGATTTTAAACAACTCTCTTGTATTGTATTACTTCTTCATCAAATTGTCCTTTGCCCAAGCTTGTTATGATTAATTACAACTCGAATGCCTTTCGCGAAATTGAAGATTGCAGGTTTTTAATATTGTCATGAGCAAGAGAATGAGTTTATCATTGTTCTTTTAATGAAGTTTATGATGCGAGCGAGATAGTTAACGACCATGATAAAGTGTCCACCCTCAGTATTCTTGGCCTATAAGAAAAATAAAAGCAACATTAAATTTCCAAATAACATTAACTTGAGCGTGCGTTTAAATGTGTGTTTTATAGGCTACGATTTGATTGTCATACATTAATTTGTGAATCTGTTAATTGATTCTGAAGAAGCCCTCTAAGTTTACGATGTGAAGTTCTTATTAAATGCAAACATTTAAATTCTATTGAGCTGCAGAAATTCAAGTAAAACTTTTCTTTATGCGAAAACTTTACAAGAAAAAACGCTTCACTTATTAACATACATTATCATAATCGGGAAATTTATTCGGAACCTTATTAAACGCGCAAGTAAAATTTGTGTTTGAACAGATTCAACAAGGAAAATCAAAATTTGTTTATATTGGAAATTGGTTTGCCTAACAAAGGTCACTTCAAGGTCTGTCACTTGAAGGTCTGACGCCTTAAAAAATAGGGTGAGGCTGTGTCGGGCACATAGCCGTTGATTTAACGTGAAACTTCTAATTAAGCAAGTCGCTATCCGTTCAAGAGAGACTGATTGGCACAAATATCCAAAATAAATCTTATTTTTCATTTAATCTTTCTCAAAGTACTGTCGTATTCAATTTCAATTTTTTTTATGGAATTAAGATAGCATGGGAGGATAAACCCTTCAGCTATCACCCAAGACAACTAACCAAGTCAATGGTAGGTCGTATACAATGAAGCTGAAGCGATGGTTTTGGTCAATCAGAACAGTTTCCTTTCCCGACCAAAATTCCTTTGTTGTAGGCATTTATTCGTGCCTTATAAATAATGCGACACACTCATAGCCCCACTTTAGGATTCCCTGTGTCGTGGGCGCCATGGACAACACACGGAGACAAGAACAGAACTAGACTGAGAATAGAAATTTAAACACGGCATTTCCGACTCGCTGGGAATCGAACCCAGGAGCCTTTGTACGGCTGTCCGGCATGGTGACCACTGCGCCATACCGGTCGGCAAGCTATGAGAAGAGTCTTAGAATGTACGACTGGTTTCATAACTTGACATTAATTCCTAATATTATTTTAAGGAAAACAATACTGAAGTAAACATGAATATTATTTTAATTAATTAATGAAACCCACCTGAAGCTGTTTTCTCAAATAATCGGGCGCCTGTTATATTCCAAACCAATTTATTTGCGTCTATCTGGAACAAAGAAAAATGGCTTTTAATAAGTAATTGGTTACTTTTAACAAGCAGGACAGAAATAACACATTATTATTCGAAGGCAATAATTAACAAGCAAACCCTTATAATAACAGCAACACCTTTAGTTACAGTTCAGAACCCTGACAGGATCGCTGCTCTGCACAACCTCAACGTAACGAAACGTAATTTGATCTAAAGGTATTGAGTTTCAATCAATCTACGCACTCTATAACACTCATTCATTTCCTCCGCAGGGAAACCACTCTATGAAATAAAAAAAGTTTCAACAATAATCTTTCTGTACGAGTGTTTGAGAACAACAACGGAAATGAGAAAGCGTTAGCTGGCGGGTTTTTCAACACATTTTCTTGAGGTGTTTTCGAAAACTTGAGAAAATGTTTTTCCCTTGCAATAATTCTGCACAATACATTTTGAGGTGGGAATGAGTTGAAATGTAATGTTCTAGGTCATTGACGTATTACTAGGTGCATAGAATTGAATAGGCGCTCATAGCCCGGCTTGCGTCGATCTTAAGTGATCGACAAGGTTAAGCAACAGCGGGCGCGGTCGGTAGTTGGATGGGTGACCGCTAGTGGCAAAATTTCTTGAGCGCTTCCGTGCTTCGGAGGTCACGTAAAGCCGTCGGTCCGGTTGTTACCATTTGATAGCAGTCGTTAAGCCATGTCGGATACCTTCGGGCGGCTTAAAAATTTCCGACACTTGGGTTGGCCAATAACCCCTCCACCAATACGCACTGGAGCAGCGTGGTGGAGTATGCTCTAGGCCTCCTCAGGTATGAGGAGGGACCCGTGCACAGTAGTGGGCCATCAATGGGTTGACGCAATTAAATTTATATTGTACGCAGTTTGACGACCCGTATGACGCAATGATTACGTAACCGGACTGCCGTTCAAAAGGTCCTGGGTTCGATTCCCAAGGAGGCGGAAATTTGAATTATGACGAGTGACGTGTTATTTGTGCTTCCCAAGCTATCTCCGAGACACAGGGAATCCTAGTGCGGGGAAGCCTAGTGTGTTAGCGTTCATTTTGTTATTATGACTTTCCGTTATATTGCATCTAGATCTGGAATCAGGAGGTTATCGCTTGACCAATTTATAGCTGAGGTACCCTGTTTGAGCTTATTGGATCGGTCTCAATAAATAAGTTGACTTTTTAAAGGATTTTCTTAGTCGGGAGTTTCTGAAACCCGCCCGCCCGCACGCTTCGCACTTAGGTACTTGTGTTTACACAAGACTTGAACCTCATCATTCAAGTTAAATGCCCTCTTGAAGATCTCTTAATTTCTTCACTTCAAAGCAAGTAAATATCATTTTTTTATCGAAATGTATTCAGAACTTGTGTTAAAAGATCCAATTTGTGTCAATAGATCCAATTTACAAAATACAATCCTAGACACTTAAACTAGGCTACTTTGCTTTAAAGCAATTAGCAAGCAGTAAAGCAATTAAATATTTTAAGCAGTTTTTTAACTGTCACATTTGAATATTAATTTGATAAGTTGATTTAAATTTTGGTTCATCGCGTCAAACCTAAAAATGCAGGGTCGGTAGCTTAGTTTTGATTTCGAATAGGTATACCTATTTTTATATTAAAAATATCGAACTGTAACGAATTGAGTTACGACTGTGTTACTTATTCGAAATTTAAATAAAAACAGTTGACATTCGAATTTATTACACAACAATACGTACCCTTAATGCTTTTATTTTATTATGTAAATAAAGGTAAATGTGTGTCGTTTTGTAGGTATTTATTTAAGGAAACGAAGTTTTATTTATTCGCACTTAAAAGCTTCAACATTTTCACGTAAGCAAGCATAATGGCGGATTATACGGGTGTTTCGCTTTGATTTACCTTAAACCTTATTAGAATGGAGTAAGAGTGAAATTGAGATATGCACTATAGCATCGCAAATCAAAGTTACGTATGTAGGTATATTTTCTCGTTGTTTCTGCTTTTCAGAATATTTTAAGTTTAACTTTTTAGAACGTATATTGATATTAGTGCAAATAAGACTGTTATGCTTACCTATTAGTGTGTTGTATTTCGAAAACTATTATTATTTGACTACCCGGATGGCGCAACGGTTAACATTCCGGATCGCCGTTCCAAAGGTTCTGGGTTCGAATCCCATCGAGGCGGAAATTTAACTGTTGGCATGGAATCGAAATCAGTTCTGACCGCCCCAACACGCCAATATTATATTGATATAAAGACCATAATTGTAAGACAACCCCGTAGCCTAGTTGGTAGTGACCTTGCTTCGATTCCCGGCCGGAGCAATTTGTCCTGGGGGCATGTGTTATTTGTGTTGTTAATAATGTCAATTCCGCCTGCGACTGTGTCGCGAATCCTAGTGAGGGGGTATGAGTTTGTTAGTTCATTTATATTACGTCTGTGAGAAAATATCTATCCGGTGATATACAACTCACTAAACCAGTACCTACACAGTCAAATAGGTCACAATTTATGATCAATTTGTAACTTCGTACTAAGCACTCAGACAAATCCATTTTGATCCTTTTATCGACCCAAAACTTTACAATAGACACAATACAACTTTTAGTAACGTTAGCTCATTGTTATCGGATTATTTATCTGTACCAATGTGTTATATTTATTATCTACTAGTCTATACATATAATAAATCTGTAGGTAATTGATCTTTGTCTGTGTGTACATGGAAGATATAATATGGCAAAAACCATTACTCCCCCAGTAATGATTAACTTTACTGGGGGATAATAAATGTTTGTTCTCGGGTCGTCGGTGTTCGGGATATATGTTATTAGTGTTGTCCATGCCACCCGTAACACAGGGAATCCTAGTGCGGGGGAATGAGTGTGTACCTAAACGTTTAACAAATCTTACCATACAAAATATTTATACCTATTTACGTAAATCATAGTGATCATAATACTCAAAACGTTTTGTAATATCTAAATTTTTCATTAACTCCAAATTGTTTATGTCAATAGCCGACAAACGATGACAATTATTGAGGATTTATAACGATTTAAAGTTATTCAACAAACATTCTCCCTTAGATCTTCAGTACTTATTATGTAGTTAAACGTTTTGTAAACTTGCTGATTATGTACATGTTTAAAGTGAGAAGAATTGAATTTTTAGTATCCTTACTCATACACATGTACAAAATTACTTATAGAAAGTCAAGCAAAACTTTTGGCATTACGTCACGTATCATAAAATGATTAATTTACTGTTTCACGAACGGGTCAAGCTATACTGGGCGTTAATAATTGAGAACGTGCGTGACTGGACAACTTTTAAAAAAGTGTACAGTCAGCAAGAAAAAGGTAAATTATCACGAAACGTAACGATGTGTTGAGAGCTCGTGAAATTATTAGCAACTTCTAAATCATTGTTAAATGTTTTGAAAGTTATAGTAGGTACATATTGTGGTTTCATCGCAAATAATCATCGGCTATTAGCCCAAAGTCAACCTAAGTTCTAGTGACGAGTTTAGAATAAACTCCAAAAACGAATTAAAGTTTTGGATATACTAGACAACTCCCATATAAGCACTCGACTGAAGTTGAAGCAGCGAATGGTATGCCATATTCTCCAAAAAATGAAAACTGATGAAAAAGAAAGGACTTCGAATGGTGTTGAAGCTCAAAATCATAGCATTCTAAGTAAACATCTATGAACAAGCAGACGAGCCTCCCAAACAAAAACTGGTCACCCTCGTAACATCAAACACATCACCATCACCAATCAATAAAGAAGCAGGGGAATGCCATCATTACCACTGACTAAAAACAATTTTAAGGCATACTGCCTGGAATGCCATTCTATAAAACTGAATTCGGACCTGCCGGCTATTTTAATCCTACCAACAAACAACCTTAAATTGTCGTTTCCGTGACACACATACAGCAAACTAACGGGAGTCGTTTCGATTAAGGAAGAAACAATCCTCTGTCTTGTTTTCGGCGTTTATATTTTATACTAGCGACCCGCCCTCGCTTCGCTTCGGGAAACTTATTATCAAGTGCTATGGTTCTTTAAGAGATGGCGCTAGGCGTTCTTATTCTTTAAGTTAGGAAGGTTGACCTAGATGGCGCTGTGCTTAAAACTCGAAGAAATCCCATACAAACTTTCAACCTTTATTTCAACTTCTTCATACAGACAGACAGACAGAGTTACTTTCGCATTTATAATATTAGTAGGGATGAAACAAACTGCCAGCAAGAAGATCCTTATCCATATAATATGACCCTTCTTAAATTACATGGCGTATATTTCAGCCCATGGACCTTCAATTCCGTTCTGTGGGGTGAAAAAAGTAATGACAGGAACCATCATTTATCGACTATTACTAAGGTCCAACAGGACGCAGTCAGCGGTGATTTGAAGCGCCATTTCCTTCGGAGCTCAGCCCATTGGGATCGAAAAGCCAAGGATCAGTCTTTATTGGTCGATTTAATAGAACATTACTTTTATTTGCGAAGATTTTATTGAATCCTGTTCGTTTGTCTAAGGTGTTCGTTAAATGTTTTGGAATCGCAGAATCAATTTTATTTGCTATGGAAATTTTCCTACCTGTTTATTAATTTTACGGATGTTTACTCGGAAATTGAAAAAATTCGTTGCGAAATTAGTTTATCGTCCATTTGTGTGCGGTCTTTTTTCAGAAATCAGTAAAATTATTTGTGGTTGATGGTGGCACCGATACATTCATCATCATCATCATCATCACAACCCATAACTGTCCCACTGCTGGACACGGGTCTCCTCTCACAGTGTGAGGGGTATAGGCCATAGTCCACCACGCTGGCCAAGTGCGGATTGGTGGACCGATACATTGCCAACCAAGAAATAAAGAAGATGTAAGAAAGCCGAAACACGGTAAGTCGTTTAGCGGCCAACCAAAAAAGAGTGTAGTCAAGCCAGCTGGACTTTAGCCCTACCAAACCTAGAGTACCTTCGGGATTAAACTGGATGGTGCAGATTCAAGCGCCCTCTGAAAAGATAATGACAGATAACAGTAAAGGAAAGGACAGTAATAACTGTAAAGGAATATAGGCTGAAAGCAAATTTAAGTTAATTTTATGATAATTATATCCAGTTTCAATTTTCCTACTCATTTCATATTTACTAACTTCAAACGTGAGCTCACAATCACTTTGGCCTGAATTTTTTCGGCGACGAATTTTAGCATTTTAGTGGATGAGAATACTTGGCCTGTTTTCTCAATTTTGCTCGCGGCGCAGGTTTAAACGTCGTTTTAGTTAGTGCTAAGTACTAAATTACTTTCGCAGCGATGTGAATTGTCATTCACACATTTCACGTTGAGATAATTATTGTTTTTAATGTAACAACAACAGACTCTTTTCAACAGTGCAGCACGCGTGTTCGAGCACTAACCATGACTTCAACCTTTTTTATAAGTTGCGTCTAGGATTCGATCCTAACCTTGTTCGTTTCATTTTACTATCGCATCATTTTACTATCAACGTTCGATGAAATACTTGCAATTAATATTAACATAAAAATTAGTAAGTTATTCATTAATGAATTAATGCAGTTTTTTATTCAGTTCGCGGAAGAAAAACGTCGTAACTTAATTCAAAGATACTCGTGTTTAAATGAGTGTCCAATACTTTTTCACGAACTAGGTTAGTTGTTTTATTTCAACCTTTTCTTAACTCTCCTCTCCTACAATTATTCTGACTTTAAATAAAGTTTTCTCGCAGTTCCAGCCTTGTTCTGTTAAGGCGTCCTTGCAAATGAATGAACTTATATTTTACAAATTCGTATTTCCTTTGAAAACATCTTATGTTTGTTTATAACTTCACAAAGATCTGTTTGTATTCTGACTCAAGAATTCCCTAATGATATCAAAAATTTGCAGAATTATATTCTGTTGCATATGTTTCAAGTAATTTTTTGCTTATTATTTTAGCAATGTGTTCAACCGTGAGAGTAGGTACTTTTAGTTTATGTTAAATGCAAAAAATGACGTTTATAAGTGTATTCAAAATACCTCCGTGAAATAAATGATTTTAGTTTGAGTTTGAGAGTTTATAACTAGAGCCTTTGACCGCGGCTTCACCCGCGTGGAATTTGGTCTGTAAAAAGTATCATATATTACTTGTAATACCTCCAAGAATATCTGTACAAAGTTTCATGGATGTTTTGGCGTGAAAGCGTAAAAAACTTGAAAAGTTTTCAACAAGTAGTCACAAATGAGCCCTATATACCGAAGCCGCCGACATGTGTCGCTAACATAGTCCGACGTCGCGACGGCCTTAATTGAGGGCCTTATTAATAAACAATTATCTTAAAAAAACCGACTTCAAAAATCGTTAATTTTACATCAACGTAGTTAAAGTCAAGAATAACTCAAAAACTACTCGTAGGACCACACAACAAGCACCAGCTTTCGAATATAAAAAGAATCATCAAAATCGTTGCATCCAGTAAAAAGTTATGACGAAACACATGAAAAAAACAGTCGAATGGGGAACCTTCCCCTTTTCCTCCTTTTTTTGAAGTCGGTTATGTCGGCGACATCTACCGGCACGTGCTACCCGCCGACGTCACATTTGACATTCCCGACGACAACCGAGGACCACGTCGCAACGATCAAAGCGAGTAGTAATTGTGCTACGAATTGTAGTGATATTGAAATTGTTTGCTATTGGGGCGATTTGCGGCCTACAGCCTACAGCTGTAGTGACGACTCAATCACTTACTGCCTATGTTAAAGATCTCGTATCGCCGACTTAATTATACCATCGACAAAGTTGTACGGCAAAGCTTTTTAAACGATGTGCTGAGGAGTTTCCTCTGCCATTACTTCTCCTCCACTTTAAAGTATTCTAAAGCACCTTTGCAAAACGCTGGTAGAATCACAAAACGACGAGCATAAATGTATCAGTGACACCTATATGAATAGATAATTTTTGAATTTTAATTTTGACATTCAATGATTTGAAACAGCCGACAATGCCATCAACTGTTGCCGACTAATGTTGGCAGGTCCACTTTAGCATGTAGGCACTATAACAAACATCAATCCACCTTTGAACAGAGCCGATTTATTTACGTCTGTATTTCATTTCCGATACACCGTGTTACGTGTGATTTAAATTTTACTCGTATATTGGTATATTTATACATATCGGATACAGAATATCGAGCTGGCAATATTACCGTTCCATTACGTACAAAGCGCGGCGGAACACTGAATAACGTGTTCGATCATTTGCTTACAAAGTGGCTGAGAGCGCACAGCTGCTTCCAGTTTATTATAATTTCAATAACATCTTGAAGTGTTTTGACACTTATCTTTGTAACAAATATGCAGCCTTAAGAGGAAATACCACGCGAACCCTTTTTCAAATTTGGGATTTTTTCACTCAATATCTCTGTCGCGCTTGCGAGCGGCGTGTATGTCAGTGCGATAGGGACAACTGCAGCTCCGTGTAAAAACCCGAGGCAAAAATCATCAAAATCGAGTTCCGTTCTCGACTAATCCCCCCGCCAAAACTAAAGCAATCTTAACGAAATTTTGGAAATTGAATGGGAAGGAGATATTCTGTGTCGGAGCGTTTAGCTTTTTGTGCTAATTATTATACAATTTGTGTACTAGGCGTTTGTTTGTGGCATATTTATTTGGCCGTTTTAAGCGCTGTTTGAAGTAGCCTAAAACTTTTGAAAACAAAAATATCAAAAAAATCAAAACGTACCGACATAGATAATGATGATATTATTCTTGTGTGAAAAAATTATTGATCTAGAGTCAAAAACCAGCGAGGGATTAGTCGAGAACGTTTGTATGGAAAAATGACCCGTAGCATTTCCTCTTAAGGCGCAGTGATAAAAGGCAATAATTGAGTTTTAGAATGGATTTAGTGGATGTTTTGGCGTTAAGTTGAATTGAAGTGTCCACATTAACTACTTTCAAAACCTAATCTTTCCACTATGGTGCTCCAGTGTTTATTAGGAGGGGTTGGTGGCCAACCTAAGTGTCGGAAGTTTTTATGCCACGCAAGATCTCTGAAATAACATAACGATAAGCATCGCGCGACGGCTTAATGTGCCATGTGAAATTTTTGACAGTAGCGGTCAACCATACCTTACCCGACTTCACTCACTTATCATCACTCATCATGATCACTTAGGGTCAACACAAGCCGTCGAACTATGGGTGCTTAACCTACCATCAAAACCCTCGAAAGTAAATTGGGTGGTACTTAACCATGCGACCTTCAACAGAACTGTTGCAAAGTAGGGTAATAAATTAATTATGTGTTTTTCATTCTACAATAGGTAGTAAACAACTTAATTGCCTGAATGATCATGTAATCCAGTGTAGTAAAACTCTCCCCTTTAGTAACTTCAGAATGAGTTATATAATTCCTTTGAACTTTGAATATTAATAGTGTTTTCTTTTACTTATATGAACAGCGAAACAAGTCGCGAACGTTACTTTGTAAAGCTAAAATAAACACAGCCATTTGCAAGTTTTTGCTTACATTTCTAATGACATTTCTTTGAAGTCCGCAGCTAATAAAATGCTTAGTAGTTCTGTTAGAAGGTAAGTACGCTAACTTGTGTATTTTTCAACTTTTTCACAGCATTATAAATTAAGTCTCACGATGCTTGGTAAACATAATAAGCTGTCAGAGGGAACGTTTGTATAGGTATACAATCTTATAAATCTAACGGGCAGTTGTTTGCCGCTAATTAGTTTATAAGCGGTATTAAGAATCGTTTGTATTGTTGGTCACACTTCTTATTATCATTCTAAATATAGTAGGTATCCCTTCACCCTGTACCCTGTATATTTTGAGTGCAATTGCCTGCGACGGCGTTCCTGCCTACGTATGACGTGGGAGGCTTAGTGAATAGATCGAATAGACGTTTACTAAGCTAGAGCGCTCAACATCAAGGACTTCATCGCCACTTACCATCAGATGAGATTCTTATCTATTCAGATTCCTCTAATTGAAAATGTAAAGCTCTATTTATAGCACCTGAGTTACACCTACATTATTTATTATCTCTGTCGACATTAAAACGATTACAAGTAAATCAAATCAGATTATAAAATTAATATAAAATCGACCAACACCCAACGCTGTTGCGTAATCTTTAATTTTGTTACGTCATTGTTTTCCTACAGCAAAAAGGTCGTGTATTTGTTTTGAAAAGTCATACAACTGAGGGTTATTTAATTTGCAAGGGCTCCCATATTTGATTCGAATATAATCCTTTGAGGGTATTTGTTTGACCACCGAAACCGTTATTCCGGTAATAAAATACCGTTGAACATATAAATTATTAAGCTTTTTGTAATGTATTTACAAAAATGTAACTCGGTCTGACATGTCAACTGAAGCGTTTTATTCAAGGGTACTTCACAATTCAGTGAAAGTAAAATAATGTTTTGTTTTGCGCACAAAACATTATTAATATTGCGTCAATCTTTACATTGACTTATGTAAAAATGAGGATAGCAAAAATGTGGGAGAAAACGAATTACATATTTAAATTGATTTGAATTTTAAATGGTGATTGAAATGAAAAAGCCTCATAAACCAAAAGAGGATTTTCAACACTGGTCACTTGCAAGGTTGACAATCCTCAAATCAGCCCAATGCGTTTGTACTTTAGGACGCCACAAAGCACCAAACTTACATACATCTACTTTGCGTCGCAGAGTTGGGCATAAAACACGATCGCACCATCAACTATCGGCAAGATGTGTCGAATGGAATACGCAAATTTTGCTTCTTTCCAAAATTGCCACACAAAATGAAAAGGATTGCTACAACCCGTTCGTCTTCATGCGTATAAAATACGAACCCACGTCACTGACAAATGGACGCAATGCTTATTGTCACAAAAACCCATACGGAGGGTACGGCAAAAAATTGCTCGGCCCGATTTGGCTGGAAATGTTTCAGCGAAAGAAACCTATTACGTCATCTGACCGCACTTTCGTAGATAGAAATCTTAGAGCCGTGAAAAATTCCCGCTGCCGAATGTCCTCGCCTGTGTTGCGACATATTTGTGATATATATTTTAATGGAATTAAAATATCAAACGTCGTCCATGATAACTGTGGCCGACCCAAAACAAGACTCAAATCGGAACCAGGATGATTAGTCCAATTAGCAGACGGTTTTGGAACCTTATTTGGATAGTCCGTTAGAAGGTATAAGGACTGGGGCAGACTGTTAATGATAGTTAGTCCTGTTAGTTGTTAGTAAAAGTCCAGTTAGTAACTGTTAGTAAGAGTCCCGTTCTAATTCGGTCACAGATATGTTACAAAAGAAATATATTACGTCATCTGACCGCACGGAGAGAGAAATCTCCGCGCCGTGAAAAATTCCCGCTGTCGAATGTCCTCGGGTTTACCGCGAAATATTTATGATATTACAGCTCTGGGTATAATTTGATTCGATTTCTCCTCGACAATCTCCTCTCAAGCGTGTGACGTCGCGCTTCGGGCTCAGGTGGTAAAATCGTTCACTCGCGCTCATGAATTCGGAGAAGTGATGTCTCGATGATGATATTGATTTCCGGTGTCATAACTTCTGTACTTCGATTGAATTTCATGTTTTTCTATCCAATTTATTTATAATCCACGCTTTCAACGATTCATTCTTATCTGAAGTTTCTAGGAGTTAGTATCTCACATTATGAGTACTTTTGTATATTTTATATCAAATATTTCTTTTTTGTAAATGTTAGTATACACATGTCCTAATCAACACATGAAGACAAGAAGACACCCGGACCAAGAACTGAAATTAAAACTTGAGAGGTGTCAAGGGACACCCGGATGGAACGAAGTTAAGTTTTAAGTTATAATTATTTCCCACTGGTAGCGTTATCTATCGTCAGTGACACTAAAGCTAAACCTACAAATCTGAAAATGTCAAGTGTGGCACACTGCTGCCATCTAACAAAAACAACAAAAACTAGTGACAAAACTACGCATTTGCTTATTACAAAAACGCTCCACGAGATGGCGCTGTACACAAAAAGTGTCGTGACAACTTTTCGTAAGAATTAAAAGTGTCGTGACAACTTTTCGTAAGAATTTTTTCCGTCTAGCCCCCTTTCACAACGCACGATAAGGAACTTCGTTCCAAAACCTACTTGTATGATGAAATTTCCACCACGCTGGGAATCGAACTCAGTACAATTCGAACGGCTGTCCGGCTTGGTAAACATTGCTTCATAAGAATCGTCAAGGGACAATGCAAGGTAAAGATTATTCCGAAATAAATTAAAAGTTCCGCCCAGGCCAACCCGCGGGCAACAACTAGTGATATATTTTCAGCCTAGTGTACGATAGTTATAAAAGACAGCCTTTCGTGTTCTTTTTCTCGTGTCATGGAATCCTTTCACAACTAGGTTCTCGTTCCGATCGCTTTGGCGGTGACAATTCAGTTCATTACGAGATCACAGACAATTTTCCGGGTGTTATTGAAAGAAAAATCGAACTGAGCAATGAAAAAGGTTTGATATATCTACTCATTCGGGACAACTTCTGTGTAAATATTATTAGAGTAACCAGTATACTAATCATATACCTCTTCGGTAAGGATAATAATATCAAAATTATTGAGTAATTTATTATTACTGGTAATATTACCTATCCGTGAATTGTTTTGACGAGTCCCGAGTTCTATTCCCAATCGGGGCAGATATTTATGTAACAGATAAATGTTTGTTTGCGCGTCATGGGTGTTAGTGATGTGTTATTTGTGTTGTCCATGCCACCCGAGACACACACACACACGGAATCTGAACTCTGGTATGAAAGTCAATACTTTCCTTATTACATTCCTCTCTCGCCTTTGACTTTCCTTCTACTCTTCTCTTTCTTATCTGACAACTTATCAATGATGCCTTACAAACCACCTCGTAACCGAAATAGTTTATTGTAAAAGTATTTTATTCTTCACATGGATGGAAATCTGACAGAATGTCAAAACATTTGTCTTCCACGACCGTCATCTTTTTGTAGACGGGTTCTGAAACATCCCGTTGTCGCGCACAATTTGCTTCATTATGAGATTTCTTACGGTTTTCCGGGTGTTATTGGGTAGGAAATGGGGTCGGAGTTTTTCTTTGAATACCCCCGGATTTTCTTTGTATGTACTTTGTTCTAAGTCGCATATCTTACTTACTTATTTGACAATCTCACAAACGTGTCTTTTAACTGGGTGATAGTTGAATGGTTATTAAAAACACTTTAATGACACATAAAGGACCTAATTGTAAGATTTTCTCAATTTCTAATGGGCTTGCTCAAAGATCGGTAATAGATATATAACGATTGGAAATAGTGAAGGGATTAAAATGATAAAAAGGAAATGCAATTATTTCAAATCGAGTAAGTATTTGCTTATATAAACTGTTAGGTCGTTTGAAGATGGATCTTCAGAGCTTTAAAAATGTTTACAAAAAAACTATACATGCCTACTCCATTAAGCAATTTCAACATAAATAATAAGGAGAAATACAGATATTTTTTTAATATAAATCAAATCAAAATATCGCAGTTAGTAAATAAACATCTGTATATTGCGATATCTGTATCTATGTAGGTACAGATAGAAAGGAAGGTCCTTTGTGATTACCATAATATGAGTAAAAGTGAGCGCCATATCGTAAAATTATTATGAAGTAAATAAACCGACGTATCAAACATAAATATTTTATCCAAACTCCATCAGAGATGATACTAAATCTCATTTGGTACGCTATTGTCTCCCTCTAAATTGGCTAAATGTAATATTTTAGACAAGTCCTGGATTGAACACAGGAAACAATATCATTTTACTTCGTTATATAAGAGGGAAACACTGGTTCGAGTCATAATACAATTTGTGTCATGTATTTCGTTTCGCTTTCACGTTGTTTACTTTACTTGCGCCTCATTTAGATTCTCCGACGAATATTCGGTCTACTTTTTCGCCGAATATTCGTGCACGAGAACCACCAGGAATACACCTGTTTACGCCATGATTAGACACTCGACGAGGAGAGGCAAGAACGTACGAGTACGACGACGTAACATATGAGTTTGAAAACAGCCTATTCGTGCATCTACGCTATTCCCTGAAAACGGATTAAACGTTGTAAAAAGGTAAAAAAAAATACTTGACTTTTACGTTGTTTAGTTTTACGTAACGGTCATATTTGTTCGGTTCGCCATAACAATGGTTGTAGCAGTTGCATTTCGAACTTTCCAGAATCAATTTTAAACAAAAGTTTAAAATTTGAGACCGCAGAAATATTATTATACTCGTAAAAGCAGATAGACAGGTTATGAATATTTATAACTCATTTCCAAAGTTGGAATTTGAATTGTTATCTTTAAGTCAATTCCTATTCCAGTGCAACATTTTTGTAATAAATAATAATTGACATAATATCTAAGATGAAAAACTTTTTAATAAAGCGAGCAAAATTTTCGTAATTGGATTTTTAGATTCCATTTTAAGTTCCATGGGGAAAAAAGGGCACTGCTCTTTGAAATGTAATAGCATTCAGTGGAATTTGACGTCAAATTTCAGTTGATCCCAAATTAATATTAATATTAAATTCATCATGCTTGCCATAGATAAAGATGAAACAGAATAATAAGAATGAAGCAAAAATATCCCTATAATTTACGTCCATAAATCGATGTTCAGGGAAAAGGTAAAATTAGCAGCAAGTAATCCCCAAACAAAGCCCACAAGTGGTGCTGAAGTCTGAACTGAACACCCACGCAGTTCGCCTGTAGGTACTATTCTATCATGAATAGTGTCGGTAATATCAATCAGCTAAGTTTCCGAGAAAATACTGGTATATTCACTGCACAATACCGAAAGAAATAGCACAATGGCGTTAATCTATTGTTTCTCGGTGTGAAATGGGTAGGTGGTGAGAGGCCTGTTATTTCTATTGAAAGCATTGTAAAGTTCCATTCCTACTTACCAACAAACTTTCATTCGGTAATGTTTTTTCATAATGAAAATAATAATAATTTAAAGGCAATGCCCTAACGCTAAAAGTTAAGGATGAAGAATCGCTCAAGAACAAAAGAAAAATTTTGAACAGACTACAGCTGAAGTATTTTCGGAAACTTTGTTAAATGAAAGTAATTATGATGTTTTTGAACAAAACATAAATTTTGGTAAATTAATACCTGAGGTTATAAGAGTCTATACTGAAAGTTCGGCTTTAACTTTTCAAAAACATTTATGTATGCAATTTTTTTCGTATCACTTGATACATATTTGTAAGGTTTAAATGTTGACTTAAGATAGTTTAAAACCATTTGACAACCAAGTTGGATTTCAACTCACTACAGCACCGATCAAAAAGTTTATACAACGTGATGCGTTTTGGCTATCAGTTAAGAGAATATTTACGAACGAATTATAGAAGAATTAGAAAGATGCTAAGTAACAATGATATCGCACAAAATATCCTTGATCAAGGTCATGAGCAAATAAATTTGGATATATTACTCAACATCAAATCATTAGTAGCAGTAAGAGCTCCGTATCACATAACATTAATAAATTATCTCACAGACATGTAACCTACATTTGAGTACAACATTTTGTCGTATACAATTGTAGATACTTATATCTCTGATACCTATGTAATGCGAATATAGAGTGAACGGGGGTGAAATAGATCCGTACAATTCGATCTAACAGACATTCCGGCTCCGTACCCTTTCTCCTCAGTAATTCCCCTCTTCGTCAACTCATAGTTTTTTGGCAGCGGATTCGCCTTTTATATTGCCACCAATTCGGCAAATATATGTTACATTTCATTGTGCCGTTTCTAAGTTTGAATGAAATTTATTTGAGAACTTCAAAAATAACGACTTCTGTTTTATGCTGTGTGTAAAGTGTGAATACATTCTATGCAAAGTCGGACATCGCAACAAAGACCTATGTGACAAGTTTAGAAAACTTGGTGGTTTAAGAAAGGACATTCAAAATTAAACAAAATTCGTAAGTCTTCTGTTTCAAAAGTCATAATACAAATACTACTAGACAGAATAGTCAGAAAACTTTGATTGTCGGTCTTTGACTTAATATTAATATGGACATCGGGTCAGGGTCAGGTAGTTAAAGATCCGAGATTAAGAAAAGTTAGGGTGTACTAAATTGGAAATATGTAATTAAAATAATTAATAACAAGAAATCTTAACATTTATCTACCATCTTAACATGAATAAGTATTTAATTTAATGTGCTCAAATAACGTATGCATAATAAGTGGGTCATTTAGAAAGAAATACCAGTTTAATAGTACCTAATCACAATTTGTATTCAAAATTATAAGAAATTTATATAGATTCCCAGCCATCTTATCTTCCTTGTAGTGAATTCTGCTAGCCAACAAATGAAGCAATAGCTATTGGTGTAACTGTAACACTCAATTTATACAACTACGTTACAAAAGTGGCGAGAAAATTTCTAAGTGCTAAATTTTCCACATTTTATATGAAAACCAGTTGGTTTGTAATTTTATCATCATATACATACCTACCCTTAAACTTACCGAGTACGAACACAGACGAGATTCGGTCTCGAGTTTACGAGCGTACGCGAAATGGGTATTAGGTTATATACGAATCCCAGTACCTACTTTTACTTTACTGTCTTGTAGCTAGATATTGCCTGCCACTCTGTCTAGATAATGAAGAATTATAGACGTCTATTGGAAATGCTTTCAAGAGAACAAAAAGTCTCTAGAAGAAAGATATGGTTTATGAATGTCAGTAAGCAGCAATAATGCTCGAGTAAAATGAGTAACTAAACAATGACTGCATATATACCCAGAAGGTTAAGATAAATTGCTTGGCAAACACGAGTAACATTGATAATTCCGAAAAACGTGAAAACAATGACAAATAAACTGAGAATACACCGAGAAGAGAAACTGAAGATTTTGAAAAAGAAATACCGGATATGATTCAAAGTGAACGTTAGTCTCTAGAAGCATCACATAACATGCGCCCTCTAGATATAACAAGCGCGTGTAACGTTAGCACAACAGCGGTGGCAACGTGCTAAAAATTTAATATTTCTCCGACTACCGCCCGTTCTTATTTTAAAACCGTCAAGCAATTTTGTTCAGCAAGGAAGCGCTTTGTTTCATTATTTGAACGCCAGTTCGCTGGAAACGTTGAAAGCGTTTAATAATTGGCTGTCAGCGCCATTTGAAGCAGTGACTATTTTTGTCGCATTGTTGTTATGTTAATATAAATTCAAAATAAAAAGTTAATGGACCGAGGAACACAATTCAGCTTCGCTTTGTTACTATTTTAATAAAAAATGGGATAGTTAAACTTTTTATCCTAATATACGTTTTATATAGGTACCCATATATATCATAAGGTATATCAAAGGTGCTTTATAGTATTTATAATTATGATCGAAGGGAAGAAACGGCGAAAGAAAATCCTCTGCACATCTTTTAAATAAAACATGCAACTGGATGCAAAGCTGTTATTTCCAGGCCACCTTGTCATTTATATAATAATCTATACGAATAGTGTCTCTTACGTGCAGGCTGTACTTTCATATGCCATAATAATGTAAAATAATCGATTACGGTACTTGGAAAATATTTGAGAAAACCCATTATTGGTATATGTACATATTAAATAAAAAACTTATTATTATTAGGCAATAACAATTTTGGATTGGCGGATAGGCATCATGGAATGCAATTCGAAGGTCGGTTTTATTACAAACAGATAAAGAACAAATTAATCAAGGGCCACCAGAATCATGCCCTTCAGTAATGAAGACTCGACAAAAAAAAGATTATAGGGCAAAAATCTCTTAAGAACTATTTTTAGAATCATTGTCTATGTTTGTAGGTTTGCCTGTATGTTGTTAATGATCTGAGTTATCTGAGTGATCTGAGTTAGGCTGGTGAAAGTTTTTTTATAACATGCATTTCACTGTAGGATGGTTATCTTTACTTACCTATCTTTTCCACCCAACCTCTCATCGGTCAAGTGACGTCAGCAGTTTTGCGTGTTGACGTTGCTTTTAAGTTATAACAGTCACGTGCGTCCATTAAGTGCAATTTTGCTTGCGTGTGCGATTTATTAACGTTGGTATAATTATGTAGCCTGTCAAAAGGAATTTCTGGCAAGAACAATGGCAGCACTTTTTGTTTACTTTCTAAGTATCTAAACTGACTGTTTAAAGAATCACGCCTAAAAATTACTAGGAGATAGGTTTCACGAAGCAAAGCGAGGGCTTACTAGTAGTTAATAAACATTCCAAGGATAGGCAAAAAATTATAAGCCGATGAAAAGGCACTGAGGTTGTAAAATAATGATTTCGACTCGGAAATTTGTCCAGTGTTCCCGCAAACGACTTTAACGCTAAACTTTCCCGGGATAAATCATTTTTTATTAAGAACCGGAAGTGCGTCTGAAATTTATGGGTCAGATTTAACGGCAACTTTATGAGTGCTCTGTTTGAGGAGCCAGTTCTTCGTTGATTAGAAGTCTATTAGCGGAAACACGCAAGTTAGGGTTTTATGATGAGTTATGGGAAATATACATCTTAAGGAAAACTTTTGAAGTAAAGTGCTGACGCCTAAGTTGATATTACCGCATTGGATTGATTTATGACAATTAAAGATTGGAGGTGAGTTATAGAGGATTTACGACCGTTATTAATTATATATTGGTTACTGATTTTATAAAATGTGTGCTGTACTGCTCTCACTTCAGAGACCTCTGCTTTAGTATTATAGCCATTCTCTAAAAACTGTTTAGGCGGGATTTTTAAATTAACATAACCTCCTTTATTTGTGGGCCGATTGAAATAAAACAAACATGAAATATTAGATACTCTATATAACCTTACTACATCAGTGCGAACTTTATTCAAATTGGTTCATCAGAGACTATACACAGACAAAGTATCTAACGGATAAACAAAACAAATGACAAACAGACAATGAAAAAATTTCTATACATCATTAATATCTATTAGGTTAATTAATACCGAAATTAATCATCTTTAAAACTTAACAATCCCACTGTTGGGCACGGGTCTCTCAACGATATAAAGGGTACAGGCCATAGTCCACCAGACTGGCCAAGTGCGAATTGAAGGACTTCACACGCCTTTGAGAACATTATGGAGAACTTTCAGATGTGCAGATTGCCTCGCGATGTTTTCCTTCACCGAAGCACAAAGTAGATACCGAAGCAAGTGATAGTTAAATTCTAATACGGTTTTTTTTTGTTATTATAGTTGCGTGCAGTACTCGAACCCAGCCCCAATTCGAAAGTCCAACATTGAAATCACTTGCCTATTACAAATTTTATGCACTCGTTTTTTTTAATGTCGTCAATGTACAGACATAGGATAAACCAGATACAATGTTAAAATACGAGTATGTACAGAGTTAAATTTTGCAGTTAAAATGCTTTTTATAGTAGACAGAGCGCAGTTATTTAGACAGGTGTCCTATCAGCAAATCCAATTTAAAATGTTATTCCAAACGTGGTAAGTAAACCCAACGTCAAATAAACTGTTTGTAGAAACACTGTCACGCGTTATGTTTGAGCTCCAAATGACAGCTACGATAAATAACACAAATCTATATTATATAAAAAAATGAATTGCTGTGCGTTAGTCACACTAAAACTCAGAAACGGCTGGACCGATTTAAATTTTTTTTTGTTTTGTTCACTATAGTTCAGGGATAGTTTAGAAAAAAAAATGAATTGCTGTGCGTTAGTCACGCTAAAACTCAAAAACGGTGATTGAGTTGAAATTTGGTATAGAGAAAGATTAAGATCCAGGAAAGGACATAGGATAGTTTATATCCCGATAATACGTTCCCTTGGGAACACGTTAACAGTATTTTGCCGCGAGTAAACGAAATTTGTAAATGTAAAGATCAAGTTTTCCGAAGCGAAGCGAGGGCACTAGTAGTTTTATAAAAAAAGACACATATATGTGACTCGAGCTTTATTGGATACATAATTCGATTGTCTGGTATGTTATATGTGTAAGAAAGAGAGGGAGAGAAAAAATGTGTGCTCAATGTGTGTTTGTGTTTGGATGACAATGTAGTGCTAAGAATTAGATTCGGGGAAGTAATAATTTTATATTTACAGATTTTTTTTAATTATTTATGACTGTAATGCGTTAAATTTTCGTGCTATTATAATTATTATTATAATTATTTATTATTATAATTAGAAAGGTGTGGATCCAGTTACACTTTTTAGAGGCTAAAACCTTAGTTCATAAGGGTAATAATAACAACACATCTGTGACCTAGTTAGAACAACACTGTTACTTACACCTACCTTACAATATGTACCTACTTACGGACTAACTATCACTTACAGTCCCTGCCCCAGTCCCCGTCCCTAATATCGAACTAACCAACTAACGTTCTATCACTGGACCGTTGGCAAGCTGACTTACTACGTTAGTCCCGATTTCAGTCTTGTGAGTCTTTCACAGTTTACACGAGCGGCAGCGGAATTGTGCTGCTGCATGCTTGTTTACAATATAAATTCCATAAAAAAATTGGTTGTCTGTAAAGTCGGTTTACTGACGATAGTTGAACGTGACAACGTCTTAAGAAAATAATTTCCTTTGAATGAGTAGGCAAGCACAATAAAAGAACACTTTTACAAATACAAGTTAAGTCATTTATTAAATAAGACGTTGTCACGTCAAAATGAATGCTGGATACTTATACATTAGCGTGATTCAGAATTATAGCGCCCCACTACTCAACGCCATCTAGTGTACTGCGAGTGAACTACCAGCTCAGCCAGCCTTCCTCCATCGATAAATGGACCTAATCGAACTTAATGAATAATTGTTCACTGCACAATACATAGATGGCGCTGGTATAATAATTCACCAACGGTAACGACGGTAACGCATGAGTCATGTTTTTCATGCGTGCCACCGAATTATAAGACGTTGTCACGTCAAAATGTTACCGTTACTTAGTTTTTTTCTGTTTCAGTTCATACTTATCGACGCCCCCGGGGAATAAAATCGTAATAGACAAAAGTAAATTTTACAGGACGAGCAATAAACTGTTATTCTGTTTTAGCTCATAAACTAACCGGCCTATATTAACACACAATACATCATTTTTTTCAGTATTTTTTTTTCTTAATAAGTAGCTATAATAAAAAAATATATAATGTATACTTTTAAAGTTATTACGAAAGATGTATAATACTGATTTTATATTTAAGTGTATCCTAAGTAACGGCACATAACGATTTTATTCTCGTGAAATTGTAATATCATAAAAACTATATCCCTACATTACGATGTTTTTCTACAGTATTTTCATGAATGAATGGTAATTGTAATAAACTAATACGATTTTGTTCTTGTAAAAGCTACCAGTGTCTTTTTTCGTATAGCTATTTAGCGAGTTTGGAAATAGTATCACATTACTACATGTTTTCAAATTCATAAAAATTTCAATTTTCATGTCAATAATAAAGCAGTAATATACGTTTACCGTTCAAGATTTACCAAACTAATTTAGGTAAAGCATGTTATTGAAAAGAGTTATCAATTTATTTATGTGAATAAAATCGTATAATGCCTTACCGATTTCTCGCGACATGCGTTCGTTCCATAATGAACGACTACGATGTTTTTACGGGAAGAATTTGTTACATGATTTCCGTAGAATAAAAATAAAAATTGTTATTACTTTATGAATTTTCTGTCAAAAAATCTAAAAAAAAATCAGTAGGTGTATTTCTACCCATAGATGCCGAAAATGCAAAAACATTAAAATAGTGGTAATAGCGCATAACCATTTTATTCCCCGGGGGCGTCGTTATATCCTGTCGGTATCTGCATATTTTGGTAACTACGTCACGTGACATAAATAGTTTTAAATACCTATTTCATCTCGATACAGACAAATTTACCAAGAGAACATAAACAGCGAGCGCTGTCTCTAGCACTTTTCATTAACAGCGATGACGAAAATAGCGAAACCCACACTCCCGACCTTGGCCGAGTGATTGTCTTTGAAATATTTTTCGTGATTCAAACACATGGCACGTGTGGTTTTACGTTCGCCGGTAGACGAACTGACTGGTACAGCGTTTATCCAGGGTTGTCAACGACGCGTTGCGGTCGAGAAGCAGTAAACCAATTTGTTATTGTAACCCAATTCAATCATGTTGGTACTTCTGCAGCTACAACATCGAATACAAGCATATTGTTTTTGTAAGTTTCCAACAATAAGTTTAGTTTAAGTTCAAATGACGGAATAAATTGTCATTCTTACTTAATTGTAACCAAAACATTTGAAAACTAACTTTAAATGGCCACCAGTGCTAGCATTTAACCGGTCGGTTTTACTCCGTGGTTTTATACCAACCGCTTCTGACAGAACCCTGGTGAAATTACTGTCCTTGAACTTGTCGAAGGCCCGCATCAAGAAAGGTTAATTTTGACTCCAAGATACATACATTTGAGCGAGTTTTATCCAAATTAAGACCTTGAAGAGTTTCTCAAATAACTTCGATAACCATATGTCATCACAGTTTTATTACATGAATTTTATTAGGTATAAAGACGACCAGTACGGCGCTATGGACAGCATACTGGACTGCCATTCGAAGGGCCTGGGTTCGAATCTCAGTGCGGCGGAAATTTGATGGATAAGTTTAAACTTCCGTTCTCGGTCAAGATGTGTATGTCTGTCGATGGCATCCATGACATAAGGAATCCCAGTGCGTGGTTATAAATGTGTAGTCCTCAATCCAACCCATAGCGTCCCATTGCTGGGCAATGGGACGCTATGGGTTGGACGCTCTCACAATCTGAGCGGTGCAGGCCATAGTCCACCACGCTGGCCAAGTACGGATTGGCGGACTTCACACAGCACACACCTTTGATAACATTAGGGAAAACTCTCATGTGTGCAGGGTTTCGCACGATGTTTTCCTTCACCAAAGCAAGTGATAATTAAATTGTAATACACACATAATCTTTGTAAATTAGAGATGCGTGCCGGATTTGATCCCGGTTTGGGGTGTATGTGTAGTAAATGTAAATGTAATAATACATAATCAACTAACAGCTTCGGTTTCATATGTACAGAGTCGAAGTAACTTTACTGCTGACGAAACAAACTCGCGAGCATAACTACTATGTTGCCATGGCAACTAAACTATCGACGTATAGATATCACCCGTCATTGGGCACTGATCCAAGTATTTACGTTGGAATCGTAGACAGAAAATACTATAGACGACTGATTGGTGTGGCGAAATATGGGATAGAAAATATTATTATGCTAGACTTGTAAAAAATCACGAAGATGACACGGATTTTTTGACGTGACAACGTCTTATAATTCGATAGAGCCGGTGGCACGCATGAAAAAACATGACTCATGCGTCGTTACCGTCGTTACCGTAACGGCGTAGCAATCGGCCTTTGCGTTCGGCAGCGTTCGGCAGCGTCCGACATCCGTCTCTCTCCTACTTGAGTGAGCGATGCGTCTGCGTGGACAGCTGCTATACTATAGTACATTTATATGTTTTGATCGAGTATCAAGTGCAGTGAAAAGTGAATGTGGTGTCAATTGTTTATAGCAACGATAATTACAGCGATAAAGGTAATGATTCTTTCGATATTAATTATATATTCAGGGATATATTGTCGAATATTCGTGCTTTCATCATTAAAATGAATAGCATCGGTCCGCTAGTGCAGCGATTGTAGGTTATGCTATAATTGACATTGACAAATCTATTAAACAAATGAAATTAAAATTTTCTTTTGAAAAATGCTACCATTCCATCAGTATTTTCTTAAGACGTTGTCACGTTCAACTATCGTCAGTAAACCGACTTTACAGACAACCAATTTTTTTTTGTATAGTTTTATCACTAAATTAACGATTACCACTTCATCAGCTAGCTTTTTTGGTTGTTTTTGCGATGGTAAATACAAAATGTTTTAAATACACCTACATACATAATATATGTACATGCATAATTAAATTCTTTTAAATTTGTAGTTGTGTAAAATTTTCCAATAATCACAACGCATAAAACCTTGGAAAATGCGAAAGGAACGTCTTTAGGTTTTTCTGTCTATAACTGGAATGGTTATTAAGGTAAATTGCTAGACTAGTGGTCAAACGCGTTCGCTGCGCTTGAAAGATTCTGCTGAGACAATTTGTGGGGCAAGGTCGCTCAATTCCATATTGCTCTTCTTGCTGTTGCATCCTTTTGACATTATTGCGGTGCTCTCTTAAATGACTCGATCTCTTTATGAGCACTTCTGATAATGATTGCAGTATGGTTGCAACATGTTAAATACTAGCTCGCTTAGCTTCGGGGAACATGTTCTTTAGTACATTCGGAAATTGTTTGGCGTGATTGTTTAAACTGATACAACTTTTTATTTCTAAACTGATTGAAGTAAAAAAACTGTAATAATTCAATTCAATTCAAATATTGTTAAAATGTTAATCGATTGAAATAAAACACTTAAAGTACTTCCGATGCTACATTAACGTGAAAACCGTCTAAGTCGGTGAAGCCGTTCCTGGGATATTAGCGACAAACATTGCACAGTAAATAAGATAAACTGTGTACGAATACAACACATTAAGTTTCGTCGTCCGCAACAATCATTTCAAGTGGAAGGTTATAAGGAAAACCCTTCCTTCTGGATAATTTCCGGATCATCGTGACATGGCAGGATGTTTAAGAGTAAGAGGGTCACATAATATACGTCACAGTTTAATCACAATCGTAATGAAACTCGTCTGGACATGGATATGTAGTATGGCTTGAACCCATTAATGTCCCACTACTGAACACCTGCAGTAGGTACATAACCGGATAAAATCTTTACATGGAATGTTTTTGGAAAAATTTCACGTAGGTTTTGTTATCGGTAAAGAGGCCAAAAAACATATTTACGGAAGTATTATTATAAGTCCTCTAACTCTAAACCGATAAAAATTACTAGCAATATTTCGGTTGCGTGTAAGTACACGCACCTGTATCTAGGTATACATACATAAGATACAGGTTTGCCGAAGCGAAGCGACAGCGGGTTACCTACTAGTAATTTTCTGAATTCAATTTACCAACACGTCATGTATAGTATGTATAGTATCTATACATGACGTGTTGGTACGGTGGTAAGGACGTCAGAAGCGGTCCATTTTTTCAAATTGACGTTTAAATTTGTGCCGTGATTTGTAATCCGGTTTCTACCGGTTTGTATCGATTCTAAAATAATTGAAAAATCATGTCAAAGGCATTCTTATGACGAAAGGTTATTACAAACTTGATGATTATTTTAGAGATAAAAATGCTTGGACATGAGTTTGATATTTTAGCTAGTAAGTAGAAGTAAGTGCTATCTGTAATGTGAGTAGCAAAAGAAGCTTCTTGGAAGTTTCTTGCCGGTTCTTCTTCCAAGACTACTCACGGTAGGGATTTGTTGAAGCGATGGCGTAGTTTGACTTTCGAAAAGTGTTTGTAAAAAACCAACTTCGAATAAATTTCATTTCATTTCAGTAGCAGTTAATCCGTGTGTTGCGATAGGAAATTTATGCTGTTATGGCATTATGGAAATATAATTGCATTGAGCACAGCAACTGGGTGAATTATTCTGATAGTGGTGGTTTTGCATAGTATATTTGCATATTTTACCTGACTGACCTTCTCGGCAAGCTGGAAAATATGTCCCTTGGGAGCTTTTTACCGCTTTTTTTGTCAACTGTTTTTAATAGTAATAGCCGATGAGAAGTCGCACCACAATGGATGCAGAATGCGTGGATCAATACATGTAAGGTTTTTTAAACCGAAGCGCGAATAGATTAACAGTTCTTTAATAAAAACAAACCTTTTGATTTCTACCACGAGAGCTGTTTTTATATTCCTTTTACGTTGAAAACATTAAAAGAAGCTTCGTATGAGCATCATAAATAAAATGGGATAACCTATTAACCCGGCTGAGCGGTGGATGGCGCATAAAGTTTGTTCTAAAAACTCGTACAGCCTTTGAGGGTAGGACGCTTTGTGGCGAGCTGATAGCTGTATTTGTTGCAAGTCACTGAAGCTGTAGAGTCAATTAATAATCTCAGTACTTGCTGCATTTTGTTTGTATACAACACTAGTATTCGCCCTCGGCACGCTTCTGAAACCTGTGGCTTGATACTACAAAAAATGTTTTAATTATAAATAAACATAATTTCTGGAATGGCTGGACTAATTTTGACAGAACTTGCACTGGCAGATAGCTGATATCGTAAGGAGTAACTTAGGCTACTTTTATTTTAGTTTTTTTTGTTAAATTCTACGCGGGCGAAGTCGCGGGCACAGCTCGTAATAAATAAACGTTAACTCACTCATACCCCCCGCACTAGGATTCCCTGTGTCGCGGGTGGCATGGATAACACAAATTACACATCACTAACACCCATGACCCAAGAATAAACCTTAATCTGTTACATAAACATATGCCCCGGCCGGAAATCGAACCCGGGACCCCTTGCTTCGCAGGCAGGGTCACTATCAACAAGGCTACGGAGCCGTAGATAGGATTTATATAAACCGTTTTTTTCATATGTGAACCGATTGAAACAAAAAAAGCTTACTTAAAAAAGCTTACTACAGTACAGGACAGACAAATCGACGAACGAAGAGAAAACAAACAAAAATTCTAAATGTAATTGTGGTTTAATTCCGTTAAAAACACCCCCAATAATAGTTGTTTTTTGACATATCTTCCATGTATAGACGACCCGTATGGTACAATGGTTATCATGCCGGCGCCGTTCCAAAGGTTCTGGGTTCGATTCCCAGCGAGACAAAAATTTTAATGATGAGTTTAAATATCTGTTCTCCATCTGGGTGTGTGTGTTTGTGGGGCTATGAGTGTGGAGCGGTTATTATTACTATTTTCTATAATACTCCCATCAGTAACAGTTATATTACTTGTATAAAATTTATCACAAAATCCACCCTACTTGAATACCGATACAGCTGGACACGTCCATACATTTGTCACACAGTTTCAACCCTTGTTTCCAATAATAAAAGAAGCATTAAAAGTCACTCATTTTTGTTGGAACTTTATTACTTTTTCAACAATAAATATTCGATGAGTATTTCGTTGTGAACTGTTTTATTGTGTTTTGTTTTAAATGTAATTCGACTTTTAATCTCAGTGTGGACGGTGCACATTTTTATAGGACAAGCCGCGTGATGGTGAGTGTTCACCTTCACCATCATCCACGGGTTTTTGGAAGGAATTCCTTAACGCGGCTTACTGGTACTGCGATTTAGTAGAAATCGTCACGTAACGAAATTCCGTATGCTGTGTATTTGTGTTTTAATAGTGGTGTACGCCATCTATAGTATTATTTTGTAACTAAATAGCACAGTATAATGTATACGGGTACTCACGATTTCGAATTGTTTTACCGATATTTCGACCCAGTTGCATGGATCATCTGGGTCGAAACATCGGTAAAACAATTCGAAATCGTGAGTACCCGTATACATTATAATGCTTAGTGTCCGCGATAATATCAGTTTAAAATTATAATTAGCACAGTATCAGTGAAAAAGTAAAAGAATTAAAGGTATGATAATACACAATTTCACAAATGGTAATATTATCTAATCTTGTAAAGCTTCCATACATAAAACAATTTATTCTTAAAATCATGTACGGTGGATCCCTTGGATAAAATAACACCGGAATTAATAATAACTTTAAACACAGCGAGCACAGTATCCACTCAGGTGTAGAATTAAACGAGCAAGTTGATGAAATTTGTTCCATAAACGTTGTGTGACGTGAAATTAATTAAAATACAAATACAGGGCAAATTATAATAATACAAGAATAAAGTGGTATACGATTCGAATTAAGTGAAGGCTTAAATCTTAAGTCATAGACCGAGTTAAGCATTTGCGGGGAGGATCGAGTCGAGGGTTGGATTGGAGGCATTTATTAAACGTTTTTGTTTAGATTTATTAGTCCCTGTTCGTGTGGAACCCGTTGTGGTCGTTACACAGCAGTCGCTAAGCCTTGTCGGGCAGTAATAACTTCCGAAGCCTGAAACTTTTTAAATGGATAATAAATAAACATACGATCAAACTGACGTTACCATCTATGATCATCGCCATGGATGCCACCTAAGACATCACTCACACATTGCTGGCAAAAACAGATGGGGTAACAACTTATTACTATTCTCCGACAGAAAATCACAGCTGATTGTACTAGGATGACAGCAAGAGAATTTGATAAAAATGCTCCATATAAACCTACTGTTTGGATAAAATTGGACAGTACAGAACCCAGCCACCCAGAACAGTAAATATCCGTCATAGCCTCGCCCGCTGGTCAATGGACTGCGAGGGTCGAGGAAATAATTAGCTTGGACTGTTTCTAAGCATTTAAGATAGCAAACGAGCATGCTGCACCACCCTTCTGCAGTGACCGATACATAACAAGATACAAATGGAGACATAAATGGTTAATCACTTAGCAAATGGTTTAGAACGTTACTTGGTTAGTTCGTTAGTAGGTACCTACATGGCAGGGACTGTTAGTGATAATTAGTCCTCTTAGTTGTTATTAATAATAGTCCAGTTAACAGTTGTTAGTAAGAGTATTGTTCTAATTCGGTTAGAAACGTGTTGCTACTCTAGAGGAGTAAGATATTCACTTCTAAAAAGTGTAATTGACTCCACACCATTCTAACCGTTTTAACAATTGCTGTAAAACAATTATTACACGGTAGAAATGGTACTAAGTATCATGGCGGGCGGTAGAACTACCCCGGGCGAACTCGAGGTATAACTCTGCTTACAACGTATTTAAGAACCCAATTACCACGCAAGTGCTATTCTATTCACACTGCTTTTATTTCAAGCTACGAGTATCTATGAGCTGGGTTTCGCTAATTCATTTTATAAAAATAGAAACGCATTTTTGTTAGTGCATTCCATTTCATGCGTCGTAAATATAAATGTTTCGCTTTAGTTGGCACAAATATTTGAATTTAAATATTTGTAAAAACTTTTATTTGTGCTGAAATATTTGCGAATGGTAATATACACCTGAATGTGATACAGGTAACGACTTAGCAGTGATTCTAGTGGAGAACACTGTTCAATTCCTCGACTTCTTTTTAAAATCTGATGAGCGAAATGCAGAAATATCCACAGTGACCATGATTCATGGCATCCACCTTGATAGTGCACTTTAGGGCACATAATTATGCATATATTAGTGATGTGACCAAGAGGATACTCCACTACATTGCTGCAGTTTGGATTGCCAGAAGAATAAGTAGCCGTCTCGTGTATCCTAGAGACTACATCCTGGTGTGGAGCTGTGAGTGAGTAGGTTTATTTATTTATTACTAGCCGACCCGGCAGACGTTTTCCTGCAACATATGATTTATATCTTAGGTTTTAAGCAGCGTATTAAGCTGAAACATTCACTCGTTTTTAAACTTGGACTTCCAGTAATACAACTGTGAACCCATCAAATTTCACAGACAGACAAACATTAAAAAAATGATATTTTTGGCTTCTTTTGCCCCTATCAAGAGCCTTTATATATTATCCTATGTACGGACATAAACCTTGTACGGTTTTATTATAAGTAAAGATTACTCATTCACGGATATTATTAAATTAATACACAGCCGATATTAAAACGTATTATCTTGTATTAGACCGGCACTTGAGTTACGCTTTAACTATTCCAAATGGATGGCTCCTTTCAGACCTCAGCAATTGTACTTTTATTGCGAAAACACAAAATAAACGCCATCTTTCCGTTGAAACTCCTATTGTTGAGAGTTCTCGACGTAACAATGTTGGAGAACTTGCACACGTTTTGTTCGTTTTGGAGGTAAGTGGTGGAATTGGATGTGTCATTCGTGTTTAGGTAGTTTCTATTGACCACTCATCACACCCCATAACTGTCCCACTGCTGGGCATGGGGCTACTCCCAACGTGAGGGGTATAGGCCATAGTGCTATTAGCCTAGTACGGATTGGTGGACTTCACACACTTTTGAGAACATTATGGAGAACACTCAGATGTGCACGTTTCCTCACGATGTTTTCCTTCATCGAAGCAAGTGATAATTAAATTCAAATACGCCCATCATTTTAAAAAGGTAGACTAAACGTAGGTATACTAATTGGTCGTTTCAGATGAACAATAAGAGAACCTCATGAAAAAGGAGTGGAAACCTAAAGCTGATTTTCACGGGCCTATTCAATGATACCCCACTTCATAAACACCTCTTATATTTCGCCTTATCTTTATTATTTTTCACAATATGGCATCTGGTTGTAATCGTATTAAATTTTGATTAATATTATGTCTTCTACGATACTCGCAAGATTAAAACAAATCGATTGACGTAAGAGTCATTAAAATCGGTTCACGCGTTTGTTCTCAAGAGCGCTACAAAGTAACATAAATGCAAATGGGTAGGTACCTACTCAAGATTTTCAAGTTACACAACTCAAAATCGTGAGTACCCGTTTGCCTTTAAAAGCTTTAGAGTCCACGATAATATAAGTTTGAAATCATAACATACATACATGGTAAACACATTACCCTTCTTTGCTACATGCAGTCGGTTAAAAGACATGTCAACACCGAAGATAGCGAGGTAGGTTAACGAGTCACAAAGTAAATCGTTGCGTTTATCAGATCGTCTCTCTGTTTGTTCGTGCTACCTCCCCCCCCCCCCCTCCCCGCTTCCTACCCGATGTTAGCGGAGAGGAAACAGCGTACTGTACCCTCATTTGACATCCTTTGTCTTCTTTTGTCTGTTCCTCGACAAATAAGGTATTTTGTAATGGTTAAGTCAGTACAAGGAAGTCTAAAACAGGGATGATATGGAGCTCCGTAACCGTAAACGCAACTGTCGGATATCCGAAAAAAAATTGTAACCGAACCGTAACCGAATTATATTAAATTTTCGTCCAAAAACTTTCAATTTTTCAACTTAATGCTAGATAATATTCAAGAACATACATCCAGACCGAGAACAGAAATTTAAACTGATCATTGAAATTTCCGCTAGCAATCGAACTCAGTTCGTCCTAAAAGTTTTCAGCAGACATAACGCTTGATAATATTCTCTACCAGCCAATCCACAATGTCAGAAGTGTGGTTCAATATTGACGTCTGTACGCATGCTGATAATACCAACATGATTAATGAGTTCGTATGGTTACGGTCTGATTTTGTAATCGAAAAGCTGAAATTGAATACTGCACGCACATTGAATTATTATTAGATTACGTGCATATTGCAAAATTATTTGTTACTAGTAAACTGAAAATTAGAATACGAGTAGAAAGTTTGTGTGCATATTAGAATTTAATTATCACTTGCTTCGGTGAATGAAAACACACCTAAGAGTACTCTATAATGTACGCAAAGGTTCGGCTATCCGCACTTTGCCAGCGTAGTGGACAATGGCTTGTACCCTTCACAGTGTTAGAGGAGACCTGTGCCCAGTAGTGGGACACTTATGGGTTGCGACGATGACTAATAAACTAGTCGCTTCGCTTCGGAAAGGTTTCCCGAAACGACCTTCCTGACTCGAAAACATGTTTACATAGGATTCTTTAAATTGGTATATTTAGTAACTTGTACACTGGTTGAAGTAAAACAACCACTAAGCGTCACTCAAACATTACTGCAATACATCCTTGAAAACCTTATGCAAACCGGTTAGACAAAAAAATAGGCAAACTGAGAAACAGATCAAAATTCGATAAAGCATATGGGATCTAGCATTAATTCTGATCCCCAAAACAGTTTTCCTCGAATATTTTCCTGCACAGATATGTATCAGATAGAAATTCGGTTAAGCAAACAAATAATAACCAATTATAACTGCCTCGGAGTTATTTTTCCTATATAGGAAACACATTATATACAGTTTTTATGTGGATTAATTTTGTTATCAATAGGAAGGCCAAATCAGATTTTTCATGTCTATGGGAACTTGTATATTATTATATTATGCTGTTTTCATAACAAGCATTGTTTTTGTCTTTTGCTTTGGAATGGTGGGATTGGTATTTACTGGTCTTAGTTATACATTACTGAAAACTGAAACGTAATATATCATTTTATCTCTTGAAGGCCAAGAGAAGGTGGATTTGCACTCTTATTTAGGCATAATGGCACCATGCCAGACCGCCGTTTGAAGAGTCCTGGATTCGATTCCCAGCGACGCCGATTTTAATGATGAGTTTAACTTTATTTTCTCAGTCTGTGTCTATTTGTTACTATTTTATATCCGCATTCATTATTATCTCCCATTTTACTACGATAGCCACAATGAAATGCATATTTACTCAGCTAGAAAACATTTACACTGGAACGATGGCCATTTCCTGCAGTGAAATTGTGTAAATAAAATATTGTACAGCAATACATAGAGTTGTTTGAAAACTTTTTAGTCGAGCACGCTTTTAATTGCTTTGAAATTCAGTTTGTGGCAGTCGTGGTATAGAACTAGGAGAGTATCTATATTATTACAAGTTGTCCCGGCGTACTTCGTACCGCTTTATAATTAAAAAATGTTTTGGTGATATATCGACAGCAACGCCACCTACCGGGTCCAATTGTGAATCTAAACCATTCCCAGATCCCCTTGAACACACACAAAAAATTTCATCCAAATCGGTCCAGTCGTTAAAAAATGTTTTGGTGATATATCGACAGCAACGCCACCTACCGGGTCCAATTGTGAATCTAAATAATTCTCGGATCCACCTGAAGACACACAAAAAATTTCAACCAAATCGGTCAAGCCGTTTAGGAGGAGTTCAGTGACATACACACTCACACTCGAATTATATATATTAAGATAATTATACTGAGGATACGTGTCGAAAACTTACCTAACATAATAATTAACGCTAAACGCTAACATAATAACTATCTAATACCCCTAATTAATCATAAATAACATAACTCAGACCCCCACACTAGGATGTCCCAGTGTCGCGGGCGGCATGGACAACAAAAATACAACTTTTACGGTAATCAAACCCGGGACCTTTCATTTCACAAGCAGAGGTACCAGGCTACGAGACCGTTAAAGTTATACAATTATGTGTTTAAGTGCACATTTCTTGCTTATTCGGCATGAGTTATAATCATTGACATACACTAAAATTATTAGAGAGTTCAGTAAAGAGAATCTACGATAGCTAATCACTTTGATGCGTCACACAAATTCTGCCCTTGAATGTTTGAAATATCGTTCGCATTACAAAATGTGAGGAGGAAGGATTTCGTAGCCGCAAGAGGTGGTAATTACAACGTTGTCAAGAATTAACTGTCGTCGCGAAATTAGTCAAACTATTACGTCGCCCTTAACTAATGACAGGCTGATGTTTTGATTGCGTGACGTATGTAGGTTGTTAACGCTATTTTTGATTAATTAGCCGTTCGAACCTTGCTATTTCTGTTGTTTGAGTAATCAAACATTATCATTAATTTATTGTTCTCTATAAGGGGAGAAATCAACCACCAATGATGATGGTATTCAGTGAGAGAACTAGTGTTCACCATACAATACAGAAGGTATTGAACCTTTGTCTAAGAAACGACTATAACTGTAACCAATTTAGTGTGAAAGTTTTATTATTATCTAATCATGCATCTAATTTAAAAATGGTGGTTTCGACAAAAAGAGCAAACAATCTAAGAAAACGGTCACCATCGCTCATAGAAATCAGTAACACCAGAGTCCTCACTGACGTAATGTCGACTGAAAAGGCAGCCAGAGACATTTATAATTAATTTTTCTACAATTAAATTGACAGTAACATTTACAAAAAGTTAATGATTAATTTAATTTAAAACTCAATCCTACAGTTTTCTTAACGATTTAAAAAGTCTAGCAACGACGCTCGGTTCTAAAATTACACAAACAGGACTTTATAAAGTGTATAAATGAAGCGAACAGCTTAAACTCCTTAATCAGAGGGTTTGACTGGGATCTCGGTTATTTCTCTGTAACTGGAATAAGGTGGTCTAACACTGTGAACTGGGGCAGCTGGGATTTGTTGAATGTTGAGTAAAGAAACTATGTAAGAACTGAGCTCATCCTGACGTAGTTACTTGGAGTTTTATCGGGAGTGTTTGTAGGAAATGTATGTTATTTCTGCCGACAAACGGCTACCACTGCTACCAGGTAGACGGACACCGTTTCCCCGGACATTAACACCAAAGTATCACTGATACGTCGGCCAAGAAAGTGAAAAAAATAAAGAAGGAATTATTAACACTGTTTTAAGGGCACATCGCACTTACAACAACATAGCAATTTATGAAGTAAATAAATACTCAATACTGATGGATGTCGCTATTTACTTTAAGCTTTTGCCTAACAAACGCACACACACAGAACTAATTTTGACAATGAAAGATGTGAGGTTTGGTATAGTGTTTTATAAACATGAGCGATGCTTCCTTTGGGTGCGATAAACGTAAAAGCGTTACTTTACTGGAACATTGTGAGAGTCAACCGTTAGCAGTCAACTAGTAGATATATTGTCTCTAAAGACCTATTTAATTTTGACTAAGATCGTAACAGTTACCTACATAAAAGTGCAAATGACAAAAGTTGGAAAATTCTTGAGCGTTAGGTACTATTAATAGGGGGATTTTAATGAAAAAGATCCCATTAAAATGAAAATAAAAATTTTCGTATATTTGTTGGTTTGTCGTTAACTTCAGAAACGACTTAAACTGGTTTCGATACGAATAACAATTTTGCAGTGTGCTTGGAGTAAGATTATTTAGTGTTTATTTTATTTCAATCAATTAGTAACTTAATTTTATTACCATTTACGGACGACAGAATATTCTCCAAAGTCCACTAATAAGGTTACACTTCAAAAATCCAGTCCAAACATATTTTCGAGCGATACTCAGGCTTAGATTCGAACGATTAGACGAAACGAAAGCGAGGGAGATTTCTATTATAGGACTTAACTTCCCGACACACACCTCCACACTAAGTTTACCTGTGCTGGGTGACATCCAAACACCTGAGACGCACTAATGAGACGTCATAAATACCCACGACCCAAGGATTCTTGTTCGACAGGCACACCTTTATCTCTGTCTGCCGTGGGCGGGCAGGTTACAACCAATTAGACTAGTCATTATGATTTAGAAATAATTTGACTCGATTTTCTAGCGTATGGCGCAATGGTTACCAGGGTGGACCGACGTTTGAAAAGCATTGGGTTCAATTCCCAGCGAGATGATTTGAAAGATGAGTTTGAATATCTGTTTTCGGTCTGCATATACATATGCATTTGTTCGTCTTCTGTGTTGTCCATGACACAAGGAATTCTAGTATCGCTTCTTCGACACCCGGCACAGAATTAAGGTCAATATTGTAAGCCGCCCCAACACGGCCGGCGTTTTTGAATGACATAGGCTACTATGCCATCCAAAGCAAAAGTCTGAAAAACTGGTCAGTATCGGTAAACTGCATTCTAAAACCATTCCATCTCCAAGTAATGTTACAAGCTACGCTTATAAAAAATATCTACGAATTTGCCTCTAACATTCCCAATCCTTTTGAATCCCAAATTCTGCTTGAACCGTACGAGTTTAAAGCGGTATATTAAAACTGTGGCGTCTAATTCCTCGCAACGGTTTAACATATGCAATTAAACTCTCAGCGGAAAGTGTTCACATAATGAGTTGGGGAGCATTTTGTTCGTTATATATGCAAGCTTGGCCATTGATCGCGCTTGTAATGGCGCGCGTTTAATAAACCTGATGCAGCCACTTCGGTAATGAGTAGACGTGAACGTTGCTCGGCTAGTGGCGCCAGTTTGCCCGTTATGTTTTTCATCATCTTTATCGCAGCTGTTGTTGGTAATTAGGCTCTGAGATATCGGAGATGTTGTGCAACGATTAGCCATAGGCTTCAACCCATTAATGGCTTACTACTCAGTATGTGTCTCTCCTCATTATTTACTCCTAAATACTAGTAAATCCTCCTAAAGCCTCCGCTTAGAGCATACTTCACCATGCTGTGCAGATTGTTGCGAGAGGTTAGTGGCCAGTTTATATTAATGTTTTTTAATGACTGCTATCTGGACTGGACCGACGGCTTTGCGTGCCCTTCGAAGCACAGAAACGCTCAATAATAAGACCGAATCCGCTGTTGCTGACCCGCGACGTAAGCCGCCTGGCTATGAGCAATAGTTTACAGGAATTATCAAGGTTCTGGGTTCTACCGGAGGCTGAGGAAAGTGGTTGTGACCTTAGTCTCGGGTTTCGGTTGTTTGTAATGTTGAACCACTGAATTTAGTGATAATAATTTATCTCTTAGTTAACGTAATAATCAGTACTTATAACTTTTATTTTCGAGTATGTATCTTCGTTCTTTGGTACAAATACTTCGGTATTCTTGAACTGAACTCGTGAAGATTGTGAAAACGAAAGTGCTGAATCATTCTAAGTCTGCAATGAACTCGGGAATTTTGGAATATCCGACCAACTTAATACGAAGATTCTTCAGTTTAACTTCGTGTCTACATTAAACTTAAAACCGTGAAAGGGTTTATACATATATCTACTTAAAGAATTTACACTTTAAAATGTTTATAACCACAAATTAATGATTTTAAGAGCTCCGTACAAGGATCATTTTGACACATCACTATTTTGACAAATTCTGCCCCGGCCGAGAATCAAACCCGGGACCGTTAACCGCAGGCCAGGGTCACTACTAACGAATCGAACTTCGACTATTATTATTTTAATAACTGTATAAAAAACAGAACGTTTTGTGAAATCATGATAGCTTGGCCACTTCGCAGAACTAATTCATAACACGTAAAGCTTTCTTATCATAAGCTGACAAGGGAATTTCAGTGTGACGGCGTGAAACGGCTAAGCCTTACTTTTCGCCCAGATCTAAGGTTTGTGAAGAAGGGTTGTAAAATCATGTTTGGTAGAGTTAGGCGCATGACTCTGATATCTGATAACTTTTTAATAGTGAAAGCTTGAGCACAAGTCTTGAGTTCTTGCCTTATTTTACATGAAAGATAAAATCCATACCCCCTTTAATAAAACTGTACCTGTACTTTGACTTTACGGACACCAAAATGATTATTTTTAGAATGTACGGTTGTCTGTATGTATGTACGCGAATCACGCAAAAAGTACTGAATAAAATTGGATGCGGTTTTCTGAGTTGTATTGTTGGAGGTCAGTCCTAAAAACTGGCGCATGTTTAATCTTAATACGTCATTCAAAACCTGATATATTAACAATAGTACCTAATAACCTTTATAATACCAAACATTTTCGAACGTAAAGTTTTCCGAAGCGACGCGAGGGCGGTTTCACTTTTAATTATATTATTTATTATTAGAGCATTATATTTTATTATTAGGAATTTAAACCTATCCTTTACACAGAATTATGTATTAAAAGACGTTGCAATGCTGTATATTATTTCAAAGTCAACCTCTGCTCGTTACTAGCTGTATTCCGCAGCTATATCGCCGGAGACTATAAATTATAACCGACGGACGTCTTTATGAACTAACGGCTGATACGAGGCGCTCCTCTAATCTCTCCCGCGGGTGCGTTGTAACACCCCTTGAAGCTTTATAGCCAAGATTGCGTGCTATCTTGGCTATATAAACGTTGGATTGCAATGCGTTGACGGTGTGTCCTTCCGCCATATTTATTAGGACGTTAGAAACAAAGATGTTACTATAGATGCCTTACATTCATATACCGTGACTAGCAATATTTGATCCGCTGTGATAATTGTAACTATGGAGGCGAAAGATAATTACAGAACGTATAAAACAGAGAGAGATAGTTATATGAAAATTATGATGTTTAAGTGAATTTGACTGCTCACATTTGAAAAAAATGAAAAAATGTTTTATTGATATAAACACATTCACATTCGCTAGTCGCAAGGACCCTGTACTTGGTTCAAGACCTGTGTTACAGGTAGTCCTGTGTCACATTTCGCGACCGACATCTTTTTACTTGTAATATTACTGATCAGTACATCTCATATTGAAGCAGTGATAGCCGTGTAGTTGAACGTTGGACTGCCGAACCGGAGGGTCCGGGTTCAAACCCCGCACCACCACTAATTTTCAAAAATTATGTGCGTATTCATATTTAATTATCACTTGCTTCGGTGAAGGTTTTCCTTTTTGGTGAAGGAAACCATCGTGAGGAAACCTGCACACCTGAGAGTTCTCCGTAATGTTCTCAAAGGTGTGTGAAGTCCACCAATCCGCACTTGGCCAGCGTGGTGGACTATGGCCTATACCCCTCACACTGTGTGCCCAGCAGTGGGACAGTTATGGGTTGTGATGATGATGACATCTCATATTGGTCAGGCTCTCATTGGTAATATGCCACGTCCACTTAATTCAAATTCAAATAATTTCGTTTTATGAAGCCGCAGCTTGCTTAAATAAAGTCAAAATTTACCAAAACTTATTTATTTTTTCATTTTTGGTTGCCTATTTTTTGGATTATACAAGTACTAAAACATCCTCTTTGGTTGCAACTTGTTGGATGTGGCACTGTTTTAATATCTAATTAGTAGATACGGACACATTATCCATCGAAAGTAAATTTATTAGAACCTGTTCAAGTGGGGCTCGTGTACAATTTACACATATCGTATAGTAAGATTATTTGCCCCATTTGCTTTAGGGCAGACACGTAATGGAGTTTCGTGTAAGTTCTAAGGATCTCGTTAAATAGGTTCTATTTAGGCTAATTTTGGAATAAACCCTTTCAAATTCTGTAATTAAATTAAATGTTTTGTATCCTGATCTGCGTGTAGGTACTAAACAGACAGCTGTGGTTTCACAAATAGTAACCAATAAAATATATTTGTGCGAGCCTGAGAGCCCATAGACCACAACCGATTTCATGTTGTAACACCTTTTTGTTACTCATTCAGGTCGCAATTATATGTATGTAGTATGTAGTATAAGCAATATTTAAATAATTGGTAGAACGTAGAGAGAACATTAATTTGTTTCACCAGGATGTTGGACCCTTAGGACGGGCAGTTCGGCGTGGTAACCATTACGCCAAACGGGTCGTCAAATTGAATAATTGTTTTTGGGCGTCGATATAGAGCGTGGATTACCCGAAGCGAACCGAGGGCGGTGGCTAGTCCACAATAAACGTTCGTGGCTGGCAGAGCGTAAACCTTACCGAGACCCCTTCTCACGTAGGGTAGCCAAATGGCTGAGAAATTCGGGAACGTCTCGGCATTAGACTGCTTTCAGAAGCTTGCTTGAATTCAGAAGCAGTGATAGCCCAGGTGTTTGAACGTTTTACTCCCGAACAGGGAGGCCTGGGTTCGAATCCTAAACGCACCTTTCATAAAAAATATAATTTTAAAAATATACGCGTATCGTTGTTTATGGCCTGTACCCCTCACATAGTGAGACTCGGGTACCCGAGCTCGGCAAAAGGTCCTCGGTCTTAATTTGTGATGTATAAATAAAGAGTTTAACTCTATCTATCTATCAAGTTGTAGAAAACTTACTGACAAAAAATACACAGAGCAAAAAATATTATCGTGATCTTGTATGTTCTTATATTTTAATACCTACTACATACATTACCGTAGTAGAATTGTCCCGAAAATGATAAGTCTGCACCTGGCAACCCTATTCTCACCAGACTGCACGTTCAATACTTATAAAAACTTTTCTATATTTAGGTCCAAAAGCGTTCACGTAAAATTAATCCATAACAGTTAGTAATAAAGTGCATTATTCCAAAATCGGTTCCTCTGTTTAGATGTATCGTTTAAACTTCAAAGCACATTATAACAAGAGCACGCACGAAGTGCCCCAAGGGTAGGTAGGGGTAATCAATTACAGCCTCGGGGGTGTTCAATCAAGTGGGGATGCCGGTGACAGGCGTTTGTGATTGTTTTGGACACTACGGTGTATTACTGTTTGATTGATTACTCCTTTGAAAGTAAGTGTTTGGGTACTTAGTACTGTTACCTGTAACATGTATGTGGTCACAAGGATGACAGATTGATGATTGAATTATTGAGTTATGAAATTGATTTAAATTAACACATAAATAATATAATAAAAACGTAACTAATACTGTCTATACATGAAAGATATCAAAAACTGATATTGGAGGAACACGTTCGCTGCAGAGCAGCGTGTTTTTTTTCCATAGAAAATTACGATGTGCAGCGAATGTGTTAAAACAATAAAACTCAAACAGTGATTTTTCTTTCTTTATTTCTTTATTTATTTATTTATCCAAAAAATTTTAGATATACATTATATTTATACTTGCGGCTGTATGACCTGGGTTCGTATGATTGTTGTTTATATATATATTGTGATATATATTGTGATTGTTTGATTTTTGTATATTCGCGCTAATCTCAGGACAGGCTTAACCGAATTTATGTACACTAATATATTGTTGTAATCTGCATTTAAAATTTAGTGCTTGTTTTATTTCAATGAGTTCACAAATAAAACAGCTATGTCCGTGTAAAGAATCTCAATTTTCCAGCGAACTACTAAGTTCTACTAAGTACTAAGCGACAGGTTTCCTCAAACGAATGAGCTACGAGAATAAAATTATCTGCCAAGTCTAACGATTCCGTAGCCGATTTGTTAGTAACCCTGTCTACGTAGCGAGAGATACGGAGGTGCGTGTGTAAGCGTTTGTTGTTGACATAGTAACTTCTGCCCCGGGTAGAAATCGAACCCAAAACTCCTCGATTTGCAAACAGGGTCATTAAAAGGGTTATGGGTTCGTTTCATGAATAAAACCACTTTTAGAGATTACTATGTTGTATTTGACTTTCAAGTGGAAAGTAAATCCGACACCGTCTAGACATTGAGTAAATTCAACCATAAACCAGGGTTGTCGAGTGATGTAACGGGTACTCTCAAATTTTATAACTCACACTGTATTCGTCTAGTCTGGCCTATTAGTCTCGCCGTGATAATCCAGACAAATTGGGTCGAAATATCTGTACAAGTTATAAAATCGTGATTACTAACTACGATTCAAATGTTTAGTATTTGCGATGATCTTCTAGGTAAAAAAGAAGTAGATATGCCATAATGCGTAAAACTTTTCCCTCAGTTTAAATATGTTCGTTTGTAACATATTACATTTACTGACGCCTCAGTCTGACTCCAGTAAAGTAGCTCCGCCGTCGGCTCCCAACCGCTCCATATTCATCGACGTCTGATATCGCCCACCGATATTTGACTTCAGTTTGGGGTCAACGAGACCGTTTAAATGGAGAACTTTAGTTACAGCGACTTCAAGATATTTTGGGTTGAATCGGAGTTTGGAATGAAGCTATTCGATTAATTTATTTTGATTTATTACGGATAGATCCTCTAATGATTCAATGGGTGAAGCAAGATTTGGGTACTAGATGTTACGTCACAAATGTAAGAAGTTATATTGTCAGTTGATGTAACTCAATTCGATAAATCACATCATAAAAAGTGTTATTACAAAACTATAAGTACATTTTCAATTATGCTGTCATTGTGGTCATTGCATTACATAATGCCTAATGGCATTCTCTACCAGTCAACCCTTTGGAAGATTGGCTGAATAGAACATGTAAATTAATAATTTTAATACTGACAATGTCACAGATGAAGCCTTTGTCAAAAAATACATATTTCTTAATTTTTTATAAATTTTACTGCCATGGAATCTAGGCAAGCAGTTTAAATTGAATCATTTTCCATGAAAGCCGGTAGTCCCATGACATCTGTATTTTTTCTAAAACATTATACTAAAGAACGATCTAGGTAATAAATCATGTTACGCTTATGGAAATAAGCTTTTTATACGTAAAACAAATGCTACACTAAAATGTATAAAACTGAGCAAGAGATAGCATTTTTATATTGAAATTTCATTAAGTATATTCCAGGCAAGAGGCTCATTTATCTCAATTCGCCTGCCACTTGACCCGTCTGCGAGAATCTTAGCGCGGGATTTATTTCTATTGCCCTGTAGTGCTGTTGCCTTGTAAGTGTCGTCCTGGCAGACGTTTCAGATTGAAAAATTATCAAAAACTCGTTCTAGTAGGTAACTAATAAGATATGACTAAAAAATATTATCCAACCCAAAGATTGCTTAGTTTAGCTTAGGTTAGTCTAAACAATTCCCGAATGTGCGTATGTACGAGTACTGAGGGAGATGTTTCCCGAAGCGAAGCTAGTATCCACTAGTAATATGATAATTGTAACAAATACCTATTATAATGATATTAGAAGTCTAAACAGTGAATTATGATTATAATGCTAGCAATTTGTACTTAATTAAATACTACTAACTCGATATTGATAACTTGATAGTATACCAACTGGAAGCTATAAATTTGGATTTGCGTGCCACGTTAATAATGCAATACAATTACATATTCCACGTTGAGCACCTCGGCATGTTTAGCACCTTGACCAACACGTACAACTAGGTAGGAACGTATTCGATATTATTAATTAATTTATATTGTATTAAAGTTATTACAAAATCGAATCATAACATTATTCGAGCTTGTAATAACTTTAATACTCTTGTATGAGCATGTAATAAAAAAAAGGATTGTGTGGTTTTATGAAACCACGGTAAAAGTGAAACATTTTTTCACATTATAAACATTTTACTAAAAATTTTTGGAGTAATATTCCATTAAGGGTATAATATAAAAATCGCTTTATCAATCTTAATTTTATACTTGGAAAATTGGAATGATAATGGGAAATAATAAAAGTAGACTATTACATTAAACACTGACAAAAACAAAAAAAATAGCGTGGAGCACTGGCACAAATGAGTAATAGTCTATACCTACACTACACGGTCAGCTGCTGCGAACTATAGGCGCTGCCATATTGGCCTTGGCTGCTCTGACGAGCGCCATTCACTTTATCCCTACTCCGCGTCCGACGTCACGCGACATGCAACACACGGACGAAAAAGTTTGAGACGATGTAATAAAATTTTCACTTTAATAATCAGAATTACGCAGTTTTGGCCTAGATATCTAGGAAAGAACTGCTTAATCAGAGGTTTCCTCATGAGAAAGTCTAGACACACACACTCACACACTCCAGTGTGGTATGATGCACAAAGATCGCCGAGATGACAAAGACCACTGTTATCTAACAACAACACCCGATATGGACTCCTCTACGTACCCGCCGTAGCACAGAAGTACTCAATAAATTGTACTACTAGTGGTCATCTATTTCATACCGACCGATGCGTATGCCTGAATATTAAAGCAATATTTATTAATAAGCTGTCGCACCACACAGTCATTATTTCTAATTCGCAAGACAATTAAAAAAAAGGTTAACAAAATCATACCCCCCACTAGGTTTCCCTGTGGTGCGGGCGCAATGGACACCACAAATTGCACATCCCTAACATTCATTACCTGAGAACAAACATTTATCTGTTACACGATCATCTGCCCCGGCTGGGAATCGAACCCGGGTCCCCTCGCTTCGCTGGCTCCCGGCTCGCTTGGCTGGGTCACTACCAACTAGGCTACGGGGTCATCGACTACAATAATACCTTCTAATACAATGGACTACATCATCATGAGTATTTTCCTGTAGTATTTTCCTGAAAACGCCGAAATTTTGAGTTAGGTCCATTTCATTTTCACATACAGATAAGAAACATGAACAAAACGCGTTTTACACCACTCGTTAACAAGACCCCAACACGAATCATTTACGAAGCGGCAAATTAACAGTTGTAGTATTAATTTTTCCTCGCGTTTCGACAATATTATTTATAAACCAATTATGTGGAAACGGTTTCAATTGTTCGGCAGCGGTGTTATTTTTCCGAACTATTATTCGGAGCTAAAATAGTACCAGTAACATATATTTTCTATGCGACCACTTCGACTAATTCCGACGACACCTGCTAATTCTCCCATGAACGACACAGTGTTAAAGTTACACATAGTTTTTCATGACGACATTCTACACATATCATTTTAATGGTTCACTCATACATACAAAGTACGAGTTAAGTGGACATGTGCAAATTAGACGTACATATATTACAGACAACTAGACTAAAATAAAAACGAATGTTAAGTAAGTATAATATATAATACGTAAAACCCGACGAAATTGCTAAAGTAGCATATCAGTATATAGGTTTAACTGACTGATGAATTAGTTTAAGATAACATTTCAGCGTTAGTTTTATTCAACCGAATAATAAAAAAGACAATCTCGTCAATTTAAACAATAGCGTCCAAAGATTTTTTTGATTGTGGGTAGATATTAAGGGCCTAGGTTGCACGAACCGAAGCGGGGTGGTTACTACGATGGACAGGTCGTACAATAGTAAGAAATATTTAACAATTCCAGTACTTGTCCAGTCAATTAAGTACTGCAGGAGCGTGATGAAGTATGTTCTTTAACTACGTTACAATTACATTAACTCAACTCTGATTCGACTCCAATTCATCTCATATTAAAGCATCGAAGTATATGAGCCGTAAACCGTGTTTCTTGCGGTAGAATTTACAACATTTACTGAACTAATTTAAAGAACTGATCCACGCGATGGAGGCATTGTATACCTACGGCCAATTCTGATCTGGCCAAAATTGTACCATAAATGACACGAAATAAATCTAATACTTGAATATGATTCGAGTTGGCGTTAAGTTGATGTTGATGCGCATACATACATATTTAGGCGAACCGATGACCTGTAGTTGGTCACTTTTGTATAATAGCCAATACCTATAATAAAAGGACACAACACTGAACTCGCAATCGAATTTAATTCCCATTAGAGCAGTCGGTCTAATCGCCCGCTCGCTCGCTCATGTGAGTCCAATTCAAAAGTAATAATTGGAATAAGTTTATCGAATTCGATTTAAAACCCAATCGTTAAATGGCCGTATGAATTGAAATTGGTACATTACATTATATTTTTCATGTGAATAGCTAAAAACGAGCAGACGAGGCATCTAAAGGGAATGAACCATGGACTTCGGTACCAACGAAGGCATTGCCGATGCATTGCCGGCCAACAAAGAAGGAAGAAGAAATAATAAGTAGGAAGAAAGTTGTCTTAAGCTCCCAGCCTCAACACGACTAGTCGTTTACCGACTGTCTTAATCGAGTTTAACTTTAAATCAATATAGTTACTCGGTAAAGCGCTACTGCTTCAACTGTAAATAAGAAAGAAACGGTTATCTAGAAGAAATCGCTACTTAGCGCTAAGATAGCCTTTTGTGCACAACTTACTCGTTATAATCATGGTATACAATAAAGTGTAATAAATAAATTAAAACAAAATGTGTGAAATTCACACGTGCTAGAAGTGAAAACTTAAAAAAAACTAATACTGTCAGTCCAAATATAAATGTTTTGCTTTGCTTACGTAAGCCGCCATTTTGCCGATGCATCCTATCTCATTTTCTCCCACGTTAAAATGTGCCACTGTCTTTTCGTTTCCGTTTCATTTCATTTGCGCGTCATTTCCGATTCATCGAATTCCAAATCACAACAATACTATAGAAGCTTTCACTTCAATAAATAAGAAAGAAACTAATGTCTCTAAGCTTCAAGTCACCACCCGACAACTCATTTGGCGGCTGCCTCAAGCAAAAGGGTGGTAGTAAGCCAGGCTTCAATCCTACCATCCTACCATCAAGCAGGAATCAGATTCTTTCGCTTGTTACACTACTAAACTACGTCCTGGTCTGCCAGCAGAAGATAGGATCAGTAACTCTTACAGAATCCAAGCCGCCAATACGCCTATACTACTACTTAGCAAAGATAGATAAAGATTTAATAGCCCTAATAAAGAAAGGCGGCGAGTTATTAAAAGTTTCGACACTCGCCAATTACAGTTTCGAAGCCGAATTGGCCCATCAAAACCTCGTAACGGCTTCGCACTATAAACATTCTAAGAAGCTATAAATACAGCAGATTGTTTTCTGATAGTTCGGGCTATCATATTTTTCTATTAAAATGTTTTGAACACCTGGCAGTAATATTTTTTAGTGTTTTAAGCTTTTTTAACTTGCAATGTTTGTATGTGAGTGTATGTATGTATACGCGGGTCAAATATTACAAGCTGAATTAGAACTGTTTCCTCTTACTCTAAGGACTTGAAATTTAGCCTCAATGGCTATAAAACATACATATTAATACTTATTATCCTATTCCGGATGAAGACAAATCCAAAAACACAAATATCATAATAATTTGTATACATTTGATACAGTTATATTACAATAATCTCAAAAACGGCTAACACCAATCGCTCCGTCTAGGAAATAATTGGACTTCTGCTCGGTTGACCAGTGGTCCTATTCTCACTGTTGTATTATTATCTATCGTTCGTCTTAAGTCGAATATTATTTATTGGTTTATACCTATGACTTCACCTATTAACAGCTCAGTGAGTAATATTGCTTTGCATCTATAATTCACTTAGCATTGATATAATGGGTGTTTAATATTTCAATGTATTAATTTATTTTATGTAAACAGCCGATAAATGTGCAGAAGCGCCATCTACCGGTAAACCATCGTCACCTATAGACAGTTACACGATATTATGTTGCCAACAAAGAACAGAGAAGGAAGAATTTAAGTTTATCCCTGATGTATCCTTTCTGTTCCCCAACTTCGCGGATACAATTTATAAACTAATAATATATAATAATTAAAAAGAGATTTTTTTGAGAGTTATTTGATGTAAACCAGTTTCATATAAAATGACGTCTACTTAAGCTTCATGTAGACGACGACGCTAAGTGGTAGTGACTTTCCAAAAAGAGGGCTTCGGTACGATTCCCCGCCGGCGCAGATAAATATTTGTTCATGGGGCCGTGGGTATTGTGTTCCATGCCACCCGCGGCACAGGAAATTCTAGTGTGTATGTAAGTACATAAGTGTTTATTTTTATGAAGGCATATTTATATAAGTATTTATCTGTGTAAACTAAATCTATTTCAAACAAAAACCTATGATGTATTCTTGATTAACATTATAATAATTAAGAAAATGATTTAAAAATAAACCATTTTTATGAAAATGTGCTTGCTTATATATTCGTCTGAATTTTGGCCCAAAATATTCTTTGAAAAGGCAGTAGGTACGTATTATTATTTCCTGGAATTTCATTATGACTAGACTGCATTATGGAACAAAATTACTTATCCTATTTTTCATTCCAACAGGTCTAAAAAGTTATAGATCAATACATTAATCTTTATAGAAATACCTCGGAACTCTTATATTTTTTAAAAGGTATTATTTTCACATTATTTTTATTTAACTAGGTACTTATTACGCTTTGCACTCAATTTTTTAATAATTATTAATATTTTTAATTTATTGAAGAAATACGCGACCTACAACACTACGTAAAAACATAACTATCGCGATTATATAATATTATAATTTATAACAGATATTGTAGGCTTTAATAGATAAATATATTTTCTAAAATAGATAAAAACGAGCGCATGTTAGTAACTGTTAATTTTTCTATTAGCAAAATATAGGAACATTTTTAATAATTAAATGTTACTCTTGCATCAAAGTGCAAGTACATCATAGTAATAATAATAGTTTTATTAACATCACCATCAGAATTAACTAACACTTTTTATGTTAAAAGTTCATGACGTAGTCTAAGCACGGATTTAAATTTTTAACTTGGAGATTTTTAATTCTGCATTCGAGAATATTTTCCTGAAAAAATAATCTCAAATAAATATTTCTTCATTATACATATTTCTACCATTGATACTTATATGAAATATGAGTAATTTGTTTCTTATAACACACCTTATCAAATTAGAAGCGCTTAATTGAAACCCATCCCAAAACTACATTAAACTAAATTTTTTAATTTTAAAATCACTACATTTTTTTTTAATTTTAAACGTAAAAATATTAAAAATAAGAATTTCCAAAATTTTCAAACACTGTCAATGCAAACACGTGCGTGTAAAAACGCACAAAAAAAAGTGCAGGCCTAGAAAAAATAAAACTTACGTCACAAACAATGTAAATCCCAATACACAGACACAAACACACACACAAGTCACCCGCGGCACAGTTTCGTGAGATCCCGCGACATCCGAGACACCACGCGCGCCCGGCCTCTGCCCCGCGACTGAGGGCGGGCGGGAGGAATCGCCGCCCGGGATCACCGATAATAATATTTGGGGCAACAAAATCACTTTTCGCACAGTTTAAACGACTCTAAGCGTTTTTTTTATTTAGTTATCGGGCGGTAATTAGATAGATAAATAAACTATTGTTTGAACACCAAAGAGCATGTAACCCGCGCGGGGGAACGAATATCGGTTTCCCGCGCGGAGGACTCCGCGTCGAATCTTGCACACACCATACTTTATTTAATTTATTTAGACGACCCGCACAGCGCAATGGTCACTGTACATATTGCCGGCGCCAGTCGCGCCGTTCGAAGGGCCTTGGGGTCGATTCCCAGCGAGGTGAAATAAGAATGTTGAGTTTAAATTTCTGCTCTTGCCTTTGTGTATTGTCTATGGCACCTACGACGGGTCCTGTACGCCACATAAAATCACATTACACCGAATTTCAATGACATCGAAAACGTTACATGGATGGCTACGACACAGGGAATTCTAATGTGGGGCTACGAGTAGTAGGATCATTTACTCTTTTTTATGTTATGTAAATAACTGACAATAAGATACATATAGTTGGAAGTTGTGATCTCCACCCATGAACATAACTATAAAAGGTATCACACGTAAAGGCCAAGAAAGATTAAAGGACGAAAGAAAGTCTAGCTCTCAGAAAATTTGTTACCAGTCGTCTTGTCAATTATAAAGGGTTCGTGAAGCTAAAAGTTTGACCGACTTTGGTGTAGATAAGGTCGATGTTAGCTTTGATGTTAAGATTGCCCGCGTCGAATCCAAATTTACTTTAGTACGCCGTACGTACGTACGTACGTACTTAGTAGTAAGCTATTCTGGTGTTGCGATAAGTAGGATTATAACAAATAGTACGTACCTATATTATATTATTATTTACTATGATCATACTGAAAAATATTTATTTACATTGGTTACAAATAGATCTTGGATCAAAACCCACTCGTTAGTAAATGTTACTGCTTTTGTGTAATAATATGAAATTAAGGTAAGTAAGTATAAAGCAATCGTAAACTAAAAGTAAATCTGCGAAAATGAGTGTGTATTCGTGTTGTTTATATGTGTGTGTGTGTGTGTGTGTATTTGTTCCTGACGTGTAAGAAAAAGAAAAAGTAAGTATTCAAAACGTACAAATTTATTACTTACCGCATTGGGGCGGGCGATTAAACTTCCCACAATCCCATACCGGCAGACCAGAATGTGGTAACATGCGACAGAGAGTTGGTCCCTGCTAGGTAATACATCTTTATAGCAATTAATATTCATTGACAACCCTGTAGCCTAGTTGGTAGTGGCGCTTCTTGCCAAGCCCGGAGCTCCGGGTTCCGTTCCCGGCCGGGGAGGATATTTATGTGGCAGATAATTGTTTGTTCCTCTGGTCACGGGTGTTAGTGATGTGTTATTTATTTGTGTAGAGGGCTAAGATGGTCGAAGTAAAAAATTGCTTCTTTCTTATTAAACAGTTTGATATTTTTTTGGACTCAAATATTCTAATATCTTTTATGACTTCTCGCTTGTGCAAGCTGTCTATTCCTAACTGTGATATAACACTTAACTTTACTAATCTTATTAACTCTGTGATGGTCATAATGTGTATTATGTAATGTGTATTTTCTATAGCAAAATCGTTTTCAGTACGTTTTCTGCAAGGAAACTTGTTTCCTCCAAGTAGCTTTTATAACCCGGTCTTGAGTTTTAAGAAGTAAGATGTTACAGAGTTGAAGTTAGGAATTGGCTAACATTTGTTAGCCAGCAAAGTGCATTTGCACTTACTTGCTAATCATAAGCCAGACGCGGAGCAGTTGCTTTCTTATAATGGTTCTTTGTTGTTTTAAGACCTGCTCATATTCACACTCGAATGCATCTCAACCACGATTCAATACAAAAGCAATATAAATTAAAATTAAAAAAACTTTTTATAATAGCTTTTATTTAAATGCACTAAAAACAATAAAATAAACTTCTCCTTTAAAACTTTGCTATCGACTTACAATGACATTGCCCAATAAATATAAATTATATATTAAATAGATAAGTCTGCCAACTCAAGGGCTCGATAAAGGAGTGCGCACAGTACAACGATTCCACGACCGACCGACGCCAACGCGACTAAAACCTTGACAAAGCTAACATTCAATTATGAGCCTTATATCTTTGACGGTAAGGTTGAATTTCGAACTTATACTTAAAATACCTATACGGCTCGCCCTACACCCATAGCCGTTCCGTTTCGAGACCAACGCGTCGACGACTCACCGTAGACGAGTAGTCCACGCGTCGACCGACACAATGACGTAATGTACCTAGAACGGAACGTCGGAGTTGAAACGGAGTGGAGACGGAGTCGAGTTGACGTCGATGAAGCGTTGATCGCGGAACGGAACGTCGGAGTTGAAACGGAGTGGAGTCGGAGTGGAGTTGACGTCGAGTTGGTGTAATGTGCGCACTCCTTAAGTCTTAACGACTGCTATCGACTAATAACAACCGAGACTAACAACCACGACCCGAGAACAAACAAATATTTGTTAAGTAAATATCATAATCGGTCGAGAATCGTACCCGGGACCCCTCAATCCACATGATCACTACCAACTGAGCTATGAAATCGATAATAAAAATAGGCAGTAAAAAATTTTTGTTTATTGATATAAACAATAATTATTTTCACATTATTATATTCACATTCGCTATTATATTATTATAACATTATAAACATTATTATATTCACATTCGCTAGTCGCAAAGGCCATGTACTTAGTTCAAGACCTGTGTTACAGGTACCCCGTAAAATACAAGTACCTAGCTTCAAAAATACTCATACGGTACACGCAACACTGCATCCCCGGAACAATAAGTCGTACTAAGTCCTGCGCGAGTATGAACACGGGAACACCCGGATCATAATTCAATGTCAACAGGAGACATTCATGCGGGCGGGGGGAGTTTGCAGGTTTCTTGCTCCACTTTCGGAACACAAATATTATACACACACGTATGCAAATGCCGTGTACATCTATTATGTAGATTGAGAAATTTAGGCAAATTACTACCGAAGCTATTTAGCACGTTCGATTCCCGTTGGCGGCACACATTTATACCCATACTAATATTATAAATGCGAAAGTGACTGTCTGCCTTGCTGTCAGCTACGTTTTTCACGCTTAATCCGGTGAACCGATTTAGATTGCTTGTTTAATTTACAAAAGTACAAATTTTCTAGGAATTTCCTGTGAATTTTAGTATTGGTATTAATTTCAATGGCAGACGGAATTCCGTTCGCCTTTTGAGCACTTCAATTTCATCGTCGACCGTACGACGCGCAATTCACTGGAATTGCAATCTTAGAAGTGTTTCTTAATAGTTTTAAGTATATACCTACATAGTACTATTAAGTAGTTACGGCAGAGTATTTCATTTTGCGGCTGAGTGTTTCAACCTTGTTGACGTCATAACACAGGACATCAACAAATAGAAACCACTCAAGGCCCAATGCTTGTGCGGGTGCAAAAGCACGCTGGTGGAAAAAAAATTAGAGTAGTGCACGTTAGCACACGTGCGTTTTGCGTCAGGATTAACACGCGCGTCGAACGGTGAGCGCTCGAGGTAGACACCATCTCGCGAGCTGGTTCAGCTGTTCTCTAAATAAGTTATTTGAACATCACATAAGTCACAGCTTGCGCACGGCGCAAGGTACTTACATCTTGCACCAAAAAATTATTCATTAATTTTTTTTAAAGCTTAAAGTGCTGACCTAAAAGCAGACGAGCCACCTGATGGTAAGTGGTCATCGTCGCCTATGGACACGGGCAACACCAGGGGAGTCGCCAATGCAACGCCGGCCCTGAAGGAGAGCTCTTTTTACACCTTTTTTTACAACCGTCGCTAATATCCTATCTATCCATTGTTCTCAGTAATACCTAGCAACCGTCCAAAGCCACACATATAGTGTTATACTATTATTACATTACCCACTAACTTATCTAAAGATTATGAATGGATACAATATTGGGGACGGATGTTAGACCATTTTCCATTTGTCAAACAATAAAATAGATATTCATACGCTATCTATACTACATCCATGGGATATCCGAAGTATGACATTCACTTTTTATCTCCCGAACCAACTCCGACACATAATAAACCGGCTCGCAGCTGTTACGACCGTAAACTTTTTATAGCGCGCCGTATATTCAGAGGAAACAATAGGTACAGGTTATTGGAACACTTCGCGTTACCTTCCAACTTATACGGCAGATAATTGTCACCCGCGTTCTGTAATTGCGTGACACTTAACTGCGCCAATCCGCGCTGGAGCAGCGTGGTGGAGTATGCTCTAGGCCTTCTTATGAGGAGTGACGCGTGCCCTGTAGTAGGCATTTAATGGCTGAAGCTATAACTGAGTAGTTTATTAGACCGTATTACAAAATACTAGCTGTCCCAGCGAACTTCGTACCGCTGTATAAATAATGAACAAATTTGGTGACATATCGACAGCAGCGTCACCTACCGGGTCCAATTGTGAATCTAAACCATTATCGGATTCACCTGAAGACACACAAAAATTTTAAACCAAATCAGTACAGCGGTTTAGGAAGAAACTTGTTCTTTACATTAACAAATATTAAATATTTTCTCGTTTTTGCAACATTTTTCATTGAGATACCCTGCTCCTATATTATTTATACAGGGTGTAATCGTTAAGTGTGCACAGGCGATTATTCCGTAACTATTACAGATATCAAAAAACTTTAAACTGATATCGAAAGCACTTTACCTAATGAGTAAAATGACAATAATAATTTATTAAAAATAAAACGAGAAATATCCAAAAAAATTACATTAAACTCTCCCATAAATTTAGTATGAGATAGTAGAAAGGTTTTACTTTCTTAATTTAAAGTGGAATAGTACCTACTCCCGGGATAAAGAATTTGAATTTAGAACGAACACCAAAGAGTATCTTTCTTTTTGTTTTTATTTAGTAAGTTGCTTTTCAGCCAGTTCAAATCAATACGATATTGAAACAAGGTTTATTATTAATTTGAAGTGGTAAGATAATTAATCTACACGTGTGTATCTACTTGAAATTCATCAATATCATATCATACATAATTATAAAATGATAAGGGTAAAATGAGTAGGTACTATTCCACTTTAAATAAAGAAAGTAAAACCTTTCTACTATCTCATACTAAATGTATGGGAGAGTTTAATGTAATTTTTTTGGATATTTCTCGTTTTTATTTTAATAAATTATTATTGTAATTTTACTCATTAGGTAAAGTGCTTTCGATATCAGTTTAAAGCTTTTTGATATCGGTAATAGTTACGGAATAATCGCCTGTGCACACTTAACGATTACACCCTGTATAGGCGAATACCCTCAGTGAGGGCTCGCCCTTATATGAAACAAATGCTCTCCAGCGTTGTTATGGGAAATAGCTTCGAACATACGGGAGACGTGTGCGAATGTAACCCTTTCTGCTGATCACGGGTTTCCGGACGGACCCTCGCCGAGTCAGCATTTAAGTGATAGATTAATGTTTTCTCTTGGGATGTTTATCACAATACATGTTTATTCCATAGTTATTTTTGAACCGATTGGTATAATCCAGTCAATCTGTCCCAGTCCTCATACTTACAAACTAACCAACTAATGTTCTAACACCGTCACCTAACCGGACTAACTATCCCAGTCCCCATATGAGTCTTGTTCTAAGTCGGTCACAGTTGTCATGGGCGGCAGCGGAAGGTGGTGCTGCATGCTCGTTTGCTGCCTTAAATCAATAAAAAAAATAAAAAAAAGTTATTAAACTACCAAAAAATCGCTGTTAAAAGTATGAAACAAGATTATATTCTCTTCTCATATTTTATACAAAATGTTATTAATAAACAACTAACACAAGACACACACTCAACATAACCTACAATGTACATAATATAGGATTCTACCAGGGTTACTCCGAACATTAAATTTTTTTGTACTTTTAGTAAATGCCCGTCACATCTTAAATATATATAATTCGAGTGTGAGTGTGTATGTCACTGAACTCCTCCTAAACGGCTTGACCGATTTGGTTGAAATTTTTTGTGTGTGTTCAAGGGGATCTGGGAATGGTTTAGATTCACAATTGGACCCGGTAGGTGGCGTTGCTGTCGATATATCACCAAAACATTTTTTAACGACTGGAATGATTTGGATGAAATTTTTTGTGTGTGTTCAAGGGGATCTGGGAATGAAGGAATTATAAATGAATACTGGAGATTTACTTAATTGCAGTTTTATTTATTACACACAATGACACAATGTATTACATTTGGTATATCGGTTTTTGAATTTGTAACAGACAGAAACTAAAAACAACAGAAACAATAGACACATTTTTTAAAGATAAAATAAATATACAGTGTTGCCAATCTAAGAGGTATTACATTGTACCAACACTCAACAGTTTAGATTCACAATTGGACCCGATAGGTGGCGTTGCTGTCGATATATCACCAAAACATTTTTTAATCATAATGCGGTACGAAGTACGCTGGGACAACTAGTAGTATATATTTTACTATAGGGCACTTCAGTATATCTAATAGCATGGAAGATCCCTCAGGATTTACCTTTCTGGTAAATTGTTCAAAACTTTTCTAATGCACAAACCGTTTCCTCGTGCTTACAATACAACAAAAAAGATTAATCAAATTTGGTGCAGCCGTTCGAGAGTGATGCGCGTACACGGCGTACAATACTATTTAGCGATCCATTTTTATTTATACAGATTTTTTCTACCTAAACATCGTTCTGTCTACTGGTAAAATTCACATGAAAATCGACGCAGTACTTTATGTATGTAAGTAGTAATCAGATTACTCCATGCCTTTCATATTACGAAGTGAAAAAAGAATTCATTTCGTTCAAAAACTTAGATTTCAAAAGCGTGAGGCGTATGGAAACTTGAACGTAAAGTATTCCAAGTTCAGCTTGAAATGACTATACTTAGCTCCATTTTACTGGCGATACGAATATATTACAACATGTTCAAACGAACTGGCTAAACCTACTGTTTCACTAGCAGCGAGTAACATCAAACCTGCTTAGTAACGGGTCATTGACGGGTTGGAGGCACTCGTACAGGCACGAGCAATAATATGTATACATTGTCACGTTTTCTAAAATATCTTAACTTGAACAACAACAACAATTCGTTCTAAATTGCATATTTTTTGTATGTTGTTTTGACATCGTTGGTTAGTTAATTTAGAACGAATTGTTGTTCACTTCTTTCTAGATTGGTACAAGTTAAGATATTTTAGAAAATGTGACAATGTATACATATTATTGCTCGTGACTGTAACTAATTTAAAAAAATCTTATACATCTTTTACGATCGGTTCTCAGAATTCTAGTAAATTCATATTTGTACTATTTTTATTAGCTATGTACATTGACATATGATATTACTATGGACGCACGGTCCGCGCTAAAAAATGTCCGAGCCAACTCAACAACAATACGCAAGTAGAACAACAATGCCCCGTTAGTCACTTTTTGACCGTGCTGACAACTAGACATCAACGATGCCGTATTGTATTTTGAAATCGTGTAAAAACTACGCAAGTAAAGTGAAAAAAGCCGATGGTATATCATATTTTCGGTAAGTAAAACATTGTTTTATCTTTTAAAGTATTGGTTTGCTACGAATACACACTATTTTATTTTAAATCGAATTAATTTCGTAAATAAATCTCAGAATCACTCAAAAGAATCAAAAATATATCTTTGTCTTTGTCTTCTCACTATACAGACTGTAGTCAGAAAGAGATAAACATATCCATTACTTTAGTTTAAATTATTTTGCACGATTTCACGATTGCACAATATTAAACGAATAAATGCAAGATATAGAACAAAAGTTTCCATAGAGTCGCTGTTGATGTTATATAAATAGATTATGTTTAAATTTTTTTTAGTACAATAAAATATATTTCTTCTAGATTTCCTTTAGACCCAATACGTTGTTAAGCATGAAGAAGTATTATTGCTACATCGCGAGAGGAAGAATATTTTATGCCGAAAGCAGCCCACGTTGTATGCTCGGATCATTTTAAAGAAGATGACATGTACATAACTGGCAAAGGCATAAGAAGAATAAAAAACACAGCTGTGCCAACATTGCAAGTAAATACCACTTGGTTTATACCTTACTCTTCACCTTATTGGGCTTTATGGTTTACAAAAAATAACGTGTATGTTTCTACTTAATATTTCAACCGTAATTATTTGTTTCTTTATAGTTAACTGATGATGCTAATAGAGCGACTGTCACTGACCTATCAAATGAAAATTAAATTACAAGTATAGATGATGATAATGCGGTAAGATAATTACAAAATAGCCTGTAAGAACGAATATATTAATAGAAAAACCATTAAGACAGATATGTAATTTTTGATAATGTTATCAAATGTACTTTACAAACAAATGTACAAATGTACGTTAAAAATACTATGACAGTTTCCTTAAGAAGAGTGATGTTCACGTGATTAATACTAGGAACAAGGCTAAACTTCAGACTTAGACTGGTGGTTAAACTGGTGGCTCGTTCATGGGTAGATGTATTAAAATCTATAATAAAATTCCGTTCGAATTGACGGAAATGCCATACTGTAAATTTCATGTCAAAAATTCATGTCAAAGTCATACTTATGACGAAAGGTTATTACAAACTTGATGTTTATTTTAAAGATAAAAATGCTTGGACATGAGTTTGATATTCTAGCTAGTAAGTAGTAGTAAGTGCTATCTGTAATGTGAGTAGCAAAAAAAAGCTTCTTGAAAGTTTCTTGCCGCTTCTTCTTCCAAGACTACTCACGGTAGGGATTTGTTAAAGCGATGGCGTAGATTGATTTTCGAAGTGTTTGTAAAAAACCAACTTCGAATAAATTTCATTATATTTCATTTCATAAGTTGTATCTTTTTCATTACTCTTTTTTGTTTCATTGAATCTAATTCATAACGTTCCGAAAAAAGTTTCAGTTAAAAAATGTAATTAATGTGTAATAAAAATAAAAATAAATAATGTATTATTTTAAATAAACACTACTCTATTACTTTATTAGTCGCGTTTTATTTCACTATGAGCTGCATATGGTGATTATGGTGTGTTGAGCACTCGAAGTATCATAAGGTGTCATTGATGTATCAGTGTTTGTTGCAATCGAAATGAAACCGTGATATAATGATTTTAGTGCTTAAATTACCTTGTAAACATTTAAATTCTTGTGATGTCAAACTGGGACATTATTTTCGCGATTTTAGTAGGAGACCCTAAGTCCATAGTATTTATGTCAATGGCTATGTAAGTAATCTGTTTACGTACACAAAATTCGTCGTAAATATGAGGATATATTTTATTTCATAACAAATAAAATGAGCTTTATTTGCTCAACATTTATATCCAAACAATGAATTGAAAAGCTATTCTTTAATTTCAAATAACTTTTGCGATGTTAGTCTGGGCACTGTCCTCAGACAATTATTTAATATTTAATAACATTATTATTATGTTTTTAAAGATGTGCCGAGGAGTTTCTTTCGCCCTTTCTTTTTCTCCTCAAAGATTTAAAAAATCAATATTTAAAGGCACCTTAGCGAAACGGTGGTAAATGCAAAAAATTGACGTTCATAAGTGTATGTATCATACCTACATGAAATAAATGATTTGAGTTTGAGTTTGAGACAGACATTTTTTCGCTCCTCGTGTCGACTGTCTCCGTCCAACAAGTCATTAGTCAATTACCTTATAATTACCGTACTTAGCCGAATTTTACCGGCTTCAAATATCTAATGATAATGACTCATACATTTGTAAGTAGTTGAAGATCTCACTCCATAAATATTTAGGTATTTCGTACTAGATAGGTAGTACTTACGGGTTTAAGTGACTTGAAAAGCTTACAGCAAGCTTAAATAGATGTATTATAAGTCACGAGCTCTTAAGTATTACTTGTAAGTATAGATTTGTGGTGACATGTCCCTTTGCCAAAGACCGAAACAAAGCGAGGGTTCGGTCCCTGGTTCGATTCCCGGCCGGTGCAAACATTTATCTGACAGATAAATATTTGTTGTCGGGTCGTGGGTGTAAGCTATATGTTATTTGTGTTCGCCATACTACCGGCGACTCAGGGGATCCTAGCGCATAAGCGTATATGTGCGTAGTATGAGTGTGGTTTTGTGACGCGGATTGTATTGGAGTTAACTATGAAAAATAGTGTGTATTGTCTTTGAAAATCGTCACGTATCGGAAACTAGGCACGCTATCTCTCTCTGTTTGTTTTGGGATCTATTTTTACCCCCAAAAATAATTTTCTCAAATATATTCAATCTAGACGTCCAATACATACAATTATATTTCAGGTATAGTGTAGATATATCAGATTTCAGAATCCATATAAATAGATCTCCGGCATTATGTCGAAACACTTCGAAGGGTTAACTTGTAACAGTATATCACAGACAACAAAAACCCTTCCCTTCCAAATAATAACCCTGTAAAGCTATTCACTCATTGTCTAAACTGTCAATAATATGGACACAAGACCCAATTATAAATCAATCTATCAAGTGTCACAATAGTTTCTGATTGGTGTCTGTGATCGGAATTTGCGTCTTTTGAAATTGAATGGGTGGCTTGGGGTAGAATAGCTGATTGATATTGACAATACTGAAGTAAATAGGCGACCCCGTAGCCTAGTTGGTAGTGACCCCGCCTGCGGAGCGAGGGGTCCCGGGTTCGATCCGGGGCAGATGTTGAAGACAGTCTTACAGACCTGACAGTCGTGACTATCCTAACTGTAAGACTCCCAAACAGGAGCTGTGGTTCAAATCATGCACGCACCTGTAATTTTCAAAAAATATGTGCGTATTAAAAATTAATTATCACTTGCTTCGGATAAGGTCCCTTAACATAAGATCCGTGTATATTTTAAGTGTATTCGATGATTATGATGTACTTTGGTGGTGTAACTGAATCAATAAGGAAAACCTCGTGTGGAAAGCTATACCTGTTCTCCAGAATGTTCTCAAAGGTGTGTGAAGTCTGTCAATCCACACTTTACATGGTGAACTATGGTCTGTACCCCTCACATTGTGGGAGGCGGGCCCAAGCCCAACGCTGGGATCGTTATGGGCCAACATGAAGATTTTGGCCCCAAACGCATCATATAAATTCGTTGTGTGTACGCTAACTTTCAAACAAAATAAACAGAGTACTATAAGTTGTACCAGAATGAATAAAATTGGTTTACTGTGTTCTGAATTTGCGGTTTGCTGTGTTCCTAACTTTTATTATTAGTTTACTGAGTCCGCAGTTCATATGTAAGGCGGAACACACAGAGGCGATTATAGTCGCCACGGTATTACCTGTAACTCCACTAATTATAATACGCCATAATAATTATGTACACGATAAGTAAACACTTAGTTTAAGTGAGTGATTGTTAACTTGTCGTCCGCCCTGTCTTCAAATACCTAACCTCGCAGGTGACCTTATATATTTTCTTTTGTTTTTTTTAACATAAAACGATCGTGCTGACGAGCCACTTGATGGAAAGACCAGACATCACCACAAAATTACACAATGATCTTTTGGTATAATTCTTTGATTGAAGTGAGTTTTAATTAACAATACTTTGGTCCTGTCTGAACAGTTTTGCTACCACGCAGTCGCGATACTTTAACTTCGATTGTTTAAGTTGAGAAATTTGTTTAATTTAGACAGTGCTTTCGAAAACTATACATTATTAAGCATTGAACGCTTTGTTTTCTTTAATCAAGTTATGGATGAAAATGTAATTATACCGTCCCGGCTTCGTCCTCTAGGGAGTCGGAAAACGCCAAAACACCGTTAAAATTATCCCAAGGTATAATCGGGACAAAAATTGCCTATATCGTTTTCCCGGTCTCAAACTATCTACGTACATATTAAATATCATCTAAATCGGTTCTCTGGATGAAGCGTGAAAAGGTAACAGACAGACAGAGAGAGTTACTTTCGTATTTGTAATAACTATAAGTATAAATGTATAAAAATATGTATTTTAAGGCAATAAATGCAGAAATCAATTCTTAATATTCGATACTGTACGCAGAAATAGTCAAATTTTACTGAACGGTAAAGAATACAGATGTTTCGATGTTGAATTCAGCACCAACTTATGAGTCTATAACTTGGGATTGAAAACTAAATATCACTTGCTCGAAATATGTACAATTCTGTTAGTTTATTCAAAATACTAAGTTAAGACGCAGGCAACCACGCGTACACTAAGAATGACAACAATAAAATAAATAGAGTTTATTGAATAAATCACTTACAACATTTCTCGATATTAATTAATTCACTTGAATAATTTTAATAGCGAACTGTCGATCGACTTTCATCAGCATCAAGTACTTACTTCTTCTCCTTCTTAAAAAGTACACATTAGGCAAGTATGATAATAATTTGATCGTTGGACTCCCTAACAGGGCGGCCCAGGTTCCAATTAGTACTAATTAAAAAAAATATGTGCATATTAAAATGTCCCTATCATTTGCTTCGGTGAAGGAAAACATCGTGAGGAAATCGCTCACCTGAGAGTTCTCCATAATGTTCTCAAAGGTGTTTGAAGTACGCCAACACGCACTAGACCAGCTTGTGGGACTATGGCTTGAACCCCTTATATTGTGAGAGGAGACCCATACCCAGCGGTAAGATAATTATGGATTACAATAATGCTGATGACACATCATCAGGCAGCTGATGGCTTTTCATTTTGCCACCACCAGCTTCCCTTAATAAATCTCTAAACCTTTTTCTATTAAGCAATCGCTAGTGTACGTAAGACCCTAACGATGAAAGCAGGGGCATAACTGCAAATGTTCTACTGTATGTGCTTTTCACATTTGTATACGGTATTGCAAGCTATCCCAGTTCGGAGATGAAGTCAATTTGAAACAATGAGGATGCTCGTATGTATGTCAGGTCAGCCTGGCAGTGAATGGCTGTCTTTATAGGGTAACGGCGCCATAAGTAGGCTGGTCTGCGTTTCGAAAATTAAATGTCAGTATCGTGATAAAGTGTAATAATATGTTTTGTTATGGCTGCCAAAGATTTTACTGAATCCACTCGCTTTGGGGCTAGTTTCTCAATAAAATTAAAACTCAAAATTATATTGATATATTACCGCAAATAAAATATCCATTCATTCTAACATTCTTAGATTTAATGGTTAAAGTTGTAACGGCATTTTTTATCTTTCTAGCGACAAATGAGCAGAGCACTAACTCGATGATTAGTGGTCAGTATCAGTAACAGTAAATACATAACCAGTGCGTCGCTGGCCAACAAGGAACCGGCCGATTTGCTTTCTTCTGGCTGCCCAACACTGAAAACGTATTAAATCCTATTAATATTATAAATGCGAATATATGAATGTTTGTTACTCTTTCACGCAAAAACTACCGAATGGATTTTGCTGAAACTTTACAATAATATAGCTTACACATCAGAATAACACATAGGCTATAATTTATATAGATATAGTGTGAATTATCCAAAGTATATAACTAAATCTTTGCAAACCAAAGGAATAAGTTTCCCGAAGCGAAGCGAGGGCGGGTCGCTAGTATAACATAAAATAAACCATAACAGTATTAAGGATTTCACGTTTAAAAATATCCCATAGCGGCTGGGGTCTTCCAAAATTTATATTCACGGGCATATCGATTGGAATTAATAGTACAGACCGGTCAGATCTGACCCATTTCATCGCAGAGGACATAGTCTGACGTAGACCATCCGCTACTAGAAATGGCCTTGGCACGCTAAGCCCAAATAAATATAACATTTCAATACTAACAAAGAAAATTTAAGCGCTCACAGCCAGCAGCAGCTTGCGTCGATCTACAAAGTTAAGCAACAGCGGGCGCGGTCGGTAGTTGGATGGGTGACCGGTAGTGGCAATAAATTTCTTGGGCGCTTCCGTGCTTTGGAGGGCACTTAAAGGGCGGTCCCGGTTGTTTGGTACCAGTCGCTAAGCCATGTCGGATGCCTCCAGGAGGCATAAAAAAATCCGACACTTGGGTTGGCCACTAACCCCTCCACCAATCCGCACTGGAGCAGCGTGGTGCAGTATGCTCTAGGAGTCCTCCGGTGTGAGGTGGTCAGTAGTGGGCCATTAGTGGGTTGATGCCAGTATTATTTGTCATGACGGAAGCTTTAATGACACGCACTTTGCGGAAATTTCAAGTGTTTATCTCGAACGGTTTATGAGATAAAACAACCCCGTTTAAAGGTTACTTGTATAGGGACCGCCTTTGAGACCTAACTTTTTTAAGTTTTTATTTGTTGTTATAGCGGCCACAGTAACTCGTATTCTTTAAAAATTTCAGGTTTGACTGACAGACGGACAGACCGACAGACATCGGAGGCATATTAATAGGGTTCTGTTATTTACCATTTTATTACGGAACCCTAAAAAATAATGAGTAGGTAATTTATTAATTTTGGAATCAAATTTTGAGTAAGTATATCAATAAAAGTTTATCTAGTTCTTTCCACATCTTCCTTTTACGGCGGGCTAGCAGTGCATCACATTACATAAATCTTGCAACCTTTATTACAGCCGCAGAGAGTCTATTTTCCTCCCACTACGACCGCTGGCCGAGTGAGTCTTAGGACATTTCTTTTGTCTTCGTTTAAACCTTAGTACTAGTCAATAAAGTCCAGTTTTGTTTGTCACTTAATTGTAATGTAAAATTACATAAACCAAACAGTGTGTTACAAACTTTAATTTATTTTATCCTTTAACTTTTAGGGTCGTGTTACTAAATAGCTTAAATGAAACTCTCGTGTTATAAAATATTACAATTCTGAAGTTACGACATTTACACTCAAAAAGCGATAGATTGACTCAAGCCACCTTTGAGGTTTTTTTTTTGCTTTAACCTTCAGTTACTGCACTCTACTTCGTTACTCTAGTGTAAAAGGACAATGGATCATTACGATTGTCTAAAATTCCTAAGCTTCCTTCTTCATGGCATGGCTTCAACCCATTGGCTACAACCCATTAATGGCCCACTACTGAGCACGGGTCTCTCCTCATACCTGAGGAGGCCTAGAGCATACTCCACCACGCCGCTCCAGTGCGGATTGGTGGAGGGGTTAGTGGCCAACCCAAGTGTCGGAAATTTTAAGCCGCCCGAAGGTATCCGACATGGCTTAACGACTGCTACCAAATGGTAACAACCGGGACCGACGGCTTTACGTGCCCTCCGAAGCACGGAAGCGCTCAAGAATATTTGCCACTAGCGGTCACCCATCCAACTACCGACCGCGCCCGCTGTTGCTTAACTTTGTCGATCACTTGAGATCGACGCAAGCCGCCGGGCTATGAGCGCTTCACGCTTTCAAAACGCACAAATCTTTCGCCTTTTTCAACCCATTAATGCCCACTATTGAGCACGGGTGTCTCCTCATCATTGCGGATGCGTAGACCTAGAGCATACTTCACGTCGCTGCTTCAGAGCGGGCGGATTGGTCGAGGGGTGGCTAACTTATCTATCAGAATTTTTTATCTCCAACATGACTTTTCTCACGATGTTTTCCTTCACAGAAGCAAGTTCTAATTACGCATATAATTTTTGAAAATTTTTGGAGGTTTTTCCCCCCCCCCCCCCCCTCCCCCTTTCCGGAAGTCCAACGTTCAAACCAAGATTGAAGCAGCGATCCATCACTGCTTCAAACTTTGAACTTTTTATTTACTGAAACCTAATATGGCTGGCGATGTGAGGCACGTAGAGACATGAAGTTGTGGGATTTAGATATTTATTTGTATGTATGTATAATGGCCACAAACGTCTGACCGTCTTTACAAACGGAGTGGCATTGCACTTGGCGATTCTATTACGATAGGGAGAAACGTTTGCAAGGAAAGTCAACATTTGGTATTAGATTGCTCTTATCTGGTCTAAGACCTTCAGAGTATACCTACTTATTTCTTTTATAAAGATAGAAAGTGCCTTAAGTAGTCTTTTTACGTCAGAATGTTATAGAATTTGTTTCATTCCTAAATATCTCTAATTTTGCCAACTTAAAATGATCTCTATTAACGTAGAAAATATTTTAAACTTTTGAGTTATCTTGGAATCAAGATATCACAACATAAAAATTATTTATCTGCCACTTAGGAGAATATACGCAGTAACCGTCAATTGAGCATGCAGCACCACTCTTCCGCTGCCGCCCATGACAACTTCGACCGATCTAAAAGAAGACTCAAATCTTATGATGGTAATTCCACTAAACTATGCGAAAAGGGTGTAAAAGAGCTCTCCTTCAGGACCAGCGTTGCATTAGCAACTCTCCTGGTGTTGCTCGTGTCCATAGGCGACGATGACCACTTACCATCAGCTGACCCGTCTGCTTTTACGTCAGCAATTCAGGCTATAAAAAAGCACTTAAAAAAGCATCTAAAATTTTCGCGTTTTAAACGTTGCAATATTATTATATCTTGACCGCGCGGTTTGGCGACTTTTGTCCCCAAGCCCTTTGTCGCAATTCATTTCCTAACTTTAGCTCTTGCACAGCACTACGACTAAACATCTCAAAGCATATTGATGCACTCTAAATAATTGAACGTTGAAAAAACATTTTTTGTTTGAATCAATCCGGGCCTTTTACGAAACGAGGTAACTGTTTTGAATGCAATACAAACTAGGATGCTGTTTGAACATGTAAATTTTGTCAGTATTATGCTACGGTGCGGATGAACTGTTAAAGCCGTATAGAAATTAATTTATTACTAAAGCGCTTGACGTTTCAAGTTTGAATATCCATGATTGAGACTAGGCCGATATATCCTGCTGGCATGTCTGCTAATGAGGTGTAAGAGTGTACATCCACTTTGAGTCTAACTACTAAAGGACTATCGTCCTCTGCTCACGGTGCCCCTGCTAAACTGTTGAGACCATGGTGCCAGATCCTTTGCGTTTGAAGATGCTGGACTGTATCGCACCACGTTTAATCCCGATTATGATAATCATGGTACTTATTGTTACTTAGTTATTTACTTCCCAGGCTAGGTGTAACTTTTATTTGCGAATAGTCAATTTGAGAATGTCGAAGAGCCAATAATAAGCAGAATTCGCTGACAACTGGTCGGTTACTGATATCCATGGATGGTGATAGGCGTGGTTTCGGCTGTTTGCTTTGCAAAATTCTGTAACGCAATAAAATTATTTTGTGAAACATTATTTAGCAAAAATAAAAAAGGTTGTAATATTAATGAACTCAAAACGCTTTCATAATTATACAATTACCGTACGTAAAAACAATATTGTATCTGATTCTCTTTATATATTTTCTCTCTTTGTATTCTGCTGTACACAACACAAATGAATCTACCAAATATTTCTATTTCCACTCTTTACTCTAAACTCATGCCGCAGCGCCCGCAGATCCCTGAAAAACCCAACCAATTTTCCTCCCAACAGCTGTTTCCTCGCAAACATACTTTTATCGAGAGTTGAAAGTCTAACATGACCCAATTGTATCACGAATTCACGACCGTTGTTGGTAGTTAACCGGCGTCTTTCCGGATTAAAGCCATTGGAAGCGATCCAAGTGGACAGCGCCGGCGACCAACGCCCGACCTTGTGACCGCATTAGGTTGTAGTTACATATAAGGTCATCGTTCAGCACTAGGCTTTACAGGTTTTAGATACGACGATTTGAGAACATTCTTTTTTAATACGCTTTCATTTGATGTTCATTTCAGTTGAACGTAGGCAGTACGTAGGCTATGGTAATTCGTTCCAATACTTTAGAATAAGATCTCTCTCTTCAGTCGCGCCTCATTACTGAGGATCGTGATTCGGCTGCTGAGACTTTTTGGATCACGTGTATCCATCTATGGCGATCAGCGGCTTGGTGGAATGCCGGGATATTAATGTGTAAGCATTCAGCGGCTATGAACTTGTCTGCGATCTACGAGGAATGTTTATAAGTTTTGCAAACAATGAAACTACAAGTAGCTGAAAGTTGACATAGACACCAGATGGCCCTACAGTGTTTGTATAAATTTACTTTCGTAAAAAGGCACTTATTTAAATACACGTTACGATAAACTTAAAACCATCTATTCTCCCGACACAACCTCATTCGGTCTCCTTTATCTAGATAGTCGACCACTGAAAGATACCGCTGCCTCTTGATTTATTTATTAAAAACATACCAACTAAGTACGTAAGTAAAACACAATTGAAAAATCTTTTTCACCATTATTTGGGTTTATTGGGATACGTATAAAATGGCTCATAAAACCTATGACAAGGATATTATTAATGATACTCTGGAATACTCTGGATACAGTAATTATATCACCGACTCGTTGCCTACCTGGGAAGAAACGGAGGATCTGCTTATTATTGGCTATCCGACTGCAACGAAAACTTATAAAAAATTAAATGTGGCACTCGTAAACTGCCGCGGTAAAGCTATTGCATAGCATTTTTTATCAACTTATGCAATTATAATTCTTAGAAGTTATATAGTTATATCAGAACAGCGCCATCTAGTTTGTAGAAAACATACGTACCATACCTTAGTATTAAGGTACTAGATGGCGCTGATTGGGGGTGGTGCATTATTATCCCCTACCAGCGCCATCTTCGTGCTGTGCAGTGAAAAATTATTCATTAGGTTAGATGGGTCCATTTATCGATGGAGGAAGGCTGGCTGAGCTGGTAGTTCACTCGCAGTATACTAGATGGCGCTGAGTAGTAAAACGCTGTAATTCTGAATCACGCTGGTGAGGTTTTTTGTAATATCTATAAGTATCCAGCATTAACATTCAATAAATGACTTGACTTGACTTGTACTGAAGAATTGTTTCTTTAATCTTTATTGTGCTTGCCTACTCGGTCAACGCAACTACTCTTGGGACCGCCGGGTGGTCGGTAATTTATTCACGGGGTGTTAGGTTTTTTTCGTTACGGAATTTCTGGATTCGGTCCCCACGCTCAAGGCCCGCGATAAAAGCTATGCAATAGCTTAAAATATTACATGATTTATTTTAAGGGTAGGTTGGTTGAGTTTTAGAGACAGGTCAGTAAGCACTAATACCAAGATTTTTTTATTGTTACGCAGAAAATTTTTCCAGACGTCCTAAAACTAGGCTGCCTTAGTTACGCAGAGAGACCCGTGCCCTGTAGTGGGCCATTAATCGGTTGAAACCAACCTTAACCAAAGTTCTATTTAAGAAAATTTATGACGTTCGAGATACATCATTTATTCGTAGCCATTCGTGAAAGAGTATCCGGAGTAATTAGCTCATCACGCGGAACTTGCAAATCCAATTTGCCGGCGACCCCGCTGCTATAAGGATGATTACAACGGTTACACCGCAATCATACGAATTGAATATCCGAAAAAATAAAAGTATATGATTTCTCTATAACGATACAGAGTTGACTGGTAGACAACGCCATTAAGAATTAAGCTTACCATTCGTTACGTCATTGTCAGGTGTCAATAAAGTTGTATCACAAGCAAAATAACTACGCCATTTTTGTAAAATAGGTTTATCAGCGTTATTTAGCTTAGCTAGCGTTTTCATAAAAAATCGGTCGTATTGAGGCGATAAATGTACAATACTGATCAATCCAATACCGAGAGATAACTGTGTCGTATGAGGCGACAAAAGCCGACCCCTGCTTGATAGAAGGGCAGAACGTCTGCTGGCTAGCTACCAGCTTTCGTGAGAGAGCCGCCAAACGACTTCTGGTGTTCTGGCTGGCAACTTAAGAGTCAAAAGGCACTTTTATTCTTTCCTCTTCTTTCTTTCTTGACAGGTAATACATCGCTGATTCCATTCGTGTCACTGATTTCCATTAGCAACGGTGATCACTTACCATCATAATTTAGTGGCTCGTCGGCTCGTTCGTCGGCTATTTACATAAAAAAATTCTTGACTGTAAACGTATCCGAAAAATATTAAATTAAATTTAGTATCCGAATGTTATTAAATATCACGTCCCTGTTCCCCAGTTTTATCCTCTAACTGAAAATTCCGTTTCATACTTACTTTATTGCTTTGTTCTATTTCGTCTCGCACCACATTACAATTTGTGGTCTGTAATGTTTTACTTACATTCATTACGTTTGACGACCCTTATGGCACAATGGTAACCAAGCCAGGCGGCAGTTTGAAGGAAATTTGAAAATTTCTGTTACATAGAGTCTCGGGGCCATGAGTGTGTTGTTATTTTTTTGTTAATTCATAAAAAGTAATGAAAGTTGGCGAACAATGTTATGTGGGCTATCATCAAATAGATATTTAAATATCATCTTTAGTTTCCTTTCATAATTTCTCTCTCTCATAAATCTATAACGATTTGATTAACAACCATTTGGATTTAATTACGTAGTCGTGTTATGTTTATACACATATCTTGTAAGTAAACCTGCCTTTCGTTTCCCGAAGCAAAGCAAGGGTGGGTTACAGTTTGCAAAAATAACAAAAATAATTCAATAAACTCGTTAGGACGAAAAACCTTGAGACGACTTGTAAATCACGCACGATATTAACCATAAATCAGCGATTATCCCGCTAACGGAGGTGAGGTGAGCGTAGATGATGGTATGGCCATCAAAACAGAGTTTACACGAGTCGTGATTTCATAATTTCAATTATTCTTTTACAAATAATCCAACACTTTATATTTTATTTTTTGTAATCCAATGTCAAGTTTTAAAGTTACTTGTATTTAAAGTTAGTTGTATGTATTTCAAAGCACATATTGAAAATGAATCATCAGTTTGTTCGGTAAAGGAGAACATAGAGAAAAAACCTGCACACCAGAGTTGTCCGTAATGATCTCAAAGCTGAAGTCTACGAATCATCACTTGACCTAAGGCCTGGCCTTGTGAGAACGCCTCGAGCCCATTAATGGGACCTTCGGTTGTATTAAGTAATGTAATGATGTAAAACCGAGCTACAATTTGCGAGAAAGGCAACTTAATTATGTATTTCGCGGGAATATCAAGGGAATCAACGTGAACCGCCTCCGAGATCGCTAATTTAGGATCCACAACCTCACATTAATGTTTTGCACGCCGGTCGCATACAAATGTTTAACAAAACAAAGAGATAACGCCGTTCCCTTCGAAGTTGACGATCGCGCGACACTTTCCCCCTTTCTACATCATAAAAACCTAACTTTTGACACATTTATGTTATCTTCCACGTTAGAAAGGATAACACTAAGTTTACGTCATATATTTTTTTGTACGCGGATTGTCGAAGTTTTACAAAGTTGTGGCAAGTAATATTGTTGTGCTGCGAGGCAATCACTTTGCCCCAATATTTGGTTATAGAACTAAATGTTTGATTTCTTATGTTGATTTTGATATTGAAGGATTTGGGGATCTATGTAAGATACGTAATTATTGAGGGATCTGTTTATCTTCTCACGTGATGTTGCTGTATCTTGCTGCCAGAATCATGGCTCAATGCCCCTCGATTAGAGGTCGATTTTCTCCGTTCCACTGCGTTTACTCGGAACCATACCTACTCATGCGTATGTATTTGTATATTAGTTGGACAAGCCACCTTCGAAATTAAACATCTAAAATCTATTTTCACAAACCTACTATCGACGGGTTCCTGGCCGAAAGGAAGTGAGGGAACCGTATTATTTCCGGCTAGTTACCAATAGTAAGCTTGGACTGATGAATTGATGGAGAATAAGGTTACCATTGCTCGCATGATACCATTCAACTTGAAGTCCAAGTTGAATGGCTGGGTGGAAACAACGCTACCTCTGATAAAAGAAGAAACCGCAATTAGTCTGTTCGTCATCAGACTCACTAACCAAATTAACCATAATAATGTTTCGTTAGTCTTTGTTTTATTTCCTGAAGTGCTGAAGAAAACGTAGATAATAGACCAATAGACACTTGACAGTAAATGGTTACCATCACCCATGAAAATGAACATGAACACCAGAAAAGTCACCAGTGTTTCACGAGCCCTAGAAATAAAGCTTTTTAAGCCTTTCTTGAAGCACCCCTTATCATAGCGCAACTTAGAGACCTCAGAAGGAAGCTCACTCCACAGTTTTAGCATCATCAGCCCTGGTATAATTTACTAAGTTGTACATACAAGCTACGAAAGTGTAAATGTGGGTCGATCGGCTATCGTCTCGGCACCTCGCCAGTCGATCACAATGAATGTGCGTGCTGGTGTGTGGTGCGCAGGCTTGCCAATTTAAGTTTCGTGGTGTTTTATTTAGTTTACTTAGTAAAACTATAGTTTAGTATAGTTGTAGTTATAGTAGACTGTTGTTCATTTGCTCATATTTCAGTTCAGTTTTAAAGTGTTCAATTCCATAATTCCAAAGTCATGTGGATAAAAGCCATATTTTTTCAAACAAGTAATAAGCATTAATTTGTTGGAAGGATTCGTCATATGATTGGGAATTTATTCAATCAAATTTGGAGAATCCGTGGTGCAAGCCAGTGGGAGTATTTGCTAATACTACCGGCAAATACGTATACCCCACTCTCAGTTATGTAGAACGATTAGGGGGAATTGAATAGTTCGCAGTATGGAGCCGAAATTATACGAGTTACCCAGTGAAAGCAGCGGTGGCTCAGAATTGGATGCTAAACGAAATCCAGGATATATTTGTTATGTTGGTATAAGTAGGAAAATTAATCATAAATGAAGAACATGGATTTTTAAAGAAGTTATTAAAGAATAATTTAAAGACAAGGTACACGCGGTCATCTCGTCATGATGAGACATTTCATTGTCGATTTTGGAAAGAAGTTCTAGCCAGTAGGTATGGCCTCAACCAATTAATGGCCCACTACTGAGCACAGGGCTGTCCTCGTAATTGAAACCTAGATCATACTCTACCAAGCTGCTCCAGTGCGGATTGGTGGAAAGGTTAGAGATCAATTCAAATGTTGGAAGTTCTTATGCCAGAAGGCCTAAGGAGTAGAACTGACAACTTGACGTGTCCTCCGAAACACGAGAACGATCAAGATTTTTTTGGCACAAGTGGTCACCCATTCAACTTTCGACCGCGCTCGCTCGGTCGATCACTCACAATACGTCTATCATCTTCATCGTGCATTACCTTGATTAAAGCCACTTTAAAGTTCGATCAGTAGGTTTTAATGTTATCGTGAACAAACAAACACAGATATTTCGACAAAAGAATATTGAAAAAAAATATGTTTCACAATAATTTAGAGAATTGTTGGAATAAACATTTGGCTACAACCCATTTACATTGGCTACAAACATTTAGCCCGCGGGTAACCAATGCATGAAACTTTATTCTTATTTCGAATTACAAACAAAAAAAATACTTATTTGGCTTACGTAAATTTCACTCGTAAGCAATCATGCGCAATAAGCTAATGAGATTTACAATAATCAAATTAACATGATATCAATGAAGCATCCAACAGTCAAATTTACTATTCATTGAATATATCTATGAATGAATTTACATTTTCTATAAAATGTTGTAATGTCGAACTTAAATTGATTAAAGCAAATGTTATATGCGTTTAAAAATTTAAAGTTTTTGCTTTATTACTCGACAAATTGCCTGAAACGGAACTAATTAATAAATTACTGATTTAGAACTCAGTACGTAAAATTAAAGTGCCACCAAAGTACCGAACTAACTCCCAATAGCACCCGTAGTTGCTTATGTCGGTCAATCTGTATGGGCACAGGTCGGACTACGAACACTTTGCACTTCAGTGCAAAGCTTAGTCAGTTTTAAAGAAAAGTACTAAGACTTACAGGAAAACAGGAAAAGAGATGTGACTGTGAATAAAGCATCAAAATAGCTTACCCAAAACGCACAACACAGAAAATATCATATAATTCGCTTTCCCATCGTTTGTAGAGAAAATACAGCAACAGCGAAATTCGAAAAGAAACTACAGTATCGTAATTTACTTACTCTTAATAAAGCGAAACGCATACATGAATATTCACCAGATAATCCGTTTAACAGCATCCGGTGGCACCGTGTGTATTGAGTTCACTGAATACGATACGCCAATGATACTGTGTTTCATTAACGGCGTGGAGCGATCAAAACTACCATCACGCTAACAAAAGGGGTAATTGAGTACAATTTATATCTTCACCGTAATTTAATCACAATCAGATACACAGATATTCACCCCAAACACCAAGTATAAGGACATCCTTCAGCGAATTGATACAGCAAAGGTTTTGAAGAGAAAAATTTTAAAGGCGAATGACAGAAGGATTTGTGGTAAAAGATTAAGTGAATTATAAAGACGTGATCTATAAAGGAGATTTACCATCAGGCATCCTATCTACCAGCTAGTGACGTGACAAAAGATAAGTCAGCTAACTTTGCGCGATGATGTAATACTATCCAGGCAAATTCTCAAATTAATCTCTTACTTCAAAATAGTTTCACGTAGATGGTGTGACATATTAATGTGGGTTAATACGATGATCCATTAAGGGTATACTTTACTTTTCCGTTTCATTTATATTTTGCTACTGTAATTATCGACCCGTGACTCTGTTGACGAGGGACCAGTGTGATTCCTTAACTCAGTGCACAATCACGGCGCTTATTCCACTCTTGCGGTTGAAACTATCAGGGTCAAACCTTCGTCTTTTATCATTACACTTAAAAATTCGTCTAATGATAAGTGCTTTGCTCAAATTTCCACATAATTAATGTTGAAGTACCAAAGATATTATAACCATAGATGCATTACGTTCTACAATACGAGTCGCAGTTTTCGATCCGCTCCAATGATGCTATGGATACAAAGATAATTAGGTACGGAACGTATGAGACAGAAAGAGATAGCTAAATGAAAATGACATGAATCAGTAGTGTCATTTCACTATCTCACTTTCGGTGCGCTAGTACATACATAATATCGTAAGCATATCTAATAACTGTTTATTATATTCTGTCTTCATGCTGTTTATTACATTATGTCCTCAATAATATACAAAAGGTTTTTCGTGTAAATAACTGAAGGTCAAGGTGTAAATAAGAAAGGAACAGCATCGTCAATGGTTTGTTGGCGAAAGAAGAAGAGAGAAGAAATAAAGAAAGTACTGGGTCACAAGCTCTCAATTTCAACACCACAAGCCGTTTGGCGAATTACTCAAGCTACAGGATAATAGTTTCCCAGACAGGCTTTTTTGGAAGGGTAATCATCATCATCATCATCAGCGCGGCCCATAACTGTCCCACTGCTGGGACGGTTTCCAGTGTGCAGGTTTCCTCACGATGTTTTCCTTTACCGAAGCAAGTGATAATTAAATAATAATACGCACATAATTTTTGAAAATAAGAGGTGCGTGCTGGGGTTTGAACCCGGGCCCCCGGTTCGGGAGTCCAACGTTTAACCACTCGGCTATCATGGCTTTATCACGGAATAATATTTATAATTATTAATTTATAATTGATCATTGTATAAACCTCTATTCTTGGAAAAGCTTCCGAAAAAGCCCTTCCGAGGAGGCGGACGGCTTCTATCACCTCTTATGACACCCTGCCGGCGTGGGAATAGGAACGGTATCCCACCATACCGCCCCTCATGTGACCAAAATTATTCCCAGATTGTCAGAACAGTAAGAACGGTTGGAACTTATTTTATGATTCTTTAGGGAATTTCAGGAACGGAAACAAACGGGACAATTTCTTTGTGAAGTATGAAAGGGAATGTTTATCTTGAATAACTTTTTGAAATGTATTCCTCTGGGCTACCGATCAACAAAACTTCACTTTGAATACATAGACCCCCATTATGCTCCGAAATTTTAAATTCCTGGACAATTTAACTTGATGTCCATAGTAGCTATCTCTAAAAAATGTTGGCTATATGGTCGTTCTCCAATGGAATCCATCCTCGAGTAACTATAATCCTGATCCCAAAAATCTTCAGATTTTTCTTCTAGAAGGTCGCTGGATTCAACATGAACATCCCTACGCCTTCAAACTCAAGTTACAGAAGCATCATTTAACTTTGGATATTCTATTTGTACATTCGAAAATGTTCTCGAATTCGAACCCGAAGTAGAATTCAGTTTAAATAAGCGCATAAGACGATCACGTTTCCTTTTCGTATTGGCCGTTTGGATTGCTGCAGCGTTACTAGGAGTTCTCGATTTATTATCGGAGACTAATAAAAAGTTGTCCTCATCACAATTCATAATGGTCATTGCTAAAAAACCAAATTTAAATAAACTTCAATTAATTTCATGAAACTGGTATATTACAAAAAAAGTGGCTTAAAAATAAACACTCTATCGATCATATTTACCCTGGAAGGGAGCTAAACTTGCAACCTTCGCTGTGCAGATAATACCAGGGATCAAACTGCAGGCATGATCAATACCACGGAGAAACGAGTTTTTTTTTGACAGGTTAATTGCAGCAAACATAAAAAACACACTGGTAGATCCATAGTAACGCCTGAAGGTAAAGTTTGAGCTGAAACATCAACACGCGCACAGATGGCGCTCTGGAACTTTAACGTTTATTTTGGTTGCCGAATTTTTGTTGTATGGGATTACATCGGCTCTGTTGTGATTTCTACTTACGAATGTCATATGTTCCGCGAATGGCTTAAAGGATCTTTTGTGCGCGGGTCACGACTTATGATATCATGTTGTGTGAGTTATGTTGTGATTATCTATGTTTTAATATCTTTTTCGCTTGATATTTAATTTACGCGAAGGTAAGGTCATTTTTTTCGGTGAAGGAAAACATCGTGATGAAACCTGAACCCCTGAGAGTTCTCAACTATGTTCTGAAAGGCGTGTGAAGTCTGCCAATCCGCACTTGGCTAAGGTGGACCTATGTCCGTCCCATTGTGAGAGGTGACACAAGCAGTGCAACAGATATGATATGCGATTATAGAAAGAGAAAACAGACCTTGAAGCAGTTGTTAGGGGTAAATCGATACAAGGGCCGGCCTTTAAACCTAAGGTATGCCACAAAATAGGTTACGAATTAAAAATGCTATCTAAACTCTAATCAAAAATACATTCGAGTTCCACCGCCCCACTTGACATGTTTACTTGACCCCAAGCTCTTTTAACTGTAACCGAAAGCGACACAGCTCGGGAATAGGCAACTTCTTTTGACGGTAGCGTGTACACATCATTATACTTTGTGAATTGAATGTCTTGCGTTAAGAATTATACCTTATGTCATGGTAATAAAGCTTATTTTGCACGAAGTTTATAGTAAATTAAGTTCATTCTGCGGCAAAGGAACAAACGCTGTTTATGGCCAAGGATTATAACAGACGTCGTAAGCAGATTCGTGGGCGTACTATACTTACTGCTTCTCAGAATCAACTTTTTATATATTTATTTAGTGCAGACACAACAAGCATAACAGGTTTGACTAATGCGCTAGTTACATATAAAGATACCTTCTGTATAAGGGATTCCATCCATTCTGACGGAAACGTCAGAATGAACCGCAGGGAGAACTCTTCCTGCGGAATACAAAGATACGACGATAACAGCTCTTGGAGGTTGCTGCGGTCTGAACAACGCAGTTTTATTCGCACTCGTGTTTGGTGACAGGGTTCAATAACCTGACTACCCAATCTTTCTGCTGAAATTGGTCGTAAAATGTTTTAAATTAGTTTCAATATCAAAGAGCCACTTAAAAGCGAATTTCCCAATTACCGCTTAAGGCCAATTTACTGCTTTTATGGATTTTTTCATAAAAATAAATTTTCGCCAATTCTTTTTTTGGTGTCAGTTAAAACAAATTCTCCTAATGAGATCCTTATCATCTAATTTAATGAAAACATCTTTCAATTTCAAACGTAAAGCAGCTCCAACGTCATGCTTATCAACACCAGGATTCGTGAACACTTCATTTTAATTTCAATTACAGCGAATTCAATTCACTACACGAAATCACTATGACGGCAATTTCGTGTTCATTTGCAACACCTCAAACATAATTGTGTGTTTGCCGCAAGACGAATGGCCTCAAATTGGCAAAGTTAAATTGTAATGTGGCGGAATTAGTTCTACTGAATGTCTGCTTTTTACTCTGGGCGTCCCTTGGTTTGTACTGGGGTAGTATTAAAATTAAATAAACAAAACTAATTTCTAAAATTCACGAACAGGATGAATGATAAGTTAATGAAGTAATTATATGAGAACTGTGGCGGATGTTTTAAAAAAAATCCTGTGGTCTGATTACTGAGATTTTTATTCTTCTCTTTATTGAAGCAACCAATTTATCGTTTAAATATTTTCTTTTCTAACATATTATACAAGATATAGTATATAAAATATAACGTGTATGTATATATCGACAAAATACCGTTAAAATGATCCCAAGGGAACGTACTATCGGGATAAAAACTATCCTCTTAATGTTACCGGGTCCCAAACTATCTCCATACCAAATTTAATAAATCTGTCAGTGGATTAAGTATTAAAAGGTAACAGATAGACGGAGTTACTTCCGGATGTATAATAGTAGGGACAGACGCCACTTATTTGTAATGCACAGTAAAATAAAAAATATAAAGCTAAAAGAACACAAACATTCGCCGCCACTTTTGTGTAGGATTGTTCTCCACAATCCATTCACAAGTACCCTCAAGCAACTGAATGGCCGTAAGAAGTTTTTCTGTCGCCACTAAATAGGCCAATGTAGAGTCAAAGTACAGAAAAACGTCTTATCCCGAGCAAAACCATATCAACGCGGAGAAAAGCTAAGAAACGCGTGTTTATTATTCAAGGCACGGCCTGTAACACTCGACACTTAGCTTGCGAGAACAATAACTACACTATAAGGGCGTAGTGGAACAATTGTTATGATTTTTTCTAAATACCCTCATAAACATTTTACATTGCCGCTAAAGTGAGACGAAGTTTGCGATACAATACATTTTCGCACTCATTGCGAGTAATGTACCACAAATGTAGAATTTTTCATAGGTTTGCAAAATTTCAAGGTACATTTTGGTGAACAGTACACACATCACGTCTCGTGGGATCCCGTTGAGTGTATTTTATGCCTACGCTTGTTTCAACTCGTGCTCAAAGACCCATACTATTATTAAATATCTTGGTAGTATAAGGACTTATTCAATGCTAGCTCAAAGCCTCATTTATCATTATCGCAACCCATAACTGTTCCATTGCTGGGCACGGATCTCTCCTCGCAATGTAAGGGGTACAGGCCATCCACCGCGCTAGCCAATTGCGTATTGTGCAAAAAAGATAACATCTTTTTATTTTGATAATCCCGTCTAAATATTTGCCGATATTAAAAAAAAGTTTCTCGCGCGAACGAAGGTTAGTGGTTGGTCTATTCTAATATTATAATATTGGTAATGTACGAAGTTTTTATTAATATAAAGTCTAGAATTTTTTCTATCTATAAATTATCATCACGCCAAAACTTTGCTTATACATATAATACTTACAAGTACAAATTACTTTTGAGAATGAATTTTGTTCCGGGAAAATGATTCCATAACTTAGTCCAAAGTTCTTTATGGAATCATCCAAAGTTCTCTTAATAGATTTCTAAATCATGTATTTAGATATTTTTATAGATAGAATGCGTATTTGATTAATTCCGTATTTGGTTATAAGTAACGAAATTATGAACCCAAACAATATCTTGAAATATAAAAAGTATGTTTAAAAATATTTCATTGTATATTACGTTTTATACCTATATAATTATACTAGTTTTATAAACAATCGTTAAAACTGACCTAGGAGAAAGTATTTCCGGACTAAAAGCTATGCTATATAGATGCCTCAAACTACATCAATACCAAATTTCGTCTAAATCAGTTCAGAAGATTAAATGAAGATTAAGGTAACAGACCTACAGACGGACATTTTCTTTCGCACTTATATGAGGTACTATGGATTACCTTTGTAACATTAATGTTTTAAGTACTTTGTGATAAAATAAATAAAAATAAATTGTTTAAAAAAATATACATTTCAGCAATAGAACGCCCTTCGCGTTATTGTAATTTGTATTTTTATAAACTGCATAGTTGGTTTGCAATAAATAATTTCGCATAAATTCCTTAAAATACAGTCTACATACCATAAAACTGCAATAAGGTACCTATGTTAACTTTTTCACCTCATTTGAATAAAATAGGACAAAGTGTCGTAACTAAAAAAATGGCATTTACGTGACGCAATTAAACATAATAACCAGCATTCAAAACTGTAGGCGATTCGTTCAAAAGTTTCATATTTTTATCTTTAATCCGAAGAGGGTGAGATGTTTTCATCCCCTAAGTGGTAGGCGGTTGAACTGTTATAAAAATAATTACATTGCGCGTTACAGTCCTCTCCGCGAGTATAGCGGTGTGCCGTTTTAAAAAAGTATTTTAAGTGTGATGCGGTGGTAAAAACCGTGCTGAATAACACGTTTTATGTAGAATTTTAACTTGCTTTTAATCTTGTAATAAGATACTAAGTAGTTAAAATTTAAAACTCTATGTATTTGTAATAAGTGTTAAGAGTTGAAGTGGGAATAGTTGCTAACAAACTTTAAATGGATCTGTGGTAACATTGTGCACACGTCACACGGCAACGTCACATCAAGTCTGAATCACGCTATCGAAGTTTCCTACACTTCTCGCTTATAAAATTGCTGAAAAAAATTATATGGTACAAAAAAAGGCACCGATTATATTTTTTTCGATGTAGTATTACTTAGAATCACGGTCCGAAAGCGTGGTTACAAGGTTTCTGTTTGAGCCCCTAACACCCTGTATACAAGTTGCGTACCTAACCAATCGGGGCTCGGCCGCTCTGCAGGCATGACACCTCGACTGGCGGGAGATCACCCTTTGGTACAAATCCTACTTGATCATTTGTAATAAAAAATGTTCATTTCAGGTTAACAGGTCAAAAAGTTACGTCGGTACTCTAGTGTCAGTGCAGTATAGTAGGTACATAATTATAATGTAATATGCAGTATTATGTAGTGGACTAAGCACTAAGTGAGCGGATGCAAAAACCTCAAAGAATTTGTGAATTCGCTTATGAACTAAGTAACTTTCCGAAACATTGTATCTCTCTAAACAGAAGACACAAAATAAAACGTTTAACATTATGAATGGAAATAAAATATTCGTGCGCCGCCTTCCAACCGAATAAAATTGACAATATTGACGATATTCAGCGTCTTCCTTTGTTTTAGTTAATCATATTCTGTCTATTCTCGAAGACGGCCTGCTAGTCAGTCAGTGACACTTTGTTACGCACTGAATTTGGTCAGTTGTATTGACAATTTGGTAGACGCCCTCCTTCTCCTCATCTCAACTATCCTCGCATATCCTTACCGCACCTCACCTCACTTCTCCTCACCTCTCCTCATTTCCACCACTATCTGCTAGCTCTGCTCCCCTCTGTTGTTTTTAGTAGAAGTATAAAATTCCTCCGTTACACTAAGTACATATACTCAATAAATTTAATTTAACACACACCCCTCTATTGCTATAAAACTAACAAAGGCACGTCGAAACTTCTAAGAAGCACTTTATTAAATCGCTTTTCAATGCTAAAAGATTGTAAACGTTGCGTGGGCGTTGCGAATTACGTTACGCAACAACAAAGCAAATTTTATCGTAGAATAATAAATAGCTTGTTCTATTAGTTTACATTTTACGTAAATATATCATTGTTTAGAACCATAAGCAGGGATAGCCGAATGGTTTGAACGTGGGATTCCCGATCTGGGGGGTCCAGGTTCCAATCCTGAAGGCACCGCTAATTTTCAAAAATGATGTGTGTGTTAGAAATTTATTAGAAAAGTGATTTAACAAAATAACCCTTAAAATAACAGTCCATATCATCTACACAAGATATGATATACAACACAATATTATAATAACCATCCAATATTTTAGGCCCATGAACGTCCGAGAAACTTTTTAATGGATTCCTCAAAAAGGCAGCAATATTTTGAACAATTTCTATTCAATATTCAACTTACTCACGAGTTTGCTGTATTAGAGGCTTTCAAGGAAATAAAAAGTGCAATAAGCCCCGGAAAGTTTTAAAAGCTACACTGTACATGATCGTTAATATAAACTTTAAGATGTAGAGTTTCACTTTACGGCGCTTTTATATCGACGTTAGTTTATCGTCGCACATTGGGTTGGAAGCGAGTAGCGAGCCTTGCGGGTAGCCAGCGATGCGGGTAGCAAGCGATGCGGGTAGCAAGCGATGCGGGTAGCAAGCGATGCGGGTACCAAGCGATGCGGGTGGCCATCGATGCGGGTAGCAAGCGATGCGGGTACCAAGCGATGCGGGTGGCCATCGATGCGGGTAGCAAGCGATGCGGGTAAACTGTAATACTGTTGCTTCTTATATAAAAAAGCTAAAAATATAAAATAGCTTCTATAATTATCGTGTGTAAGAGGCTCCATTCAGCTTTTAGTCTAAGCCGACGCCACACACTTCACACACACACACACACACACACACACACACACACACTTCAGCAGAGTGCTTTTCGTACACTTTGATGAATAACGGACGAAGTTGCGGCGCCCGGTCCCTCTTCTCAGAGGTTGCTAGACTTTTCATCATTAAATTTAGTCTCGAAGGTATTCTAGGCTTAGTGGTAGGCTTTTCGCCCAGCTGTCCCTAGTTACCTTAGTCCCTAGTACCATGCGACTTCTTGGTGCTTTTCTGCATTGGTGATGCCTATAATGTTCCTAATATCCATGGGCTTCGGTGGCCATTTATCGTCAGGTGGCGTGTCGGTGCGTTTGGCAGCTATGTATTGAAATAAAATAGAACCATCTGATTATATCTATCCGATATATCTGGTTGTGTTTTCATAACAATTACAATTAACTAATTAACGCACACGCTTTGGTACGCACGTTATTATTCCATCATTTAATTTATATACCATCGTCGACAAGATTTGCCACTCTGTTTTTTGTCTGGGCTTTATAAAAAAGCCCTGTAGCATTCATGTCCACATAAAACTGTCTTAATTATTTTTATTCACACCTGTAATCGCTAATAGTTGACGATCGAACAGTAAACTATGCGCCGTATGTCGGCCATGAGTGCTTAGTGAAAATATTTCATGAAGGCTTATAACTCTGGAAACTGAAATTGAAATACTGTTGGCTAAGGATTATGAAATATTTTTAACACTTAAAAATAGAACTTAAATTTTGTACTCGTTATCAATAATTCACAAGCCAATGTTGGCTGGTAAATTTTTCGTTTTAAAACAAAGTCGGCTCTGGTTTTAATAATACAAGCAATGGTCAAAAAACATGAGTGATACCACAGGCCAACGCACATCAAAAAACTTAAATTGTAAAATGTGCAAAATACACAAGAAGTTTAGTTCAAAATTGTTGTTATTTAATAATAAAGGATTGTGTGGTTTTATGAAACCACGGTAAAGGTGAAACTTTTTTTCACATTATAGACATTTAACTAAAAATTTTTGGAATAATATTCCATTATGGGTATAAAAATCGCTTTATTAATCTTAATTTTATACTTGGAAAATTGGAATGATAATGGGAAATAATAAAAGTAGACGGTTACATTAAACACTAACAAAAACAAACAAAATAGCGTGGAGCACTGGCACAAATGAGTAATAGTCTATACACTACACGGTCAGCTGCTGCGAACTATAGGCGTCGCCATATTGGACTTGGCTGCTCTGACGAGCGCCTTTCACTTTACTCCGCGGGCGACCGTCACGCGACATGCAACACACAGACGAAAAGTTTGAGACGATGTAATAAAAGTTTCACTTCAAAAACAATGAGTAGCAAGATATTTTATTCCAAAGAAATTGACCACAGACTAGAGACATGAGAACCATAAAATATAATATTTAAGACACATCAATAATAAGTCATCGAAGCGGCTCCATGTGTAACTTGCACTGTTTGAACGTAATTTAGGTACATGTCTATAGTTTAAACATCTTTATAACACATAGTGTTGGGCTTACAAACTAGTAAGGAGACAATTGACAAGAGGAAAGAAAGCTTTTCAAAAATCTAGTTATTCAACAAAAATCTTAATACATTCCGAAGCGAGCGGGGTTTGGGTTGCTAGTGAAATACAGATAGTGTAAGGCTCGGTTTACCTACTTATAATAAAGTGCTAAAGTCCATTATTTATTTTCCCATAAAAATATATAAGAAAATTGTCAAAACACGACTTACAGAGAAAGTGTATTACACACATGTATTATACACATAAAAACACGTCGATTACACATTACACTAGTAAGATAGAGAAGTAGTAAGTTTAGTGTTACTGTTAGTACACATGATTGCGCAGGTTATATTGTACACAAGACCTAACAGAGTAAGCGCAAAGTTAGTCCATTTCCGGCGCAGCGGAAACTGCAAACGCAATCACTAATCACTATTCTAAGTCCTAAGTTACCGCACAACTTAGCTCTAGGAGTACAACTTTGTTGGCTTCCGGATTTACTGGTTAATATTAACAGTTATTTTCATGCAAGAGGTTCATTGTCTTCAATCTAATATGTACGTAATTATAGTACTGTATGTGCCCATAAATTATTAAATGTAAATAATTATTTTGCAATTATTTACAGCTTATTTTAAAGTTATAGCGAACTAATTTTACCCCTCTGTATTATATTTCACCAATTCATAAGAAACACTACTCTATCGAAAATAATATTTCCATCCATAAACCCCGCTCACAAGGTAATTAATCCATAATACTAAAACGCGACATTTTTGAAATAAAGCTACATTAAAACGTACGAAAGCGCATTTTAAATTAAATTACCGCAACATGGCCGTCAGTGCCGCGCCGCGTCGCGTGTCGCATTTGACTGACAAATTGCGGACGCGACGCCGCAGCGCAGCCGCGTCGCCGACGTCGACGTCGGAAATTTAATTTTCACCGACACGACTTGCCCAGCCAGCAGTAGGGTTATTACGATCCCCCGGTAACACAACTAATGGACATACTCCATATAGAGACCGGGATTTCCTATTATGACCCATCATGGCTTCTGAGCGTGTGTCTCCTCATACCTAAATCATGGCTTCTTAGCGTGTGTCTCCTCATACCTAAGGAGGCTGGAAGCTAAGGACGCTGCTCCAGTGCGGATGGGTGCAGTTCTGTGGCCTGGTTCTGAACCTTTTGAATCCAGTGGATACCCACTGTCCTCATCAAATAGGATCCTTTGCTCCTTTCATGTCTTATGGTCTCCATCAAAGGACCTTCCTTCCGAAAGATTATCGGTTCTCTAAACTATATCGTCAGCCAGGCATACTACTTTAGCCGTTTTAACTTTTTGTCTAGCCATGTTCAATTGTAAGGCGCAGCTCAAGCCCTGAGCACTGTACCAAGTTTCTCCAGGAAATCCTCCAGGATAATAGGGGAACCTGCCTCAAACATTCCCTCCACAACACCTCAAAACATATTATAGCTGTTGATATAAGAAAACTTGTGGTGAAACAGAAAGAGTAAGGAGTAAACTGGATCTTACAAAACCCGCTGGGTTCTCATGAACGTATTTCCTTGTCTACGGGTGATTAAGACGCACCACGACCAGGAAAATTTGGCTTTGACTAAAGAATTAAAACAATAAAGTTAATAACTTATTTGACTAAAGAATAAATAACATTAAAAAGATAACACTAACATCATAAGACACCTAATAGCCACTTTCTTTCTTTAACGGCAATCCTGTGCAATACAACCTATACATGTATTAGAAATTCTTTGGCTACAAATGCTTAAGCGCTAAGAAAGTCTTACATAATAAGTTTCAAGAGCCTCATACGTACGTTTAGGATAATTGGACTGACGGCGAATGCTCAGTTGTCGAGTGAAAGGTATTAGTGTCACACTTCGGGGTAACGTGATTGGACGTAGCGTCATACTAAAAGGATTTAAAATTGAATAACAGGGTGGCACTTAATTGCATCGGAAATTTTAAGAAAATTATGGTTTAAATGTATCAGGAGTTCGATATTATATGGAATATAAATATTGATTGCTATATCGAACTCAGAATTCCTTGAGGAGTTACTAAGTCTAATATGCCATAATCCGGGCTACAATGTATGAACATAGTCGCGGACTGTTTCAATTCTCTAATCTATGCCACTGCTTTTTCAATAAAATGCATTTTCAATTTATGTATGTAATCCCAATATTTCTACACAATTACTTGAATACGTAATAATTACGTGTTAAGACCGCACACAAGCCGAGGGCAAAAAATCTCTTCGGACACGAAAAAATATCTAGCTACTTAAGCATTTTGCCAGCCACTCTACTAAAAGGTAAAATTAAAATAAGTGGCGAGAAGTGTCGAGTTTAGTTTAAAATGTGCAGCGGATGTTAAGAAGGCGGAGAAATTTTGCATTTCCTTCGTTTCATTAAGGTTTTAATTACCGCCTTTTGTCTGCGCTCTAAAAAATGTTGTCATTACGCTGAAATTTCTAGCATACTCAGCATACGTTACTCTTTTTATATACTCGTCAGTAACGCATAAACGAGTAGCAGTAACACCTGATGGTAAGTGATCACCGTTGTTGTTATTTTCGACTATCCGACAATGCGATTAAAACATTTAAAAACATTACACGGTTTATTCTGGAAGGAAGGTGGTAGTTACTAGCCAATGTGTAATCCGTAACTTCTAACGAGAGGAACCTGGCTTTAGACTTTGCAAAACTGGTGGCTCGTTCATGGGTAGTTATATTAAAATCTATAATAAAATTCCGTTCGAATTGACGGAAATGCCATACTGTAAATTTGATTTTTAAATTTACATGTCAAAGGCATTCTTATGACGAAAGGTTATTACAAACTTGATGATTATTTTAAAGATAAAAATGCTTGGACATGAGTTTGATATTCTAGCTAGTAAGTAGTAGTAAGTGCTATCTGTAATGTGAGTAGCAAAAAACGCTTCTTGGAAGTTTCTTGCCGCTTCTTCTTCCAAGACTACTCACGGTAGGGATTTGTCGAAGCGATGGCGTAGATTGACTTTCGAAAAGTATTTGTAAAAAACCAACTTCGAATAAATTTCATTTCATTTCATTTAACGCCTTGGCCGTTGTTAAGCAGGTCTTATAAGTTCAATTTATGAGAAGATTAGAAGAAAAGCGCTCATAGCCCAGCGGTTTGCGTCAATGTATCGTCAGTCTTCACAACAAACATTTATTTGTTTCTACCAACGAGGGAAATGGTGTGTTGGTGTTTTAAATCGACGTATTCGCAGAAGGGAGTCGACACCGGCAGATAGGAATACTGCCATAAAATTTTGTCCCCGCGTATTTCTCGTCGCGTCTTATTAGGGTTGCGTAGGTCTCATGAATAAAGGGAAACCATCGAATAACTCATACATATATCTGACAGATGACTAAAATACACAGTTTGTTAACAACTTTCCTTTGAAGGTACTAGAGGAAAAAAGTGCTAAATGACGGTAGGGGTTAAGTGACGATTCGTAGTACGTACATTCGTAGTTTACCTGCAACTACGAAAACCGTTTAGTTACCTCGCCGGCTCTGCTCTCCTGGTATTTTATTTCGTACTTTTCCGTTTTTAAGGATTGCAAGAATAGATTTATGTATAGTAATGGAATCATTTTTCTTGTCAAATGATATGGCTTGTTTAGTTTTTCATTAAAGTAATTCTTATAATACTACTTTTTCATATAAAGTTAGATATAATTTAAAATGTCGCTGCTTTAATTCAAAACTACCACAAATCAAAATTATACTTTTTTACAGGAGAGCCAAACAAAGAAAAAAAAAAGTATTTTTTGTCTGATGCTTTTTTATTTTACATAAAATATATGCATATTATATATCATTAGAAGCGCATTTTTAAACTGCATTAAATGTTTTAAGTAATTTTATAATAAACTGAATGCTAGCGGAGATATAAGCATATAAGTTACTTTTGAATATAAAAAATATTTGCGAAATACTCTAAATATGGAATAAAACAACCATAAGTCAAAAAAATTATTGTATTAATCATGTTTAAACATAATTTTTTTTAGGAACACAATAAAAATCGCCATGCAATTTAATAAAGTAACTAAAATGCTTCATCTGTGTAAAATGATATCCAAAACAAATCAAAATTTCCCTCAAAATCTATCTATTATATATATAAAATTGGAGGTGTGTGTCCCTATATTTCAGTTTACAACCAAAACTACGCATCGCAGACGACTACTGTTTGTATGTGGCAATAGGTACAAGTCTCCCATCGTGCACTATGGTGGTTGCAAGTCGATAGTTGTAAGGGTGTAAAAGATACGGGGGTTGAAACATGTTAACTTGAAAAATGTAACACTATTATTGGTATCAAATGGTCTGAACTCCTAAACGGCTGTTCTGATTTGGTTGAAATTTTTTGTGTGTCTTCAGGTGGATCCCAGAATGGTTTAGATTCACAATTGGACCCGGTAGGTGGCGCTGCTGTCGATATGTCACCAAATTTGTTAAGTAATCATAGACCGGTAAGAAGTTAAATTTATTGTAAAATAATCATCAATTATTGTTTAAGTTCTATTGAAACAATGAAAACATAAAAGTAAACTAATAAAATTAGCTAAACTAATTATCAAAACTAACGTAAGTTTTTCAAAACTCAGAATAAAACAAAGACTTTATAATTATTCTAAGTTATAAACATTAGAAAACATTCAAAACTTTTGAGAAATCTTCTTTATCATTCCTACCCTTAACTTTTAAATCAAAAATAACTATTAAAATGTTACCTTATAGCTAAAATAGTTTCTTAAATGCAATTAGGAACACTTGAGATCACAAAAGAACCATATTTAAAATAGAAACTTTTTAACACGTATGAGTACTTTAAAGTTACTTACGTGGGTGTACCACACACCCACTAAACTGCTCTCTACGTTTCTCTTAATTTAATTATTTATCAGTGTTAGGTATCCACAGATTTGTAAAGAACGATTCTTAATATTTTGGAATAATATTTTTATTAACAAGATTAATGGAAAGTTCGAGAGTGATATTTGCAGTGAGCTTTGCACTCCTTTAGAAACAGTCGGAAGGTGTCTAACAAGGTTCGTTTGGCTGTACGACATGAGCGGGTGTTGATTCCGACACTCATGTACCGAAGTAAAAGTTGGGTATGGCAGAAGAAACATGAAAGTAGAATAAATTAATAAGGAAATCTTGAAAAAAGGCCAGGTCAAGAGTAGGTACCCTAAACCGAAGAGCATGTATGAAGGGAATAATGAAAGTGGACGAAGCGAAATAAGTATGTAAGCGAAACAGGTATTTTTCTCTTTTAAAGGCTCCTTTTGAAATCATGATGACATGATGGTTCAAAAGGAGCCTGGCATTTTTAAAATGACTTAACTTCATAAATCAGTTTAAATACCTAGTAAACAAAAATAAATACTGAATCACCTTAAATTAAACTTAATTTATTAAACCTACGGAAATAGTAGATACCTATGGTTCTAACTTTCTACGTATACCTAATACGTAAAAACATACCTACAATAATATATTATGTATGGTTTACGTATTACCCGTAGAAACATTTTATAACTACAATACAATTTTATAATTACAACGATAACAATGCTTTTTGCACAAAAAATGCTCAAGTAATGTATCTCAAAACATGAACTTATGTATTAAAACAACTCCGTTTAAATAAAAGCAAAACTAGTGTATTCCAGAATAAGGCCCTTTTAATTTTTAAATATTAATAATAGAAAGTAGTTTTTTATATTCAAAATAAAACTATTTTTAAATACCGTACTTCATATTAAATAACTTAAATGCAAAACGAACACTTTGGTTCATTAGTTTATTTTGATCAAAAAAATTAAGTTAATTTAGGTATATCTTCACTGCAAAACTACCCCTTTTTGAAATATGGTTCTTTTGATTTAAAAATAATGTCCTACTTACATGAATCCTTTATTCAAATACTGAAGTTTTTCGAAATATGGTCGTCTTCTGTATAAAATGAATGAGTAACAAAGATTAAATTTCGAGATATGGCACTTTTGCACAAAAGAAACGTGCTTAAAATAATTAAAATTCGCACAACTGAAAATATGGCAGTTTAGATCATATTTCGCGCGTTCAAAACGTTAAATTCAAAAGTAACGGTTGCGTTATTTCTGTAACTTAAAATGGGAAATCAATGGGTGTCTTGTCTAAATATAAAAATATGAAGGATTACAGATGTATTTTTGGAATAAAAACGTTTTTGCAATTTTCGGATTTGTGGTAGTTTTGAATTAAAGCAGCGATGTATTGAAGGTATAAAGGTATAAGATTCACCAATCTGACAATCGCACTAGAGCAGCGTGGTAGAGTATACTTTAGGCCTTGTTGGTTATGAGGAGAGACCGTTGCCCTGTCGTATGCCACTGATAGGTTTAGATATAAAACGATAACACATAAAAAATACTAAAATAAATACACATGCAATTGATCATTTTACCCCCTTATCTACAAAATTATTTGACCTGATGATAAAAAATAAAAAAATGTAGTGCACACCCATATTTACAGTACTGTACGGAGCCCTATGAATACAAGGCCCTTTCAAACTTACCGGATATATCTTATTTTTGACGCAAATTCAAGGCCACAACAGGATTAAGATCGTAGCAGTAAAACGTAGGATTTTCTCATAACCTGAGTTTGTGTCACGCAAAGATGGCTGGTTTATCAGCTTTCTCAGAATAAACTATAAACTTGATAAAATTTAACCTGATCTATATCTGTACAAGGAAGACATTGTGCTAAACTATTATTGAAGCAATACAGTCCGTAACAATGATTTTTATAATTTTTTGTCTGTTTGCCAGATTGTCTGTTAGTCTGTGAGTTCGTACCCACTAATCTTAGAAACGATTTAACTGATTTGAATGTGGTTTGTTTATGTAATGTAATGAGCTTACAAATAGTTAATTTACATTACATTTACTCGTAGTTTTATGACTTGCGTTTCATAACTATCTTTCGCATCCTTAGTTACAATGTCATCGGAGTGGATCAAAAGTTGCGTTGCAAAACTAACGCATCTTTAAATACGAATTTCTTTGGTTTTATTCAATGATATACAATAATACCTACATGAATTTAAAATATAATTTTAAACTTATAAATCACGACATTAAACATGTAAAATGTAAGGAAAGTCACGATTTTCAAAAGAAAAACAATTCCTGAGTACCCATGACATAAAAAGAAAAGTAATACTTACTGAAATATACATAATAATATGTATTCTTCACTTCTGTTTTATTCATCAACATAGATTCTGAGGCTGTCGTGTAATTTATAAGATAATCTCGTGAGATATCTACGTAGCTCTAGCCCTATTTCTTCAAGGTTCATCTACATGAGATCGATGGAAACAAGGCCGAGTGTCCCAGTGAGCTATGGTATTCACATTAACATACATTGCGCTGTAAATGTAACCTACTTCTAGACACGGCACACGAGGAACCGCTTAGCTGCTAACGTTTGGACACACCGTCGGCAACGACTGCCAGCATCGTATTCATTAGTAGCTGTGCGCACGACTGATAGCGTGGTTGTATCATAATATCATTTGTTTTATAATAACACTGTTTAAAAATTGTAATAACTCTGTATTGAGTTCCTTAAGATTCGGACCAGTAATTATGTTTTGATGCGATAAAAAAACACAATTATTTATATTATATTATTTACTAACGAACTGCTAATTGGGCTAACTATTCTACTCCCGAATTGAGTCTTGTTCTGGTCAGTCGTCATGGGCGGCAGTGGGAGAGTGGTGCTGCATGCTCGTTGGGATTTTTGATTATGGGTTTGACCGCAAGGGTCAATTCTAGGTCTTTTTCAAGTCATTCTTTTATTTTTGAAAATCTGTACCGAACAAAATGAAAAGGTTTCCTTCACTGACCAAAAATAATCTGCCGTGCGCCCATTTTACTGGGAAATTACTCTGGAACATACAATAATATTATGCTTTCATATCAAATGTCGATGTTGAATATTTATGTGAAATTAAGTAATCAATTAGGAAGTTATTCAAAGTGTGTATAAAATGTAGATATTAATCATACTTATCGAGATATAAAATATAGTTACCTACTTTATACGGTATCATTAATAATTCTTAACCTATACATTTATTAAAATTATATAAACCTGCAGAGCTAGGATTCCCGGGTTGAATTCTCGTTTGAGGCACAAATTCTTGTAACACATTTAATACATTAAATGTGTCTGTCCATGCAATAATAAAATTGGAAACCTAAGAGCGGAACCATGAGCACCTGTGTGTTAACTTTTTAATTGAGTAAATATTTTCAAATGTATATCGATCAATTTAATACATTTTACGAATATATCGCGGCTTACCTCACGTATTATACTTGTCGGATTCGCCCGACTAGTTTCGGTCAATTTAATGTTTTTTTAATGCATTTAAACATGTTACTTTCTATACTTATCTAAAATATAAATTTCTGTACCGAAGGAGATTAATAAAAATAATTATGTTGTCTATTGTTGTAAGCCGTGTGTAGCGGCGTTTATCCTTAAAAGCTCAATCGCAAAGTCTGCGCCGAGCGCGATGTATCACGCAACTGCTGTTCATGAAGGACTTTCGTAAGCGCCGGTAGCTTCGCGGCATTCGCGTTTCGGTCGCAACGTACTATATAAACATGCTAGTGCGAATTTATAAAATTTTGTTCAAAATTACTAACATAAAAAAGTAAATTATAGTATATTCTTAAATATCAATTAAGCTCTAACTGATCAATTTCTATACATAGAAAATAGTTAAAATGTATATAATTTGGGTTATTTATTAACGAAATAGATCCTTAACCGTTTGATTGTGCTTTTGTCCCTACTTAATAAACACAGGTATAACATTTAGTGTTAGTTTTATTTTAATCAGTTTACAAGTGAGAAGATAAGTATTTGAAAGCACCTATCCCGTCAACGCATTCTTTTTGGCCGGCAACGTGTCCGTAATGCCTTTCGGTGTTTTCTATAGTAGGTCACCATTTATCTTCAGATGGTTTGGCTCACCTCATTCGTCTACTGTTTGCATAAAAAAATAACACTTTAAACAAAAAATCTTATATAGTTAGTACCTACATAAAAGATTCAATGTATCCCACAATCAGAATTCATAATACTAGATGATATGAAGGTAATGATCCTTCGGTGAAGGAAAACATCGTGAGGAAACCTGCACACCTGAGAGTTCTCCATAATGTTCTCAAAGGTGTGTGAAGTCCACCAATCCGCACTTGGCCAGCGTGGTGGACTATGGCCTATACACCTCACACTGTGAGAGGAGACCCGTGCCCAGCAGTGGGACAGTTATGGGTTGTGATGATGATGATGATGAGATGATATGAAGAAGTGAAAATGAATGATCAGATCAGTCCTAAATATTGACACCGCAGTCGACTCACGTGGCGCACCTTAAATCTTATAAGCATCTTAATGTTATTTAAATTCAGTCACAAAGGACAATCAGAAAGCATTGAGCCACTTCATTCTGAAACATGAAGATACTCGTACCCAAAGAATGCTAATGATTACTGTGCGATGTACCGTGAAGGGTTTACCCTTGACAATGCCCCGATTTAACCCCGAGCCACCCTTTACACTCCAACTGACCCTTGTTTGTTTTTGAGAAAAACATCATCCTTGGAAACCCGCACTTGTTTTGTCGTTAATGGGAAGTGTTTTACCCTTTTTGAATTGAAACAGAAGTGCTTTACCAGACTTGTGATGAAGATATTATCGTGAGCGTTTCGGGGGGTGGGTCGATAACGATCTGGGTGCCCAGGGTACCTTGCCTGCTGTGAAAAATTGATCTTAACTAAATATTAAGAAGAAATAATTGTTACTTTTTACAAGCTTTCATTTAACTTGTCGTGTTAGTTAGTAGCTAGCTAAAGACCCACTTCTCAGTTGCCGAGTAAGCTGAAATTTGGAATATTTACGTCGTCCTTAGTAATAATAGGTAAAAAACCGAACTATATTGATATGCCTATTCTGTCTAGTAGTGCGCGCCCTATTCGTACTTGATCAGTTTTAATCTTCACCAATCAATTCATAATCTTTACCAAAGAAATAGATGTGTTATTAGAATATACTACATTATGATTCAAGCAATATTGTTCAAAATATTTTCTAGAAGCACCCTAAATTCCGTGAATATTTTATATTTGGTCGGAGAACACTTTTCTATTCAGGACTTTAATCGCGAAACTTTTCCAATTTCGCCAACCATCATTTATACCTACAGAGTAAAATAACATGCATCGATTCTGGTACGTAAAAACATTAACTCTTTTTTGTTTAAATAAATTAAATAAATAAATGGTTCAAAAGCATAAACCGATGCTGATAGCCGAATGGTTTGAACGTTGGACTTCCAAACCGAGGGTCTGGGTTCGAATCGTGCACGCACCTGTAATTTTTAAAAATTATGGACATTTTAGAATTTACGTATTACTTGCTTCGGTGAGAGTTCTCAAATGTGTGTGGCCTGGACCCTTCACGTTGTGAGAGGAGACCCGTGCCCAGCAGTGGGACAGTTTTATGAGTTACGACGATGATAATGATCAATGATTTCAACCTAAAAACGCCAGTTATAATGCTAAGTGTATCCGGTCACGCTTGCCGGTTGCGGTTGTCTATTTCCAAACATCCTTGTCAATTATTTATAAAAACAAAAGCTATTATCCTTAAAAAGTATTTTTCACGGTCGAAGAACCAATACTTATCTAGACAGGTCCATCCTGGGGGATATTTGAGACGTAATTCCTAGAAAGTACAGGGAGAACGTTAAACTTTGTACGAGTAAGTCTATTCACTACGCTATTTCTGTTTCAGGATATTGATTGAGTACCACGATATACCTAGAGTCTATTTCGATAGTCTATTTCATGATTATAAGCACTAATAGAAAAGTGGTTTAAAGTTTGGACTTCCGACCGGGGCGCCCGGGATCTATCCAGCATGCATCTCTAATTTTGAAAACTGATATACGTATTAGAAAATAATAATAACTTTTTTCGGTGCAGGAAAATATCATTGAGAGCTCTCCATAATGTTCTCAAAGGTATAAAGTCTTCCAATCTTTACTTGGCCATCCTGATAAATTACAGATAAATTACCCTACACATTAGATAGCCCAACCCCACCAGTAAGAAAATTTAAGAATACTTAATTACCATATTAATTTTCCAATGTAACCTTATATATAAAACTTTTTCAATTTAACCCTATGGCGTTTTACATAACATTGACAGAATGTGTGCCGCACATATCGTCAAAGAGGATGTAAAAAAACTGAATTTCTTAGTGCACATAGTTAAGAATATAATTATAATACTTAAGACAGGACAACGGCTGTCGGGTCAGCTAGTGATAGATAGATATGTGATGTATTTATGGATATTATAGAAATAATATTGTACAAAACAAAATAATACCAGGTAAAATTTTCCACATCAAAGTTAAAAGAAAAATCGTTACGTGCCCATTGTTGTACGAGAATATGATATTGCCCAACCAGACTACACCAGCGTTGAACTGTCTTCGACGCTGGCGCAGTCTGGCGTAGTCTGGCCTATAGCCTATAGTTTCCCGAGCCCAGCAAGGTTGATTTGGGTCGTGATGACCCAGTCGAAATTTATCGCATATGACCACGGGTTAGAACGTAATCTCCACGATAAAGAGATTCAGTGGGTCTAATTTATCCCTCTCAGGTTTAAGTGGTGTCAGGCCGACCCTAATGCCGCGGACTGGTTAAACGGTTCAAATTATGTGGTCTGCGTTTAGAAACACTTTACAATGTAATGTTATTAAGTTGAATGAGTTTGTTTTGGTGTGCAGACAGAAAGACAGAAAGGTTGTTATATTTAAAAGTAATATGTTGTTATATTTAAAAGTATAATTCCGCTTGTGCCCTTTTTTATACATGTATTTTATGCGTAAAATATTACTAGAATGATACGATGTTACTTTGCAAAGACAAAAAACAGCTAAATGTTTTTCAAAAAGATATTCTGCAAACTCACTGCCAGCTTCTGATTATCTCTCCTGCACTGAGGACTTGGAGTAAACCTGCTATAAATTTTATGCAATGCTGATACAGCGTTCGCTCTGCACTGACTACTCTCAAAGCGTTTAGGGATCATTGTAAATCCCATTCGTCATCTGTTTTGCACCTTAGACAGGTCGACTTTATTTGCAAGCGTGTAGCTTCGCTAGGTATAGGAGTTGAATGCCTTTATCATCCTAATTCATCATCTTCGCAAGGATTACTTTGACGACCCTTATGGAGCAATGGTAACAGTGCCAGATCACAGTAGGGTCCTGGGTTCGATTCCCAGCGTGGTGGAAATTTGAATGATGAGTTTAAATTTCTGTTCTCGGTCGGGGTGTGTTCTTGTCTTGTGTGTTGGTCACGGCGTCCACAACACAGGGAATCCTAGTGTGAAGCCCCACACTAGGATTCCCTCGCTACTCACTCATAACCTATACTGTTCCGTACTATTCTATACTATTCCTATTCATATTCAGAATGCACCATCCATAAAAATCTCTTTATTTAATCTATATTCATTATCTACAAGTTGGACTGTTTTTCTTGCTCCGACTTGCCCCGAGAGGGCGCTGTTCGCCTACAATGGCAGAGAGTGCGTTCATAACCGCCGTCGCGTACGCAGCTATCTCGCGACAATACCCAAAAATTAAGCTAGTCTGAACGGTCTAAAGTGCCCAGTGTCGTGTAAACTAATCTCCCGTGAGCGCACCAACCGAGAAGAGTTCGGGGAACTCGCACCTAATGATCTCCACTTGCCTGAAGCCTATCCGAAAGACACCAGGACTTACGGCGATACCACAGCGCGGGGCTCCAGGTCAGTATAGAAATACAGTCCGCTTACTATCCTTAACAAAGTGATTAAAAAAAATTGTAACCTAAAACTTGACAATGTTATAGGAGCTAAAGAGAGTTATGTAAAAGTGTAGTGTAGTGTACTGTGTGTGTGAGAGTCATATAAACATAATGTTGTATCTGGAAGTACTTCGCGAATAAATAATATTTTTTGATCTTGCGTATTATTGGAAGAGGTCAACACATGCATGTTTTATAACATATTATAAGGGTCTGCAAATAAATAAATGTCTTAACCCTTTTCAAACAAGTAGGAAATATTAAAAAGAACGCTGGTCGGGATGAATAGGGTGGACGCTTTGTGCAGAACAAAACTATTTTGTAACATTATTATTTTATTCACGTTTTGAAGTAGTCCTAAAATAAATGTTAGGGTTTTGAAACACTGCCAGTCAAGCTAAGTCTTCTTATTCTTCTTATTATATATGAAGAAGAAGCCGCAACAACCACCTAAGGATTAGATTTTGTTACTCCTAGATACAAAAACGTATATTTATAAAGTTATTGCTACAGGTTATAAATTTTCAATAATGGCTTTAAATTACGAGATCTATTATACCACCAATAATTGTTCTTAAATAAATATTTACTTATTTATTTCGTAACATCTTAATCTAGAGTGCATAAGGGCAAAAGCGAATGCCTAAAGGTATTCTCTATCAGTCAGCCCTCGGTGGATGTAGAAAAGGCAGATGGTAAGTGTTAAAAAATAGCAAAAGGAGAAAGTAAATGTGGCTTTTGACTATAAATATGGACTAATAACATCTTCTGTTTCAGTTAGTTTAATAAGTAAGCATAGATAATGGCTTCAAACAAATTATTAATGGTATACGCAGACACTATAATCACATCTTGATACCATATCGGAACATATCTGAATTTTCATTCATATTGTAATTTTATGGCGCTGTAGTGCGTGATTTATGACGCGATACCATTGTGTTTGCCATGGGTATGTAATGCGGAATATATTACAGGAATCATGTAAATAATTCAGGAAAGGGTTTAGTATGAATTTACTAGCAACATCTATTAGTTAAAGACTCTTACAGCGCTAAACTAGACTGCAAACAATACCTGATATTGTGATGTGAAGCAAGTTGCTTCAAGCGGGTTTTAGCTTCAGTATATGCCGAGAAACTGTTGCTATAATCGATTGTTATTCCAATGTTAGGTGCCATGCTATGGCTCGTGATCTAATGGTCGGCGACGGAACGGCTACAAGTTAATGTTTGACTAGAATCCCACCATCAATTAAGATGTACTTACTAAGAAGTTTTGACGTTCGACGTTTAACCACACGGCTATCACAGTTTCACGACGCAGTATCTACTGGCACCTTTTTTGATGTTACATTTCACCATCCGCCATTACTCATTAGATACTGTAAAGGGCAAATTAAATTAAAATAAATACTCGAGCTCCATTTTTTTTTATTGAATGACAATATTGACATAATTTCTTTTTTCTTCTGTTTATTCTTGAAGAGGGCCTATTCGCTGGCCAGTAACATTTTGCTGGAATACCTGAAACCTATGAAAGACTCCCAACTGAATATCTCTTCTCTCTGCTCCTCAATCTCGTTTCCACTACTCAAGCCTGCACCTCACCACTCCACACCGCGCCTCACCAGCTCACCACACCTCACCTCGCGTCCCCACCTCATATGACCATTTCCTGCTGATCCTGCTCCTCGCAATTGTTTTAGTAGAGGTACAAAATTCCTCCGTTACAATACATTACGATTAATTAAACGACTAACTTTATTTATGACGATTCATAAAACTTCGTAGGAATCGCCGCTTCAAGCGTCGATGTTCATATAAAATTAAGTAAGTATAAACGACCCACGTTTATTAAGCTCATTATCATAATATTGACAAGCGTGCAAAATAAGGTTAATTAATCGTGAAATTAATATCTGAGACTACAAAAAGAGGAGTTTACATGATGTTAATAATTTAATGGAGAGGAAAATATAGCTGTTTTAAATTTCATATCTTGTTTGTATAAGGTAATTATGTTCAAACGCGGTCAGAGCTCAAACGACCGACAACTTTAGTCAGGATTTTGATTTTTAGATGACAGGCTATGGTGTGATAAGCGGACTACAAGCATTGTAAGTAGTGCTCCAGTATGAATAATTATAAGCGGTGGTACGGACGGCATCATTATTTAAGCGCTTTCAGTGTCAGGTACATGGGCGAGCGTGATGCTTGCCAAAGACGCTAGGGTGTACATGATAGGTTTACCTGTACAGTTGAACTGTACATCTGCATGCACAACTGTGCACTACGTAGCTCAATTTTACAAGATAAGTTCAGTATCTATTGGCAAACCTGTCAGGTACCCCCTTTTGTGGTAGTAACCAATAAACCATCAGACGAGCCACCTGGTTGTGACAACCCTATAACCTTTATAATAGCAATGCCTAGGACGCAAAGGGTCCTGGGTTTGATTCCCGGCCGGAGCACATAATTATTTATTTGAACGATAAGCGTTTGTTCTCGGGTCACATACATAATGTAGGTATATCAGTGATTAGATAATTGTCTTAGCAATAGCACTTGCGACACAGAGAATCCTGGCGCGGGGTAATGAGTGTGTAAGCGTTTATGAGCTATGAGCAAGTTTCAATCTAAAAATCAATGTTTAAAAAGGCACCATCGCTATAACTAAAATGAAGAATGTACTAGGCAAACATATATCGACTGCAACGCTTACCACGCATTATGAACGTTCTACTTAACTCCTTCAACGCTTTATAGGAAATAGAATTCGCGGTCCCCTTCGTATTCTCACAATAAACGCAAATGTACGAGGCGGCGCAGTGAACGTAAACAATGTAGAAGCAAAACACGCTTCGAAGTAACAAGAGAATTACGTATTTGCAAAGGTTTGAAACCTTCAACCAAGGTTCAAATTTCTATGCTTATTTAACATTAGGTATAGCAATCAAGTTTTTTAGCAACTGTAATCCAAGCACGGTTATAATTAGATATTATGTATACTTTATTATACATAATTATATAATTCTTCTGTACGTGTGTCGACAGTGAACTCCCCTAAACGGCTGAACCGATTTGAATCAATTTATTTGTGTGTGTTCAAGTGGAATCGAGGATGGTTTAGATTCACAATAGGCTAGTTGACTAATTTTGAAAAACTAAATCATAGTTTGCCAAATGGTCTAATTTAACTGAAATATTAATATTTCAGTAAAATACTAACTGTAACATATTTTAATTTATATTTTCATGAACTATTTGACGTTTCCGTCAAAAAACACGTCAAACTGTCATGGCGACTCGTGTGACGTCATATGTTGGAAAACGAAGAGCTGTTTGGTTGAGCGGAAAGACCAAAATGCTATGTCAAGTTTGTTTAGTTTTGCAACGTGTGACTTCATGTGTCGTATTGGCGTTCGCTGTCACGTGACTAGTGACTGTAATTTTGGGATTTTATTTCTCAAAAATATTAAATAATCATGATTTATTTAATCAATAAGATTGATTTTTCGCATTTGTAAATATTAAGCTACCATAAAAAATTTAAATCTTCAAAATATTTTCTTACTGTCAACTACCCTATTGGACCGGAAGGTGGCGTTGCTGTCAATATATCACCAAAACATTTTTTCAATTATAAAGCGGTACGAAGTACGTTGGGCAACTAGTTATGTATAAAAATATATTATGATAATTATCCTTAATAATGCGTATTTAATTGACTTCGACTACGTTGATCATTCTCATTTCATTATAATTATGTATGTTGACGTTGAAGTAATTTTTTTAAAGTTACAACATATTAATATTATGATTGCGTGAGTGCTTCTGTATTTTTTTCTATCACTGGGCGCGCAGGAAACTGTGGAAGGAAATCGACAAAATTGAAAGGGTTGGAAAGTTACGCAGCATCTTCGGCGCGGAACTGGTGGGCGTCACGACGGAGGGTAGCAGAATAAACTAAGTTTCAGTTGATTTATTGCTCACCATAGTTTCCTTTGGACGGCGCCCGATTTATATTGTACACATGTTTGGTAACAATCGCCTCTTTCAGCTTTTATTTTAATGTATAAAACAAAGTCGTGTTAGTTACGCCTTTTATAACTCAAGAACGGCTGGACCAATTTTTATGATTTTTGGATTTGTCTTCGTCCGAAATAAGATAATAAGTATTAAAACGTTTGAAAAAATATATAAAAAGAAAATTATTGACCATAGCAACACAATTGGGTCAAATTAAAGACAATGTTTAGTTTTTGTTTCGTGACTGTGTTATGTTTTTGTTTGGTGATAGTGTAACGAGTGTTTCAGCTAGTAAGTTACCACAATAATTAATGATAGCCCGGTACGAGATAAGCCGGGACAGCTAGCAGTTAGTAAAATGCTTATTTTCTTATTTTTTTTCTGATTTCTAGATGAGGTAGTTTTCAACGGTTACACACCAAATGAGGGAAAAAACGCTTACACCCTCATATCACAGCACTAGGACTCCTTTGTCGTGGGTGACATGGACAATACAAATAAGCTATTAATACCAACCACAACCTGTAATACTTTACAGGCTGGGTAATGAAGGGTACAGACCATAGTCACCACGCTGGCCAAATGCGGATTGACAGATTTCACAACACATTTGGAAACTTTATGGAAAACTTTAAGGTGTGCAGGTTTCCTTATGATATGATCCTTCACCGAAGCCAGTGATAATAAGATTCGTATACGCGCATAGTTATTGGAAATCAGAGGTGCACCCAGGATTCGAACTCAAGCCCCCCGCCGTTCAGCAGTCACTACAATCGGCTATCACTACAATTATTTAAATTGAGTAATGTAGTAGGTAGGTAAGTATATAATATGGATAACATGACTTCATAACGAATTCCAATCCGCGAGCCGCGCGCCTAACCCTTCGCTAATATGTCCGTATTACAAAATTAATTATCACTTATTACGGATAATTAGTATGAAGTATGTTAGGAATCTTACAAGACTAGAATACGTTATGGTACAAAGATACTTAAGGTACATATCACCAAATTTTACTGGTGACACATTTGACACTGGTCTCACTTTTTCTCGCCTCGCCTCACTTTACTTCACTTCACTTTACCTCACCTAGCCTCACCTCACCTCACCTCTCCTCGCCACACTTTGCCTCACTCCATCTCAACACTTCCTGCGCCTTTGTTTTTTTTTTGTTTAGACAACATACTTCCGTTGCTCTATATTTTCAATAACCAATGAAGACCGAGTAAGTTTGTATACAAACATACATAACAAGATAACAATATCCGTGCATAAACGAAAGACTTATGACTAACATTCATGAATTGTAAATTTTCAATTAAGTTCAGGAAACGGGCACATTCGAGAGAATCTTAATGGATGTTTAATGGCCAAGTGCTCTGTGTTGCGACACTCACTGACTTTTGTATTTAGAACTTGAAAATTTTTCGTCGACAATAACAACAACAACAACAACTGTTGTTAAAAACAATACAAGTACTTTTTACTTAACACTATGGTTAACAAGACATAATAACATTAACAAACTTAAAACATTACTTTAATCTTAGCCACTTTACGGGTTTATTATCAGACCCTGAATATCATCTAAATCCAGGGTACTCACCACAAATCAAAAGAACTAGCTGGGAATCGAACCTGGGAATTGAACAACAGTCCAGCACGCAACCTATTAAAAATCGTAGTGCCGGGTGGTCAATGTTAAATTTAAACTAAGCAAACAATAGATGTTCAGTTTGATAACAACAACAACGACAAAAAACTACAAAAATATAACAACAACAACCGACAGGCTGTAGTTTTTTTGTTCTAATGCATGTACGCAGCGTGACTGGTCGATTTTTATCGCGGCTAACGGATGTTTGCCGCAGGCTTGTGTTTTACTATATATTTTAAATAGTGCCGCTTTTTATCAACTTGGTGTCGGACAACAACTATCAACAAAAAAGGAGGAATATCAATCCGTGACGGCTCTATTTATCCTAATCTTAATATATATAATTCGAGTGTGAGTGTGTATGATACTGAACTCCTCCTAAACGGCTTGACCGATTTGGTTGAAATTTTTTGTGTGTCTTCAGGTGGATCCGAGAATGGTTTAGATTCACAATTGGACCCGGTAGGTGGCGTTGCTGTCGATATATCACCAAAACATTTTTTAACGACTGGACCGATTTGGATGAAATTTTTTGTGTGTGTTCAAGGGGATCTGGGAATGGTTTAGATTCACAATTGGACCCGATAGGTGGCGTTGCTGTCGATATATCACCAAAACATTTTTTAATTATAAAGCGGTACGAAGTACGCCGGGACAACTTGTAATATTATAAATGCGAAGGTTTGTATGGATGTATGAATGTTTGTTACTCTTTCACGCAAAAACTACCGAATGGATTTTGCTGAAACTTTACAATAATATAGCTTACACATCAGAATAACATATAAGCTATAATTTATAAAGTATAGTGTGAATTATCCAAAGTTTCCCGAAGCGAAGCGAGGGCGGGTCACTAGTGTTATATAAATGGAACCGAAAATATTTACATAGGCAATCCGCCAATTCGCACTTGGCTAGCGTGGTGGACTATGACCAGTGCTCTTCACACGTCGAGAAGACTCGTGCCCAGCAGTGGGACAGTCATGGGTTGCGAAGATGACCTGTTAAGGTTTCCAAACAAATTTACAATATTTTACAGGTGTATGTATCTGTTTGTCCACAGTTTTCTCCGAAAGTAGTGATTGAATTTTGGCAATTTTTTAATGGCTCACAATTACTTTAATTTGGGAAGCAGTAATTATTTACCGAAATCAGTTATGACATGGAGCAAAACTACCTGTCTTATTGAAGAAGAACGAGTGTGCTGGACGAGGCAAAGATTCGTGCTCCTTTTATACTCGTAAGAGTTAGATGATCGCATCACATACATCCATTACTAGTAAGTCCGCCCTCGCTTCGTTTCGGCACGACCTTAGTTACTCGAAAATTGTTAGACATGATTCTTTAACTGACAAACTTTTTTATTTATGAACTAACTAGCACTAAATTTTGACTAAAGCTTGCCCGAATACATTTGTGAAACGCACTGATGCCCGCGCACAAACGCACAGGCAAACAGACAATAGTCTAACAATCATAGTTTAGGTTCTATTGCGTTAATAACGATCGCCAATAATAGTTTCTTCTATGTACAGACAGTTTCCTTCTATGTATATCTTCAATGTATAAACGGCGATTAGTTCAAGTTATTATCATCTCAACTGTACATAAACTGCCCAGAATACTTACCTGCCTAGCTAATTCCTTTCAAGGTACTTATGTATCGAACTTATTTACTACCTATCAACCGCAAGCCAGAGTTGCGTAAGTTAGACATCAGCTTTGAACTATCAGTCAAAAATAGACTTTACACAGAATATTAAAAGTTTATTTTACCGTTTATTCAAACACAAAATATCACCTTACCCATGTAAATCGTTCATAAACGAAGTACTCATTGATTTAGAAGTTCCGTTACATGAATTGAAAATTTTCAATGGAATTAGCCTTCAAAGGGAATCATGAGGCAACGGTAAAATTACACTGGATTGTATTATAAAAGGTTAATGAGACGCTTGTTGCTGTTTGATGGTAAAACGAGGGAAAATTAAAGGATCACGAATTTCCAGTTGGGTTTAATGTCATTATTTTTGTCGGTACTGAAAACCAGTAAGGGACTCTGAACTGAGAGATCTAGGTTAGATTTTCATCCATAGTAGGCATTAATGTGTATTATGGTAAGAGCCGGCAAACGAGCAGACGAAACCCCTGATAATAAAGCACCACCAAAATCACATCATCACCAAAAGCATCACCGATGCGTTGCCGGCCAAAAAAGAGGGAAGAGAAAAAAAGTGTGCAATTCACACGTGCTAGAAGTGAAACTTCAAAAATAGTTTGATTAGATGTCATAACTATTGTTTTAGCGCTGCAGCGAATTTACGTCCTCTTGCTAATGTTCCTATCTCATTTTCTCCCACGTTAAAATGAGTCTGTTTCTTTTTCGTTTCCGTTTCGTTTCATTTGCGCGTCATTTCCGTTTCATCGAATTCCAAATCATAACGATACTATACAAGTTTTCACTTCAAAAGAAAGTAACTGGCTCTCTAACTCCCAACTAACTTAACGTTCTAACACCGCCTGCTAACTGTACTTACCATCTCAGTACCGATGTGACTCTTGTTCTCTCGGTCACAGTCGTCTCGGATGGCAGCGTCTAGCTAGAGTTGCATGCTCATTTGCTACCACTGACACCCTGATCTGCCGACGTAGGAACTACTCTCATTCTACATTCTATTTTAGGGTCCAAGACATTAAACTGACATTTATCTGCTTCATAAACACCGTCCCTGGAGATCAAACCCGGATCTTCAGCAGGGTCACCAACCGTTATGATGTCGTCGGCTATAAATAACAGTTTAATTCACAAGCCGACAACCCTGCCGGCTCTCCGGGACGCTGCGCATACCGACCCATTTCGTAACTTGACCTGAATAGGCGTGATTGCTCGCCAAAATGTTTTATGAAACTTTTATGGTCAACACTCGTTGAAATATACTCGCGAATTTAATTTTTGACAGTAAATAACGTTTGTGTACAGCATGGCTCGGTTTGACAACTTTTTACGTCCAATACTGGAACAGTACTCTGGAATGTACAGTAAATAAACAAAATAAAAGACCTAACTTCCATTTATATGTAGATCTACCCTACGATTACCTGTGTCGTCAGTGCCATGGACAACCCACAAACCCAGATTACGAACAGAAAAAAATCATAATTATTTCCGGCTCGCAGGAAATCGAACCTAGGATCGTTCAAACGGTTTAGTGTTAGTAACCTTCATAATGTTATCTGACCTAACCTACGTGCTAACTTATCCAGAAATTAATCATAGATATAATATTGGAAATATCTGTACTAAATCACCACCATCAAAAACATCACCGACTCGTTGCCGACCGCGAAGGAATCAAACGAACGCTGTCCGAGAACCGTAACCAAAATTCCGTTTATTATATTTATCTTTTACCAACATACAAACAGACCACGTATTAGATTCATCATCATCATCATCACAACCCATAACTGTCCCACTGCTGGGCACGGGTCTCCTCTCACAGTGTGAGGGGTATAGGCCATAGTCCACCACGCTGGCCAAGTGCGGATTGGTGGACTTCACACACCTTTGAGAACATTATGGAGAACTCTCAGGTGTGCAGGTTTTCACGATGTTTTCCTTCACCGAAGCAAGTGATAATTAAATATTAATACGCACATAATTTTTAAAAATTAGTGGTGCGTGCGGGGTTTGAACTCGGACCCTCCGGTTCGGCAGTCCAACGTTCAACCACACGGCTATCACTGCTGATAACGTATTAGATTGAAATGATTTAAATGATGACGTATTAGATTGGTACTCAATACTGTTTGTACACTCATAATAAAGGAAAAAGACACATCCCACACTCTATATTGTTGCATCATATCACAACATGAAAAATGATATATTTTTCTCTATAATGCATATTTCCTTTGTATTCCAACTCGAGAATTGTAAAATATACGCTACGGCAACGCAATAACATTATTCTGTACGAAGACTGCTACGTTTTATCTGTCAGTAGTAACACGTCGCTGCTTCGCTTCGGAAGATATGATCCTAGAGCCTGTCACCCTACCTGAATTGTTATAGCGTAGCCACGAAACATTCGCTCCTAGACATACGAAAATCGCCCCTATCATAAACATAAATCTTTTTTTATAGAATTAAGGAGCAATCGAGCGTGCATGACCGCCCGTTTACTGCCACCCATGACAACTGTGACCGACCGAGACCAAAACTCAAATGGGGACTGGGATAGTTAGTCCGGTTAGAAAACGGTGTTAGAACACTAGGTGGTTATTTTGTTAGTAAGTATGAGGACTGGGGCAGGGACTCTTAGTGATAGTTAGTCCTGTTAGTTGTTGTTAGTAATAGTCCAGTTAGTAATTGTTAGTATAAGTTTCGTTCTAATTCGGTCACAGATGTGTTGCTACCCTTCAGGTCTGAGATGGTCGCCTCTAAAAAAATTGAAGCCGGCTCCACACCTTTCTATCCGGAACACAATAGCTGTTAAAACAATTATTACACAATGAAAATAGTACTAAGTACCGTGGCGGGAGGTGGTACTATCCCAGGCTATTTTTCATGTACCGTCCTGTGGATTCCAACGTATTCTCAATTGAAAGAGGCAAGAATCCAAAGCATCCAATGTCATTCCTTAATCTAATATTACAACAGTGTCGAAAACAATAATCCACTTAAATACTTCATTATGAAGAACCTAGAGCTTACTTAGATCTTTCAAATGTACAATATTTTAGTTCGGGAGTTCGTTATTTTAAAAGCGAGAAGCGAGTAACGATTTTGTGTCAACCAGGTAAGTGTAAGTAACAACAGCTGCTGTTACATGTGAGTTTCGTAAGTCGTAATAATCGTAATAAAGTTTTTTTTTCCAATGATCTTCAGAATATTTTTCAGAAATCGGGTGTGGAATAAGTTAGAACTGTTAGAAGCAATTAATTCTTAAAATTATTTCCCACATAAGTGGCAATAATTATATTTCTGAAAATAAAATTTCACAAACTGATAATTTAGATCTTCCGCAGATTTCTAAAAAATCAGCAGAAATGACATAAACCCCCAAGAGGATATTAGTTTTATTTTTGTACTCTCCGTTACAGCGAACATAATTATAATTATATCAGCACCTACGATTAAATTTTAAATTCACATCTACTTTGAAATAAAGTAAGTAATTGAAAGCTTTCATCATAACATTTTTAATCAAGGATTAGCTTATAAATAATGATATCACAACCGCTACGACATCTAATCTTATCGCCGATAGTACGACAAGAGCGTCATTCGCAAACAATAGTCCCTAATTCGTCCATTTCTCTCCATTTTCAGCTGTCATCAGCAAGCCTTCAACTTACTGAACAATTGTTACACGGGATATAATAAGTTTTCAACACCAACTACATTGTTCAAAAATGGAACGTTCTAGACTAGTTTTGTAACTAAATACAATACGCTTTTTATTTTACCTTGTAACTGAGTAGGTTTTGTGTTTAAGCTTCTTATTTCGAAATTAGATTTTGTTCTCAATCATTGGTAGTTATAACAAAAGGCCCTTTTTATTACAGTACAATGAAGTGATCTACAGCTTCCTAACTAAGAAATAAGGAAGCTGTAAGCAGAAGAAATACTTTTAATGTATATTTTATGAGACTAGGTACGTTGTGGTAAATCAGTAAACCTAAAATCACTTCCAGACTCTCAATCTCCTTGTGTTAGAATACTCCATACGCGAGCCCCTACCAACGAGCACAGGGTAGGATTCTGTGGTAATTCGGCCTACTTCAGAATACAGCTCTCTTCTCACAACTGAAGAGGCCTAAAGTATTTTCCGCATCGTGAATTGATCGAACGATTAGCGGCCAACCCAGATGCCAGATGAAAACTTCCATTTCATGCCAATCTAAGGCCTCATGGCTTACCTACAGCTATCTGACGATAACAACCGGAGTCAATGGCTTTACGTACCCTCCGAAGCACAGAAACGCACAATAAATTGCCACTAGCGGTCACCCATTTAACGCGCCCACTGTTACTTAAATCGGTCTATCGCTTAAGATCGACACTAGTCGCACTGCTATGAGCGCTTTAATTGTCATAGTCACTATATACGATACCCTGCTCGGCATGCGATTGAAATCAAAAATACTTCAACAAAGTCTAACTCAGCGCACTATTCGTATATTGTATTTCACATGAAATGTGCGTCGTCAGGGTTGTGTCTCCAGATTCGTCATGGAAATTGTGTAATAAAATATAACAGATGTCAGCGATTCGCCGCCGCCGCGCTCCCGACGGGTGTTCCATTTAGTGGCAACCATGACGTTCCGTTGTGACGTACTCCGATGCTGGAGCAGACAAAGTTTGGATGTGGTATGTATACTTGTCATCAAACCTGGCTGAACCTCTACTGCAGCGCTTCTTCTCGTAAGAATTATAGCTCTGCATCTGCAGTATGCACCACTGTGCTTAGCACTAAGCTCCAACACAATAGACGAAATGAGCAGACAACTTGAGACTTGAATATTTTTGGGCTTCAGACCCTGATGTACTTTCTTTCTTCGGTAATGGGCAATGCTGACCACGTACCGTTAGGTTGCTCAGCTGCTCGTCTTTCGGATATTTGATCTTTTATTAAAAAACATGTGGTGTATTTTTTTAAGTCCAGTTCGTTAGCAGGTATAAGCTCTGGGACAGGGGCTGTTAGTGATAGTTAGTCCTGTTAGTTGTTGAATGATCGAGTTAGTAATTTGTTAGTCACAGCCGTTCTTACGTTGACGGTAAGTTACACGAGTCACGCAGAATCCTCTATTAAGTATTAACGTCAAAAATGTATACACAAATAACATTGGCTGAAAATATCACAAATTATGATGAATATGTAAAAAGTTGAAAAAAAAGTGATTCTCGATATAGATCCTGTACAGCGGCAAACATATTTGTAACTTGTCCTTGGCGTAGAACAATCTCAATGTATGTGTAGGTGTCAGTGAGCGCGGCTCCCGTGTCGTACGAAACACTACCCACGCTTGTTCATTTCAGAACTCTATTCGATTCGTGCTCCTATAAGCTTCAGGAAAGTTTATTATCCACTACTATTTTTAGAACCAGGCCGGGAAATAAACAGTTATAAAAATAAAGTAATGCTATCAGAGGTGTGTGAATTGCGCCATGACGCACTTGGCCAGCGTCGTGGCTGTACCCCTCATATTACACACAAAAGCTAATACTATTACCCGCGGGTTGGCCCACGTAGAAGTACTTTAACTGATTTACATACAGATTTACATCCCCATACTTTAAACCTTGATTTTGCAAAAACTTTGAATCAGCTGTTTCATTGCTTACCAGAAACGCAAATATGAATTTCCAGCGTCTTTAAAATAAGCGGAATTTGAAACAAACTTTCAATCCCCCCTTTAGTCGCTAAGGAATTAAATTTCACAAAATCCGTTTATGGCTGACGTCTTTTACTCATCAAATTTTATCTTCTTATGACTAAGATGTACATTAATCATCTGTCATTAGTGTCTGTCAAGTGTCAGCTGTCAAGAGGTTCTCCACATCATTGTCTTGTCTGATTACAGACTGAATAAGTTACAATTAAAAGGTCAATAAGTCCTAGACTTAAATATAAGACTTAAATACTAGTATTTAAGTCTTATGTACATTCCACTTTCGAGTTCCATATTTTAAATCAGTTTTCACTCAATACAAAGAGCAAACAAAATTCCAAGAGCGATCTATTATACATTAAAATTTATTTACAGCAAGCCGGGAGTTTCGTTTTCATTATACACCAACGAGCTACGAGTATTAGACACAAATATTCCCGGCTCTCAAGCTGTATTAAGTTCTTCGTCTATTACATACACGTTTCACTGTGTATACACTAGATAATAATTATTAAATTCAATATTTTAATAGATAAGGGTAAAAGCGCCATTATGAACACGCTTGTGTCAGCTTAACCTGTATTTATCTAGGGTAATGTTTCAACGTTATTTTTACCAATTTCTAGCTGTCTGCTGCTGAGCAGCAACTGCTGCTGCTTGAAAATTTGCCGTGTTCTTTGATGACTATTCAAAAATTTCAAAGTTTCAACCTTATTTCCTGATAAGGAGCACCAGTTAAGGGAGTTACAAATGAGAATAGTATGTTTTATTGTAAAAAAGCGTGGGGTAGGTAATATACTTGTAAATAGCATCTTATGAACATCAAATTATATGTTTTTTTTAAACACGTACGTAAACTTCAACAACTTATGTTATAAAAGAGCAAACGAACATTATTTTTTTGTATAAATATTATTACGAGTATGTTTTACCGAACCTTGGATGTTCGTGATGTCTCAATTCACCACCCGCGTGATACGAGTTGGGAAGTGTGGGTATACGTGTATTTATTTAAACACTGCTCAAGTTTTACTAAGTAGTTAACATTGCTAAGCACTCGCAATTAACATGACAACATCTTGTACAAATTGATGTTCTTCAAGTTAATAACAAACAATGTCTAGTTAAGTACTTAGTTAACAGTTGACTGACTAATTATTATTCGTTTTCATAAATAATCAAATCCTATGACTGTTACAATATTATAATGGGTTATGGGTGTTGCATGGTCTTTATTCCTCTTTCACATACGAAGTCTTCTGTTTTACAAGTGATCATTGGTAGACTTTACCCAGCTTAATATCCAAAACAGGTATTTAGATTTCCTCACGACATTTCTTTCGCTAATGCAAGTAATTAAACATAATTATTTTTAAAGACTTTAAAATAAAATTATAGACTGCCAAAATTAATTCAAAATTGTAAAATTAAATTAAGGGCGTAAATTATTTTTCTGGTTTGGTGTGGTGGTAGATAATTCAACCATTTTGCTGGTACCGTCAGCAAAAATTTGAATAAAAAGCATCGGAAAGGGGCAGAAAACAAAATGAAATGGAAATTATGTGTCCATTTTAAAGAGCATGGCGATATACATACGTACAAACGTAAACAATAAGTTAGAAACTTAAACAAATTACTTAGATTACCTACAAGTAAATACATACAAAGATGTTATCAATAGTTTATTCTAATCTCAATATAATCAAATAAAATCACACTCGGACTTAAACTATAAAACAAAAATCAGAATGCGAATCAAAGCTTAAATGCAAGCGCACAAATTTAGGTAAATTTATTCGGCAACGTTGCATAATATGCCGTGAAAGATTAAATAACTTGAAATTCAAGTTTCCTTCCTCTGAAACCCGATAAGACCCGAACAGGTCGTTAGGACTAGTGCATACCGAGCGCTATTACTATTTTACTACTATTATATTTTATTAATATTTTACTACACATGTAGGCACATACATTTCGAACTGTTAATTTATATAAATGAATAGTTAGAAAAATAAAAATACGCTTTTATATACTAAGCGAATTATAAATGAAAAGTAATAATTTGCGCAATTTGAAGCAATTTTGTCATTATTACTAACAGTCTCTGCCCCACTTCTCATACCTACTAATGAACTAACCAACTAACCTTCCCCCACGCGGACCAACCCGCAGCCAACAGCTACTGTATAATAATTGTTTTACATCGATATAAGTACAAGTGTAAATATGGGAGCAGTGTGAACGCAGGTTAACGCTTACATTGTTCGCTGACTGTACGTGCCGTTATGCTAATGAAACATTAAATTATACACTATGTTGTACCGCCCCGTGGTTAATGACTGGAGGATTACGTAATTGCCAGTAAACGGTACCGTATTCACGCACAATACATGATCATATCCGCTGGAGCGCTCGCAATCTGCGTGTGATCGACCATGTGAAGAAACTGTGGGTTTGCTATTTTAGGACAGCCTCAAAAATATATTAAGTGGAAAAAGAATAGTTGTCTGTAAAGTCGGTTTACGGACGATAATTTTACGTGATAACGTCATAAGGGAAGAGAGATAGATGCGTTGCAAGCCGAACGTTTAGGCCGATCGTGCCTCTCTATTGCTTGTTCCGCGCTGTCGCTTGCACGCACAGACTCAGGCGGAACGGGACACTTTTTCGTGCGCGCTGCCGGTGTTCATAAATCTAAGCTAGCGGGCGTCAAACTTTTCTGGCCAAAGGCCATATATAGTAAGGGTGATTGTAACTGCTACGCTGAAAAGTTTTTCCATTTTATTCCATTCTAAATCCGAACATTTTTCGACCGCCATACAGCATCACTAGTGTCGATCATAACTCTTAAAACCCATTTCGATTGCATCTGGTCCCAGATTCAGCGGTGCGTCGAAGCCCATTACCACTAGATAGGCAATCAACCGGTATACGCCATAAACATAGGAAAATCAAGACAAAAAAATGGTTGCCTGTAAAGTCGGTTTTACGGGCGAAGATTTTACGTGACAACGTCTTTTTCTCGGTAGAATATTTATTGATATGAATATAATTAAATTGCGCAATAGGAACAAGGAATTGAATGAAAATAAGAATTGCACAAATTTTAACTATAGAAATATATTTTGTTTACTAAAACATTGTACATGTAAACTTAAACTTAACGCGCCGATTCAATGCGCCTAATTCTCTAGTGCTGCGCGCGCGACAGACCGATCATAGTTGAGTGGGAGAGAGACGCAAGGCATTCGGCGGGCCTCTCTCTCGTTCGGTGACTCATCGTAACGTTACCGAGCGTTACTATTTTTCATAAGTGACTCCCAGCTAACCTAATTTAAGACGTTGTCACGTCAAAAACATTAAAAATACGGTTTTGAATAGGGTTGTCTACTTCAACATAAATTTGTTCTTACTTATCGTTGAAAGAATATTGAAAAAGCAAATAAGGTTACGTGTATATTTATGTGAATCATCATCGTGGTTAAAAAAAGAGGTGAAACTATAGTTATGTAAAATCGTTGCAGTCATAAAAATATAAACGTTGACAAAAACATTTTTAGTTTTTATTTATTTAAATATTTAACTTCTATTCGTTACCTTTAGGTAAAAATGCAACTTATTTTGTTTATTAAATTGTTAAAAGTGTCGTTAAGCTAAAGAGTAGGTACCTACATTAATTTTGTACATTAAACTCACTTAGTTAATGCCTTGGTGTCGTCTAAAGAGCATTGTTGTACTTTTTTATTTATTTAGTGACTATAATAGGTCACTAAAATTCACTAAATGAACAAAATAAAATAGCAATGTTAGTAAATAATTTTGGTCACGATATTTATCACGGAACGGTGCAGTTAATTCTATGATCACACAACAAAGCGTATTCTTTATCTATGATAATATTGTAACAATGAACCCGTGTACACCATTTATACGTAGAACAAATCTTATAACAAAAAATACATGAAAATACTGTATCTGCCAGGGTTGTCGCCGTTACACTCAACAATATAATGTATCTTGTATCGCTTGTCAATGTTGCATAATATTTTTATAAGTTTTATAACTGTATCTCGTTAATTATAAGTCGCAAAAGACTTCAATTTAAACACAAACAAAATTTTATTTTATTTACATATTTTATACACTTAATTTCTCATATTAACACGTTAGCTGCTGAGCACGTGCACGCCATATTTTTTACAAGGGATGATTACGATCGCCGCAACTAATAAAAGTGCTCCAATTGATCAGAGACGAATCTCAACAACCTTTTTTTAAAACCAATAGGATTGTAATCTATAGAAGGCACTTTTTTACACTGGTTTTTTAAGTCATTTCTGACCAGTTACTGCGCTCACTTCACTCCGACACTTGCATCACTACGCACATTATAAATAATGTTTACAGGAGATTCTTTAAATTAACGTAATTATCTTTAGTAATTTGTGAACCGACGGAAATGAAAGAAACACCTCGTTACCTTAAGCTTAATACAATACATCGGTATAACTGCATTCAAATTGGTTAATCCTTTCTGTGATTAACGGAACCAAAGCACAGGCAACCCGAAAAACAGACAATCATTATAAATAATAAAAGCGTATTAAAAAGATTGTTACGGGATCTATTGCCTTAATAAATACCTAATAAGTTGTTTATAACCGAATATATTTATTATTAGTTCAAATATAATAACGTATGACTTTCCAAAAAGCAGCAACCCTAACCCAACAGTCGTTTGAAAATTCCACATGCATGAATCCAGTAAATTTATAACGAGCTTACGAGCCGCGACTGCGACCGTGTTTGGGTGGATAATCACATTTTTCTACCCGTGTACTATACCTCTAGGTTTCAACGAATAACCAACAAATTATAATAATGTCATGTTGATACAACAGAAGCTTAAAATAACAGAATAACAGAACAGAACACGATAAAAACTACCCTATGTCCTTTCCTGGGTCTTAGCTATCTCCATACTAAGTTTCATCTTAAGTAGTTCAGCAGGTTATAAAAGGTCGGAGACAGATAGAGTCACTTCGGCATCTATAATATTAGTATAGACGAGCATTCCCCCACAGCTACGCCGGCCAATTACCAAAAAAACAGTTTATCCCTTTTTTTATCCCCTTAGGGGTGGAATTTCCACCACAAAACCATCTCTTAGTGCTGTCCTACACTCCCCAAGGAACACACATGCCAAAGTTCAGCTTGTTGCGTTCAGTAGTTTCGGCTCTGCGTTGTATGTTAGTCACTCAGTAACGGAAGAGTAGATTAAGATAGCTTGTATTATAATTTTTCCATGTAGCCAGGCTAGCAAACTACCATACTTTAGCTCGTCTGAACCATCCGCCAAACAACTTGTTGACCAGAGGAAATCTTCAAAAAATAGGAGTACTAATAGTCTTCTTCCATCTTTCTTGGGCGGCCGGCCACGCACCAATGCAACGGCAACACACCAATCTGCACTGCATCCTAAAGTACAAGGGAAAATATTTACAATTACCATCAGGTGGGATTGTTGTCAAGCATTAACTTATGTGAAAAAAAAAACCGTGCCACAGGGACAGCCTACAGGTTAAGTCCATCGTTAATTCAGTGCCAATCACGTACGTGTATGAATAAATGACAGTTTGGAAATATAAAAACCAGCTTTCGTAAATGGTTCCCGTTAAAAATAACAGTGTTTGTGAGTAAAATGGTGAGTAACGCGGTGGTTTTGAGTTTTGTATTCGAATGTTTACGAGGATTGACGATTTTTTTTTACCGGTTTTTGTATTATTTTCCTCCACGGTCCCGCTGCCGCCCATGACAACTGTGGCCAACACAGAACAAGACTCGAATGGGGACTAGGATGGTTAGTCTAGTTAGCAGACGGTATTGGTTAGTTTGTATGTAGACTGGGGCACGGACTGTCAGTGATAGTTGGTTAGTTACTTGTTGTTAGTAGTAATTTAGTAAGTAATAGATAGTAAGAGTCACGTTCTAATTTGGTCACACGCCCTTGAGCTAATCGTAAAAGCTAAATTTCTTTTGTATGCCGAAACGTATTGACAGCTCTGGCAAATACACTATTCTCGTTCTACGCCGTAGAGGCGGGCTACGACGTAGAGAGTGTCTCAGTCCTAGTCGTGGTCGTAGCGAGAGTCTGCGGTAATTCGCAATAAGGACGACTACACACGGCCCAGGAAATCGCACTACATCTCATACTTATTTAAATATGTGCGTAAACATTCGTAACTTGAAAGTGACAACGGTACTTATGCGAAAGCATGGCTAGCGAAGTGATCTACCACGAAAACTGAATTAATTATGTACATTTTGATATAAAATGACTGTTATTGATAAAACCTCATACTATTAATTTTAGAATATGCATTTTAAAACATTAATTACAATAATAATTATTTTCGATTTACGTACAATAAATTTTATTTACTGTAAACATTACGTCTACTTTATTGCAATTGATTTAATAACGATTCGTTTTTTTACACGACTCTGGCTAAGCCGGAAGGAGGGTTATGATTTTAGTAGTTATGTTTTTGATGAGTTCTCGCAGAACTTCTAAACTACTAATCATGCTTCGACAAATGACTTATCATTAGAAGCATCTTGATCATCCGCTATTGGTTAAAGGCTAATTGGCTTTACAGTAAGTTCGATATGACGCTCTCCAAAGGACATAAAGCCATATTCTTTTTAACTATGTTGGATACAAAATTAAAAGAATTTTAGCACATTTCAAGAAATTAAAATAACTTACATTTCAGAGGATTTAACATAGTCGGGTTTTAAGTTTTAAACTTATATTTCATTGTTATCTGAAGGTACTCGTATCGTTTCAGTTGTATAAAACTTAAAAGAAAGACGCAATACTTGCTACTTAGAGTATCTGTAAACGTGAGCTACACCATCTTAAAAAGCCTTAGTATGCATGAATAGGTGATTGTAGGTGCCAACCTTTGACCCATTTACACGATAAGCAAATCGCGGTGCGTCCGGTGCGAGCTTGTAAATTTTTACGGCCTCAACCGGTCGAAGGGCCGTTATGCCTTTAAACGCGGAAAGGGTATAGGGTGCTTTATAGCCAGATTTTTTGAACATCGAACGAGGCTAATGTTGCTGTGTTGAGGCTTTATGTGAATTCAGCCGGAATGTATGTGTGACAAATATATGATGATGAAATATGACCGTAGCTCAATGGTAACCATGCCGGCCTGCCGTTCCAAGTCCTTGGTTTGTACCGAGTGGTGCATAAATTTGAATGATGAGTTTAGAAATGGTTAGAAACGGCTCAACCAATTTTGGTGCGGTTTTCACTATTTTAGTAAGCTTTATTTAAATTTTAAGGTTTGCTTTATTTCAATCAGTTAAGAAATAAAAAAGTTTATGTCAGTTTAAAGAATCACGTCTAATGACAATTTTCGAGTATGGGTGCTAATTGACAAGTTTTCCGAAGCGAAGAGAGGGCGGGTTTATTATTATAATCATTTATTCATGTAGTAGTGGCACCCACGACACAGTGAATCATAGTGTGGAGTTATGAGTGTGTGGCGTTATTTATTATTATTATTCATAGCCTGCCACCGATCTTAAATAGAAATTTAATGCAAGGGCCTCTAGAAAAGTTTGCACCCTGTCTGTAGTCTCGAATTCGATTCCTGCCAGAAAAAATATATTTATGTAACAAGAAAACATTCTTCGAAGTAAGGCATTTGCGAGTAAGAACTCGTCTCGTCTTTCCCGTCTTCATTTCAGCTCTAAGACTTTCTGTTCGACGTTATCTTGTAACAAACTTGTAACTAGTAACAAGATAACTTGTAACTGTGTTCTACCTTGTACGCGAAGTACTTAATAAACCGACATACGTACCTACTGTCAATGCTATTGCGGACTCGAAGTTGGAATCCATTAGTTAAGTTCTCCTAGTCTATTTTCTTTCACTGTGTTAGCTGTAAGACTTTAATTTTGTACTTAAGTGGTTGTTTTTGAATTTGAAGATGATATAATTTCTTTTTAATTATTTTTTTGTGGAAAAACTTACTTAAATTAAAATCTTTAATATTTTATTAATAAGTCATTCAACTAAAATTTGTAATTATGTTACTAATTTTAGTAAAACTATTGAAAAACGTACCTCGCGAAAAATGAAATTAAATATCATAATTAAATACCCTCCTAAACAACCATTACATACTAAATATTTTGTTGAACTGCGCCCCAACAATTCCAAACACTCACACAGCTCACAATAACCAAGTTAGTGCATGTAAAGTCCATTCCAGACAGTTACGTGGCTGCTATACCGGGAACTGCAATAACCCGATTCACTCACCACAACAACCGAATGCGAACTTGTCTTCCAGTTTTTTAACATAGAACCACTAATTTTGTGCCCATTCACACTCTTCCGATTCTGTCACAAATTCGCGCGAACACAGTAAGCGTTATAATATTAACAAAAAAGTATTATATTTGAATAGTTTAGGAGCACACGGACGAGTGAACCATTTGTAATAAGCCAAATCCTGTTACTTAATTTTATAAAGAAGATTATAAACTTAATATTATAATATTATAAAAATGTGTGTGTGTGTGTGTATTAGTATATTTAGATATTTATTTCTCAATCACACAAAAAGGCTGTTAATATTCGGATAAAATCAGGGGCTCAGATGAATAATTTACAACAGATTTAATACTGTTGTTTCCACGATGAGGTTAGTTTAAAATCGCATTGTTAACATTCATTTACTTAAGAATTTTTGTTTATGTAAACGGCTGGCAGGCACACTTACCGAAAGCCGCCTGAGAGTAAGTGATCATCGTCGCCTATGGCCATCAGTAATACTAAAAGCATCATGTTGCCGGCCAACAACGAAGGAACAATAAACAAGGGAAATATTAGCTCTCAAGCCCCAGCAAGGTGTTAGCTAGCCAACCGGGCTACAGCTAAGCCCAGTGTTCCTTCGGGCGGTACATTTTTTAATTAACCTGGATGATACAGATTTCAACGACTCCTGAAATTAATTAAATAGTGAATATTTTTTGGGAAGAATGTGCGCAAGTCAGAGGCCACACAGTAGCAGCGGAACTTTTAACGAGTGTGCCCTGTTAGATTGGCTTCGCAGAACGCAGCGCTAACGCGACTATTTGTTTCTCCTAGCGGAAGAGCAATGCACCGGTTCTGGCTGGTTGACTAGAACTACAGTAATTTAGAAGTAGTTATTAGTTTATCTGCTTGTTAAATCTAAATTTATGTTTAAAATATACTATACATACATAGTCACGCTGTATATCTGTTGGTAGTGACCCTGTTTACAACGGACGTCCTGAGTTCGATACTTGACAAGGATAATATTACAGAATTATAGGGCGCAGTAGTATGAAGGTATGAGATTTGTTTACTTGCCGTCACTCTCTCTCTCTCTCTCTCTCTCTCTTGTCTATCTTGCTAGTTAATTATTATCTCGAGATGCTGAGGAGGAAACTTATAACAAACCAATAGGATTTCCTGTATCATGGGTGCAGACCGAGAACAGAAAACTCATCATTCAAATTTCCGCCCCACTGGGAATCGAACCAAAGACCCTCCGAACGACAATACCACAATTTGATTCGTATCCACTGACTAGGTTCGCTTCAACCCACTAATGTCCCACTACTGAGCACGGGTCTCTCCTCATACTTGAGGAGGTCTAGAGCATACTCCACCACGCTGCTCCATTGCGCATTGGTGGAGGGAGTGGCCAACCCACAACCGCGACCGACGGCTTAGTTGCCCTCCAAAGCACGGAAGCGCCCAAGAAATTTTTTCCACTAGCGGTCACTGCCCAGGTTACCACATTTAGAATGGTCGGTAGCGGTGGTCACACCACACGAACTGCACAAGGGTGCCACCTAGCAAATGAAATATCTAGTGTTTCCAACTAGCGCAGTGCTACCGGCGCTAATAAATAACCTTTCATCTGGAATAAGCAGGGGAAGTAAACATTTGGTTTTGTTTGTAACACACATTACTAGAATAAAACTAAAAATACTATGCTAGGATTTCATGTGTCGTGGCTACCTTGGACTTGGTATAATGTAGAGAACTTAAAGAGGTTTCCTTATACCTTATAGTATTCTTAAAACGAAACAAATAGTAATGTTTAAAGAATACAATTTCAAAGTATAGGAAATGATACAGGATACAAACCAGGATACAAAAATATTTAAACGGGAGATCTTTCAAACCACTAGGCAATAACTCCACAAGGCAACGATACTCGGGTCAAAGTAACGCTTAAACCTAATGGACGCTTTCACGGTGAAAGTTTCACCTCACCGGGAGCTTCAGAGTATCACTTTATAAAAGATTAAGAGCATATACAGTTATACACTGTTCTGTCCAGAGTAATTGATTTTTTTGCGATTTAAAATAGATAAAATTTATTATTATAATGTCTACATTTCATTGTCTGTAAAATCGCTTGTAAGTCGGTTGAATAATTGTAGCCGTATAGCTCAGTTGGTAGTGAAACTGCAGGTCACGGGGTCCCACGTTCGATTCCAGATCGGTGTATATATTTATCTGATAAACAAATGTTTGAACCCGGTTGATACCACCCGCTTCCGTCAGCCACTAAACGACTCGACAAGTTTCAACTGGGGGTTGAGCTTTCATTCTTCTCTCTTTTATCTTGACTAGTTTTTATTTATTTGTTCTTTTTTGTAAGACCTGTAGTCAGGTTTTTACAAATGGCGGACTTAGTGCCTGGTGGCATTCTCTACCAGTCAACCCATAGTTCTTGTTCTGTAAATCACACCTTCAGGAGGTAAAAAGGACGATTGGAAGTCTTTATGAGAAATCAATTATTTCTCATGTAAGGTATGTAAAACTAGTCATAATTATAGTTACCAGTTTTGATAGTATTCAATTTGATACATTGGTGGAACATAACTCGGACTGGGACATGGAATGCTATGGAACCATTATTATATCATATATTGGGATCATTTTGACGATACTTTGTCGTTATCCGGTACGGACGCTGACGAAATCACGAGCAAAAACTAGTCACAAGATAAACCCTTCTCAATTTGGCTAAAGACGGCCATAGAACAAAACAAATGCAATACAATGATAATTAACAAAAATGTTGCGCTACCCTGACGTTCTAGGTAATTGAAACGTGCGCTCATACAAAGCAAAGACTGGCTCGCCACATGCATTTGTAATACAAGAGCTGTTTATGCAGTACATCTAACAGAGACGTCACTTCGGAGATTCTGCTGCGAACTAGACTGCTTCACAGGGTACGCGAAATATTTTTTGTAAATTGATAACTTTTCTGAACTGAAGACAAGACTTGAAACAGTTTTATAACAGACTAGCGACCCGCCCTCGCTTCGCTTCGGGAAACTTATTCCTTCGGTTTGCAAAGATTTAGTTATATATTTTGGATAATTCACAGGATATCTTTATAAATGATAGCTTTCCCCCGCGGCTTTGCCCGCCATAAACCCCTAAATATATAAAAGTTGATTAAAAATTTGCGCCCCCCATTTACCCCCTTAAAGGATGTATTTCGAAAAAATATTTTATAAATGTTTCATAACTCTCAATGAAAAACCTTCATACTGAATTTCATTCGAATACCTTCAAAAACGGCAAAGTTTCATACTAACTTTGCACCCCCGTTTTACCCCCTTAGGGAATGAATTTTCAAAAATCTTTTCATAGTGCTCCCCCACGTTATAACAGGAGCCCCTGTGCAAAATTTCAAGTTTCTAACCCTTATAGTTTAAGCACTGCATTGACATGTCAATCAGTCAGTCAGCTTCTCCTAGTGTAGAGCACCTTTTTTCTAATACTTAAATTATTAAACTCGTGATATCTTACGAATGGAATGTCCGAATTGAATAATTTAAAAAGTTATATAAAGGTAATTAAGCAGTCTTGAATATGAATTAATTTATTTTGATAAGGATTAATACTAAGATACAAATAAAGAGCCTTTTCCAGCGGCAGTATCTCAATTAAGTTTTTTAAATAAAAAAACACTTATTGTGCCATAACTATAATAGTTAGACATATGCCATCGCGGACTTTATTGTAGATATTGATGTCCTTTATAAAACTGTAGTACATCACTTTGCTCTATTATCCATAGTTTTCGCAGCGCACGCGATGTAAAGAATATTTTAGGTATTTTTTTTACACCTTGGGTTACATTATAAGGATCCCTATTTTTTTTCCAAAATAAAATTTAGCCTATGTTACTCGTAGATAATGTGGCTTTCGAATGGTGAAAGAATTTTTAAAATCGGTCCAATACTTTTTGAGTTTATTCGTAACATACAAAACTACAAAACATTCCTCTTTATAATATTAGTGTAGATTTACTGTGGTGGTGGAGTGATGGTATATCACTTTCAAAACTGCCATGAAACGTAGATATTTATGTAAAAACAACGTAGATATATAACATACAATAACAATGCAAAACAATTTTTCTACCTAGCTTCGTTTGAAAAATCGCAGGAATATTTTGTGAATTTATTTTGTTTGCAATTTTTTGATGACAATTCATACAAAAATCATATTAAAGCAAAAAGATACAAGGTTTTCTAATCATATTGCATTAAAATAATAATAAACAATCCTATAGTCAAGGTTCATTAAATTTTAATGTAATTCTGGTGAACTTTAAAATTGCTTTAAAAAGTAGAAATACTCGTAGTAGACACGTCATCTGTGTTGAATATAATTTACATTTTCTGGTAAGTATTGCTTAAAATAATTACAATATAAAACTGTAAATAAACAAGCATAATACATTAAAATATTCCCTTCTAACTCTACACAGCTTTTTAAATTTATAAATCCAAGTTACAATTCACACTTTAATTCAAATTTAGAAGCATTTCAACAAATCATTCGCTCTTTCGCTTGAATCCAAACACTTTGCATTTCCTCTAAAACTGCAAGAAGAAGTTTGCGCTCGGAAATTTGCACCAGATATCAACTTTGTCGTGACAGATGGCGGTTGAAATCCTTTCAAATTTATTCATCCCAATGGATAAAGCGGCGCTATGTGATAACGATAGCTGACAAAACTTACAAGACTGCATTCTTCTACACGAAAATTCCACTACGTTTGCGTTCAAAATCTTACGTGGGAAACATTATAGACGTACCTAAGGAGATAATATTTTTGTTTCTGAACGTAGCGGGTATCATCGACGTTCTTATTTAAAAAAAAATGTAGATTTCGTGAGACGGTCAACACGTCATTTATGTTTTTTTCTGACTAACTTTTTACAGAGTAGCCCGAATATTTTTGTTTTATTCTATAGAATACAATGATGTTGGCTCTATTAATTTTAAAAATATTCCATCCCCAACAGCATTTAAATAGGGGATAATTAATTTTTTATCCCCAGAAATCCGGCCACGCGTAACTTGGTACCCAATTTTTCTTAATTGAACAAACAAGCAAATTAATTACGTAAAGCGTAAAATAATGGCAGCCTGATATTTATTGTTCAGTATACCTATTATATATTTTTGCTGACGATGAAAAATTAATAACAATCATTTAGGAGGTTACTTGTTACGATAATAAGGTTAGGTATATTTATTCGTTTTCAAGTTTAATTTTCAAACGATTAATATTCAATATTTTCGCATTTTTGAGTTGAGAGGCATTTTTGAGTATATTTTAGAAGTCTTTATTAAGTACTAGTGGACCCGCTCTGGAGTTCAATCATCGACATACCACAAGCATCACCGACCCATTTCTAGTTAAAGAAACATTGAAACCTTTACCTCCGACTCTAAAACAGCAAGGGAAATGTGTAATGAATTGTATTTTTTTTTGTTTCTTATCCCTTTCTTCTTCCTCAGCAACTCCTTTGCACATCTTTTGCAAAATAGTGCTTACAACTTTACTAATTACATCTTTAATACTAACATGAGCAGCCACACAAGCAGCCAGGCAAGTATAATTATTAGGTACCAACTTCCACCATTCCATAAACGAAATCCATAAATTGATATGGAAAAATGAAGGCCAATTAAAGGGGTATACTTCAATACATTATTCCACTTGTTTGCTACATCGCTCTGAATGAATTCATTATGCATTCGTTCGTTCATTATTTTATTCGTTGAATCAATTATCTACTCATTAATTCCATAAAGATACTTTTAGTCTATCCAATTAGCAATTACTGCGTTCATTTAAAGTTTAAGTTTAAGGAATAAGTTTGTCCTGTGCAAACAAATCGTTTCCAAAACCAAGTTCGCAGCAGTTGAGACTTGGGATACTTAACCGTTAGTTTGGTCTCGCAGTGAGAAGTGGGCGAATTTACGCAACTGCTGAATGCAGTTTTTCGGTACTTTCATACCAAAATTTGAATATTTCATCAATGCCTGATTCCATATTTATTATGTTAACAAAAGCCAGCTGGTTGTAAGTTATCCCCGTTGTATGTGGATATCAAAGGCCTCGCTGACGCATTGCCGGCCTAGGATGATAGAATGTAACGAAATAAAGTACTGGCCCCCAAGCTCCCAGCCGGAGGGCGCGTTTATATACATATTATACAGCTTATATACATATTATATATATTATATACATATTATACAGCTACCAAACTCTGCAACTGGGGCCTGACTGAGCAAGAGGGTGGTACCGGCCCAACCGGTAAGTGACCCTCCCACCAAGTAGAGGCCATCTCTCGCCTCTCGTAACACCCTAGTCAGTCTCGACCGCCAAAATACGGCCACTTATAACATAATAATAAGCATTTTCGATTAAATAAGGATAATTGCTAGCGTTTCCTTGAAATCCACAGCAAAATCTTAAGTTACAAATAAGATAAATAGAAATGAAGGCAATGCATCTTTAATTTATACCGACAATTCAATCGCCTCGTCAGTTTTATTAAAATTAACATCAAACATTTAGTTTTAAAAGTTCGAGGTTTACATCTTATTTTATACCCCGGGTGTTGCAGAGCAAACATTGTGCAGTCCAGAGCAAAAAAGTTTTTGTCCGGAAATTTGCGCCAGATATCAAGTTAGCACAACTGTTGCCTCTTTAAATCCTTTAAAGTAGTAAGTTCCATTTTAATGTAAAAGCCGGGAAACTTGGAAAATTGCATTTATCGCCTTATATTCTTATTCCGTTTTTTTTCTCTTATTCTACATTTCTTATTTCTCTTATTTAATTTTAAATATTTCGAAATTTTAAAGGAGAACAAAAAAGAAGACCATCCATCTGCTGACATGTGCACGAGCAACACCATTTACGACGAAACCCAGAAGAAAGCTCATTCCACAACATAAAATTTTACAAAAATATCCAATGTCAATGTTTTACCGCGATACACTTTTACATAAAAAAAATTAAATGTGGCACTCGGAGATTGCCGCGGTAAAGCTATTGCATAGCATTTTTTATCAACTTATGCAATTATAATTATTAGAAGTTATATAGTTATATCAGAACAGCGCCATCTAGTTTGTAGAAAACATACGTACCACCATACCTTAGTATTAAGGTACTAGATGGTGCTGATTGGGGGTGTTAGGTTTTTTCGTTACGGAATTTCTGGATTCGGTCCCCACGCTCAAGGCCCGCGATAAAAGCTATGCAATAGCTTAAAATCGCAGACCAGTGATTTAAGGATAATATAATTAATTAATACGCATAATTAAATCTCTCCCTATACTCTTTACTTTAACGGTAACCTGGTTTGCAAAATATATCAAGATTAAATAAGAATTTCCTGTCGAGTATCAATGTTCATTAAAATGTTATTCAGGACAACGTCACATTATAATGTTGACTAGAAATTTGCGCGGAAATTAACGCCAGACGTACTCTGTTGTAGCGGCGTTTTAAATAATTTTAAACGCAATTTTAATATGGTAACTGTTAAACCTGGCAAGTTAAGTTCTTCTTTGTTTGAAATATCATTCATAATATACTATGTTTGGTGTACTTATTTATTCCTATACTTAGTGTATAATCGTTAGTATTACATATTACTTCCTATAGAGCCATTTTTATTAGTTTAATTCAATAATAAAAGCTTACACACTCACAATCTTGCACTAGGATTTCCTGTCGCGGTTAGCATAATGACAACGCAAAATAGACAAGACTACCACTAATTACTTACACACACGACCCGAGAACAAATGTATATCTGTCATATAAATCTGCCCCGGCCGGGAATCGAACCCATGACCCCTCGCTTCGCAGATAGAGTCACTAACAACTAAGGACCAATGAACAATCAATTCAGTCAATTAATGAATTAAATTAATTAAATCCTAATGTCTTGGTATTCGATCGACTTATTGTTTTTATTTGTTAGTAACATTGGAGCCTAAAATACACGTCCTGCTAAATTACCGATGGACTTAATATGTACATACCGATTTTTATTGTTATATTTACTTTTGAGGTTGGCCACAGACGCATCTCTACTGAAATGTATTAAATACATTCAGAGCCAGACATGTAGGTTGTCTCAATTTTTTTCACTAAAGCATCAGAAATTTTTTAACAGCCTGCTTAAAAATAACACAACATGAATAGCATTAAAGAAAACTGAAAATTTTTAAACATCGCGTATTTCTTAAGCCACAACCCAAGACCTCAAGTCTTAAAACGTGGCTCGAAGGACCAAAAAAATCTGCAGACGAAGCAACAAGACATACAAAAATAATACGACCTCCGAGCCCAAGACTTGATATGCTATCCGTACAGGCGGTTCATCGAATCGAGACATGCACTCCCTTAATAGAGCTCTTACTTTGATGAGGAAACCGCAGCTGCTTTAAATTCCGTGTAAAAGATATTCGGATTCGTATTGAAAAACAGAGGAAATTGGGTCGGCTTAACCCGGGTATGGAGCTGAATAATGCGGGAAGAAAGTGGATTAGATCAACTAAAGCATTATGCGAACTCAAATTCGAAATTCCATTGTCTATTCAGGCTTCCAGGTTACCTGATTTAGATAGGGCGTTTTTAGACCACACAATGACGATGTTAATAAATAGATAATATTATCTTCATGAATTCCTCAATAAATAATTAATAAATATGTGTGTAATGTGTAATATGTATGTCTGTGTATATGTACCATTATTAAATTTTGGCATTGCATGGTAATTTAACATTAGAGATTAGATAACATTTTATATTATTTTAATTTCTTTTGTAAAGACATTGTTCTTCTAGTAATATAATATGATTACTAGTTTTAATATTGATAATGCAAGATTCTTGCAATGCCGCGATGCTAAATTAGAAGAAGTAAAAAAACACTTCTTCAGCGAAGCTCGGAGTTTTTGTAACGTGGCAAATGTGTAATACAATTAACTTTCCGTGAAGTCAACTAGTCACGGTTTTCCACGCTATTCCCTCGACAAGGTTGCGGCGAAATAAAATTTTCTCCAACAGAGTGCAATGGGCACTATTTATACCAATTCTATTTAATTATATCTCTATACTAATATAATAAAGCTAAGGGGTTGAATTGCCAGTCGGATTAAAAAAATATATTTTTTATGGATGTAAACTAACAAAGGAGCTTCAACTGCCACCCATGATATGTGACCGACCCAGACCAAGTATAGGATAGTTAGTCCAAATAACTAACGTTAGTTAATCAGATTTTTAGTAGGTATGCGGAGTTCAGTAGTAGGTATAGTAGGCATTAAAATATAACAATAATTCATCTAATTCGTCTACAGTATACTCTATCTGACTCCTTTGTTTACACGACTACAGGTTACAACAAAACATATCTACGTCAATAAATACATCACACCTCGTCCCGCCACAGATGATAATATATTACCGTTACCGAATATACCTCGTCTGTGCTGGCTGTATGAATAATCGGCTATGTCCGTGTGAGGGATGACGAGTGGCAAGATGGCGGTCAAAATGGCGCCTAATAGGCAGCTGGCGCGCTATTGCCGCCATTGGTCTTTGTACATCTGGCCGAAAGCGGATCTCGCTAATTTATGGATTTCATCGATCTTTTACATTATTCATTTTTAAATGCATGTTAGACTTAGTGAATTTTGCTGGTCAAATTCAAGTGGATTTGATTAAAATGGTTAGACTACCTACTAGTTTAGTAGTAGGTAAGTTTTTCTTAAATAAATTAATAGTTTGAAACACAGTGAATTATAAACGCCAAGCAATAAATTTGGTCACTGTGCTGTCCTCGACAAGTTCCCTAGTGTAAAGCTAATCCCGAGCGTAGTCTGCGGTCTTTCCTATCATAGAAATGCATTGTCATCGAAACTTAAGCAATATGCAAAATTTCAACTCCGTAAAGTATGAGGAAGAAGTTTTAATTCAGCTTGCAAAATTTGAACGAAACTAAAAAACTAACAACATTTAATATCACAAACATAATAAAAGCTTGTAAAATTAGATGCTTTCATAGATACGAATTAAAATGACTTGGTTTTACATGAGATCTCGCAATTGTTTGTGGTGGATCGACCACGTTGTGAGACTTGCATTTTACATTTTATGTTTTTGATGGACCGACCATTGATTTTTATAAAAAAGCAGTTCGAAACATTTATGTCATTTGAGAAGACCTATCGATAGACATCCCGTATTCCTTAACACGTACCCTCAACAATAGGGTATTTGACACCTTTTAGAAAAATAACTCAAATTGTTCAATATAACATAATACATTATGCAGTTTGCTTAATTCTTTGTAAATATCTCTATTTTCTATGAAAATCACCATCAAAGTTTTAACAAAAAAGCCGCCAAAACGCTAATACGCCATTTTAAAATAGGTTATGACGTCACCTGGTCAAATAACCATACTAAGCTGTCATTGCGTATAGTAAGCAGTACTAGCAAGTGACGTCATTCAGCCAAATCGCGTGTTTTCGATCACGTGATCAAACACGAAAAATTCATTATTTTATTATCGATTTTTAATAAAAATCCAAATAAATGATGTGGTGTCGTGGGACACCAGGTAGGAACGAAGTTCCTTCGGCTAATGTAGAATCGACACAAATTGCAAAAAAAATCGTGCTCAATTTTATGTAGGTTTTCTTGATTTTTCTCTTAAATTTTGCTGATTAGTTTTTATTTAAGTACAAGAAAGTATTTATAAAAATTCAGGAAATTCAGTATTTTAGGAAATAATATAAAATAATATAAAATATAATATATAAAACAATAATATAAAACCCATGTGTATCCATTGTTATATAAAAGTATAGAATAGAAAATAAAAATGCATAAATTTCATTTGTGTTTTATTTAATTAGAGAATCTTGTATATTAATCAAATCACAAGCTATAGTAAAAATATGGTTAAATGGTATATTTGTCTGTTCTTGAATCAAGTTAACTAAATAATAACAAGTTAAAGGATTGCCAATATAAGAACGGGGGCTTTTTTTAATTTTATTCAAGGTACACTCTAAGGCATTTAAATTTTCTCGTCTTTTGTCATCCTGTATAATCACTACAATCTGAAGAAGACTCCATTTGAAAAGATATTGATGATTCTGTGAAAGTTACAGAGGGAGTATAAGATGTATCACTATCTGATTGTTCTATTTTTTAACAATTTTACTCAAATAATGTTTAATTAAGTTTTTCCAAAACAACTCATTTATTCTCAAAATAAGTTAGCTTTTCTCAAACAAGTTGGCTTTTCTCAAAATGAGTAAACTTTTCCAAAACGAATAGGCTCATCGAACGTCACTCAATTAAATGTCTCTTAAAACAAGACTAAGAATAATTACATCTAACCTGTATACATAGCTCTCATATGTATCGTCCATCCCGATACAACTGTCCATTGGCACTCTCCAATAACAGAACTGAGCACCTCTCTCTAGTCTCTTATAAGAGCTATGCATTGTACAAAAATAACAATGATCAAATAATAATTTCAATGAGTTACGTTCGACAAGATGGCTGAATTTTATTAAATTTTCAAAAACAAAAGAAATCTCATTACAGTGAATTAATCATCAATCAGTCTGGCTAACTTACTAAGCCATATCATAAATAACTCCATATGTTACAACCCTATTTTCTTTTTAACTATTAACTAACCATTTAACTGTAACTGTCAATAATTAATTATGTGACCGTCTCTAAGTATCTAGACTACCTATATCACCAGTAAACCCTGTGTGATAAAGCCAAAGATGGGTAGGTACTTCAAATGTTATACTCCTAGTACCATATTACCACAAAATTACCAAAAAGTTATTAACTTTATCAATGTCATAATTAGAACTCAATATTTAACTTCAAAAACTCATTTTCTTGATAATTTAGTTCCATTGTGTCTAGATTATCATTTTATTATTTTGATGTTATTCTATTTCATAACTAATGAATAACAACTCAAACTCAAAAAGTACTTGGTCATACCTGACAAATCCTTCAGCGTGGACTTGTGGATAGCGACTCCTGGATACAGGTGATGCAGACTAATGTAACTCTCAGTTATGCAGCTCTCTTTGACCTCATGTAACATCCTCACTTAATACTTGTATACCATGATATCCAGATGACATCTTGTACTTCATAGTCATCTCAAAGCATCGCAGCCTTGCTTGCCAGTTCATATTGACATCCAAGCTTTCTCAGTAGCTAGTTTCTTACGGATTCTTTATCCCAGCTTCTGATATCGGCGTCAGGTAGGCCGGGTGTGGGTGTTTGTATGGTTTTCCAGTCGATTCTACTCTGTTTAGCATGTATTTTCATGAAAGTAGGTATTCTTCACATAACCTCCGTTGTGGGCTTATTTCATGTCAGGACTTCAGCTTAGGATTTCAAATAAAATACAGGATTCGGGACCAACACATGAAGAACCATTTATTCTCTGATTACTGTCCCGTATAAACGCTCTTACTTTGGTTATTTACGCAAAACTTCGTTTACGATATATTTGATTTACTCAGCGATACTCAATGTTGATTTTAACGATTTAACCACTCGCTCTATCCGCGATATCACATTTTATTTATTATAACTTCATCAACAACTTGAAGAGACTCCGCGACTTAAGACAACTTTCATAACTTTTTCCGCGGGAACTCAACATTGACATAATCATAATCTCCGTTTTCTGACAGATCTCGCAAACTCCACTTACATAACCAATGTAAAATATATTATATTTATAAATATATATTTATTAATAAAGAATAAACTAATACTTACGTATTTAATTCTTTTGCACTGAATAATTTCCCACTATTATCACTGTCAATTATTGCATTCAAGTATTTCAAGTCACTTGTTGGTTCACTTGCCATTGTTACTATATTTATTTATTAGATTTATTATTGTTTTGACGATTTGAAATTAAATGAAAACTAATGAAGGCAACGGCGAACGAAATGAAACAGGGAGAAAGAGAAAGGTAATAAACACTACTCGCTTGTGTATGCGACTGTCGCGCATGCGCACGTCTCATAATTCCACGCATTTTTTCTTACGGTTTTACTATCACATATTTTTCAGTTCGGTCGCCGTAGCAAAACCTATCCCCTCCAAGCCTGCCGTAAGGAACTTCGTTCCAATAATTTTAAAATAATGTGTAGGCCAAATTGGTTTAAAAACATATATACTTTTAAGCTAACAACAGTTTGATCTATATTTTCATTGTAGTCAAGTACCCTATTATTTTACTCTTGGCTACTTATTTTCACCTCAGCAGTGTTCTATATTAAAAGAATTTACCAGTCGTAAAGGTTGTGACGAAATCTACCATAGTTAAAAGCGCATCCAGACCCAAGGCCCAAAATCCAGAAGTTAACCCCAGAATCCAATAGTTAGACCTTCAAATTCCCTTAATTAGGCGCATTAAGAAAATCACACAAATAGTCGCATGGGGTCACTACTGACCCCAAACAAATATATAAAAATGGAGTGGAAGAAATTAATAAAACTAAGTATGTGTTATTAAAAATACTTAAATGCTTTATTATAATTATAATAAAGCATTAAATATATGCATAAAATAATAACTTTGACTTTAAACAAAATCAACTTCTAATATCTCTTAAAACTACTTATTTTTGATATAGCCGAGATCAATTAAAAAATATATGTAATTCATATTCATCAACAGATTCTTCTATTCTGCATTCAATGCTGTAAGTCCTGAAGTGTTGCTGACAAACAAATTTACCACACTTATGGCATTTATTTGGCACTTTTTTTTCGTTCCTTTGTTGTCGTTTTTCTCTTTATTGTCACATAGATTGTCTAGATAAAAAATAGTACCCTCCGATGATTCAGGGACATTTTTACATCTTCGGACTCTTCAAATACACTTACGAGTCATGAGCACTAAGTATAGGAGTATTATTATCTTCCGCAATTTCACTATCCTAAGTAGAACCAGCGACGTCTTCCTCATCATCGGATAAATCTTCCAGCTATTTCTGTAACTGATTTTCTTTATTCATATTGAAATTTAAATTAAAAGAAAAAAGAAAACATTACAAAAATAAAGACCAGAGTATATAAATTAAATATTACACGAATACAAGTTAAGATATAAAATGGATATATGTAAAAACATAAAAATGAGAACTTACCTTTTGCCAAAAATTGTTACGTAATTGGTCGCATGGGGTCAGCACCTAAGAGAGCAGCGACAAATGTGTACGCGTTGGGTTTCCGACCCAGACTGATTTGCATACTCCGTGGGGAGTTAGGAAGCTAGAAAGAGCGCGTTCGCTTTCCAATCACTTTAACATAATTTTTTTTCAACTTCAAACTGTCTTGACCCCATGCGCCTAATTAAGGGTTAAGCAAACGTAGGAATACAGAAAATAATTGAGGAACAATATCTTTGTTACAATTTACTAAACATTTACCGCTGTAAGGTCCTGGAGGTCGATGCAAATGTGTTGTGGTGATTGTCTCATCAAGCGCTTTAAGCAGATGCTCTGTCGGATGTATTAGACGTTCAGCGCTAGTGTCAGCGGTTAAATCGCTTGACGGTACAATACCCGGGGGCAAGGAATTCAAACACTCCAAGCGATTTCGCTCCGCGCTGCAAGCGTCAGTCTCGAGCATAACAGCAAATGTATGTATGTATTCCAAAAAACAGTCATAAAAAATTGGAGCACACAGTTTGGTATTATAACTATATTATGCCACGACTACATCACATTATATTCGAAATTGATTTACCCCAATCGATAGACAAAACTTCAAAGAATATTAGGTTTTGTGAAGACAAAAACACATTAGACGTGGCGGAGAGAAAGCGCCGCCATTATACTCGTAAAAACCCCACTCAAAGAAAAAGCGATCACAACGCTCGAAACAACTCCTTTCCACAGAAAAAGAAATATTTTGATCGTTTTGATCTCGTAAGAATATGTACTGTAACGTACCTACACGCTTTTACGTAAACCTCGCGGCCGTGTCCAGACACAGCCATGTGTCCACACCGTGCTTTTCATCTGGTTTCTTCCTCTTTCCTTCCCCCGCTGTCACTGCCACCACACTAAAGTTAAGATAATAATCTGGCTCCCCGACAGTCGCTGGCAAATTGCATCGTTCCATTTTATGCGCATCTTCTGAGGGTGCGTCAGGGGGTGAGGAGGGTGCAGCCGATAATCAGGTGGCGCCAAGTCTTTGAAAGGTTTATCTTATGTTTATCTTAATTATCTTTTATTTACTTGCGCGTTTATATTTTTTCCCCAGATCTCCCCGTATGGTCTAGCTAGTATATTTTGTAACTAAATTTCAACATAATTATAATAAAAGTGGTCGATATTAACATTACTTTTTCGGCGTTTATTTATTTTTGTCGGTTTGTCACTTTGTGTTTGTGATTCCGCTAAACTCAGAAACAGCTTGACCGATTTGGATGCGGTTTTTACCCTTTACATTAATGTAATGAGTTTGTATTAAGCTTTTCTTTAAGTCTTTATTTTATTTTATACGGCTCACATTTAAAATTAATAAGTCACTTTAAAAATCCCGTCTAAGCATTTTTCAAGAGTGGGTACCAAATAAATGGTTTCATCAGGAATTCAACACAACAAACTTCACGACATCTCATCTTGATTCTACAAGAATCAAGTATGTACTATGCTCGTACAAGACGCATACATTGTATTTCCTACCTTAAATGTATGACCATAGAATTAAAGTTTACTTGCATCGGTAATCCCGCAATGCTTAAATGAACGAAATACATCACAGGGCTACAAACGAGCTGGCTCCGCTAGTCCAATACGTCCTGAGGACTGAGCCGTGGTTTCCTGTACACATTTGTTGGACGCACACTTGCAGGAAATAACATACCTATGTATACGTACATTACGTACGACACAATGGTTGCCATGCCGGACTACGGATCGAAGGGCTCTAAGGCTGAGATCTATAGACGATACTTAGCCTTAGCTCAGAGTTTACTTACGAAAAACTTTGCAGGTGTATTGCATGTAATGAAACCAATAGTGGTATTATGTCATTAGCGGTCTTAAATTATGCTGAGCACAATCTCAGCGTGACATGTCTATAAATACCAAATCGAAGTCTTTGCAAAGCAAAGTTTTTCGTAAATAAAGCCTGAGCTAAGGTTATATCAAAACTAAAATTAAAAGGTTGAGCGCACTACGTCATAGCATGTCGGTGACGCGAATCCATAAGATTTTCCCCTACCAAAAAGTGCCCAACGCGGCTAAAAAAGTTTTCAATTCAAAAAAAGAAATCTGACGAAATCGTTTCGTTCATTAGTCATCAGAGAGCGCCATAAGTAGGTTTATTAAATCATTACAACTGATTACAAAACGACAACAATAGCTACGTATCACATAAACAAGCTTCCCACTACAAAAGCTCTCGCGTGAATTTTCATTTCAATCCCCTACGCAATGTAAAGCATTTTCTTACAAATCTCATAATTATTCAAACATCACGCCCTCCGAATACAAATCACAGCTGGTCTAACTAACCACAAACAGTAAATTTACATCCACGCCACGGGAATATTAAGCGTTGCGCTTGCCCTGATTATCTGCAAGACAACAGATCTAGGATCAACTGGCATTGTAATACATACAAAGATAGACGCTATCTATTGGGGACGTGCGGGAAATAAATTAACTACACAAACTTTCGTAGTTAGACAGTATGTTTGTAAGTTTCACTTCTACGACATGTAATTTGTACACATTCGTTTTTTCTACTACGCTACCCCACAGTACACCTACATAACGAACCAAAAAGAATTTGGACCAAAAATAGCTTCACACAAATGATTGATTTGTATTCATGTAACATTTGCATTAAACACTTGTTTGCTATGTAGTTTTAATTATGCAACCGTTTGTTTAATTTAAATCCATCTTCATTAGCATAATTCGGCCTGTAATGAGAGAAACCGCGCGCCGGCCCACACGGACCTAATGCCAATTACCGGACCTATCGACGTTTAGCGCGTTGGCCGATTGGCCCCGGGCGGGTGTGTAAACTGTGTTTAACTGGACCTACACGCATGTCATTTTAAACTTAACTCATCACGGGTTGGAGTATAGGATACTTTATCTCCGGTAACATGATCCCTTGGGATAATTTGAACGGGATTATGTCGTATTCCGACTCCTACACGGACGAAGCCGCAAGCAAATACCATCATATAAGTGTGTGTCCCATCTATGAATCGAACCGGAATCATTCGTTTTGTATCTAAGCTACGGCGTAATCGAGGGTGTAAGTGGGGATATCTAGCCAGATGCTTGAGTCTGCCGCATTGACAATGACTTATTTATTTATTTATTTTTATTGCAACAACCATAAGCTAGGTTTACAAGGTGACTTGTCGTGTTGCAGCAGGGAGCTTGGGAGCTAGTACTTTCTTTCCGCCGGCAACATCGGAGATGCTTTTGGTGTAACAGATGTCGATAGGTGTCGACGTTGACTATTTACTCGTACCATCTGGTGGCTCGAATGGTCGATTGTCACATATTTACATGAAAAACCGATCAACGTTTTTTACCTATCGATTGCACATTCCGAGAGCAGCTGTCGCTGGTGCACTTGCTATCAATGAGCGGTTTGCTCATTTGGCGGCGACATAAAAACTTAACATGACAACAGCAGACGTTATAAAGTTCGTTGACAGTAGCACTTTCTATGACCTTATTCAAATAAGATAGTCCCTGAGATGCAGTTGGCAATAAACACAAATGCATTGTACATTGGTGCATTCATGCTGTTTAAAGATTAAGCTTTACTTTTTTCTTTCTTATCGTTGCTCCCTTGTTCGATGATATCTTTGATGCTTCTGATGCTTCTGATGCTTCTGTCAACACGTTTATTTTCAGCGAACATAAGAAAAACAAGAAATAAATCAGTGACAGAGTAAAAATAGTGTCAAGGGTTTTGAAGGTTGAACTCCCGAACAAAGTGGTCTGGATTCAAATCCTATGCACCACTAATTTTCAAAAATTATGTCCACATTCGAATTTATAATTATCCTGCTACAGTACTGCTATTAACATCGTGAGAAAACCTAAAAAAGTGTGAAGTTTGCTAATCCGCACTTGGCCAGCGTGGTGGACTATGGCCTGTACATTGTGAGAGGAGACTCGATCAGACCAAGGAGGACAGTTATGGGTATCAATGATGATGAACAAACAAAAGAAACCATGTTACAGATTCATGAAATTAAATAAAGACATACTGGACATCGTGATCAGGAAACTAACGCAAAATTGATCGTGTTCACTATCGCCCGAGCGTTGAAGCATTCTGCTGTAAATATAGGAAACATGGCGTCAAAATGCGCCGTAATAACGTACGTTAAAACTGAACGTGTCCCGCATGGAGCTTTGAAGCGACCGTCCGCAATCTGTGCATCGCATAGCATAATATGCACAAAACATGCATGCGTCGGCTAGGCTTTGACGAGTAATTCACGTCCTGCTGATTACGTAATATGCGAGGGTCTGCATGGGGATGCAAATGTTTACTTGTTATGTTTACTACCGGTTGGTAAACAGTATTGTTTATTATTGTCACTTTATTGAATGTACTTGTTTATTTATTTTACTTATCTATTCATCTATTGATAAATAATATGCTTACAGTCCAGCGATCAAATACATAATTATGTACAACAGATATACTTAATAGTAATTACAGTTTTATTAAAAGCTTTTATTTAACTTCCAAGATTCTAATGATACGCCCATCATTTTTGACAATTGTAGTTGCGAGTAGGATTCCATCCCAGACTCCCCTGTTCGAAAGACCAATGTTCCAATAACTTTTTTGTATACTAATATACTGGTCCTAATAGAAGTACACAGTACCAATTACGCTACTTGGAGTACCAAATGGAATAATGGAGTCTAAAAACAAAGTTATTCGCGCTACGGTGCGGTGTCCGAACGACTTCCACCAAATTGAGTTTACAGGTCTGATTTGGTAATAACTTTATACTTAACGACTTAGCTGGTTACTTTTAATCAACTACACAAATACTCGTACCTCTTTTTATGGCTATAACTGATCAACTCGCAGACTAGCTTACGGCACAATAATTCATTTAACCTCAATTGTAATGAAATATTCTCTCACGTAATTATTTAATTTTCTACTAAAAAATTGCAGTATTTCTCAATGGGTTATATTAATAAATCCGATGTTTCCTTTTGCTGATAATTCTGAAGTCCCAAACTTTACCGTATCATCGCATCATCTTTACGTTTCTCGTATTATTTTTCATTTTGAATAAGTTAGCAACCATTCTCGCTTTATTAATACAGTCGGGTTTAAAAAATTTTTAGTTATTTTTTACGATTATTTAGTACATTAAATTAATAAGCCTTGGATAAGAAGAGATAAACCTTGGATAAGAAGAGGGTTGAATAAATCTAAGATATAAAGACGACTAATAAGATAAAAGAGTCGTGAGTCGTGCCGTACCGTTTAAACGAATCTAATCGTCAGGGCCGTCTGGAATTTGCAGTTAGATAGCATCATGAATAAATGTATACCTACTTGTAAATTTTACATTAATAAAAACACACCTTTAATGTTTATGGTAAATTTTCATTGCTCTACAGAAATTTATAGTGCACGGTAAAATAATTCAATAAAACTTGGTACCATTTTATTCAAGGACTAGGAAGAAGTAGCTTGCACACTTGCACTTGCACTTGCACAAATAATAAGGACCACATTTCAATGAAATTATAAGGATTTCAATGAAATGTGGTCCTATAATTTCCTGTATGTTGCGCATCCTATAATTTGACGCAATGGACCTGTATGGCGCAATGGTTAATATCGCGAAGTACCGTTCGATACCTAGCGAGGTGGAAATTTGTCTGATGAGTTTAAATTTCTGTTCTCGTTCGAAGTGAACCTCATCCGTTGTTATGTAGGATCCACCAGGGGCAGAGGAGATAAGCTTTAACTCAAAAATTGCTGAAGCAACCTACATATACTCGTAGTTACACCTACACATAGTTATAACAATATTCTCTTATTTGTTTTAATGATTCTTTAATTTACTTATATCAGAGCTAAAATTCTAAAAATCGATATAAAATTCAATAAATTAAATCCATAATAATCGTATGTCATCATTAATCAGGCGAACGACCAAAAAGGCTTAACAACGAATCCCACCTGAGAAGCGCCGAAGGCAAGCTCGATTGAACTCGAAGTTGCGAAGTTTCCCAAGTTGCATTACACGGAGCCCATCTGCGAACTTATAATGGAAGTCATGATAACGATGAAATCGATATGGCTTGAGAATAAATATCGAATTATATACCTATAATGTGAGCGTCGTGGCGCTAACCTAACGCCCTCTGGGGACTGAATGTTCGAAGCAAAGGTTAGCGGTTATACAAACATTATACTCATAAATTATCGAATAGGTAGGCTCTTTGGATAGACTAATGAGTTTTGTGTCTTGTTTTTTTATGTTAATAGCAAACAAACAAATGAGATGATGGTAGGTCATGGTCGCCCATTGACATCAGTAATCCTAAAGATATCACCGATGCATTGTCGGTGAAGAAAGAAGGAAAAGATACCTGAATAGATAGATACCTGATAGAAAGATACCTGGATAGAGAATGTACCGGTTCTCAAGCCCCCAGCCGGGACACTTACTGAAGAAAATGGTAGCTGGCCGGCTTCAGCCCGGCCAGCAAGGCTAGAGCCCCTTGGGGATTAAACTGGATGATACAAAGTCCCGCCACCGTAGAGGGACCGGTGCTGTGACCTCGTCAATGGTTCCGCAAGGTGCACCACGAGCTAGGAGCCCTCGGCTTGGACTCTAAGATGGATAGAGACCCTTACACCCAACCTTGTTCATCATTTCACTTCGCAATTATTGTACCTCGCCACCATAAAGTTCATTAGTGCATAAGCTACTGACTTATATGTGTTAAACAGACAATCAAAGTTTCCTTCGTCCAAAGTTAAAGTTCACCGAGCCACGGTGTCATCAGTACTTACTGCACTCACAGCTGGGAACTTGCGCAATAAGTTGCATTAGGTGTTCCACTTGCGACTTACGTGTGAAGCTTCGGTGAAACTTATTGCATGCAATTAATATTTCACTTACGTCACGAGGGCTCAAGTATTAATGACTGCTTTAACATCTATTGTGTCACGACACGGTGGCAGGTCTAAACGGGTTTCCTGCACTAGAACTGGGCTTGGATTCTACAGTGACAGTTATGACTGACTGACCCAATGGTCTAGTTGGTAGTCACCCAGATTGCGAAGTAATGGCTCACGGGTTAGATTTGCGATCGGGATAAACAATTATGACAGATTAATGTTCTGACAGATGGAAGAATACTGAAATGTGAATACAGGGCCACGAGAGGAATAGCGTCTTTGAAAACGCGCAGAGGTGTGAAGGCAGAAATGTGAAGTCTGCCAATTAGCGCTTGGCCAGCGTGGTGGATTACTTCTTGTTGCCCTGAAGCCACGAACAGAAGCAAGTAAGAAATAAGGACATAATTGGTGCATTGCGGGATCATAATAATATTACTTAAATTAAAGTCAAACTGTTCGACTGTGAATCCAATAAAGTATTAATTAATCGTACACTTATCATCGGAGCGGACCGAGTCTCCGAAGCTCGTCCAAAAGCAATTGTAGAATTAAGCCTTTTCGTTCAATTGAAACTTTCCTTTCAAATTATATTAAAGAGTTAATTATATTAAAAAGAGATACTTATATAAATCACTTTTACTTTGAAGAATTTGTCTCTTAACAAATTTTGTCTTCAGGATTTAATGAAACCTATACTACCAATGAGCTCAAACTCATACTTCTGCCCTTGCTGATTTTCCAATGTGTACAATTTTTAATATTATTTAGATATTATTTATTAATTGCAATTCTACACCAATAAGTATTGTTATTAAGTTTTAATATTTACATACTTACAGTATTTACTTTACATAATTTACATAGGTACAGCAATTTACCTACTCGTAATGCATTTAATATTTTATTTACTTTTTTATACACATTTATTACATTCATTAAATTATTTTATCTCTGTAGATACATAATAGAGAAATAAAATAAATGTTCTAACCTCTTTCAAACTACTCCAACGATTATCTTTTGAGAACACGCCTGGAGACCACGCCCTTTCCGTGCCGAGACCGTCCTGAGCGACTCCAGGTACGGATTGAGGACTTAGTTCGTAGTTGTAATAGTTTGTTCAAGGACATTTTACAGCTGAATCGTTCCATAGTATGATTATTGTACGTCTAGCGAGAATTATACACGAATTGGTTACTTTCTTATATATTAAGTATTGGATAATGCGTACGGACATTTTGGGGCTGACAGTACAATTTTTGAACAGTTTGCAAAAATTATTACCAAAACTTATTTTCATTTTAATCTAATCGGAAGGGGCTCAAAAGCCCTTGGGATTTTATTGCCAGAAAAAAAATGCAGAAAAAATATCATTATTTTTTGAAATCTTCCAGAAAAAAATCATTATTTTTCGAAAAAAAAATCACCTCAAATTCTCCTTGGGAATTGTTTGCCGCTACTTCATTCAATAATAGAAGGGACTTTGACTAGTTATCGTAGTTTAATTATCAAACATCATATCAAACTTCAAAGATTCCAGATTCGAACCCAGCTACCAAATCAAACTGCGAACTACTCGGCTACGACGAGCTGTTTTGGTACCTACTGCAGGACGCCGCCCGCCGCCCGCCGTGGCTGACCGAAGGCCTGTCGCACACAACACGAATTTCAGAACATGACACGTAAAACAGAAGTTTACAGCGGTTTATGTGCGTGACGGACCATTCTTTACTAATGCTAGTCGTCCACTATAGACAATGATCATGTAGTTTTATGAAAATAGCATGACTACAAGTATACTTTTAACTACATAGTATATAGGTATACCTACATTTTATATACGTAAATCAATTTCCAATCATGTGCAATCAATTATGATAATTCAATAAATTGGTCTATAATGGTCACAAAATTAAAATAACAGGTGTTATAATTAAAAATAGCTTTATTGAATCGAAATGCTTTGCTTTATCCTGCCTCGGAGGCGTACAATGAATTAAAAAATTAAATGACATTATAATTATGAGAATTTAACAAAATGTTAAATGAATATTTGTTTCGAGGTCGTATTTGTGATATCTCATTTGTGTTCCTGCTAGTGTAGAAATATGAGTTTGTGAACGTGTATTCGTTATTATTTATATAATGAAGGATATAATTTAAAAAAACTTTACTTAATATTAAAAATGCATGCTTATACTAATATTTTTTTGAATACGGCGATGTTGCAACACAGTTTCATGGACTATCGTCACAGCTAAATATTATGAGATAAATCCGTTACGCAATAGCCGTATTGGCAACATGAGTGTACAAACCGTTGTGACCATACCAAGCTCTTCAGACCTTGCTCTATCATGGGCGAGACCCATTACACTTAAATCACGTTCCTTCAAAATCCATTTAAAAGCGTTTACAAAATACAACAGTGAGAACCAACACGTCATGATTAATTCGCGTGAAATGAATCGTCGAAACTCGAACAAGCCGGTGTGATGGGCGTTGTGGTTTCATTTATATTGTCCAACTCAGTTGCTTACAGTAGTGATACCTTTGTACGTTTTTGTTTGTTGGGTTTGAACGGACTCCCAAACAGAGGCCCGGGTTTGAATCCCGCTTATTTTAATCTTATTTTAATTTTGAAATAAATTGACGACCCGTACGGCGCAATGGTCGACGCGGCCGTTTGAAGTTGGCTTTATAATTTCCTTCTCATTGATATATTCTATGTTGCAATATCCTTTGCTGAGCGGTACTTTCCGATACTTAACAAAATATTACGTTCCCCAGGGTTGTCTATAATAACCGCCTGAGTATTAACGACTTCTAAAGTATTCAGAAAGGTACCCCAGTCTAATCAGGATACGGCAGGATGTCCTGTATCTTTTCTTTTCTTTTTCTCTCTCTCGACGGCAATTAAACTTTCATCATTAAACTTCGGCGAGTTCATTCCTTCGAAATTAACTCGTTCGAATGACTGGCGGCAAATAAAGAGATGGTACTGGAATTTTTTAATTTGTCGCCTAACGAGGGCAGTTCTTAGCTTCTGAACTGGAAGCTGTCCTTTTGCATCAGTTGGTACGGATTCGGATCGATCTATACTTGCATTACGAGTATGTCTTGCTTTACGTCCACTGCTAATATAATAGAAATAGAAAAATGTTTATTCCACAGAGTTACTGCAGTAAACAACATAATGTAAAAAAGAAACTTATGTAAATAAAAATACACAAGATACAGTAGTTACAGTACCATTTAAAAGTCGAACAAGCTCAACTTTGCCGCGACGCCGGCGGTGCTAGAGCCGCAACGCGTCTGTCTGTATAAAATAAAATTATTATAATATAAAATAACAATAAAAGCTTACAAACAAAGTAATAATAGATACGAAAATCCTTTAACCCATATTTAACAATTCAAAGGCCCATTCCACGAATTCCACCCAATCTAATTTGACGGTTTTATTCAGATAATATTAAATTTAGTAAATAGGTACAAAGTTTGCAAACTACAAAGCAAATTAAATTATGGTTATGATTGTATCATAAAGGAAAACAATAATTTTGTACATTTGTGGCACAAATATAATCGTGGAACTCGCTATATGTACATATGTTACGCGATTTTTTTTATGGAATTAAGGTAGCAAATGAGCATGCAGCACCACCCTTCGGCTGCCGCCCATGACAACTGTGACTGACCCATCAACTTTTTAATAAGGCAACCTAATACAGTTAAATAAAGAATAAAATAAGTTTTAATTTGACATTTTTTCGATCAAATAACTGATGAGGGTATATAATCAAAATTTACTCACATGTTTATACGCGGCAACCCCATAGTTGCGCAGTGGTGAAAGTAGGCAACCTTTGCGTTTTCGTATCAGTTGGGTACGTATATTCTATCCACTAGTGTATTTTTTTTTTAAATAACCGAGGGAAATATGCTATTAATATTATAAATGCCAAAGTTTGTATGGATGTATGAATGTTTGTTACTCTTTCACGCAAAAACTACCGAATGGATTTTGCTGAAACTTGACAATAATATAGCTTACACATCAGAATAACACATAGGCTATAAATTATGAAGATATAGTATGAATTATCCAAAATAAATAACTAAATCTTTGCAAACCGAAGGAATAAGTTTCCCGCAGCGAAGCGAGGGCGGGTCGCTAGTATTAAATATTTTTAATTAAAAATTTAATAATTTAATTTTATCCGGGCGCGATTTAACTAGGCAACCTATTTGCAACCTTATGACAATGTGAATATTATCTATCATTTATTTCTTGTCACAAATAAATAACAGATGAGGGTATATATTTCTTATACCGGATCTCGTACCATTAGTGCAACAAACTCCAGCGAACCCAATCAACGGCCAAATCTACCATGCAGTTTGTATTTTATTTATTACAAATACATGAACGACATTCGCTAGGTTCAAGCCAAGTGCTACGTAGAAACAGTGCTTATCCAACCTGCTTATACCGGAGCTATTTGAAGCATAATATCCTCGTAGATAACTCAGCGGTACAAAGAGTAGCCAACAAACGGAAGCAGCGATAAATTCCGATTGGAACAATACTTGGCGAACGGCATCACTTCGCCACGATTAGGCCCTACGACCCACGCCCGCCCCGCTTACACTCAGGGTTGTCAATCATAAATACAACAATTATGCAAGTGCCAGCTCATGATACAGGTAATTACGTTATCCGAGCGCTCATAGCCCGGCTTACGCCGATCATGAGTGAGCAAAGCAACAGCGGGCACGGTCGGTGGTTGGATGGGTGACCGCTAGTGGCAAATAATTCTAGAGCGATGCCATCCTTCGGCGGACATGTAAACTGTAAAGTCATCGATCCCGGTTGTTAGGTAGATAGCGGTCGTTAAATCATATCGGAGGCCTTCGAGTGGCAATAAAACTTCCGACTCTTTGGTTGGCCACTAACTCCTCCACCAATCCGCCATGGAGCGTCGTGCTCTTAGCCTCCTCGGTTATGATGATTAACCCTCGTTTCACAGTGGGCCAGTAATGAGAAAAAGCAAATACGATACCATATATTTGATAGTTTAATATCAACCTAGGCTTCTACAATAATGGTTTTACTTAATGGTCTGAGCAAAACTAAAGGTTCATCTATATTAAAATATTATTACATCAATATTACAATGTTATACTTGTTTGTTGTTTGAACTAGTTTACCCTTTTATAGACAGCGTCTCAGTTTCGGTATTACAATGGTGTATGGAGGACGTTAAGTGGTTGCCACATAACCTTTTACGCAAAAAAGTTGCCATAAATTGCTCAAAATTAATTTAAAATTGTCACATTTACGGTAATTACGAAATTCAGATTCGTAATTGGAGTTACAAAGTACTAACATTTTACGTTAAAATATAATTGCAAAAGTTTGCTACAAGTGGTAGCCCTATGCTAAACCGACGATAACCGGTTCGAGCCAGTGGCGACCGGTTACACTCGGCTCAATGCGAATGATTTACCGGATTTTAGATTCTGATTAATAGAAAATCGATTTCGTTTTTACCTACGCTCTACTGAAATGCAATGAGCTATACTCAATTCAGATTTAAATTCACAAATCGACTAGAATTACATTACGAAAAAGCGACGTAACCGCCATAATAAACAGATTATCAGCGACTGTCTTATACATTCGACAGAGGAGTGTCGGACCGGCTTATACATAGAATGCTTTAATAGATGTTAAAGCTTAGAATAATTACACTATAGAAACGAAGTCCGCGCGGTCGTTTTGAAGCACGTTTTGGAGCCAGAAATGGCTCCAAACACCGGGCAGCTCATGTCAACGCACGCCAAACGTGTCTCGCGAAACAAAAGGATTATGACGATTTGTCCAGTTAAATTATGTCACAAAATATCTGAAAAGCTATTCAAGTATTATTGCTAAAAACATAGGATTACCCGCAGCCGAAGGTCGGGAAAGTTTCGGTTTAGTGCTTCACTTTAGATGGAGCGTTTGTATGAAGATTCAGGTCTTTCTATAGTGTTATTATTCTAAGAGTTAAAGTTAATTTAAAATCGTATTATAAATAAATAAATAAATAAATAATGCTACACACTCATAGCCCCACACTAGGATTCCTGATCTTGGACAACACACAAAGACAAGAACTCACCAAGACCAAGAAGATAAATTCAAACCCATTATTAAAATTTCCTCCCGGGCATCGAACCTTTCAAACGGCAGTGCAGTATGGTTACCATTGCGCCATAAGGGTCTCCCAATCATCTGATGCGACTTCTCTATCCGTAAACATACTTAAAGCCTTAATCTATTAAACATTTATCGCAAACTGCTTAATCAACAAGTAAATATTTTTTAATCTAGTTCAATAATAGCACTAAGTGGCTATATAGCCGGATGCACTGGGCCGCATTTGCGTGTAATACCAATTCCGCTTAATAGGATCGAATGCTCTAGAGATCCTTCTTAGCATAAGAAAAAGAAACTTTAGTTATGGATTTTTAAATTATTTTACTACATTTTATAATCTGGACTATTGTATTTTTTTTTAAAGCTGAAGTGGTGACAGTCGCCCATGGACAGTCATGTCATGTCCATGCCATGCCCCAGTCATCTTCGGTCGCCTCTTACAACTCCCTGGTCTGCGGATGGAATCGAGGTCAGACATATATATATTTACACACTGACTGTCTTCTGTGTTCTTTATGTTCCATTCACAAATAAAGACCGAGTCTATAAAAGAGATCTATAAAAGGATGTTTTTCCCCAACATACAGAACCATTATAATGCACTTCGTATTCTCGGAAATTTCTATCGAAGTCTGTTTTTCCCGGTCCGGTTAAAGTAATTGAACGAGGCTGATTGCCGTTTTGCTGTTTTACCCGGATATGTGTCCGGATTCTAGTCCGGGCGGACTCTAAGTGTATGTGATACTAATTGAAAGTAGAACGAAACTGCGGTTTGCGTGGAATAATAGAGCCGCACTTTTTACAGGGACTCGTTTGTTTGCATGTACTCATAATGTTTGAAAGCTTACTATATTAAAACAATCGTTTATAACTACTCATTAGTGTATATGATCAAATGTTATATGTACATATATGACGCAAATGATGTGAAGGGTACAAGCCACAGTCCACCACGCTGGCCAAGTGCGGAATTGCGGACTTCACACATATTTGAGATCATGTGGAGAACTCTCGGCTGTGCATGTTTCCTCACAACCTTTTCGTCACACCGAAACAAGCGATAAATAATAATTAATTTAATACATAATTTTTAGAAGTTAAGAGGTGCGTGCAGGGTTCGAACTCAGACGCCTTATTCGAGACTCCAACGTTCAAAACACAAAATAAAAACATGTACAAGATCTTAAAATAATTATGATAGAGGTATGACTAATAATGTTATTGCTCTTCATTTTTTATTAACTACAATCAAATAACTTCATCCAATAACAATATAATTTGATTTAATAACAGTCAACAGCTATTCAGGAACAGTACCTAATCAAATAGTTATCGGGTAAGTTTTCAAGTTGGGAGTATAATGTGAGCCCGCGGCTCCCTTGATTTAGTGACACTCGCTCCAGATTCAATTATACAGGAAATACATAAATCAACCACCCTACCGTCTGATACCGTGGGCGGTCCTCGCGGTAATGTCGGGGCAAGGGGTGCTGTGATAACAATCAGTCCAATTATTTAAAAAAACAACTTTAATAGATAATGTATAGCGAAGAAATATTAGTTTCTTGATCTATTTGTTGATTACATATTTTTGTCACAATGGTTAAAAGTTATGATTGATTCAAATTTGATTGATAACTTTATTCTTTCTTTCTTTTATAGGATTATATCTTTTCATCACCACTTGACATCAGGTGGCTCGTCCTACGCCTGCTATTACATAAAGAATATATTTTTAAAAGTCGTTAGCTGAAAAGTGATACTACACCAGACAAGCGAATTTAAAACGACGATAAGTTTATTCCTCCAGACTATCCTGTTATTTCTCAAAGCCTTTAACGAAAGCCTTTTAATATTGAGTAGTACTTTATGCACTTACCTTAACCTAAGTAAGAAACATCAGCTTTAACGGAGGTCAATGGAAATTGTATACACACGGGCCCAGAATGGCAACCTCTGATTTTTTGCAAGTAACTTGTTCTTGTCTTTCTATGTTGTTCATGGTAGCCAGGACACAGGGAATGCTTATTATTTTTTATTTGCAAAGTAATTCTTCAAGTAATTCTTTCAAGGACTGGTCGGTGTTTCCGTTCGATAGTCAAGACTGAATCTTTTCAATCTTTTAAATTATTACGCGTCGCCACTTACAGTCCGGTGTGATATTGTGAAGCGTTAACTTGCAATTTATTAAATTCATTAGGTATAGGACACAAAGTAGAGTATAGGACGATTTTAACACTATAAGGCCAGATGAATGTTTATTCGTCAATAGACCGACAAAAAATAAAAACTTTTACTCCTAAATTCTGACATGTTCAGACTTCAATCTGATGTGGTATTTCAGAAAGAGAACTTCTTGACGATGTTAACTTATAATTTTATAATAAGTGATGTTAATTTCCCATGTGGAAGCAATGCAAGCATGCAATGTGAAATGGTTTATTCGATATAAAACATTTCATATTGCAACCACAAATTATTGTAGAAAAGATTGATACTAATTAATGAATATCAATGTGAAAATGGACTAATTAATTCGGGTATATTAAATACGCATAAAATAATATAAACAGAGTAGGTAAATCAGAGTATTGACAAAGTGCCTGTGTGATTAAATGATTATGAATTCGATTACATTTATTCGATTCAACCTTTTTATTGTTAAAATGAAAATCAGCGAAAACGTCGCCATTCACAGGCTGTGTGTTTCCATCATAATCGCTGATAGCGTGGCATAGATCTCACACTCGGATAGTGTATATTGAAGACCACTGCACATACTGCCCCCAAGTGTACCGCCCCGCTCATAGGGGAACCATTTCTAGTCCTCACAACCCACACCTGTCCCACGGTTGGACTCGGTACCTACTCACATTAACAAGTAACGCAACATACCCTAATCTATCTTAGTGATTAAGAATCCATTTCTTACTGGTTTGAAATGAAGAAGCGACAGTAAAAATATTCAAAGAAGAAGAACTGGGTCGAAATATTGGTAAAAAAATTCAAAATCGTGAGCACCCGTTTGCATTTAAAGTGATGTGAGCATGTCCCCAGTAACCCAGATTCGTGGTCACCACGCGCGGGGCGTCGCGTGTGTAAAGGCTATTTAAAGAGCGCAGCCGCGTTAATTCGTACCAGCGCCGCCCGCAGATAACACCTTCAGGCTATTTTAATTAATTAAAACATTACGGCGATACGGGTAACGCATTTATATACCCACCGTTATTACACACTGTTATGGATGGATCTGTTGATCGTAGTAAAAATATGCATTTATCTTCCTGCCCATATCCCACATTTATTTGGGGTCGGCGCAATAATAATATTCTTCTTCCACTCTTCTCCATGCGCCGTCACTTCTACACTGACTCCCTTTATCTTTTATATCATAGCAAGAAAGACATTTTAAACTCATTATTCATATTTTCGCCTCGTTAATAATCCCAGGATTCTTCGAATGCTGTCCGGCAACGGCAACGGTCGTCGTACAAAATTATTGGTTGCAAATGCAACCAGCAGCATCAAAATTAATAAAAGACTGCACATTACAATGCACCATTTTTGCATTAGTTGGGTAGTTTATTAGAAGTATGAGTAGGACAGGGTTTGTTAGTGATAGCTAGTCCTGTTAGTCGTTTTTAGTAATAGTCCAATTAGTAATTATTTTGCTAATAAGAGTCTCGTTCTATTTCAGTCACAGATGTATTGCTACCCTTAAAGAATGAGGTGGTCGCCTCTAAAAAAGTAGATATAACCGGCTCTAACCACCCAACCAAATAATTATTTTAAAAATCGTGGTCATTGAATACATTTCTACACGCCCCGCGTCGCTAACCAATTGGAAATATATTACGTTACGACACCAGATCTGCACCAGATACCCGTAATGGACGACCAGGGCTCGCCGCGCTCCCGCCTCATAATCTCTTCCAAACCCCAAAAATAAATAGAACTCCAGATTTCGCCGGCGATTTCCATCCGCCTTTATACGATCACCTTTGTTCCTCGGAGAATCGCTTGTTAGAAACGAGGAAAAGTTCTTTAGAGATTTTTAGTTCTTACATTTTTAGTCATGATAAAAAACTTTAAAACTCATTGTTTTTTATGATTTCAACCACAGTAACTACGTTTCTTGAAAGGTGGTGCTTATCTGTGTTTCTCATATTTTGCCTTTAAGTAGTTGCTAAATACTCAATAGTAATTTGGCTTCAACCCATTAGTGGCCCACTACTGAGCACGGGCCTCAAGCCTGAGGAGGCCTAGAGCATACTCCACCACGCTGCTCCAGTGCGGATTGGTCTCCAACATTGATTGGTTTGATTGGAGCAGCGTGGTTGGGTTGGCACCGACACTTGGAGAGGTTAGTGGCCAATCCAAGTGTCGGAAATTGTAATGCCGCCCGAAGGAATCCGACATGGCTTAACGACTGCTACAATGGTAAAAACCGGGACCGACGGCTTTACGTGCCTTCGGAACAGAAGCACCCAAGAAATTTAGCTACTAGCTGTCACCCATTCATCTACCGACCGCGCCCGCTGCCGCAGCCGGGTTCAAAACCCTTCCACCAGCATCGGAATTAAACTGGGTGGTTCAGAGTACAAGCGACCTCTGACACGAGGCACCGCGTACCGTAACCCCGGTATTCAGCAGGGGAGCTCGGCTTGGGCTCAAAGATGGAGGAAGCCCCTCACACCTCAAAATTACCCCCTTACTTTGGAGAAATGTCGCAAAATTTATACACGTAACATTAAATTAAAGTTTAATTAATCAAAGACGATGAACAATGGCCTTATGTGTCACACACCTCGTATCCAACGAACCAGTTTGTTCCGTGAACCAAACATTTGTATTCTAAAATCTCATAAGAAACAATTGTTAAGAGTCGTCGCTCGCGGGTGAAATGTCTCCGGCCCGGGGGATATACCAAAGCGTAGTGTAATTTTAACAGTGGCGACACCTTGTTTAATTTATTTCTGTCGTAAGCCCTAGATCCAGGCGCCATATTAATTTCTCGCCGCTGCTATGCATCACGACGGCTTACGGCGCCGGCTTCCCCGCTGAATATTGAATTCGGGCCCTAATACAGGACGTAATTTAAAACATTTTATTGGAAACACTGAGCGATATTTACTTCTTCTTTGTGCACTTTGGTAATTAATTTACAGGACAGATATACCTCAACAAAATATGAACTAAGTCCCAGGCCGCAGGTCACAAATACTTTGTTTTGCCTTTGCTTGCTCGCTTTTTGGTACTTGGAGCCGGAACTGGTGTCCCCCAACACCAGTTTCGGCATCAACTCAAGCAACACAAGCAACTCGCATAAACAAACAAACAGACAGACAGATATATAGACAAATACACAGAAAGACAAACAAACCGACAGGCCGACATTTCCAATCAATGCTCTAACCTCTATATCGACAACAATGCTTACTTATGTACTTTCAGAAGGCTGACCTACATTAAAATGTCCAAAAAGTATCTCATGTAAGTACCTAAGTTTCACCTTGTTACATATTAGGGTACATAGTTAAATAATAATAATAATAATAATAATAAATCTTTATTTCAGACAATATACATACAAATACATGTACAATTACATGTATTATGTATGTACAGAGGTCCATATCATAAATACCTTACAGACTAACATACATATAACAATATAAAAACTTATAACTACGTGTCACGTTTTCGCGGCGACGTGAAGCGCGGGTCCGGTGACCGGTGGGGGTGGTCGACGTCCACGGAACTTCCGAAACACGACCCCTTTCGGCCACAGCTCCTCCTTTAGGAAAGTCTCCAGGCGTTGAGTCGGTGCGCGTACCACGAACGAAGTGAAGTTCACCGCGTTACGCGACTCCAACTTCTCAACATACACCCGGAGCTTCGTCTTCACCTCCAAATACTCCACGACGTCGGAGGCCTTCGTGGTGTAGTGAAGACGGGAGACATAGATGTTGGTCACTGGTGTGGCGGGACGCAACAAATGGTTCGCTCCGGTCAGTGCTGTGCCACATTGGTTCCGACAAAGAGGTTTCCTCTTCTTTCGCTCCACTTTTATGAAACCGTCTTTGTCCTGTTGACCGCCTGACACAACACTACGAGGGGGCTCGATGCGGGAGTTCCCGCTTTCCCTCTCAGTCCTCGTCTTGGTCCGCTTCTCAGGTTGCTGGCGGCCGGCAGCTGCAGCGTAATCACGTCGAGGCGAAGACGTGACGACAACGGGCGACACCTCGGCGGGGGGAGGTGGGGGACGGGCGACACATATGTCACCGCTTACGGTTGCAGGGATGGCAGCCGGTGACGAGTCAAGTTTCGCTGACGCAAAACTCGCCGACGAACAATTGCATGCCCCGCGACGCATGTTGATGTTGTTGACCTCCGGTGACCTACTTTCTGCTGAAGTCTTGCGCAACATCGCTACTTCAGCCCGTAGCTCATCGATGGTGTTTTGGGAGGCCTCCAGCTTCAACACCACTTCCGCCATGCTTGCCTTGAGGGTTGTTATGTCCTTCAGCAGCCTGGTGACATCGACATGGTCGAACGTGACGGGCGGCAACTTGTTGAGGTTCCTCGCCACGAAAGTCGGCACATCATCGGGATCAGTCACCTTCAGAAGATTGATGACGTCCTGTAGTGCTTTTTCTCCCTTTTCGTCCCTCCTGCGAGACGGCATTCGGTCGATCTGTCCGAGCGACTCAAACAGGAGCGTCTTGGCCTGGCCGATCTCCTCACAGTTGAAGTTAGTCCTGCAGATCTGGATGATACTAACTTCATCCATGGTGTCGATGGCGTGCTGTAGGAACGCCAACACCTCGTTGGCTATGAGTTGGTCGGAACTCATAGCCATTTTACGTGCAGCGCGGTGACGCGCGCAAATCGCGAATATAGAGAAGATATATTCATAAACGCAGTGTGCACATCCGTCAGCGATCGCGTACGAATCGACACTGAAATGTTCAAACAAAATTTGTAACCATTTAACCTTACGTTACTCAATTAAAAACGTAATATGAATAACGTAACTCAAATCTTTTATTACAATCCAATCTTGGAAGCTCCGTTTTTATGAGGCTTCTAGCCGTTGGGGCGCGCGGTCGGCACATTAGTTCAATGAAACCGATTTCCAATTTAATTCAGCCACCGTGTGCCACGCAGTTTATTTAATTTATGATTGTTTCAATTACATGCGAATGAGGGATACGCGGGAACGGTCGGCTCCACTTGGCTCTGATAAATCTGCCCATATATCAAGTTTTAGCATCCATTTCCGCGTGGGTTTAATAGTTTATTCCGTGTCATTTTAGTTTAAAAAGTAGGTATGTTGAGGAGTTTGTTTCGGAGTTTTTTCTCCTCGATTTAAGCGCCCGTCTAAAGTAGATTAAAACTCAACTCAAATCATTCATTTCATGTAGGCTAATACATACATTTATGAAAAGGAAATATTATTTTGTCACCTTCCACCGTTTCGCAATGTTTTAAGGTTAAAGAAGAGAAGAAACGGCGAAAGAATGGAATAAATAATTGATTTTATTAGAATAAAACTGGATATAGCCTTGAATTGACGAAGATCTCATATCAGTTGGAAAGAGAATAATGACCACTAGTAATAAAAATTTGATCAACTTCAGAGGACTCGTTTAGCTCTCGATTCAATTCTAGTACTGAACTTTGCCTAGTTGACGTCAAGATGTGCTGTGTGCAATGTGAACGTGGCCACTAAAAACTTTATATGACCAGTCTGTAACTTCAGTCCTACAAATTCTTCAACTCAAATTTCAGTTACGAAATGCTGCAACTTTGAACCTCACAATGGTTCACTTCAAATTCTGTTGTTGCAAACAGCCAAGCAACTTTAAACTTTCCAAATAGGAATAGTAAATGAACAACTCTTGCATCCGTATCAGACAATGATACAACGATAAATAATAAACACACTAAAACCCTCGCACGACGATTCCCTTCTTCGCAAGTGACAAGAGGACGGTAGCTGACCAGTTGGACATCAGTCCTACCACTACCACTAAGCAGGGGAGCCGACTTCTCTCGCCTCCTACTACACCCCGGTCTGCCGGTATGGAAATAATGACAGTATTCTAGGTCACCCGAATATAGCCAACAATAACTCAAGTCTAATAAATTTACGTTTTGTATCCAATAAAATAGGCGAAACAGCTCATAATGTCAGATAAATGTCTGTACGAATAATACATATTTAGTAGGTACTTTTAACACTGATTGGGTGCCAAGTGGAACACGCCTCGTTCAGGGGCCATCTTTAAATTGGATTCGTTTTTCACGGCTCTTTGTAAAAAGAATTTAGAATTGATAGTAGATTTCCAAATCGTTATATGAATCGACGGCTGGCCGAGTGGATACCTACTTTAAATCTCTCCTTTAATTTATTTTTTATACCAATACAATTTAGTATTGAAAGTAGGTACTATGGAATCTTTAATATAAAAAATGAATAGTCTGAACAACTAAAAACACTCTTTATACTGCAAAATGGATAATAAATACCAAGGAATTAGATAAGTTACTGGTAACCGTTGAGGCGTCCCCTTGTATTTTGAAGATCAAACCCTGAGCGTAGTATCCGACTGTGCTCATAAAATTGCGTAGTCATCGGAACTAAAACAATATGCAACATTTTAAAGTCCGTAGAGTAAGAGTAAGCAATTCTAATTCAACTTGCAAGATTTGACCCGAATATCTATATAATGCTTGTAAAAAGATTTTAGATAGCTAGTTATTTTGAACAGAGTTTTTACCTTTGTATTACTTTATTCTTTACTCCAATTTAAATAATATAATCAGATGCTTATACTGTACATTGTTGCTCTAAGCAGTATATTCAAATGTGGGCAAGGGAATGGGGCCGAAGCGATACACAGGTATTTCCTAGTTAAACATAAGTACTAACATACTCGGAAATGTTTTTCACAAAAGGCTTTTCATTAAGCCGTTGACTTCCACGGAATCGCTCGCAACAACAACATCCTCATTACCCAACAATCAAATAAAATTACACGGTCATTTGCAAGGAATTAGCATTCATTCGCGTGTTTACGTAATCAAATTGCTCTGCTATAATCTGATAACATTATGTATATCTGTAATCTAATCATAATTTAATGTTCTTCAGGATATGTGATTAATTATTCTATAATTAGCTCCCGTCGGCGTTGATTTGATATTTGTCGTAATTTGTTACCGTCATCATCATCATCATCGCACCCATTACTGTCCCACTGCTGGCTTTAGGTCTCTTCTGACAATGTTCCTAAAGCAGGTGTTTACTCGTCGAAATTAAGAGTCAAATTGTCCAGCGAGCTGCAACAGAAGTTATCCTGTACCATCCTCTCGTTGTGGACAGGATGAAGCGGCATAGCGGATTGTGCTTTAGCGTCTAGGCCGTTTAGGATGTGAACTAGGCTAGGATGATGATGATGACAGGGGCGCCGACTCCGTGGGTACTCGGGGGCTCGAGCACCCATGAGAAATATACAGTGGGTGCCGAGCACCCCTGAGAATAGACATCAAGAAACAGATCAGTAATTGTTGTGTTCAACCTAAGAGCTGACCGACACATCATTTTTATTTCATACCGCTATTATTAAGTACGCAGTATGTAAGTGGGACATTTATTTATTTGTCGGTCGATCAGTGTGCATTTCTCTTCTCACACTTCGCCACTTTTTCGAGTCATCAAATGAGCATGAGCACCCATGAGGTTTTCTAAAAGCCGGCGCCCCTGATTCTATAAATCAACAACAAATAAAAATTATTGACACGTATGCTTAGATATCGTAATAATAATAGAACAGGAAAAAAAGAAATAAATATACCGTAGATCGATCGTCTAAAAATTCTGTATCAGGATATCCGATTTAGCGTCCGTCCCGTTTGCTTCAGATAAATATCGGACCGGATGTCCCCGAATATCGCAACTTTTGGCAGCGATTCATACTTATATAAATACCTAATAAATACCTACTCTGTTTTATTACTTGCAAAATTTGTTATGTTCTATTTGACTTACCTTCATAATGTGTAAGCATTATGAATCATTACATTCACAAACGGTTTTTAATTTTTTTTTAAATACCGTCATAATTATCCCAAGCAAACGTATTTCCGGAATAAAAACTATCCTATGTCCTTTCCAAACCAAGTTTCAAAAAGATAGTACACAGACAGACAGACAAACAGAGTTACTACCTACATTCGCAGTTATTAATTATGGTATCAATATTATAGGTAATACAAAGGAGGGGTTGGTGAACTTGTAAAAATATAAATGTATTAAAATAAAATAATATAAAATAGTATAGTAAAATACCAAAACGAAAGAAACTAATTCTATAAGATTATCTCGGAAAAAACGTTTACAAAATGTGGGCGTTCACAAGCAATTAAGCACTTATTTGATCTTAGGGCGCTTGTAATGAGCGAGTATTTTTCTTTCGGTAGGCTAGAAAGTACTGGACTAAATTATTTTGGCGAGATGGGGGGGAGGGGGAAGAGGAGATTCCTCTCCTCCCTCGTACCACTCCCCTTCGCCAGATGTGCCTGATTCCCGAGATACGTAAAGACTTTAGTAAAACACTTAAAAGTAAACTTAGCGGTTCCGTTGGTGCAAAAAGTGTCTGAAACCCAATGATATTATGTGTATAGTAAAACGGTGCTGTAACCCGTTGACGTAAATGAAAAAAAAGTATTTTCGCTTTCGCCGTATACATTATAATGTTTAGTGTCCGCGATGATATCAGTTTAAAATTATAAATATTTTCGCTTTGTAAATAAAATTGAAAACAGGAAATAACCCCAACACAATAACTAAGACAACAACACAATGACTTAAGAGATTAAGATTTAATAATGAAATAGTTATTGTGTTCGGTTAGAATTGACTCAATTATAACTAATATAAAATTTCATTCATTATTTTTCACCCTTAGAGGTGGTATTCGTTCTTCAAATTTAAATGGAATCAAACAGGGAGTATAATTATTATATATGATTATAGGGTTAATATATGACGGAGTTCTGAGGTAATAAACAATAAAAAAAATACAACTCAGATCCCCCACAGTCCTGCCATGACGATATCATGCCTGGGGAGCGGCCGAGCGCTGAACACGTTCGGAACTTGTATATGCGAGCGGTGTAGAAGACAAACGTGATTCAGGCTTGACGTGACGTCACCGTGTGTCGTGCGTGCGATTTCACCAAGCAACAAAATTGCGAACCTCTTTTTTGTGAAATCGGTTAAAAAGTCGGTAAGGGTCGTGTATTTCGTGGCCAAGCTATAAGTCGTAGCATTGTTCCGACCACTTAAACCAGGTCTGTAAACAACGTATTTCCTTAAGTTTTGTGTTTATATCTCCCTTATTATTTATCTATTGGTTGTTAATATCAAAAACAATGAGTTTTCCTGTCGATACAATATAATAAGCAATATCTCAAGCACTGCTCGATACGGGCTCTTTCTTCTGCCAAACAATTGCATTATTATGCCCGGAATATGGTGACCAAGTTCTATAGTACAGCGAGACAGTGCAAGTTTAATATAAAACAAAAAATAAAAAACTGTAATAAATAACAACATTAAATCAATATATAACTAAGTACGAACTCTATTTAATTAATAACCTAAAATTGGTAAAGTAAGGAAATCAAAAAAATTATAATACACACTACTTATTGTGTTCAAATAATGTGGCTATCGATAAAAAATATGAATCTGGAAGGCAGGCTAGAAACCTCTAATAGCACTATTCACACCTATCTAAACCTAACCTTCTAAATCCTAGCACTTTGAAAATATTTCCGAAGAAAGCTCAAGCTTAAGCTCAAAATAAGATTATTATAAACCGTCCGTGGAGAAGCGACAATTTACATTACCTCTCCATTCTTCGGTAGGAAAGAGATTTCTGTTACAAATAAGCAATAGGTAACCTTGAACAGCAGTTTCTTGTTCTCATTTCATTTATTTGTGTATATAAATTATTATTAAATAGTAACAAAATAGACATAAAAATCCAATCGACGTAAACCTACCACCAATACGACACCCTGAACACTTCTAAAACAAACTGTCTCTAAATGATCACAACCTATAACTGTCCCACTGCTGGGCACGGGTCTCCTCTCACAACGTGAGGGGTATAGGCCATTTTCCACCACGCTGGCCAAGTGCGGATTGGCGGACTTCACACACCTTTGAGAACATTATGGAGAACTCTCAGGGGTGCAGGTTTCCTCACGATGTTTTCCTTCACCGAAGCAAGTGATAATTAAATTTTAATACGCACATAATTTTTGAAAATTAGTGGTGCGTGCGGGGGTTTGAACCCAAATTTTCCGGTTCGGCAGTCCAACGTTCAACCACACGGCTATCACTGCAAAACATACTGTACGCTGAAATAAATATCCTGCTTCAACAAAAACTGTCGCCACCGCAGTAGGAACCAATTTGTTCGCTGGCCAATCCCATTGTGAGCATGAAATCAGTGCACAAATGAACGCCAATTACCCAAGTCGCTGTGGAGCCTTCAGTGCGGCCCCGTGAATACCGCTCAACGCTGTACCGTTCAAAGCATTCTCTACTAATATTGATGAACAAGATATTATTTCTGGGAAATTCTGTACACAAATTTATTAATTTAATATCCATAAAGCGTCCTTTGAGCTTTTACGGAGTTTCGATATCATCGGGTGTGTGCCCACTGTATCAACAGATAATGTTGTATTTTAAATTGAAATAGCATCGAGGCGAGCACAGCCTAACCGACTGGTGCCGTCGCGCGATGCAGCAATTTCTCTGCTCATGTCCCACGGCCCCGCTCAGGATCCTTCCGCTATGCGGCAAGCTGTTATTATAATTATTATCTTGCTATTTGTGTTATTACGGGTTCAAACCCCGCGCGCACCTCTAATTTTCAAAAAATTATGTGCGTATTACATTTTAATTATCACTTGTTTCGGTGAAGGAAAACATCGTGAGGAAACCGGCACACCTGAGAGTTCTCAAAGGTGTGTGAAGTCCGCCGATCCGCACTTGGCCGGCGTGGTGGACCATGGCCTGTACCGCTCACGTTATGAGAGGAGACCCGTGCCCAGCAGTGGGACAATTATGGGTTGTGATGATGACTTAAACAAACCATTTGCTTAATAAGCAAGCACTACTCATTTAAAGGCCTAAAATGTTAAACTCTCGAAGCTTGACCACATAGTAACACGAAACGCAATCCATTAGAGCACGCTTTGAAAGACAAAGAGGAAAACAATAAATCAACGCTAATGGCCGTGAAGTTAATAAGGTATTATGGCAGAGGATTTGGGTATAAATTATTTTTTGCGGCCACGATAACGTCGGGATGTTGCGGGCCCCAGTTGGTGGCTTTCTCCGTTCATTATTCTGAATTTGACTGCGCTTCCAGAAATATATCTCTTTAATTTGTTTTTCGAGGTTCGCTTTAAATAACTAGATTTTTGAGAAGATTACGCGTTAAACGATTCTTATAAGGGTTATGGGGATTCATTTGCTTTGAGTAGGCACCAAACTTCCTTGCACATTCTCCCTGCAGAAAAACGGACAAGGTTATGGCGCCAGGCGCAGGACCCTCCGGTTTCAAGTCGCTGGGCTCTGGGGCTCTGCACCATTCAGTTTGGTACTGATAATATACAGACATTATAATAAGGTTTACCCTATCTGACCAGCTACAGACCTCCTTCTGAAATCAACCGTGAAATGCTTTTTGTGTTTTAGGCACAGTGTCGGAGAGCCAGAAATAATGCAGATTCCCCGCTTCTTCAACCGGCAACACAACGCGAACGATCTTATTAACGACGGTGACCAATTACCATCAGGTAGTCTGCAGTAGTAGTATAGTAGTGTAGTAGTACCGTCTGCTCGTTTGTGGGATATTACAAAAAGAAGAACTTTGTCTTTAATTGTGTTATAGGTATAAGCTCTATAGCATACCGGCTTGTATGACAATCGTAGGGCACGCAAACTACATACTTAGTTCCCTCCATAGAACTGTTAAACAAAACTACTAAGGTAATGGGAATATAGGCGACTATTGGTGGAAAGCTTTTTGAATAATATTTGTGAGCTGCTTAGGTAATAAAAACAATTTCTTTAAAAGAATCGGGATTGATATTGTTATCTTACATTTCTCGTGGAGACCAAACCTGTTGTACGTTTAAAGTCTCCTGAGTATTTCGTTAATTTATTTGAAAGCTTTATAAATGAGTTCATTTATTTTGTATGATAAATTAAAAGGCGTTCTCATTTTTACATTTTACATCACAAAATAATATATGATGGCAGAGTTTTTAAACAAAATTCCCCAAGTCAGTTTATTGATTAACCTGTAAATACAATTTTTGTATCGAATCGCACGAAATCATAATATGTTATAAAGACAGTAACCTGTTTCTCGAACCACAAGCACTGTAATAGTATAATGCAGTATTGTGACTCGGCCCTGTCCTTGAAATAAATGCCTACAGCCCCGCGCGCTAGGGCCGCCTCTTTTTTAGTTGTAGTGAATGTAAGGTAGGTAATACGCACGCTTCCTGATTACAAACCCACACGTTCGATCGTCCCTATGGCGCTTCTGTGGCTGTTATGAACTTAATGTGTACTAAACTCCAAGGCGCGTAGGTATGATTCGCGTTCCGACCGTTTGTATGAAGATGGAATACTGTATGATATTATTACCGTGCCACAAGTTAGGTTTTACTACATAGAGTATCATAAAATGCGCCGCAACCACAAATCACCAGGTGCGAGGCGAAAAATCCGAAATATGCAACGATATCCGCACCGCGATAAATAACCAGTGTTGCAAGGATTCACGTTTCCGCGTTGATTGGTGAACGGTGAACGGTGAACGGTGAATATTTCACCGGCTGCCGTGAGTTACGAGTTCACCTCATTCCGGGTAATCATTTTCAATCAACGCTCAAATATGAATATTTTAATGAGGTGAATTTATTGGATTTTTCGGCTTCGGTGTTTAATGCAGACGTCTGCAAATTATATATTGTTAACGGTAATTCATTATTTATAGTTCAATCGGCCTACGTTTATGTAATTTTAGTGATTCGTTCGTTGGTGAGACTTAGAAACAGTTTAAATCAGTCAGATTTAGTTACAGAGTAATTTCTTATTAAGGTTCAAACCTTAAAAGTAATTATAATTAAAAAAAAATAGATGCTTCAATTCAAGGTCTTATAAAGAACTGGTAACCTATCTTTAAAGATTGCGTACTTCTGAATAATATATTCAATTATTCAAGTTCTATTTTACAACATACATAATTGTTTGTTAAGTGCATGACTCATTGGTCTACTATGTATCAATAGATGGCGCTGTATCCATGTTATTACGAAATTCTATTTTCAAAAATGTTACAGAACGAGGTGTGCTAGACCAGCTAGCAAGATGTAAGACTGAAGTGACAGATGCACAGTGTCTTGCACCGAAAGCGTCAATAAAATGAAAAGCCACCTGCATTGACATTTTATCAAATACCGCGCTCCCCAAAATACTATAGAAGTTAGGGTTGGCAACGCAAGTCCAAATTACGACAGCACCAAACCCCGCCATATCCTACAAGTACAAGATATATAATTTTTTTGAGTTTTTTTTGAGTTTTTAACGCTTCATTCTATTAAATATGGTGAAAGGAAAAGTTTTAAGTGAATAGTTTATTCTTTTTAGCGCATTTAAATAAAAGCTTATTTAAAAGAATACTTTAATTAATTTTTAGTTATCGCTGGAAAAACATAAGCAAGTCTTTTTATGTAATACCCATATTGTAGGAGTGCCCTTATACATAAATATTTAATATTTTAAACGGATCGATATTAACCAATACACTTTTCAAACAGACTGCAGGTGTCAGCCCTACGATATCTCTCGCAAGCAGCCGAGGACTGTTCACTCGGAAAATTTGAGTAACGCTGTCCACGCGGAGGTAGGAAACATCGGAGATAGGCATTTAAACTTTTTATAAATAGCCGTTTTTGTAAATTCATTAATTACTTCACTTTTACAAACTACTTTGTAAAGAGGTTACTAGAACTAGGAGGGCGGTTGCTCGCCCTTTGCTTTAGAAAACCTTTACCTCAGTACACACACTCAAAAAATGTTTAGCCGCGATTCTTTACATAAACATATTAAATTGACACAATCATATATTTTATTTGTTTGTGAATCGATTGGAATTAGGTAGATACACATGAAATTTGTTATTTCATAAAATCATTAAATAATAAATAATAAACTCCCTAAAATACATCACTGAAAACCGCATACAAAACGATGGTGCCATTTCTAAAATTAACAACGCAGAAATAAACTGAAAAGCTTTGGAAAACATTAAAAAAATATTAAAATCGGGGAATACAGTTTGGCACTGCAGGTCAACAACTCCACATCTATCTCATCCGAAATTTAATTACACCAATCTGAATCAAAAACTACATAATCACCCATTTTTCGCTCTGTAAGTATATTCGTAGCTCGGCGCTCCAAACAGACGCTGTTACGTCACAACCTCGCCGCAGGATGTCTCCTGATTCCACTTACCTGAATACATTACCTGCTACCGCGTTCGCGACTCTCTTCGCTACATCCCTGTCAATATGGATGCAAATCGCGTGGCAGTCAATATCTTATTTGTCACAAAACTGAGAGCTTATTGGTGGCAAGTGATTTGAGTTTCCTTTGAAGGCTTTACTAGGAGCCTTTGATTCGAATGCATAGCAGTGTAGGTGCATTTCGATTTGATACTGTAGTACTCTGATTCTGATCATACAGTAATTCTATAAATATAATAAAAATGTAACTGATCGCTGTCTGTACATTGAAAGTAAATTATATGAGAAAAACTATTATTAGGGTTCTATATTTACGCAATAAAATCCAAAACATAGTTGTTAATACGTTTATACGGGTGGGTGATCGGTGTGCGACTTATAAATATTTAGTAAATACATAATTAAACGCACTCATACCCCCGCACTAGGATCCCTGTGTCGCGGGCGACATGGACAACACAAGACATCACTAACACCATGACCCGAGAAAAAACATTTATCTATCACATAGCCATCTGCCCCGGCTGGGATTCGAAGCCGGGGCCCCTGACTTCACAGGCAGAGGCTAGCTAACCAACTAGGCTAAGGGTTCGTCTTGCGTACTTAACGATACGACTTGGCATGTTCCGGCTGGGGCTTTAGGGTCAGTAATTTCTTCCTTCGTCTTCGTTTTTTCCTGGCCGGCAACGCAGGTGATGCCTTTGATAGTACTGGTGTCCATGGGCGACAGAGACCATTTACCGTTTGCTTGTCTGCTCGTTTGCCAGCTGTATATGTACATAAATAGTCGTTATCAAGACTTGGTGTTTAATCAGCGAGTATTTCGCCTTCATTAGATTTATTCCACACATTACACCAGTCGACAATAAAGTGAGGTAGTGTGTAGCAATCGCATGAACCGCACACAAACCGATCGCATTCCACTCGGGTTCTTGCCGCCAAGTAGTTAAACGTCCCGAGTTCCCGAGCCAGCGCTTAGCGCAAAAACACTAACAACCCGAGTTGCAGCGGAACGAGAAACTTGGCCGCGGGATTTGCCCGCGCGCGCCGACAAATAATTAACACTGGTGTCGTGTGTGTACAGTCGAACCGAAAAGTGGTTTTAGATATTAAGAATTAAATTATTTATAGCGAGAATATAAAACTTAACTGCTTTTCTTCTTTCTTCTCTTATTTCTTGGCTAACGAGGACTTGGCCTTATCTTTTTGATGGCGACGGTGATCAGATAACGCCAGGTGGATAGTATGGTCGTTTGTTGACTATTTACGTAAAATGCAAACTGGTCCATTGCCTTTGAGGCTTAAAGTACAGCTGGAACTGGATCTTGCATGATTTTAACATGGTCATTTTAAGTAAGATACATAAGATATTATACTATTTCCAATAGAGAGAGATCCTAAGCTCTGTAACATTTTGTGTAGCCCCTGCAGGGGTTAAGCCGTTGGGTTTTTTATTAGTATCGGTGGTACATAGGTACTATACGGTTGCCGGAAGATAAAAGCCCTTTTATATTGTACCTACTTTTGTGCCTTTTAATTTATTCTCCCGCAACAAAAAAGTGTGAATTCAACCTAGAAATTGACAATCTAGGTTTTTGACCTTAAATCCGAAATTCCATGTCTAATCTATAAAATCAATACAGCTACAAAACTGCAAAGGTTATCATTTTGCTGGTGTCGAACGCTTTGATTGTCGATCCGTGGAATGGATTCCGGAAATCCGGTTGGGTGTTTTCCGTAGTGAAACAGGCAGGAAAATCGGATACTCATAGAATGGCGCTAGCGAGCGTTCGAGACTTCGTCACTCTGTCATTGCTTTGTCGACTGACATGTACTCTTGCTAGTACAATGTTTCTGGTCGTGTAGGGCTCATGTCGACGTTCGGTACAAGGATTTTAGCCTGAAATGGGGGTTCCCATGTAACAAAACAAAATGACGTCTGAAATGTTAGTATGTACCTGCTACGAATTGATTCTTTTACAACGTTCAATCATATGACTATCACTGTTATGTAGTAACTGTTTAGCTAATACATGTGTATGCGACTGTACCCCGGCAGTACTTGAGGGAAGTTAGTACAAAGTTATACACGAGACACTAAGGAATATCACATTGTAGCTGCTCTTGGCTGCCTGGGACTTCTCCCAGTCCACGGTGGTGGATGCTTTTAGCTCCATATTGGGACATATAGACATACAGTCTATTGGCTTCAACCCATTGATGTCCCACAACAGGGCACAGGCCTCATATCTATGCATGCGTCATGCATAGATGTATTACGATGTATTGTAGTGTAGATGTACTAATCTAAATTAGTGTCAAGTGTCACCAGTCAATAGTTTCTCCGCGCCACCGCTGTTCTTATTTGTTTTGATGGATAGTTGGCGTTAGCCTGAAGGAGTGAGCCTGGAAGGACTCAGCCGAGAAGAAAATTGCGAAGGAACAGTGACTTATTCCAGCCACAACCTACCTCAAGACACATGGGGTTGCGACGTCCTAATAACACCTCCAGTGACTCCTGTGAGGTTCGAGCCTCGGCTTAGGACGTCGCATGGTGGAGGACGTCTGACCTAGGCCGCCTCACTCGGGGATACCGTAGTATAACCCGCGTTATTAAAGCCTATATTTTATTTGAATACCCCTTGTGCGAGGATTAGATCAAAGCCCCGCCCCGCCCCGCGCACCCCAGTGTAGTCGTGCGCAGCTCCTGCCATCTACCACCCGCCACCCGCTGCTGGAGTTACACCGGATCGTAGTTTGAGCGTCCACCCGCCAGGCCCTGTGGCGCAATGGATAACGCGTCTGACTACGGATCAGAAGATTCCAGGTTCGAATCCTGGCAGGGTCGCATTGGTTTTTTTCATCACTGATATTTTTTATATTTGTAGGCAATTAGGATATAGTAGGTATATATTAACTGCATTGTTTTTACCTATATGACTTGACACATCATCACGGTCTCTAAACATTTCAACTGCAATGCTCCCTCACGTATGTGTTGTACACCGATATTACACCCAATTGCGTTACAAATACAAAGAGATTAATGTAATTATAATCCGTTTCACATAATAATAGTGGTATTTTTTTACAAGAGAACGTTACATAATTTTCAGCGGTACTTTTTGTTGCCTAGCTAGAAAGAATAGAAAATTATAAATTACCCGTATTTTTCCGTAGATTCAGAATAAAAAAAAGTCTGCGTCAAATGGTCCAAGTCTCGTGGGTCCACGACCAATAGAAAATTTTTCACAGCGTTGAAATTAACCCTACTTTCATATATAATCTCCCGAAATCTCAAAAGTTTATCTAGTGAACATTTTCTTTTTGTGAGTTACAGCGTTTCCGCTTTTTTGCGTCGATACAATAACATGTAGACCTGGTCCGGTAGTGGTTCCTGGTTTCCATCGGATGCACAGAACGTACCAAAACACCAAACATCGACAGGAACGTTTGGATTGGACCCGATATTTAGAAATTCATAGCCCACTTCCACAGGGCAGCTTTTGACAATCGAAAACAATTTTTCACACGACTGGGTTTAGTCAAGGCCATGAATATTAGAAACAAACGCGCGAGCTGAATTTAGTGCAGTATTTTATATAATTCTTCCTCTCAATAACTCTGAAGCGAAGTTCACTACCCTTTCCGAGGTCATTAATGTGACACATAAGTATTTATATATTTTTTATGCTTAAAGCCGAAATAAGAGCAGATGCGCCATCTGAACCTAAGTGGTCGCCGTCACAAACGGTCATTACCGATGGGTAATGGTAACAACTTATGCATCGCCGGTGCGTTACCAACCAAGTAATGGAGAAGACCAGAAAGGCGACAATGTCGTCACGTGTAAACAGTGACATTAATTTAGAAACCTACACTTTAAAGTAGTTACTTCCATAGTAATAAAAGTAACAGAAATTCAAGGAGGTATAACCTTCTCCATAAAGCTAAGTCACAAATTGATTTAAAGCAGTAACAAGCTCGTAGAGTGGCGGCACAAATCGGGTCGCGCGTAACGACAGACGCGGACGAGATGAAAGAAACTAACAAATGATGCTGCTTGAGCGATGAACCACGCTTACACAATAATGGTGTATTTATTTACAGAACAATGGTTATGTGATTGGGTCGTATGGCAATATATGTGAGTGGCTTAGTAGGAAGACGTTCAATTCCAAAGAAATAACTGGCCCTTTCCAGTTGGCCTGAGCTTCAGGCATGTGGCTGCGACAAGGTTCAGCAGAGCCATCCGCGGTAGGCTCTCGAATCAACGCACTTTTGGGTCCGCTTGAAATAAGATGATGATGACGATGACTGTGGTAAGCTTCACTTGATAATCAGTGTCTGTTTCATTTCAATCGGTTCATAAATAAAAAAGTTATGTCAATATAAAGAATCACGTCTAACAATTTTCGATGAAACTTCGGTCAAACTGTCAGTTTTCCCGATGCGGTGCGAAGGCGGGTTTACTAGCATCATAATAAAGTCGTGCTATTATTATTATCCACCATGTAAATGTATTGTACTCGTAATTCCAGAATAATGCGAGCAGGATTGAGAATTATTGGAGAGGAAATTGGGTAGTGAACGTACAAATACATTATTCTCAGAGTATGATTCGAGGGATAATTAACAGTAAAGTTGATGCGGTGCGGTCTGCGAATCAAACAGTGCTAATTGACGTCCGTTACACCCACGTGTAAGGGATCGGAATACAGGATAGGGATTGGGACCAGTACGGTAGGATTAACATTGTACAAGGATTAACTTAATTAGGATTAGTTGGGATACTTTCGAAACTTGTTCTGTGGCCGAACTATACACCGCAGCTTTCGTGTTCGTTGGAAGAGTTTTGTTTGAAATATTATAATATTTTCTTTAGTGTTAATGGACAAGCAGAAGATCTACCTGATGGTAAGTGGTCACAGGGAGGCGTGGACATCAGTGACATCAAAAGCATCACCAATGCGTTGCCGCTAAAGAAAGTATTGGCACACAAACTCTCACCCGGAACAAGACATGTAGGTAGTTTAGCCAAAAAGTAATTATAGCAGACACTTGCCTAGTGACTCGTGATTGTATCGCTAAGCTCAGGGTTTGTACTAGCGCTCTCTAAGCTACAGTAACATCCGTTGCTGTAAGGATTAAGGAGTGCGCACAGTACAACGACTCCACGACCGACAGACGCCAACGCGACTAAAACCTCGACAAAGCTAACATTCAATTATGAGCCTTATATCTTTGAATGTAAGGTTGAATTTCGAACTTATACTTAAAAGCCCTGTACGGCTCGCCCTACACCCATAGCCGTTCCGTTTCGAGACCAACGCGTCGACGTTGCGTTGACGACTCACCGTAGACGAGTAGTCCACGCGTCGACCGACACAATGACGTAATGTAAATAGCGTCGGAGTTGAAACGGAGTGGAGACGGAGTGGAGTTGACGTCGAGTTGGTGTAATGTGCGCACTCCTTTATTCACACCAAATTATCTGCTATTTATCCCTCTGATCCCTCGCTGTCCTCTACAATTCCATTTGTATTGAATGTAATTTATACTCACTAAATAGATAGATAGAAGCATTATATTATGGTACTAGGAATAATTATGTAAAGCAGCTTATGAAACACGAATTCAAAAATTATTTTTATACCATCGACTATAATAAGTTTGGTAAGAGTTTTTCGTCGATTTTTCAATAAAGGGAAGTGAAAACTGGGCAATAATAATTAATTTTTATTTGGCGCCAACGCAGGGTGGCCAGCGCTGAGCGCTTGGAGTGCTGCCAGGTGGGGATCCCAACTGAATTTTTAATGGTGGCAACATTAAGCGATCGAGTTCGCGCGTTCCGCGATACCGTTGAAATTGTTAAATTTTATTCGAGCCTGTTGCAGCTATTGTTTCGTATCGTTGGGTTTGTTTAATGCTACAAAAGATGGCGGACATACATTATTACGTGTATTTACGACGTTTATTTTATTTACCGTCCACCGTAACGTTTTCGATATATTTTTTGTACACGTCAATCTTTATTGGGAACATTTTATTTCTTTTGGTGGGCATACGGTTTTTGGCCACCCGCTACGGGTAAATAAAATTGAAGCCCATGTTTGCAGAATTTCCTTTTTTCAGTTACATATTGTATACCTAGACACGATTTTTAGCTTTAAAATGGTCTCAACGTGCAGCAGATCACAAGGATCGACCTAATTAAAAAATAAGTTTTACGTAGCAGGACGTAAGGTCCTGTAGTATTTCACTAAAGCTTAATCGAAGTAATTATTATATTTATATTATGTTTAGTTCAAGAATTTAAATTGTTTTAAATCGGACGACAAAAATGTGCGAGCAAGTCGACGTAATCCATTTAGCCTACTCAAAAACCTAACTTTTTTTTAATTTAATAAAATTAGGTCTCGTCCTTAGGTCTCGTCAGTAGTTTACGTGAGCAGGGGTCTGAATTTCTAAACTAATGATATGTTAAGTCCAATGACCACATCAGTCAACTCAACTTATCATACTCGTAGTATTTACCTTTACCATTACTCGTCTAGCTTTGAGGTCAGCGATGTAAAAAATATGTGAAAATAATTAAATTTCATTATTAGGTACCTAAATTAATATTCCTTTTCTTGATACATAATCTACTATTTAATTATATCAGTTATTATGAACTTATCTGTGTGTAACACTATCAAAGTGAAACATTACGTAAGGTAGTACTTACTTTAGTTCTTTAGTTCTTCTACGTAATTTCACTTTGATAATCGCTTGGCTTTAAAAAACTACATTGTTACAACTAGTGACATCTCATTTTGTTAAGTGGAAGTAAATTATAAAGCAATGCCAACAGTATCCTAATAGTACCTTACGTGAGGCATAGATGTCGCTAATACTAAAAGATAATAACATTTTTTTTAAACCAATTTCATTTTCTTTTGTATTGTCCCATAAAAGATACAATGAAAAGTAATGCTTATATATAGTATTCAAAATAACATTCATTTTGTATAATATTCATAGGCTTGTATATTATTTTCTAGACAATTTCAAAAATACTGGTAACCTGTTGATTTCGAAAAAATTAGATTAGCCGGTACCTATACATAGTACTTAATTATGCTGATATTATTATGATCCCATAATCACTTTGAAACAAAAGTATTATTATTAAATATTTGATATAGGTATTACTTTCATCACATCACTGCAGCCATAATTATAATGCTGTATCGCTATCTAATATTAAACATAATTTACTCTCTTTACTCGGTCAACGTTCGACCTATTAACCTAGCCAGGGGTTCTCAAGCTGCGAACAAGTAATCACAAACTATGTAAATACATAATTTTGTAACATAGTAAGATTTTTTATTTGAATCTATTACAGGATATACGAACACCTAATTATAAAATCAATAGTATAAAACTGGTTCAGATTAATTGCTAATCGAACAATTATTAAATAATAGCAATATTTTATTTTGTTAACACTTTAAAACATTTTAAAGCAAAAATTTTGAAAACACTGTTTAGAAAATATTATAATAAATGCAAATTACGTTTTTAATAAAGGAGAAAAACGAATACAGCCAGGCAATAATACAAACGAGTTGAAGAAATTAGATAGTCCAAGCAAATTATGATTGACACGAATTATATTGGACTAAGTTATTTTATAACCTACATTCGTGACACAGTTTAGCAGACGGTAAAAATACCGTTCGCTAAATCAATGACTGACAGATAAAATCACGACTTTGATTGCACTAACTGTAGGTACTAAAAGGTTGAACGTGATGACTTGCGCATTTTTTCAACGATGACGTGATTCATGATCAGCAGTCAAGTGGGAAACGGGCAAAAAAGTGTAAACAAATTACACTGTGTGAAAGAAAAAATCATCTTTATAATCATCGCAACCTATTACCTGTTCCACTGCTGGGCCCTGGTCTCAGCTATAGATGATATTCTCAGTGTGTATTGCAGAAAGACTTCTCTGGAGGACTGAAATCCTAGTAAATTTACTATTAATAATATTGTATCTTACCCTGCCACTCTGTTGTCCTTTTCTCTCTTACAGTGTGTGTGTGTGTGTGTGTGTGTGTGTGTGTGTGTGCGAGCGCGCGCGCGTGTGCGGCTATTGGTATTTTAAGGGTGGATTGAAATTAACATTGTACATTGTCAAGGTATTGTAATTGGTCAAGGTGCACAGCAAAGGTGTACAAATTCTGTTATGAAATATTTTAGGTACATCAATACAATTGATGGAAATGGATGGATCCGAGCCGAAGATAAACAGCAGTCGTTCGCTAATCGATGGAAACGAATTGCTAATGTCGCTGCATTGCTCTAGCTGACTGAGATTGATTTGGGAGTGCGTTTTGGATTACATTGTAAGTTATGTGCTACGGAGTTGCTAGTAGTTTTCGTAGGATGACACCCGTGAATAAGAGGGTACTTGCAATAGTTTTATGCTCTGCAATATATTAACTCTCTTTATATACAGACTGTACTAAATCCAATAACGAAGTGTCATTTAATACAATAATATTAATAAGTGTGAACAACTTACGCATTTACCACAAAGTATGTTCTGCGGTCGGCCTTATAGACTTTAGGTATACTTATTTTTCTTAATTCTTTGCCTTAATCATTCACATACGGAATTAATCATTTATATTTATAACATTCGTTTAAAGCAATAAGTCAAAATCAAGGATCTTCTTGTTAGAGACAATTAAGAGAATATTAACTTGATAGAGAGAGAGAGAGAGAGATAATTATGAATGACGATGAGCATTTTCCATCAAGTAGCTAGTCTGCTAATTTATCGGACAATTACTTATTAGAATTGCTCATATTTTGAGCAGTACATTCGTCTTTTTCCATAGGTAAGTTGTGTGTAAAGTACCTAATCTCTAAACCTATCCGTTGTTTACCGAAAACATGTACGGTGATTATAACGTGAAATTGAAGTAATATTTTTTATATTACTAGAACAATACATACCTAATATAAACAAAAAAAATAACAGGGCAGTTGGCGATAAAATCACCCATACCATATTCGTTTAAGATTACTCATAATTCATTCTCGAAGACACCTCTTGAGATGAACGACGACGAACGAAGTACGAATTGGAATTATCTTTTTTGACTTTAACCGTTCCAATACCAATCTACACCGATTATGGGCACAGTTATTCATTACAAAAAGATAACTAAACAGTTGGCAACACCTGCTTCATTGGCGACCTTTGCGCGCGCGACGGTCAGTAATTCCATAATACCGACCGCGTCGCGCGCATCCCGCGAACTAACGCTATTCCGTTTCCGAAATAAATGTTTTCATAGCACTTTCAAGTTATTATTATGAATACTGATAATATTTTATTATAATTAATGTTTTTGATACGGCTAATAAATAAATAAAAACTTTTTGAAGATTGAAAAGGAAGACAAATGTTTTTTATACAATCAAACAAAGTAAACAACATTTAAATGGGTTTTAATAATCTGTTCTCTACGAATTAATTTTTTAGGCAATCGGATATCGCGCGCCATTTTTTTCGTTTTCCCGCGCAAACTTGTGGACTGTTTTTTATTCTCATTTAGAAAATTTATTGTTATGTTATGTGAATCGTGTATGGCTTTGTGTTAAAAACAATTTATTACTAGACAAAATGATATGCCTACTAGTATTACTTTTGGTACCAGTGCAAACACATTTTATTGAGACTCCTCACAATATTACAAGGTGAGTAGGAATAATATTCGGTAGGTACCCCCTTTTATACTTTTTTATAATTATCCTGAAGGGCTGACGTAAAACTGACGAGCCACCTGATAGTAAGTGGTCATCGTCGCCTACGGACACGAACATCACCAGGAGAGTCGCCAGGGCAACACCGGCCCTGAAGGAGAACTCAGTTTACAATTTTTTGAATTGTAACATCATTGGTACCTACGCAAAAAAATGCTTGAAGGAAAAAATGCTTTAATTATCTATGCAAGTCGCATTAGGGAGAGATTGCGAGACATCGTGTACCCACCGTGAAAAGTACCCACATGATGACCACGACTCTTCTGACAAAAACGCATCGAGAAGAATGCATTTCCGCGTTTTCATAGCTGCTGCGATATAATGAATTTATGTTACCATCATTGATGTAAATTTATTTGCATCTATGGTTACCATGTCTGATGTTACCTGCTTATTGATTTTCTTCATGTAGGTATGTACCTACCTATCTATTTCATAGTTCTTTAAGCAACCACCGAAACACAGTCGTAAATTATAAGTTAAATCTTTGAATTCGATACTTGATCTCTTAAGTTGCAAACTAAAATGGTATTATTGGTTCCAATGATGTTAGTCATTGGTTCATTCTATTCTATTCAATTCGAGTTAGTTAATTATGTTCATTCAGTTCAGTTTGAGAGTTCTCAGAAGAATTGTTGATTAAATTCAGTTATTAACATTCTTGACTTAATGGTCTTATGTTAATAATGTTATTATTAAAATACAATGCCATTCGAAATAAAATAAATTGGAAATGTTAACAGAAAATATAAAATATAATGTATACAGTTTATACAAAGACCCAGGTACTTGAAAGTACTTACTAAATACAGAGCACTTATCACGTTACCTATTAACTAGAAATCGTTCAAACATTTTTTATTCCTAATCATAACGTGGGCAATACTCGCTAAAGTTGATATCAAATTAGTGTAATTGAACTCATTTATGCAAATCAAGTTGCACAACGGATGCGACCAATGTTCCCAGACTGAGTTACAAAACATAACAATGCTTAGAACACGGTGTTCATTTGCCATGAAAAGAATTCAATGGCATCATTCATTTGAGCATTGAGCATTGAGTAGAACGGATATCACTCTCTCGGCTGTATAGCTGTGTAGCTTATTTTTGTATAAAAACTGTTATAGGTGCACACGTTATGGTAAGTGATCATCTTCGCCCCATGGCCCCATGGTTTCACCAATGCGAGAAGAGAGAGAGAGCTTTTTAGCGCCTACTTTTAAATAACTTCTCAAGTCAATTACTAAGCAACCTATAATTTTAAACTTATATCAATCAAAAACTGATATCATACAAAAATACTAAGCAACCGACAAAAGGTGTAGTTGTTAAATACTTTACCTAGACACTTATCCACAGATATTGGATGGGTACATTTTTGAAAACGGTCATAAGTCAGTCATAGTTCATTTCGTTAGATAGCAGTCGTCAGGCGACGACCGACGACGGCGACTTCTCGTTATCGTAAACGATATAATAACTGTTTTTACCAGGCTTTTGTTCACTCGCAGAAACAATTACTACCTATTGAACCAATTTGCCTATTCTTTTCGCCCTTGTATCTTTGCATCAAGGCAGTTTGCATGTTAAGGTCCATAACCGGTAGAACCTTAACCAATCAACGTTCCAATTAATTATTAATTACATCTGCCCCGAAGCAATTGTTCAGTTGGAATCGTGAGAATCGTAAGTGCATCCTTACGAATCTCACTATTGAAATCATTATAAGCTTCAGGAATAGGAATCTAGTTTTAACATTCATCATCATCGTAACCCATAACTGTCCCACTGCCAGGCGCGGATCTTCTCACATTGTGCGTACAGGCCATAGTGCACCACGCTGGCCAAGTGCAGATTGGCGGACCTTCGAGAACATTATGGATATTAATTCTTTCAGTACCAGCCCCTGCACAGACAGAAACCACCTATTCCTCGCGCCGGGCGTGCTCACGGCTGGCGGCACCAGCAGAGCGTGCGTCTCCAGGTTCTACCCCGAGGGCCCGGCGCGGATGCTGTTGAGTCTTCACACCGAGGACGGAGAAGTCACCACGGCCACGCGTGACTTACCACCAGGTTTAGTTCTTCGTTTTTATTACAACTGTTGAGCAGAATTGAACCATTTCACACATCTTTGAGGAACGTGGACAACACAAACTCACTAACACCCACGACACGATAAATCTTTATTTGTCACATTTTTCGGAATCACTCGCTTCGCAGGTAGGTTCCCTACCATCTGGTCGCCGGAACGTAACGAAGTGGAAAAATGTTATACCTAGATGAATGTCGTTATTGCATCATCAGAAATAAAAATAAAGATATCATGCGACAACACGGTAGACTACTTTGCAGTATTCATTTGTATTTTTGACGACCCGGATGGCACAATGGTTAACACGCCGGTTCGCCGTTCCGAGGGTCCTGGGTTCGATTCCCAGGGAGGCGGAAATTTGATTGATGAATTTAAATTTCCGGTCTGGGTGTGTGTGCTCTTGTCTTGTGTGTTGTCCATGGCACCCACGACACAGGGAATCCTAGTGTGGGGCTATGAGTGTGTAGCGTTATTTATTTATTTATGGGACCGATTCCGGCATACAACTATAGGTAGGTACTGCAATTGTCGATAGCATATGCCGCAGGTACGTGGGCGTCGCGGACTTCTATCGTCTCCGTGTTCTGCCGAATCGCACCTTATTTGCAAGTGGACTGGCGATATGCAACATTAAATCCTAATTTGCATATTAACAACAAAAAAACCTATTTCAGGTGACGGAGGCTGCCTCGATATAAATGTACCACTAAAGCCGAACTCTAAAGCGGAGTTAAATGTGAATCTTAGGTAAGCATTCCTGACAATATATCCATCTATCTATGTACCTATGTATCTTTCGACATGTCTATACTATCTCTCTATCTCGCTAACAGCCTGTTAAAGGCTACTACCAGATCTAGGATTCCCCTAATTGGCACCGCTCTTCACAAACATTAAAGCTGGTCATACACGCTACGCTGTACCTGACAGGTTCAACTGTACAGGTAAACTTGAACATGTTCAATGGCGGAATATTTTTAGAGCTGTGATCGCTCAGTGAACGCGCTCTTAATGTAAGTAATTTAATTTTGAATTTGGAAGTTACTGTACTGTGCGTACAGATACCCAGAGGCGAACTGCGCGTGGAGCGCGCGGCTGTCGCTGCGGCTGGCGGGCGGGCGGCTGCTCGCGCTGCACACGGAGCGCGCGCGCTACCGCCCCGGCGACACCGTGCGCGTGCGCGCGCTCGCGCTCAAGGCCGACCTTACTCCAGCTCACGGGACTGTAAGTCGCTTCTTTTAGACCAAGAGCCCAGAGCGATCTGACATAACTTATTTTCACATGGATGAAACCTTAATTTCTCAGTAGCGTGCATGTTCTTTGAATACCCTGCGTGCTTGTGGAAGCTCACCTCGTGACACCTGGGCAGGTACCAGGTAAGAAAGAAAGTAAAAAATTAGAGCTACTTCAGTTATTTTCACATATGTAGATTTTTATATATGTAGTAATCTTCATATCTAAAAGTGAAATGCTTACTACGAATCAAATTGAATGTGTTTATAATTATATTGTTTTAAACAAGTATTTGCATACGACGCGGTGCGTCGGACCGAACTGTGTCAGTCGTACAACCTGCTGTCGCGGCGCAGTTCGCGATTAGGACATTTCATTAAACGGTACTATTATATTAACTGCATGCAAAACAGGTGAAAGTCATAAAGAAAATGGTTTTTTCGAATAAACGTTATTTTATTTAACGCAAAACAAGACAAGACAGACTAGTATCTGTAAGGTATATAACGTTACGCCAAATTAGGTTTTTGTTTGTAAGAGAGTGCACGCACGGGGGACATTTAATTTTGTCTGCGTGACATAAAAGTTTTGTCTTCGTCACGTCGCGTTTCTAAAGTGGGGTGCGCTCACGAGGGCGACAGTGACAAAACTTTTTTGATATGAAAGCGTCAATGGAACGACGATCTGGCATGTTAACCATTGCGCCGCCGCCGTCCGGCTCGTCGATGTGAACGGAGAGTGACAATTTTGTCACCGACGACGGTCGGCGGACATAAAAGTCACCCAGTTGTCGCGTCGTAACGTGCCCGCACCTCCATACATATCCAAGGACTTGATAAGAGCGACGAAACAATCACGGCGACAAAAGTCCCCTGTGCGCGCACTCTCTAAGAAACACGATAGTTCAGACGGTGGAGACGCAAGATACGATTCGTCAAATAAACTTAGTGTCAAAGTAAGTACGTCAGACATTGGTTCGTTAGCAAAATGTTCGTCAGACGTGTCTTTGTTGGTGATGTGATATTTGGATAACGTCATTTTGTTAAAGGAAAGTTGGAACCAGACTTTCTTGTTGTAAGTTTGATAAAATTACACGATAATCTAATATCTCTCCAAGATACGTGTTCTCAGGGTCGTAAAGATGAATACAAATTGCTGTGCGGAAGTTCCCTACTATAGAGTTTATTACAATCTACAACTAATTGTCATTAAAAGGCAATCGGTGTATCAAATTATCAGTGAATAATAATTCCCGAGGATTACAAACAGAAACATTAGCTACGGCATACCATAAAGTTGCAACTCTTTCTACTAATTTACTTCTTTAGATTCAATAAATTCGTTTGTAATTTTCACAGTTACCAATATAACAGTATCCATATTGAGGAATTCAACATATTGATAAAGATGATGATTGAAGATTTGATGTTTTTTAACTTTACCTGACCATCACGCTGAATTAATAACAGGAAGATCCAATTAGATTAAAAAGATTACGATCTGTTAAGTTTTATAAATCACTGAATGCAGTGAAATACCATCAATCCTTATAAGAAGCATTAAACGAGAAAACAAATACAACCCTCTACAGCACAATGCATGCATCCAGCGACGCATACATCAATGTCGGCTACATTTAGAATGATTACCGGACTGAATGGAGCGCTTTTTAACATGTTTATAAATCCAGTCCATATTTTTTGATTGGAACAATCTAATTTAAGTAAAGTAAAAGTGCTAATGGAACACGCAACGATTTTTTTAATGTTTTGATTGCAGTGTCGGTGTGTCAGCTAGGTATTCTGTGATTTTAAAGTTTTAAACATACTACACACTAAATATTTTAACTGTAACTATGTACTTTAGTTTATGAGGACATTTATGTATATGATTCTGTGGGAATTCCGGGATAAAAAAATAACCTATATGTTTCAATATTTTCCAGTAAAGGTCCCATTATAATCGGTCTCACCGTTCTTGAGTATAGCGGGGCATACATACAGACAAAAATTTCAATAATAGTAAAATTTTACAGATTTATTTAGTAGGTATTAGATAGATATTTAATCGTACCTACATGACTGTTGTTGAGGAGTTAGACGATAATTAAAATCCCCTATCGCGGAGCGCGGCCGCTGCGCGCCGGTCATAATATATACCGGTTTTAAATGTGTTATGGGAACCGCTCTCGGAACAGTTACTTCCATACTTTATTTGCTCATGACACGCGAAAATGAGACCCTGTTCCGATTGGCGATTTGTTCATGCATTTGAAATTCGCATCTGATTTTATTATATCTAATATTTAGTTAGTTAGTTAGTTTAGTTAGCTGTGAAGCTAATGGATGAGTGTCAGTCAGTCTTGGGTCCAATTTTAACCAGTGCTTATGTAAACAGTGGTATTTGCATTTAATGGTTTCTTTATTGATTCGTGAGAATTATGAGAGATTATTTTGTGGAAAATCCGGAAAAGTAAAAAATAAATTAATATTGCTAACGAAATCGCCATCCAGACGCCGCCCCCCCCCCCCCCCTAATATCATTAAAATAAAGCAAAGACCCAACCCCCGCCCCCCTGTAGTGCTTACGTAATACTTGAATGACCCCTTAGGATAGGCCCGTTTAGCAGTGGACTTTTGAAAGCTTTTTGTGTGTTGACCGTGGCACCCACGACACTGGGTATCCTAGTGGGGCTGAATGTGTAGTATTCATTTATTAAGGAGGGATCGATGAGTTATTATATTGTAGCATTTGTAGCGTATCAGCTACTATACCATTGTGAAATTCACACGGGAATGTTGTCAATTGAGAAGCGATTTCCATTGAAAGAACCGTTCGTAATTGAACTCGGGAATTGCACCCGAGCGCACAATACCGCGGCGTGTGGTAGAGTGGCCATGCGATCACAGTTTATTTGGACACCATGTGCTTACGTCCCACAACTGTTGTGGAAGTCTACCGCCATAGACTATTTTGCAATTAAGGTACATTGGATTTTAAAAGAAAGACCACAATCGTTTTTCAATTAGATAACCTGATAAAGACCGTACCTTTTGGTATCAATTATAAGAAGAGGATCAATAATATTCCTGATTTTGGGTTTTATCCCTCCAGCGTTGTTGCTAAGAAACCCCAGTTTAGTTATTTTTTAAATTTTTCGTTTGTACATATTTATTTTTTCGCAAATGAAGAATTAATAAGAGCCACTTCATTCTTGGCTAATATAATAATAATGAACTAAGATACAAAAAGATGAGAATTTACTCAAATTAGCAAGAAAATTATCGATTTAATTAAGTAAAAAGAAAGTCCCATAGTGTCCTTAACTGTAAATATAAGTGGTGTTCCAAATTTTTACAATGCCTATACACACGGCTCCGGCGGCCCCAACGGGACTAAATTCAATTGAACATGTTAGTTTTGCAAAGTGTCAATAGGTCACGGTGCAAAGTGGAATATGTTTTTGTTGTATGACGTAAATTGCGTAGCAACATTTTAGTTGATTATAGAGTAATTCGCGAATATTATACATTTTAATCGTAGATATCGACAAAGTTAGCTGAGCTTAGGTCATTTTAATTCTAAATTTAATAGCTTTAAATATAAAAATAATGAGCGTTAAAACTTTATTACCAAAACAATGATTTTTAGATTTTTTTCTGATTGTCTGTGGATTTGTATGGGCTTTAGTGAGGGCGGGCTTACTAGTTGGTTAATATTATTTTAATATTTGCATCCGATTCCTGACAGGATATTTTTTCCTGCAACTGTACTGTACCAACGCGGCAACGGTATCAATGTTTGCCTTACACTCGTGTATTGTCGGGTTGATTGTACAGTCACAGTCACAAACAATACACTGGTACAAAGAAAGCCGCGTCTGCACATTATCCCCAAGTGGGACAGAGCGCGGCCACAGACCAACTACGAACAGTCGGACAATGGACATATAATGTTAAATTAAATAGTAATTATAATATCATCCTAATGAGTTACTGTTATTCACATTTAAACATCGACAAATTATTACTATCACTGTGCCAAATAGTAATAGTTTGTAAATTAATAGCCGGCTAGTCAATTAAAATTAATCAATAATTAATTAGAGAATTTTAAGGGAACCTTACCACAATACAAAAATTGTTTTAAAGACCTCCAATAATAGGGTTTTAAACAGCGATCATATAGCGACATATTTATAGAAAAGAAACTTTTTACAGTAGACTCATTTAGTACTTTACAATTTGAAGTGATCAAAGTCAAGTCAGGTCAGTAAAGCCAGATTGTCTTTCAACATCAAAAGCCACGCGCCGCTGAATGACGCTACACTGTGGCAGTGCAGCACTGTGTACTTAGGTAGTAGGTCACCTGGTACCCGGTACACGCTACGTTGCTTTGACCGAAACTTGGTACACAGCTTCGTACACAATGTTTTACAGCTCAATAAATTACATCGCGTAAGGTTTATGACTGAAGAGGCTTCAGGCATACTTCTCCACTATGCTAGAAAATATATAAATGGAAGTGTTTCTTTGCAAGTTATATTTCTTAGTGAACCTCGAAGACACTAGTGTTAAAATTTTAATGCTACTGTAGTTGGGGAACGTGTTCCTAGTGTAGTGTGAACGCCCTTGGACGTACTTACATTAGTAACTCCAAAGGCACCATCGATGCGTGGTCCGCCAATTAAGAAAAGAGAATCAAGAAAGAAACTCAAACTGGCTCAAACTCAAACTGTTAGTCGGAATACGATAACAAGTTTAGCGGGAGACAGGTCAATTTATCAAAAACAATTTAAAAAAACCTTTGTAAAAATTTAGAAGAAAAACCCATTTAATTACGATTACTGAAGTAGTAGTAAAGTTGTTACTATAACGTACCTCTAGCTTACTAACTATATGAGTTTCAGAGCCTTTCATCCATTTATTCTCTTACGAAAACATTTTCCAGAGAAAAGATACCAAGAGGGAAATTTTTCTAATAAAATGTAATGTAAAACCTACACTCACCACAACAACATAACAACTTGCATCTTGTCAGCCAGACACAAAACAAGGAGTCGGGGGCAAAGTGTCCTTTATTATCCTCAGCGCACCGCAATGCATAAATTGACTGCCCGACTGAACAACGCTCGTGCCTCAAAACGGAACCAGCGAACGCTCGTACGCGACACAGCCAGCTCGTATCATCATCTCACTACTCGTTGGTGAACCTCGTAAGGGGACAAATCGGGTTAAATAATAAAGAAGATCCAACATTAACTTAATTTTTTTTATATTTCTTTGTTACTTTGCTTTTTACCTTATGAACTATCTGTATGTACATAGAATTGTTCCTGGAAAATGCCTTAGTTTCCGAATATTTTATTTTCTAAATAGACAGAGTTTTAACAAACTTTAACTTTTAAAGGATGGTATGTTCTTGGTTTTACTGGACTAGTTACGAGTAGATTTTTGTTTAAATATATAAGAGATACCTCCTACACTTTAACAAAAGCTTGTGTGTAACTATTTCTTACCGACGGTTTCTATCTATCGTGTATCCTTGGTTAAACTATGTAATAAATTGGATTATAAAACAATGCTATTTTAATTTGAGTTTTAAAATTACTAATGATTTAAAATAATTAATTAGAATAAGGCGAATCGATATAGAGCTTTAGCTCTTTGCGCCTATTACAACAGTACCATCAAAATCTAAATAACTGTCAAGAAATCAATTTCGAAAACACCTCAACTTAAAATATGGCTTCAAACCATTAATGGCCCACTACCCCACGGGGCTCTCCTCATACCTGAGGAGGCCTAGAGTATACTCCAATACGCTGCGCCAGTGCGGATTGGTGGAGAAACTTAAAAATTAAATTGTGTCGTGGGACACCAGGTAGGAACGAAGTTTCTTCGGCTACTGTCGCGCTTGCGCACGTCTCATTTAACGGTTTTATTCCACGCACTTTTTTCCACGCTTACGGTTTTACCTTCACATATTTTTCAGTTCGGTCGCGCAGCAAAATCCCTATCCCCTCCAAGCCTGCCGTAAGGAACTTCGTTCCAAAAACTTAAAATATAATCCTCCATATATTTTCGCTTATTTGTCGTTGTTCAAAACATGACACTCGGAATTTATAAAATGGTTAAATCTCGTGACATCTCGTCTCGCGATGAAACGTCAGACACAAAACACGAGGAGTTGTAAGAGGCAGCAGGGAACGCATAAAATTACGTTCGCCACTGCACGGGTCAAGAGTGACGTGGCATAGAAAAAGGAAAGCCCTCCAGGCCACAGCGACTCCCGGCCCCAGCCGAGTACTGACCGAGTGGAGATACTCGCAGCGTTATTTTTACATGTGAGCTCATTTTTAGACATGTTATAATTATACAGTCTGGTTATAAATACGAAAGGAGCAGTAATAAATTATGGGGTGAAATAAAAACGACTTATCTTTTACGATTATCTTGGCATGTCAATGTAGATTTTACAATTTTAGAACGTTGATTATCGTAATAAATCTGCCACATAAATTGGAATAAATAAGGCGAAGAAACAAAGCGAGAAGCAGCAATAAACTTGCATATATTTATTTGTCTTACTTCCATTACACACACATTATTCATTGTTTTTCTGTACACTGTACATTAACATTGCATAATTTTTTTGTCGTCTTTTAATGCTTGACTACAATCCCGCCCGATAGTAATAAACAATTAGCAATGTACTCATGGATATTAAAACGCATTAAGTTTGAGGAAGCCTATTCACTCTCACAATATAATCGACCGACGCCGGCAATTTGCTACAATTCAGCAGTAATCACGTTACATAAATAAAAACTGTTCACCAGATCGATGAGATCTGGATGGAGGGTCCCCGAGGACTCTGGGACGGCGCAATAGCGGCCCAATGGCTCCGCGTGCGCACGAGGCTCGGCCTGGCGCAGATACAGTACCAGCTGGACGAGCAGGCGCCGCCCGGCAAGTGGCTCGTCAAAGCGAGGCTTGGGGATGGTTCGCAGGTCAGTTGTTTTAATCATGGAATTAATACCGAATGTAACAAGTTCCGTTTCCGGTGCCGCTATATTAATATAGATGTAAATGATTAAATATTAGATTTACATAATTAAATATCATTATTATATTCACTACATGATTAATAAGAATAATCGCAATATTAAGATTCCTTCAAATCAATTAAAGTGTATCAAATGTATTTGCTACAAAAAAATATGTACTGACGGCGGCCATATTGAAATATAGGAATAAAAGCGGGTTGACGTTCTGAACGCTTATTTAATTGTTAGAAGGTAGCTGACGGGCATGCAGCACCACCTTCCGCTGCCGCCTATGACAACTGTGACCGACAGAGAACAAGACTCAAATGGGGTCTAGAGTGGTTAGTTCAGTTAGCAGACGGTGTTAGAACAATATTTGGTTAGTTTATTAGTACGCATACTACGCACATAATTTAGAAATTGACTGTTTTCCACAAAGATACCAATACTTGTATAATGTAGCTACATTTAATTGGAATCTATCATCTCTGTATTCCGAAAAAAATACGCTACCTAGCTCGACACTACTTCAAACACAGCGAAAGTGAGTTATACTGCGAAGCAGTCAGATCAAATTTAAGTACAATGTGGGTCTTGATAGCCGAGACAGATTAAATTAAGTGCTTAATGTAAAACTGTCTAAGTGATTACAGAAGTGGGTCAGACAAAACTTGAGGAAGCGCCAATCACATTAACGATCCAATTAATTTGAAATATTGAATTTATTACTAAATTGATTATTTTTGGAATACGGTTAATTTGTCAGAGGAACAAAGAAATGGGTACGATACTTTCATTAATGATAAACTATTTGAGAAAATATGGTTTTATTATTGGTATTAGGTACAAGTCGCTCAAAACAGTGGCCTGCAAATTATAATTATTTATCGATATACAAGTTTTGATTGCGTATTGAACACAATACATTCAGTTTTCATAAAGATTTTCAAAATGAAATTATTATCACAATAAAGGAAATTATCAAATTACGGTATAAATAATGCTTTGAAAGATTCTCAGTGTTTTTCAAGAATAAACACTCCCACACTGACATTGGCATCCTCATAATAAAGCCTTGTCAGGGAGAATTAGTTCCACGTTGTTCAAAAAGTAAGCCTCTTAAATGTCGTGAAAACAGCGATATGAATTTATTTTAGCATCTTTCACAGTATTCTATGGCCTGTCATTGTGGGCCTCATCTGCATTTATTGAGACGATCATTACTAAATTCATTTCACAGAGGTGAGAACTGAAATATGATTCCAGGGTTCGGCAACATTCTCGGTGGGCAACTACGACCTACCACCGTTCCAGCTGACTGTCCGACACGCGCCCAGGGTGCTGCGGAGCAGCGAGCGGCTGGTCTGGACTGTTTGCGTCAGGTACTGTTCTGCACCACTGCACTGGAGCAGCGTGGTGGAGTACACTCTCGGCATGCTCAGTTATGAGGAGGGACCCGCACTTAGTAGCGGGCCACTAATGGGCCACCAACTTTTTTGTTACTGTTCTGCACCAGTTCGCACTGGAGCAGCGTGGTGTAGTACGCTCTCGGCTGAGTTATGAAGAGATACCCGCGCTCAGTAGTGGACGATTTTAATGGGTTGAAGCCAACTGCTATGTTTAACTGTCTAGTCTGCTAAAAACATACTTCCAACTCTTTATGCCTTTGGGGTATAAAGGGCTCCATCTGTTCTTGACCAGTAGAGCTCTGGTGAAACTTTTAGTTCTCTATTCACTCTTGATCAAAAGCAATTGCAATTCCCATGAAGACAAGAAAAAGCAAAAATTATTTTTTATGGTATTAAGGTAGCAAACGCGCAGCGCATAAGCATACGCTGTTAGAACATTACAATACAATACAATACAAATCCTCTTTATTGTACACCAAAAGTTTTACAGAACATTCTAATAAAGATGTTTAAGTACAACAGGCGGTCTTATCACTAACTAGCGATCTCTTCCAGACAACCTTTATATATTAAAAATAGTACACACAGGAAAGAGGTAGGGGTGTACACATAAATGGTTAAAACAATATATCAGCAGTAGCTCCAAACATTCACAAACAACTAAGAAAAGGACAGGTAACAAAATATGTAGGTAGGGATAAAAAGATAGTAATACTAATGTGATATTGATAGGTAATGTTCCCTCACTTGCTTCTTAAAGGAATCCAATGACTGAGCACGGCGAATTGAGACAGGTAAGGAATTCCAAAGACGCACAGCCATTGCAGTAAAAGATTTTCTGTAGAAAGAAGAAGAGTAGATAGGAGTAGAAAGGGCAAGGTTTACATTTGAGCGAAGGAAGTGAGAGTCATGTGAAACGTGCATGTATTGGAATCTTTCTTTTAGGTATTTGGGAGTATTTGGGTTAAACAGGATACAATATAAGGTAGAAAGAATATGTGTATTCCGCCGAAGACGAATTGGGAGCCACTTGAGCTTAGTGCGATACTCGGATATGTGTTCATATTTCCGAATACTAAATATGAAACGACTTGACTTAAAGGCACATTGACAGTTTCAAAACTGATTTGCGGTAGGCTTGACCAATCTATTTTAGAAAGTTGCTTAGAACTGCCTATGATAATTGCTTGGGTCTTTTGAGGATTTACTTGTAATCCATGTAACAAACACCAGTTCGAGATACAAGCCAGATCAGTGTTTATAGACGCGATAGCTTTAGTAAGATCCTCAACCGGGCACTGACAATATACTTGGAGATCATCAGCATATAGGTGGTAGAGTGAAGATAAATGGAGACTAATCGAATTGATATAAACAGAAAATAGGAGAGGAGACAACACGCCACCTTGCGGGATGCCAGCAGAAACTTGTGACCAAGAGGAGTACGCGTCCTGGACACGAATACGCTGTCTGCGACCCGACAAGTAACTACGAAACCACCGAGCGACAGACGGAGATATGTTAAGAGAGCTTAGAGTAGCAATCAGAATATCAAAGTCAACTGTGTTAAAAGCATTGCTAAAATCCAGCAGAGTTAACACCGTTACTTGTTTGTTCTCCATCCCAAGGCGAATGTCATCAGTGATTTTAAGCAAAGCAGTAGTCGTACTATGACCAGGACGGAAACCGGATTGGAAAGGATTCAGTATATTACGAGTGCATAGGAAATTGTTAAACTGTTGATAAACGAGACGCTCGAAAACTTTTGAGAGGAAAGGAAGGACGGATATAGGACGGAAATCAGTATATGAGGTTGGATTATTCTTTTTCGGAAGGGGAGTAATTTGAGCTTCTTTCCATATAGTAGGGAAAACGCACGAGGAGATGGAAAAATTTAGGATGTGTGAGATAACAGGAACAACAGTATCAATTATAGGAATGATCATCTTACGACTAATGCTATCGCTACCTACCGAGTCCGAGTGAATGGAGAGAATGCTTTTCTTAACATCACGAATGTCGAATCGACTAAAATAGAAGGTAGGATAGTCAGGAGTGGGAAGCGAAGCCAGATAGTTCAAAGTTATATTCTTTGAGTTACTATCCATGTCAGGGGACATTGAGAAGTGATGATTGAGACTATTAAAATCTATATTATTAGGAATCGAATTATTGCGTGATTTCCCAACTCCCAATGACCTCAAGAACTTCCAAACCTTGGCCGGATCTTGATCTTGGATAGAACTGTGGATATGGCGTCGTTGTGCATCTCTACACACCTTATTACAGTGATTTCTGATAGATCTATATTTGAGGCGGTTTTTTTCACAAGGATCCGATTTGTATCTCGATTTAGCATTGTTCTTCTTGGCGATCAACTCTTTTATTTCTTCTGTGAGCCAGGGAGCAGGAAGATGGCGAACGCGAATAGGCCTAACAGGAGCGTGCAAGTCAAGGAGTTGGATGAGGAGTGAGTTAAAAAGAGCAACCTGTTCGTCTACACTGTCGGCACTAAAAATGGGACTCCAGTCGACATTTGCAGCATCCCTGCGGAATGCTTCCACGTCCATATCACGAAAATTACGCTGTAAAATAATCCTTGACTTAGCTTTAGGGGGTTTGAGTTTGTATGATAGAAAGATAAGATCATGATATGAAAAAGCGTCAGCAGCAAACTGTCCATGTTGAATAACGTGCTCCGGAGAAGAAACAAGGATTAGGTCCAGGAGTGATGGTAAGGAATTGGGAAATAAGTGAGTAGCAGAGAGAGGGAGGATATGTAAGTTTGCTGCCTCAGCTATGGATTTTAATTGGCTTGCCCTTGCATCGTTTTTCAAAAGGCAAGTGTTGAAGTCTCCCATGAGTATAGAATGAGAATAAACAGGAGTAAAATCTTCCAATAGTTTATCCAAAGTTGAAAAATAATTGATGTTTAGAGAAGGACTATAAAAAACTCCTAAGAGTAACTTCGTATTGGAGAAAAGAACTTCAACAAAGAGAAATTCCGCTTCATTTCCAGGTTCAGTTAGTTTTGACATATGAAGAATTGAAAAGGGGATATGTGAACGAAGATAAATAGCAACACCGCCACCGCCCCGACCAGTGCGGTCATTGCGAATCAAATGAAAACCCGGAAGCGAGTATGATGCAGTAGGTAGACAAGGTTTTAACCATGTCTCCGAAACCAATATTGCGTGGATGTGTTTGCTATTAAAAGAACTAACGAAATCGGGGTAATGGGCTGGAATACTTTGCGCATTAATGTGACAAATATTGAAACTATTTTGCATATTCAAGAACTGGGAATCTAAGTTACTGTGAAGGGAAGGAATACTTACGAAGCTGTCGTCACTGCTTAACCCGACGGAATTAGAGGAAAAGGAATTAAATTTTAAACTATTGTTACTACTGCTGAAGCTATCTTCTGACATAATTATACTTAAAATTATTGTACCTAACGTACTTATACGAATACAAACTAAATATTACAAAAAAAAAACTATATTTATATGTACATAATTATATGCTAAACACCCTCCAGCTAAACACAAAAGAAAAAGTATTTCTAAAAACCGAGCGTATATAGAGTAATAAGAAGTGGAAATTAAATATCAATTATTTGTAATACCGGTATCTAGCGTTATAATACAGGTATAATAGCGTTACCGGTATCACAAGTAGTGACATGGCTGTATGTGATAAAAATCAACCATAAACAATACGAGTAAAAAAGAAAACGAAATGTTAGGGAAGTCTGAAGGTAGTTGGTTAAAGTTGCGTTACATAGTACCCTAGCAAATAAGCAATGTAATAATTGTGTTTGATGAAAGACATAAACAAAACCAATTTATTAATTTAATAGAAACACTAGCACAGTACTACAGAAAATTAAAGTGAAGAATTAATAATTAAAATTATAGGAAGACTATCTACTTTTTACAAGGCTTTCTCACGCGGGAAGTCACTTTCTCGTTTTTGCGAGTGTCTGCTACGGGGGCCGGGGACACTGAAGCCGGCGATTTGGGCACAGCGTCAAGGTCAACCAAGCATTCAACCTGGTAGCGTGAGCCATCCGACGCCAGTACAAAGATGGAGCCATTACGAGTCCAGCATTGTTTAATGCCAAACCGATGGCGAGCCTCCATGAACAACGCATGTCGTGGTTTAGTCAAAAATTCCGATAATGTGATCCCCGTGCCTTTTAGATTGGTCTTCTCAACCCACACCCTATCACGAAGCGGCGCCTCCCGGAATTTTACTGCAATAGGCCTGGGCTTTTTACCAGAAGGACGGCCAAGTCGATGACATCGGCTAAATGACGCACCTGAAAGTCCAGTCACTTTGAGTTTGTCGTTGAAAACTTGAACGGCAATTGCGGATGTGTCTTCCGAATCCACCTCGGGAACCCCATGCAAAAGAAGCATTTTCCGACGTCCCGCCATCTCCAGTCTATCAAGTTCACCGCCCAGGAACACTACCTGCTGCTGCAAAGCGTTCAAGGCCGTCACTATATACTTTTTGAAGACAGCAAACTCTGAGGCCAGGGATGAAGTAGTTGCAGGGCTGGTCTTCTGGATCTCTTTTTGAAATTCCTCCATACGCTCGTGAAAGTACTCCGTCATTGATGCAAGTGATTCTTTAATAGATTCCATTTTAACAAGTGAAGTGAAGTATTGTAAAGTGGTTCAAAAATACTCTTAGATAAACAGGAAATTTTTAAAGGAGATAATAGCTGGTAGGTATTTAACTTTTATACGTACTCATTAAACATATGTAATTAATGCACATATATTAAATATAGATTTTTAATAACAGAGCTACGAAATTCGCGTGTTGTCTATTTTCCACACCTACCCGAAAAAAAGTTGGTTAGTTTGTTAGTGAGGACTGGACAAACTTCGGGGTCATGTTGTGACTTCTTAATTTACATGCGGACATTTACATTATTTTTCAGAAATGGTAACGTACCTAGTAGTAGTAGTAGCTGAAATTTATCTACGCCCCCCAGGGGGGGCGTGCCCCACCGGTTGGGAAACAGGGCCCTAATCCATAAGCCCATCGCTCCAGATACCCGTGGTCGGAAGCAGTGGAGGGCATGCTGGTGATCCGGCTGCGCGGCGCGGGGTCGGTCCCGGCGGGCGCGGCGGGCGCGGCGGGCGTGCGCACGGCCGTGCGGCTGCGGGCGCCGCGCGCCTGCCACCGGCACGCCGCCGCCGCGCGCCGCGTCGGGCTCGGCCGCGGCGCGCCCGACGTTGTCGTCGCCGACTTCTCCTTCCAGGTATTGGCCGTGATGGTGGCAGGAACGAACAAATTTTTAGGGTTTGCAGAGTGTTAATATAATATCCGAAGCTTTGTGCTCTTTTGATGTATTAAACTAGATTTTTAATGTGCCTGTAAAACAAGGTTGGCAACAAAATTGTGAACTAAAATTATCATAATGTTAGTACATTTAGATAGGAGAATTGGCCATCTCTCTCGATTCCGGATAAATCAATTTTTAAATAATTTTCTGGTATTAATCATACTCTGATGCTCTGTATGCGGAAAATTCATTGTTACTCGGGACGGCTTTTATAAAACAAGCGGTGCAATATTGTTGACAGTATTTTCGTAAATAATGTAATTCCAGGAAGACGGCACGAGAATCTGGCAGAACACCACGGTCGTGTCGCAAGTCGTCGACGACCCGGTTACCTTGGAGTTCCTCACTAAGTACAAATCAGTGATATCGCCGGGACTACCCTATAAATTAAAGGTAGAATCAGACCATAATATGAAAAAAATAGGTGAAGTCAAATGAGTCAAATTATCTAAATCTCTGCATTTGTCAGATAATAAAAATGGCACAGTAAAACACAACACGCTAAGACGAAAAGCCTGTAAGGAGTTCTAACCAAACGTTTTAGTGCACACGTATTCTCTCGTTACGTCAATTAACGACAGACACTCAGATCCTCACCCACGGATTGACATTAAACCTTCCACCAATCTGCTCTGAAACATCGCGGTAGAATACCAGACACTATCCCACTAAAAACTGAATCCCAAGTTACATTAATAAATACAATAGAATAAACCATTGTACACTCACGCCAAACAACGTTACTGTAATATTTGAATTTGTCGCAGATAAAAGCAACGCGCTGGGACGACAAGCCCGCAGCCAACGAACGGGTGCGAGTGTGTCGCACGGCCGCGACGCACGTGACGTCACACGGCACGTCAGCTGCGAACGCGACGTGCGTCGACGCAGTCACTGACGTCAGAGGAGTGGCCGCCGCCCTGTTCAGTCCGGAGGAGAATGCCAGCCCTTTTTATAACTTTGAGGTAAAATTGGTTTGCAGAAATTTTGATGAATCAGCAGTGCATAGAGTATAAAAAGTGCACGTAGGTTTCGTTTTAGCCTTAAAACCATCTTTGAATGGCTGTTTTCAATATTCTACTTATCAATAATCTCTGGATTACTATAAAATAATAAAGTAGCACTATACTCTTGTGACCACGTTCCTAGGCAAGTGACATCACGATTGTGGACAGATTGAATATTGAAAATGGCCGTAAATCGGCAATTTCGGTTACTCTAAATGGAAATTTAGATGTTTTTAGTTTTTCTAATATTCATTGTCGACGATGACTTCGATTCGATGGCTTTTCTACTCATGTCTAAACTTTTGTAAAACAAAAACGGGTTGACTGTGTCTCTGACACGGCCGTATGTTTTACGTGAATTGAATTACGTCGATTGGTGTAATTTAATATCAGATATATGCAACAGAATCTATAACACTAAACTGATCACCCCGATTTTATTACAATTGGTTTTGCATTGCCTCTCAATATGGATGTTGTTCGAATTAATTCCCCCATCCCCCTTCCTCCATCGAACAACCCGACGTACAGCCGGTATCCACCCTCTCGTCGTGAACATTCCACCGATACGAACGAAGCGGTTTGCATCGTCGTTCATCATCCGCACTGCGAAGGTCTGGAATAGGTTGCCTGCGTCGGTGTTCCCACCTGCGTATAATGTGGGAGTCTTCAAGAGGAGAGTGAATAGGCTTTTAATAAGTTAGTGCGACCAACATCTTCGACTTCATCGCCACTTACCATCAGGTGGGATAGTTGTCAAGCATTAACTTATCTCATGTAAAAAAAAATGTTAATTAAAAGACGTATTGACGTTGAACCGACATCGACCCCCCGGTTGCCAGGCGCGGCTAAATAACGCGAGCGCGTCGCTGTCGGTGGCGTGCGGCGGCGCGGGCGGGCGCGCGGCGCTCGGCCCGCTGCGGCCCGACGCCCGCGCGCGTGCGCTCGTGCCGCTCTACCTCGACCTGGGCAACGTCAGCACGCCACTCACCGTGCACTTTGTTGTGAGTTTTAAATAACCTTGAAAGTTATACCTACCTATAATAAAAGTGTAGCTGTAGAAAAATATGTATCAAGGGTCTTCATAGGACCAATAGAAGCAAAAAATATTACTTACAGATTTTTTGTGCATCTTTGTGTGTTTTTGTGTGTCTGTCTGTCTATATGTGTGTCCGCGTATCAAGCAAAAATATTGCAGGAGGTCTTACTTAAAAACTGGTGCATGTTTCATCTTCATACGCCGCTTAGAACGTGAGAAATAAATAATATATATTCCAAGACCAAGTCTGCCGGGTCAGCTAGTACTAAATAAGAGAAACAGCCTTATTATTGAAAACTGTAAAAACCTCCAACTTGAGAAATCGATATTTTTCATTTTCAAAGACAGCTTGTTTTAATCCCAATACAACTAAAGGCATAAAATGACGAATGATTGTCGTTACCCAGGTGATAACCCGCACCGGCATGATCTACCGCTGGGGCGCGACCACGCAGTGCCCCGTCACCACCGCCACCAGCCAGATACAGACGGCCCCCCGGAACTCCGACTGCGCTTGTAACGACACGCCATTCAACGAGATACAGAAGAGAAACCTGAGCGACATGGACGCGTTACTGGACAGACACTTGTTGCGCGTGATGCTCCCGATCAAGGTGTCCAATCAGATGTGTCCCGACAGCCGCGTGGTGGCATACTTCTACCATGATAACGAGCTGGTCAGCGCCAGCAAACACTTTGAAATGGAGGAGTGCTTCGGGAATAAGGTGAGGGTTTTTATTGTACGTCATTTATTCTCTGACACAGGAAGAAGGTAATGTTCAAGAAAATACAAAAATGCGGATATTTTTAGAATTAATAGCGCTTTTGCGTGCATGACGTAGTTTTAATTGGAACGGTTATGATAAATGAACTTATTGCATAATGTCTGAAGTTAAAGCCGTCTATTCCGGAAGAAATCACAAACGATCGAGATACGTCAAGATTTAAAATTCGAGCCCTTTATTCCAAAGATAGGATCACTATTTATTAACTTAGCCATCCTTTGTATCAGGTGGAAGCGAGCTGGGTCTCCCGGCAAGTGGCTCCGGGATCCCCAGCGACCCTCCAGCTGAGCACCCCCGGGCCGGCGCTGTGCGCGCTGTCAGTCCTGGACACCGCCGCCAAGTGGCTGCAGCCGGGAGACAGCATCAGAGACGTGTTGATGCTGGCGCTGAGGAGGCTCGTAGACACTCACAGGAACCTCACTGAGCACGATGCGGCGGGAGAATGCTTTCTCTGTAAGATCTGTCCTAATTTCATTTATCAAACTCCTGTACATTGTCAACATGAAAGGCTTGCCCATTCAGACCTTCGCATTAAGACTCCTATGTTGCGGGGGATATGCAAAAATGACGCATGTCAACATCCACCAGTTGTGGAGAAATATTTATGTCACAAAAATGTCTTTGCAGCAGGTTTACTTGTGCAGGTTTACTGCCAGCTCGGCTAGGGAGTCGTTAAATTTTATTCGATGTAGATTTTTAGACGTTTCAAAAAATAACATGCCATTGTTTCGACAAATCCTTGACCGCCCCCGGATAATATATTGGCTAGAAACTCTCAAGGAGCCTCCTACAGTTACAGCCAGCAGTTACCTACCTATGCATATAATATCAAACTGCTGCCCAAACCGTAATCCAGTTCATAAAATAACCTTTCGTACAAATTAACGAGCTTTAATGCGGGTTCGCTTGTGATAAACTCGCGACAGGTATCACACACTTTGTTTGTACTCTTGACAATCCAGTTCTATCGCATTAATGGTTAATGTGTAAATGTAAAGGCGTTAGAAAAAAAAATCAAAATGTGTGCAAGTCACGCGTGGTAGCAGTGAAAACATTAAAAAAACGAATACTGACAAATATTGATGTTTTGCTTTGCTTGCGTAAGCCGCCATTTTGCCGATGCTTCCTATCTCATTTTGTGTCTTTTTCGTTTCCGTTTCATTTCATTTGCGCGTCATTTTCGTTTCATCGAATTCCAAATCACAACGATACTATAGAAGCTTTCACTTCGAAAGTAGCTTTAGCATTAGGTATTAGTACAAAAGAAGGTATATTCCAGCAACGGACACGCCCGAGCTGCCGACGACCAGCTCCGGGCTGCTGCTGGGCTGGCTGGCGGCGGCGGGCGTGCGCGCGGCCGGCGGCGAGCGCGTACGTGTCTGCGACCCCGCCCCCGCGCCCGCCGCGCTGCTCGCCGACGACGCGTTCGCCGTCCGGAGCGACTTCTCGGAGGTAACGAATGGTGCAATGGTCAACACACCGAAACGGAAAGTGCGGACAACGTTACCGGGCAAATGATGAAAGTTCTACGGCCTCTCGCACCCTTCGCCAGGCAGAATTCATCATGATCAGGAAAGTCAGCTTTGCAGTCAAAGATAGTACCGCGGTACCGTTAAAATTCAAAGGAGATACATCATGTAGTCTAGGATCTGATGTTATTGTCAAGAAAAGATAGAGATCATTCGGAGCTCGGCAGCTCCCCAGAAATGACGCGCGGTGGGTTTCTCCCAAGGGTTCATTGTAACTGGTTGCAGGCGTGGCTCTGGCGGCTCGTGCCCGTGGGCAGCAACGGCACGGCGACGGCCACGGCGCGCGCGCCCGACTCCATCACCAGGTTCGAAGCCAGCGCCTACTGCCTCTCCCGGACCGGCCTCGCGATAGCCCAACCGGCCGTGCTGCAGGTGACATGCTACTGTAGTGTAGTGTTATCACTACATTGCATATTTTAACCGCCTTCAAAAATATTAGAGGGTTCTCAATTCGACTGTACTTTTTTATGCATATGTTTGTGGCATGGTTTGTTGTGTTGTGTATGTGTATTATGATGAGTTGTGTAAGATGGCAATGTGTGGCGGCAGGTGTTCCGCGACTTCTTCATCCACGCGGACGGCCCGCGGCGGCTGCGGCGCGGCGACCGCTCCGTCGTGCGCTACCGGCTCTTCAACTACCTGTACACGACGCTCTGCGTGAGTACCCGATAGTACAATTTTTAAGGCCCTGAAGGAGAATTTTTTTACGCCGGATCCGATTTGATCCACATCTATTGGCCTCGTGGAGAAACTCTAAAGTCCGATTTTCACGATCTTTTCCACGTACCAGCAATACTGACTGACTGACTCACTCACCTGTCAAGACCCGTAGGGTACTTCCCGAACTCCTTTAAAGCTGAAATTTGGTATGTAAAAAAATTTAACCCAAATGTCCTGTGAAAAGGCGGTCTTTACAGTAGGGGAGGTAGTGTAATCGTGATATGTAACCAAGATTACATCTTGCCCATCTCCGCAGGTAGACATCCAGATCCTGACGGACCCGCACGTGGAGGGCGGCGGTGCGGAGGAGCGCGCGTGCGTGTCCGGGCGCGCGGCCGCCGCGCGCCGCCTCGAGCTGCGCGCGCGCGTGCCGGGCGAGGCGCTCGTGCGCGTGCGCGCCGTCGCCGCGCGCAACCATACCGACGGGCCCCCCGTGAGGTGGGTACCCGTAGCCCGTAGTGGCTCTGCCGGCGATGCGAGGAGTTGAGAGTTCGATTCCCGTTACAGATATTTATGCGACAGATAAATGTTTGTTCTTTGATCGTGGGTGTTAGTGATGTCTTGTGTTGTCCATGCGACACAAGGAATCCTAATGCGGGGGTATGAGTGTGCTAGCGCTTATTGTTTATTAGCGTTTTATATCCTAAAGTATGATTTTTTAATGTTGTAATTTTAACGTTATCTTGAAGGTCATAGTATACAAGCGTCCAGGTTGCAATGATTTATGTACCTCTTAAAAATTCGATGTAAATGCTTAACCTTTCAGTGACGAAGTATTAATCAAGATCCAGATCGATCCAGAGGGCGTTCCAGTTCAGGAACACAAGTCCATCATGCTGTGTGCCAGCGGTGAGTATCGACACCTTCACCACTTAACTTAGATAGTAGGTACGGTACCAGTCGAAAATATTTTACTCGTAATTCCTGCCGGGGCGGACAATTATGTGACAGATAATGTTTGGTCTCTGGTCAAGGGTGTGAGTGGTGTTTTATTTTTGTTGTGCATGTCGCCAGCGACACAGGGTATCCTAGTGTAAGCGTTTATTTATTCACACATTGGACTGGAGAGAATCCTACGAGGGTTTGAGTGTGTTGTCCCCGCAGACACGGAGGGCACGTCGGCGCCGCCCGCCGTGTCGTGGAGCTGGCCGCCCGCCGCCGCCGTGCCCGGGACCGAGGCCCTGCGGCTCTGGGCCGCCGGGGACGTCATGGGACCACTGCTCGCGGTCAGTACTACTTCAAACTCGACTTGACTAGCCCTATACTGTCCCACTGCTGGGGCCTAGGAGACAGGTCCCAGCAGTGGGACAATGACTCACAATGTGAGGGGAATTCTAATACGCCAATATTTTTTAAAATCAGTGGTGAGTGCAGTATTTGAATCCGGGGGCCGTATTTGGAAGTCCAACGTTCAAACCACTCGGCTATCACAAAAAAATTATGGTACTTATAAAGAGAAAACAAAAAAAGAATGTTGAACGAGAAGGCGTGTGTCATAGGCGGAGAAGAGTGTACTAATGGATGCCATCCATCTCACTCACACAAGAAAAGGGACAAACTTGCGTCAATGACACGAAAGAAACGAGACCGAATGATATATGATATTTTGTCTCGCATTGCGTGTCTGTTTTTTCAAGGACAGCACAGTGACAGCTGACCGTCAAATATATCTAATGCCCCATACAATCGTACTCTCTCGTGCTATCTCATGTTGGCTAGCCCACCGGATGTGTATATGGACCTCGTGGTGGTGTCCGCAGGACGCGGACGCGCTGGTGGCGCTGCCGCGCGGCTGCGGCGAGCAGAACATGGCGCGGCTGGCCACCAACCTGCTGGCGCTGCGGCTGCTGGCGCCCGCCGCCGCCGCGCGCGCGCTCGCCCGGGACCACGTCGCCAGGGGTACGGCTGCCACCTCATGCTTCGATAGGGCTTTATATACGATTAACTAGTAAACCCACTAACTAATCTCCACCAATCCGCACTGGAGCAGCGTGGTGGAGTATGCTTTAGGCCTCCTCGGGTATGAGGAGAGACCCGTGCTCAGTAGTGGGCCATTAATGGGTTGAAGCCAACTAGTAAACCCGCCCTCGCTTCGCTTCGGGAAACCTATCCCTTAGTACCCAAGTCCAAAATTGTTAAACGTAACCAGCGCACGAATTTATTTTCACGCGCGTTATTTTTCATTTTGCGAAAAACTTTAATATATTATACATACGAGTATAAACTTTCCTCTTGAATCATTCTATCTATTTAAAAAAAGCCCATCAAAATCCGTTGCGTAGTTTTAAAGATCCAAGCATACATAGGGACAGAGAAAGCGACTTTGTTTTATACTATGCAGTAGGATTAAAGTAGCAAACGAGCATGCAGCACCACTCTTCCGCTACCGCCCATGACAACTGTGACCGATCTAGAACAATACTCATCGGGTCTATTGGTTAGTCCAGTTAGCGGTCGGTGTTAAAACATTGGTTCGATAGTTTGTTAGTAAGTATGACGACTGGGGCAGGGACTGTTAGTGATAGTTAGACCTTAGTTGCTGTTAGTAATAGCCCAGTCAGTAATTTTTAGTAAGTCTTTTCTAATTCGGTCAGAGGTATTGCTACCCTTGAAGACTGTGTAAAGTAGTGTAACCGGCTCCTCCTTTCTATCCGGAACACAATTGCTGTTAAACCAATTATTACACGGTAGAAATGGTACCAAGTACCGCGGCGGGCGGTGGTACTACCCCGGACGAACGCTAGGCTCTAAGGGCGCGTTCACATAGGAGGTCCGTTTTACTGGATCCGGAATACTGGATGCTAGTAGCATATGTAGTTGTATGAGCGATTTCACACAGAATCCAGTATACCGGATCCAGTAAAAATCGACACACAACGGAAATACTAACCCGTTAAAACAGATCCAGTAAAACGGACGTCCTATGTGAACGCGCCCTAAGAGTCTTTTTCCAATTCGGTCAGAGGTATTGCTACCCTTGAAGACTGTGTAAAGTAGCGTAACCGGCTCCACATCTTTCTATCCGGAACACAATTGCTGTTAAAAAATTATTATTCGGTAGAAATGGTACCAAGTACCGCGGCGGGCGGTGGCACTACCTCGGACGAACGCTAGGCTCTAAGGGCGCGTTCACATAGGAGGTCCGTTTTACTGGATCCAGTAAAACGGACGTCCTATGTGAACGCGCCTTAACTAGGTACCGATCGTGCGCAGGGTTGACGCGGCAGCTGCAGTACGCGCACGCGGCGGGCGGGTTCAGCGCGTTCGGCGCGGCGGACGCGCGGCCCTCCACGTGGCTCACGGCCTTCTGCGTGCGCTACCTGCGGCGCGCCCACCGGGTCAGTCACGGCCCTGTCCGGCCGCGGACGGGCTCGCCTTCAAACCAGGAGGCCTACGAAAAACGAAAGTTGACTTCGAAAGTCGGTACTTTTTCCTACCAGTCACGGTCGCTAAATTATGTTTTGTGTGAACATATGGAATTTTCTTAAAAAAAATTAATGCGGTTTTCGTATATAAATTTATTTTAATAGGAAAAGAAACATGTAACAGTAAGAAAAAGTACGATCCGTCGTCCGAAACGTCGACTTTCGTTTTTCGTAATAGGCCTCCAGTAACTGTGGCTCGCTACCGCAGTAAACACTGAATGAAATAATGAAAATTAAATAAACATTTATTCAAGGTATATGTTTACATCACACGAAGACAAAGAGCAAATAATTTGCAAATTAAACTTAAATTACAAAACTTAAAGATAAATTTAACTTGGCTGTGAGTGTTATTTATGAATGCGATTACGAATCCTTTCCATTCAGTACTAACTGTTACATTTAAGTTAAGCAATTTTCCTTTATATTGTGTGTAAAGTAAGCATTTTTTTAAATGGATATATTATGGCTTCTTCTTCCCCTGTACTCCGGTTTATATGCTTATAGCCGACACAAGCGACGAGCCACTTGATGGCAAATACATTACCGGCGAAGTAAGAACTTAGAAGTAATAAAGAAGGTACTGGCTCTGAAATTCCCAGCCGTAACCTAACCTGCCACTGTCTCTGTCTCCCCTCACCCCCGGTGTGCCGCAGGCGGCGTGGCCGGGGCGGGAGGCGCCGCCGGCGCTGCCGCGCGCCGAGCGCTGGCTGCGCGCGCAGCACATGGAGAACGGCTGCTTCCGGAACGACGGCCAGCTGTTCCACCGCGACCTCACGGTAACCGACCTCTCACTGACTAATATAGACTTAGCGGGGACAAGAAGTATCTACAGACCAACGGTAGCGGGGGAAGTGGGATGAGGAACTTTGGGGTATTTAGTATAAAGTATTTTCTATAGGGATACCTCAAACATCAGGTAAATAGCAATTCACTTTCGACAATAAGAAGTTTTTACCATATGGAAATACATAGGTACATACATATATTTATAGTACTTTGATTACATTGATATTCGAGTTTTCATTATTATTAGAAGTGTAAAATCTGCCGACAGACACCCTAGTACCATTTCTATCGTGCAACGAGCTATAATAAAGTAGTAATAAATGTGTTCAGGTTAGAAAGATATGGATCCAGTTACACTTTTTAATAGGCGACCATCTTCATTCTCTAGGGTCTACGCATCTACACAAAATACCTACATGAATAAATGACTGGATTTGAATTTGAATTTGAACCCCGGTGGTGTGCGCAGGGCGGGCTGGGCGAGGAGGGCGAGATGGCGAGCGTGGTGCTGACGGCGTACGTGGTGACGTCGCTGCTGGAGGGCGGCGCGGGCGCGCCCGCCGCGACGCTGCGCAGCGCGCTCGCGTGCCTGCGCGCCGCGCCCGCCGCGCCCGCCGGGAAGCCCGCGCGCGCGTACGCGCACGCTGTCCTCACGTACGCGTTCGTCCGGATCGCCCGGTAAGGCCGAACATATGGTCATTCATTATAAGCACTGCGAAGGACTGGAATAGCTTGCCTGCGGCGGTGTGCCCACCTGCTTGAAGAGGAGGATGAATAGGCTTTTAATAACTTAGTGCGTCCAACATCGTAGACGTCATCATCCTTTACCATCAGGTGGGATTGTTGTCAAGCTTTAACTTATCTTATGTAAAAAAATATAGACAATATCGATTACAATATCCTGCCGATTCCTGAAAAGAAAGAAAGAAGAAAAAGAAAAAATTTCGACCTCTATATCATTAATTACATTATTACCAATGTAAACCCCAAAAATATCCTATAAACAGATTTTACTTAACATATATTTTAATTTTTTGTTGATCTATATGAACAATTTTGTTTAAGATACGAGGAGGAGTTGAGAAGAACGAACGAAGCGGCGCTGCTGGAGAAGAAAGGTCTAGAAGACGAGGAGGAGACGCGCTACCTGGTCGAACTCCTCAAGATAGCCAAACAAAGCGGAGACTACGTTTGGTGGGAGGGCGGTAAGGATACTGGCCGTCCATTGTGTAGTTTAGAAACAAAGAAAACATTCTTTCTTGGCTAGCAACATATCGGTGATCCCTTCAGTGTCACTCTATGGGCGACTTTGACTACATAGCATCAGGTGGCTTATTTGCTCATTTGTCGGTTATTTGCATAAAACATGAAAGAATATCAAATACTATTTGTTTGTTGATTGTCGTCCATTCCCACTAAAGGCAGCCAATGCGTTTACCGTGTGTGACGCGGAACTGTTAACACAATTTATCCAGCACCATCCGGCGAATAAAATACCTAGTCGGTATGGGTAGTCTGGCGGATACCGCGGCCACCTGGCCGGGCGTTAAGTAAAATAGAGTATCTGTCATGTTCGGTGACCCCGGCGCGCAGCCACGCTGTCGTCGTCCATCGAGGCGACGGGGTACGCGCTGCTGGCGCTGGCGGAGTGCCCGCGGCCGCTGCGCGCGCACTGCGCCGCCGCCGCGCGCGCCGCCGCGCTCTGGCTCGCCACGCACCGCCAGGCCGCCGGCGGCTTCGTCGCAACACAGGTACACTCCACTAACGCTAAACGTACAACCCCACTCCAACTCCACTCCAACTCCACACCAACTCCACTCCAACTCCACACCAACTCCACTCCAACTCTACTCATTGAAATATTACCTTTATATCGTGTTTTTTATGTTAATAGCCGGAAAAACGAACAGACGGGCTTCCTGGTGGTAAATGGTCGCCGTTGCTCATGACATAAGAGAAAATACTGACTCTTAAGCCCTTAACCACCATGACAAGTCATTTGGCAACTCAAGCACAATGGTGGTAGCTAGCCAGTCACGCTTCAGCCCAACCACCAAGCAGGGGCCAGCTTCTTCCACCTCTTAGGACACCCTGGTCTGCCGGCCGCCATAATATGGTCAAAACAGTCGTATGTTGGCCATAAGACAAGTTGTCGACAGGACACTCTAGTTGCCCTGGAGGGGCTGGCCCGCTGGTCGTCGCTGCAGGTGCCGGCAGCCAACCTGACGGTGAGCGCGCGGGGCGCCCGCCACCGGGCCGTGACGCTGGCCCCCGGGGCGAAGCTCCCCGAGCTCATCGACTTGGAGCCCTCCGCGCAACTCGACATCGACGTTGAAGGTAACATGAAACGTTTGTTTTAACGAACAAATATAGCAAACGAGCATGCAGCACCACCCTTCCACCGTCCATGTCAACTGTGACCGAAACAGAACAAGACTGGCATGATAATCATGTTAATCGGTGAACGGGTTTTGTCTCTAGAGCGCCACGATGTAACAAACATGCATACACACACAAACATTACACATACACGCATGCATACATAGGCTGATTAAGAGGAAATACCACGCGAACCCTTTTTCAAATTTGGGATTTTTTCACTCATATCTCTGTCGCGCTTGCGAGCGGCGTGTATGTCAGTGCGATAGGGACAACTGCAGATCCGTGTAAAAACCCGAGGCAAAAATCATCAAAATCGAGGTTCCGTTCTCGACTAATCCCCCCGCCAAAACTAAAGCAATCTTAACGAAATTTTGTAAATTGAATGGGAAGGAGATATTCTGTGTCGGACCGTTTAGCTTTTTGTGCTAATTATTATACAATTTGTGTACTAGGCGTTTGTTTGCGGCATATTTATTTGGCCGTTTTAAGCGCTGTTTGAAGTAGCCTAAAACTTTTGAAAACAAAAATATCAAAAAAATCAAAACGTATCGACATAGATAATGATGATATTATTCTTGTGTGAAAAAATTATTGATCTAGAGTCAAAAACCAGTGAGGGATTAGTCGAGAACGTTTGTATGGAAAAATGACCCGTAGCATTTCCTCTTAACACGTTACCTCCTTTGCGTGACTGCTTCACTCAAACGTGGTAATCTTTAATACCTTGATTATAATGAACAGGCATCGACTAGAAATTTGGGCTTATAAAACAACAAAATAGATAAAAAGAGTAAAAATATTTTATTGATAATAAACACATTCACATTCGCTAGTCGCAAGCGCCCTGTACTTGGTTCAAGACCTGTGTTACAGGTACCCCATAACTTCAAAAGTTAAAAAAAAACTGAAAACTTATTATAATAATTCTTTACAATTATCGTAGTAATACGTTAGAGAATACAATATTATACATAATATGTACATAAATACATGAGTAATAAAGAATCGTAATGCTCATTTTATTCACATTCCTCTATGTATAATGCGAAACTATTTCGAAAACTTTGATGAACCATAGATATGTATGTACATAGATAGTATAAAATGAATTGTTTTATAAGTGTTGATAAGATAGTGCAGACAATACAATCGCAGTAATTTTGGACTGGAAATGGATGGATGGATTGACGTTGGCGATATTGAGGGTCTGGATGATCTTCACTGAGAATCTGTTGGTGACTGGTTGAGTTTGGAATTAATTTTCAAAGCATGACGGTGTAGCAATCCTAATTGACCCTCCATTATAATTTCAGCAATCGCTTTTTTAGCATAGATCTGTTGAATAGGACGCATTTTAGCGAGGTCTGTGGCACAAGCAAGTGCCCAATTGCGATTGTCGTCTTGTACCTCATTCATAAAAGTCACTGGATCTATATTTATTTTTTCAACCTTTACCATTTTAAGAGGTGGTTCCTCAAAAATAGAAGGACGCTCTTGTGCTACAGTTATAGGGTTTTCTTCATATCTTACCCTTTTAAAAAGTGGTTTTTCAAAAACAGAACGTTGCGATTGTGCTGTAGTTGTAGGGATTTCTTCATTACTCGCCTTTTTAGAATCTTGTTTTTCAAAAACAGAAGGTTTCGTTTGTGCTGAAGTGGTAGGGTTTTCTTCACTCTTCGCTTTTTCAGAATCTTCTTTCTCAAAAGCAAAAGATTGCGCTTGTGCTGAAGTTGTGTGGTTTTCGTCATTACTTGCTTTTTGAACAGATTTTTCCTTATGGCCGTAAGTAGCGCAATCATCATCAACCTAAAAATAAAAATAAAACAATATTACGTATAACATATTATTACAATTTGTTATACTCAATTTGAAATTAATTATTTTACGCATAATGTAATTTCATATAATGATAGTTAAAGATTTGTTTTCGTTTTGTGAGAAAGAAATAAAAGGCTTTTTATGTATGTACTAGTTGTCCCAGCGTACTTCGTACCGCATTATGATTAAAAATGTTTTAGTGATATATCGACAGCAACGCCACCTACCGGGTCCAATTGTGAATCTAAACCATTCTCGGATCCACCTGAAGACACACAAAAAATTTCAACCAAATCGGTCAAGCCGTTTAGGAGGAGTTCAGTGACATACACACTCACACTCGAATTATATATATTAAGATGTAGGTATACCTAGTGCCACACAGCAGTTGTGAGCATTCTAATCATAATAAATCTTTTAATTTTGTACCTGCACATAAGTCCTGCCTACCTGCACTGTAATATACGTGTAGTGTTATTAACCGAAATATGTATATAACAAATATAATACATAGTTATAAATATCTAAAACAAAATGTTGTGTAATATTTTAGTTAGATATATTTCAGCATTTCTTTTTCTTTCTTTTTCGTCGGCGGTAGCCTGCGGTAGCCGGGAATTCGCACTCATTGCCCCACAGTAACCATGACCGCTACCTTGGCCAGGAATAGCGGGGCTGCCGAGAACTAGGGGCCGTTTTATTGTATCTAAACATACATAACAGACACAGTGACTTTGTTTTATACTATGTTAAGATGAATACCTGTTTGCCAACCATGCGAGCTCCCGTATTCATAGATCTGTCAATACTAGCAGCGACATCTCCGGGCTTTGTTGGCTCCATTTCATTAAATGGCTGGTCATGAATCTTTAACTTTGCCTTTTCAGGTCCGGTTTTATAAGATAAACATAAGACGTGATGATATAAGAACTCTTCAGCAAGAAACTGATCATACATTGAAATGTAATCAGGAGAGGATACAATGATCAGATCTAGTAAAGATGGCTGACTATTTGGATAATAGTGGGTGGGTAAAAGGGGTAGAAGATGAAGATTAGCACTATCGACTACTTCTTTTAGCCTGCATGATCTGATATCGTTATTAATTAAATCTGTATTAAAGTCCCCCATAATTAATATGTGGTCGAAATGAGGTCTCATTTCATGAATCATTTTTTTCAAGTAGTTAAAGTAGTTTATATAACGAGAGTGGCTGTAGGTAACCCCTAGAAGTAATTTTATACGAGAGATGTTTATTTTTAAGAAGAGATGTTCTGTTTCGCTCTTATTCCGTTCCAGCGTTGTCTCGCTTTCAATAGAATAAACGATGTTGGAGCGAAGGTATATTGCCACTCCTCCAGCCCCACGATCATGGCGGTCACTACGGATTAAAGAAAATCCCGGAAGTGAAAATTGCATCGATAGATCGCCACACTTGAGACAAGATTCCGAAACTAGAATTGCATGTGTGTGTGAGCTTTTGGCAATCGTTAACAACGCAGGATATTTTTTTTTAATGCTCTGGGCATTTATATGAACGACATTAAAGTTTTCTGCGTAATCTGAGAAGCGATTATCTAAAATCTCATTAAGTGGAGAGACGGTTTCAAGACTATCATTATTTGATCCATCACTAGAAGAAGCAAAGTTAGAAGATTCATCATCGCTGTCATTAAATTCCATTTCCTACAAAAAATTCAATGAAAATAACTAAAAATATTTATAACTTACTTACTTTAAAAAAATATTTATAACATTCATTTTATAAATGTAAACCAATAATGTTTTCTACCCGCCAGCAGTATGAAGTAAGCAATGGTCACATCGCATACTTTATAAAAAAACCGGCATAACTCAAAAATCACAGATATTCTGTTTTCATATAAAAACGCTATACCTACTTCTCATAGACCGTTTCGATCTTACAACGGCCAATTTCATGCGTAAGAAATTGCTTGCGTTTCAAAATATCAATATAAAAGTGATTGTAATACAATATTTTTTTTATTTACGCGAACTTTTTCTTTCACAATGAAATAATAAACGGTAATAATAAAATATTTTTTAATTACAAAATATTTGTCGTGAAATGAAATAAAAGTTATTAGGTACCTATATTCTTTAAAACTTAGTCTCTATAAATATACCACAAAATTGTGGTTGCACTTTTTGATCTGCTCCGATGCTATGGATGCGGAATATAGTTAAAGACAGGGATAGCTAAATGAAAGCCGAAATTGATTGGCTCATTATTCGCGCGCTAATGATACATCTACTACTTTATTGAGTAAGTACGGTATTATTTTTCGCTGTTGAGTACTAGATGTTTTTTAAAGTCAAACTCAACTCAAATTATTTATTTCATGTAGGTATTTTTAAATACACTTATGAACGTCATTTTTTTGCATTTACTACCACATTCACTTTGTTATAATGTTGTAGTCACATGATATATCAGATTAGGTATAGATTAATCTGTATTGGAAGTATATTAATAAATTTAACATAATGACATCACGTTCATTATAAGTGGGTATACTTGAAAACTTAGTCAATAACAAATCAGAGGTATGTAGGTATCTCTTGAATTGTTCATGGTACTTATTCAATGTTGTGGCTTGTGGCTACGTGATTCACAGGCGAATTTAAAAATTTACTACAAGAGTGATTATTCCTCTGACCACTTTTCATACCTACGAAATTTCTAAAAAAAGTGTAACTTTGTAAGAACTAACCATGATATAAATGTAAATTCAAATTCAAATTCAAATTCTTTATTTGCTCTAAATACAGAAATACAGGTTCAGAGTAGTACCTAAATAAGTCGTGTATTTAACCATTTCTGGCATGCAATATTCGGCATAGGGATACTCCAATAATCATGTTACAATATAATACATTACACATTCATTTGATTCATTACAATTATTTCAAAAATGTCAAACAATTCATAGTCATCATCATCAATTATTATATACTACTTAATTCTTGTCATAATTAATTTTATACAATATTTGGTTCCTCCTAGCATATTCCATAACCAATCTTATGATTCTTTTAATTCTAAGAGCTCTTTTACAGAATAGAATAAGTGAGTCATTAGCCATTGCTTTAGCTTGGATTTTAAGGGTCTCTCTGGTAATTCACGTATGTTACGAGGTATAGCATTAAAAATCTTTATACACATCCCTGGGCAATTCTTTTTATATAAAGTTGTATTTGGTACCTTTTCGTAAACTAACCTATTTGGGTTTCTTGTGTTTCTCAAGAAAATATCCTTAGCTTTATTAAATTGTTTTGGGTTTTTTGTTACGTACATTACAATTTCCATGATATACATACAGGGAAGTGGCAATATTCCTAGATTCTTAAATAATGGCTTACAGGATTCAAAGGGACGTTTACCGCAAATGGCTCTTATACATTTTTTTTGCGCAACAAATGCTCTATTTATGTCGGTTGCGTTTCCCCATATTACAAGGCCATATCTAAGGACTGAATCAACATAGCCATAGTAGGCGGTAAGAACAGTATTAGAGGACGCTGTTTTTCTTAGATTCCTTAACACATAAATAAATCTGTTAATTTTGTTACATATTTTGTCAATGTGTGATCTCCATGTACATCTATTATCAATAATCAGACCTAAGAATGTAGTTTCTTGAACTTCACTGATCGCGCTATTTTTATAGTGTAAAGATAGATTGTCACTCTTATTAGGTTTATTGCTATTGGAAAATGACATAAAATTTGTTTTACTTAAATTTACATACAGATTATTATAACTAAGCCATTGTATAATTTTGTCAATCGTGTTATTAATTTCAGAATTATTATATTTGTTCATTACAATTGATATGTCGTCAGCAAATAATATACATTTATCTGTAATAATGTCAGGAAGATCATTGATATATAATAAAAACAAAAGTGGACCGAGGATACTGCCCTGAGGAACGCCAAAATTTGTCGAACGGAAGTCAGATCTGCTCGTTTTTAATTCAGCATCGCTATTTATGTACACTACATCTACACACTGGAGGCGGTTTTTCAGATAAGTTTGTATCCAATTAAGTGCTGGCCCTCTTATGCCGTAGTTTTCTAATTTACACAGTAATAGATCATGTGATACAAAATCGAATGCCTTGGTCATGTCGAAATATATTACAATTGGAGTGCGATGGTTATCTAATTGAGTTAAAACCGTCCCTATTAGATCAAAGCATGCATTGGTAGTCGACTTTTGCCTTTGGAACCCATATTGCACGTTCTTTAGGATTGCATATTTTTTAATATATTCCGTCAATCTGTGATACATAGCTTTTTCAAAAACTTTAGACAGAACAGGTAAAAGAGTGATTGGACGATAGTTACAGATGTCCTCTTTACTTCCTTTTTTATACAAGGGCTTTACGATTGAAAGTTTGAGTGGTGTAGGAAACCAACCATATTCGAAGTAAGAATCTTACCGTGTTTCTTTCCATCGTCATTTCATTGTTTTCCACGTCCGTAGCTAATTCCGTTTGTTTGTCCACAAGACATTCCGTGTCCAACTTTTCTAGGTCCGTCTCTTCTTGATCAGCTAAAAATTTGCAATGTGGGACGAACCATTTTTTAGACTTGTATACGGAGTCAGCTCCACCTCCAGTTTTCAAAGATTCTCGTTCTTTTTTCAGTTCCTGGCGAGTAGTCGTTATCCAATACCTAAATTTCTTTTTCACCTCACTTAGTGTCGCAAAAGAATCTGTCTTTTTATATATTTGTAACAACTTAGCGTCACAACTTCTCTTTTTTTCGAGGTCGTATTGCTTTTTTCTGTCCCACAAAGCTGGTGAGTCTGTATAGAACTGAATGCATTGGGCTAATATTTCTCGTTTTTTATTCATGTTTACTAAGCACGCGTATATGCGGCTCTGTTATCACTTGTGGAGTGATAGCAACTAGCACTTGTAAATGAATATTATAACGATTGATATCGATATTATCATCTACTGCAACCGCATACTTTAATATTAACACTATCCCTATTGGTCGCCGTTTGTATACGAGTATTGGATACGAGTCTGGGTGTGTGTTCCTGTATTCGTTATCCATGTCGACCCAGTACAAGGAATCCTAGCGCTTGGCTGTGGATGTGTAGTGTTTGTTATCTGGAGATACGGTAGTGTCTCGCGTATTTTTACCTTAAGTACTTATTTTTCAAATGCCTAATATTCAGCATTTATTGTCCCAAAGCCATTGATGCCCAAAGCTTTAACTCTGCACTTAGTTGTCATCAAAGACATCATTTATATCCAAATATTATTATAATATCTATTACTTCTTTGATTTTCACTCATTTTATGAGAAATATAAACTTAAAAATTTCACTTGCGCACTTTTTTGTTACTTTTTAAACAGATTTGCGGAAAAATTATTTCGATTAAACATCAAACAGATGCTCAGAGCATTATTCAAAAAAGGTATTTTTGATTTCAAAAGTGATATTCATAAAGATATTTCTGAAAAAAAATATGAATAGCAATTACGGAGAGATACTTAGTCCCAGCACCAGGGTAATGAAAAAATGTTACACACAATTTCAAGTTTACCTGAAATTATTATTTTTACTTCGCACATATAATAAATAATTTCAGGATTTTAATTCGTAAAATTTTAAATAAACCATATGGAATATCTGTACTTTTTCTTATCCCCCCAAAAAATTCGTAGTTGTTAAATCAAAAAATCTTCAAATTTGAAAATGAATTAATCTTCAATCAGGCATTATTTTAATAAAATAATATTCAGGGATAGAAAGTTTGTAAAATTACTGTTTCTAGATAAAAAAAACTCATTATATGTAGGTATATGTCAGTAAGGCATAGTTGAGATTTGAGACAGTTGTTTGTCCATGGACAGGGGTCGGATGCGCTTTGGTGCAGGCGACACGCTCCTACAACACGCTGTGCGCGGACGGCGCGGGCGGGGCGGGGTGCGCGGGCGGCGCGGGGGGAGGCCGGGGCACGCTCGCGGTGCAAGTGGCTGTGCACACAGACGGACCCTTCGACTGCACCGCTAATGACACCTTCTGCTACTGCGCCGCTGTCATCCAGGTATGTGGTGTAACGACCTTTGACGTATATAATAGGGACACGACATATTGTTCCTTTAGTACCTACTACAAATGCTACTGCCAAATGAGGCCGGAAATCCGCCATGTTTTATGTCCAGATGACATTGTCAGTCAGTTCAGCCGGTACTTGTCTTGTCAAAAAGTCGTGGTCAAAGTCAAATCAGCCATCTTTAACCATACACAGGTACGCTATAAATAACATTAAAAAATTTTTTTAATTATTAAAGGTTATTTTTCATGTTTCCGGGAAAATAAAAGAAGATTTAACTAAATTATAATTAGCAATGTTCTTATGTGCAGTTATAGCACAGTTATAGGTCATGAGTATTTGATGTCATGACTTATAAGTCAGCACTAAAGCCGCCATGTTTTGTGTCCAGATGACATAACAGTGGCACGCATTTTTTGTTGACATGTCACTTCCATAGGTTTCATATTTCTATGTAAACGACCGAGCCGCGATCGAGAGCGTGCGTGCGCGCGCCGCGCGGGCCAGGTAGCATGTTACATAGAGTGCGGTTGTCGGCAGGCGTGCGTGGTGTGGGCGGGGCCGCTGCCGGAGATGGCGCTGCTGGAGGTGTCGCTCCCCGGCGGGTACGGCGCGGACGCCGCCAGGCTCTACGACCAGCTGCACAAGGCTGACACATGTAACGCCTTTGTATCCAAATATGTTTATACTAATAATAAATCTGTAACTGATCGCTGTTAGGAGAAAACATTTTACAAGGGGTGTTTATTAACGCAGGAGAACCCGATACATTGATTGTTGGAATTTTTGTGTTATTGTTTGTCTATGTGTCTGGTTGTCAGTGGTTTTGTACGCGCTAATCTCAGAATCGGCTAAACCGATTTGGATGCTCTAAAGTAAATATTGTGATAAGCTTCAGTTAACATTTAGTGTTTATTTTATTTCAATCGGTTCATGAATAAAAAAGCTATGTCAGTTTAAAGAATCACGCCTAACAATTTCCTAATGTTCTTACTAAGAGGAGGCGAGGAGCTTACTTTTGGAGCGAGGGTACTAAGGGACAGGTTTCCCGAAGCGAAGCGAGGGCGGGTTTACTAGTAAAGTATAAAAAGATAAATCTCCTTCAGGACTCGCGTTACATTGGTAAGTCCCTTGACGTTGCTCGTGTCTATAGGCGACGATGACTCGTTATCATCTGCTTTTACATCAGCCCTTCAGGCTATACAAAAAACTTAATATAACAAACGAGCATGCAGCACCACCCTTCCACTGCCGCCCACGACTACAGTGACCGAGAGAACAAGACTAGGATCGGGACTAGCAGAGCGCATTATAATGTGGCACCTCGTCCCCCGGCAGTGCTGCGTCGCATCGAGCTGACTCCGAGCGGGGGCAAGGCCACGCTGTACCTGAGCGGCGGCGGGGAGGCCGGGCGCGGCGGGCAGGGCGGGCACCGCTGCTACAGCGTGCACGCGGCCGGCCCGCGCGCCGCCACCGGCCCGCAACACGTCACCGTCTTCGACTACTACGCGCCGCACGTCGAACATACCCAGGTCAGTTCACTGACTTCGAAATAAGGAGGTTCACAATCCACTGTCTTTTTATGTGCGTTGCCCATTGACTTATAATATGGACGTCGAGTCTCATACCAAGATCGCGAAAAAAATGTCCCCAGCCATCGCAAGAATAGAAATATTAACAAGGTACCTAATTTAAACACTAAAATCGTTACATTACGGTTATATTTCGAATGCAGTCGTGAACGCGCAATTGTAGCTCTTTTTGCATTTTGAAGATCATTTGGCTTGGACATTTTTTAGCGCGCATTATAATGCCTATAGGCATGTTGCGATTTTCATGATTCTTTTTATGTTTGAAAACTGATGCTTGTCATGTGGCCCCATGTAAATTGTCAGAAATGTTTTAATGGAACCTAAATGACGTCCGATATGTAGCGAAAGTTCCAAATTATTCGCCATTCGTATAACACTCGCTACATTGTCTCTTTACCCAATTCTGGCCCAATTTTTCTTCATGACAAACTACAGTTCAGTGTGTCAAGGGTGCTGAGGTTCGCTGTAATATATAGCGCACCGGAGAACGTTCCCCATAATTTTCTGTTTGAAACCGCCTTTTCATGAAAACAAAGAACATTTTGCTTTCTCTGTTTGCGGTGTTAGGGGCATCATTTAGTGCGATATATTTCTAGTTTGAAAATATTATCTGTTCGTCTCTAACTCTTTATCGATCTCAATAGTAATTACAAAAGTATCCCCAATAGTAAGATAATAATAAAAACAAAGTAGATTCAACAGATGTTCTTGTTGTATTTCAGATGTACGTAATACCAGAAGATTGCCCAGCAGCCATATCACATGAAACCGATGACTATAATCCGACGGACAATCTCTTCACCAAAGCTAAATCACTCAATGATGATGGAGAGATACTCATCACCCATGAATTCTCGTTCGAGGACATACCTGACGGTGTACCGCTCGATGACCCCATGTATGAAAACTTGACTCAGAAAAAAGATTCTGGGGTTGATGTTAATAATAATGTCAAGAGTAAGAACTATGAAAAACAAAGTCATGATAGCACTGTTATTGCTTTCAACACAATTGATAATCCAGTAAATGAAATGAATAAAACTATAAATGATCTCAAACAGATAAGTGTAAATGAACCTGTTAAAGAAAATAATATTACAAACGGGGCAGCCGGAGCAACAAGTGATTTTTTTACTGCTTCTTACAATGAAATACAAAATGCCGAGACCAATATTAAAAGTAAAATTCCAATATCACATTTCACTGAACAAGTTACAGAAAAATCTAACATTGTACAAAATGTTGAAACAACACAAAATGAAAAGAGCGATTTAAAAGTGGCGGTTGATGATGTTCCAAATAAAGTAAGCGCTAAATATACAGTTGAAAACACGCAAGAAAATACAGAAAGAGTGGCAGAAACACTAAAGGTGAATAATCCCTTGCTGTCGGAGTTCCATGTGATAGATTCGGAGAGAGATTTAGATGTGCCGAGCGGGGTGGAGGGGCCCGTGCCCACTGTGGTGCTGCCGCCGAGGGATTTCGTCTTCGTGTCTCCGGAAACAGGTGATTCAGTTATTTCGGGAAAGTTGCTCTACCACTGAGCAACTTTCTCGAAATAAGTAGTATAAGGGCTGGAGTCCGACTGACTGGCTAGCACACTCTCGCTGGAGCCAACCACCGAACGACTCGTCGTATTTCGGCTGGAGCTTGACAGCCAGTATGTTCATTATTTCTTCTTCCGTCTTTCCTGGCAGCCAATGCATACGTGATTAACTTTTGTCTGTCTCTTGAACGGAACGAGGTGATGAAATACGGAACAATACGTGTCCGATATGCACTTAAAGACTTAAACGATATTTTTGAAGTGAAACTTCTTTAGCGTAAAATCCAAACAGAGTCACGAGTTAGGCTGTTGAACTCTGCGCGGTACTTCGTATACCCTACTCTGTGTCGACCGCTCGCCACTCATTTACTAGTTTATGTTTGCATTGTATTAGCTCACAGAAAGTTATTATATTTGATTTTAAACAAACCATCGCGGATACGAAACATATTAAATTTTGATGAAATAAAATTTTTCGATCGTCGTCCTGATCCATGCAACGGGTCGAGATATCGGTAAAACAATTTAATATCGTGATTGTCCTTTAGCGTTTAAAATGGTAATAATGTTACTGTTTTCTGTCCAGGTATCCCCTTCACCTTCACCCCGCATCAAGAATCAAGGAGACTGTTCTCACGCGCGCCCGCAGCACCCGGAGCGCCCGCAGCGCCCGCCCGCAGCGAACCGTTCTTCCAGCCATACCACAACTGCAGGAGCTACAGACCCGAGCGATAGGTTTACTGTTTACTCATTAAAATGTCGTTATTCGAGCATTTAAGGGCGCGTTAATATGACACGATAGCTTCCGTCGCGCAACCGCCGCGAGGTAACTGCTAATTAGAATTTGTACGTTGTGGACAAACAATAATTTTTAATTTTCTGTATTGCACAATAAAGAATATTTCTATTCTATTCTATTCTAAAGTTTAATTTGCTATGCACCAGGAGGCGAGCGCGTGAAAGCTATCGCGTCGTCTTAGACTCGTCTAACTGGAGCCTAACTAGTATGTCTGAACCGTGCCCGAGTACTAGTTTACAAACAGACAGTCAGAACAATTTGTAATATAAGACTGATTACTTTATCATGTTAATAATAAACGTTATTTTGTATCATTAATGTAAACTAACTATTTATTTGTTTAACTTGCTTTATATACCTATTGTCTATGGATTTCATAATCATGCTTACCATGTGACATGTGTAGGTACTCACGGTTGGAATTAATTTTAATAAATTTAAGAGATGCTTTAAGTTAAACCTACAGTATAAATTGTGCATTTAACAGCTGTCATTAGGCTGTGAAATATAATATTATAATAATATCTACCCTTTATTTCATTTTATTAATCCTCCGAAATAAGGTTTGGGCGGTCCTGGGCGACCATTAGTGACAAACTAAATATCAATCTGCGACCAAAACACTTAAGATGGTGTATACTTATACACCGACATACATTCCACCGCCAACACGTGTTTCGTCCCAAAACATGGCATCATCAGGGTAAGTAGACTCTGCGGTGGTTAATCACAAACACTAAAGAGATGAAAGTATTCACCATCATACGGCTGTCTGTCGCGGATTTTCGCAAAGTAGATTGAGCTCCGATTGAGATCTGCAAAAATTACGTTACACTAACTGAGTAATCTCCCAAACCGTTTAATATATTAAGAGCTGACAGCATCAGATGAGCAAATACACCACCTGATGAGTGGTCACCGCTGCCCCTCACGAACTCCAAGATGACAACGCGGCCGGCTACGTGGACAGCACAACTCAAAAGCATCACCGACGCGTTGCCAACTCTGCCGCAGAACATAGGCGGAGCTTTGCACGTGGCCAGTGCGGTGGACTATCACTATACTATTACTATTTGACGACCCGGATGGCGCAATGGTTAACACGCCTGACCGCCGTTCCGAGGGTCGTGGGTTCGATTCCCAGCGAGGCGGAAATTTGAATGATGAATTTAAATTTCCGTTCTTGGTCTGGGTGTGTGTGTTCTTGACTTGTGTGTTGTCCATGGCACCCACGACACAGGGAATCCTAGTGTGGGGCTGTGAGTGTGTAGCGTTATTTATTTATTTATTTATTTATACCCCACACATTGTGAGAGGAGACAAGTGCCCAGCAGTAGGATACTTATGGGTTGCGATGATGATAATGAAGTCAATTACAGGATATCTTTATCAAGTTGTTATCGGCTTCAATAAATACTAGTTCGTGGTACATTTTATAATCAATGAGCGGAACTTGGCGCGATAATATAATAATAACAAGGATGCGTGGTATTGCAATTTAGACATCGGCGACCGGTTCTGCTTATGTTAGTATATAAAATTTGTAATTAGTTGTAAGCACTATTTTAAAAAGTTGTGCCTAGAAGTTTCGTTCGCCGTTTTTTGTTTCTGCTCTAAGATTTAAAATTTGAAATTCAATGTTTAAAAGCACCTTATCTTTTCGATAAGGTGGTAAGTGCGTTCAAATTCATGAGATAATTAATTTGAGTGTGATTTTGAGTCGTCTCGTGTGTTATCCTCTCGGGAGTCATAAAAAGTAAATCGGGACGATTGAACACAATTTTGAAAATCGGAGTCTCATAGAATATGTAACGCCTGGCAACGCTAAGTGGTTATAGTCGTCGATTCCAAATCCTGTAAACTTTCTTGAGTTAACAATAGGCGACGCACTTAAAAGCAACTCTTTAAATATACCTAATATCTGGGCCGAGAATTGCAAACTGAACTATCCATACTTATTTAGAGCTGTTTTAGTCAGCCTACAATGTCAGGTGATACTAATAATTTAAATATTTAACGTGCAATGAATGCTAATATGTCGCTCGGTGCTTAACGACATACACCTAGTGCACTAATTCCCGTAGACACTGCCACAGACACGTTGCTCCGGTGAACAAACAGTGAGCAATTGCTCCGCGCGGACGCCCACTAATTTTTAATTAACCCGCACGTCTGACAAAGTAACGCAGTGTTTGGGGTTCAGGGTAGGGTAACCAGGCTGCAGTGCAGTTTATCGATATGAAAACAAACGGTCATTCAGTCCACCAGTGCCAGCGCATAAAAGATTCAAGTGGGTTAAAGTTTGAAGTTTAATTCCAAAATTGGTTACTTTCTTAGTTGTATACGTTAAAACTGACAACCTCTAAGTTTGAACTTTTTATTGGCGATTTTGGATCATTCATTTCATACAGTTACGTTGTTTGTTGATTACAATTAAGAAGATCGCTAGTAATGATTCACTGCTTAGTACATCATGTGCCAAAGTAGAACACATTTAATTATAGCCCTGAACACATAAGGTAACTACTCGTGGTAGTAACGGACTGCTCCCTTGTAAAATTCGTACCTAGGTATACATTGGGCTACATAAAAAATCTAATCTATTTTAAGTTGGTAATCTACAACAACGGAATAGAAATCATCAGTAGTTCCATAAAATCCAAACAGAATAAAAATCGTGATACATCGTACACACACTAGTTATCAACTGAAATCAGAAAGTGAAATAGAAATTCGAAAAGCAAAATGATTGAAAAAATAATCAGTAACAAGTGATGGTTACCCTACAAAGGGTCGGCTCGGTGAGTCAGCCGTCAATACGCAGACACGTCACTCCGCAAAGTATTTCACATTATTATATATAAGATAAGTTACTCTATGGTATTTCATACACCGGCACCGGCACAAACAGACTATCGCATTGAAGCTCACCATTCCTTTACTTGACTGGCTCTGAGTTATGGGTTGTCTGGGAAAGTCCACCGCCTAAATTATTTGAACTTGTGATAAAATATTATAAATAAATATTTCTTCAACAAATCCTCGTCCATGAGTTAACTTACTATAAAATAGTTACTATTCAGCCTTAATAACAATTAAGCCACACCCACCGCTTATGTCATTATTCAATCAATATACAATAATATAATTAAAGCAGTGGGCATTACATTTCAATCAATCACATTTTATCCTTAAACTGAAAATTAAGTGAAATCCCATGAAATAAAATAGGTTTTAGCAACATTTTAATATATATTTTTATTCAAATGAATTCAATCATACATTACAGAATACTTGGATTTTTAATGTACGCTTTTTAAATAATAATAATAATAATTACAAAATAAAACCTTAATTCGCTTTATAGTGTTACCATACATATAAAAAAAGTTATGCATATTCCTCGAGTGCACCCTGGATGCCGCGGTCGCTAACTAGTTGAACAACATCCTCCGGCTGCAGCATCTGTCATTGAGCAACCACCATTTCACAATCTTCATACATTTAATTATTTATTGAAAAATATCGAATATATTGTGCTCTATGCCCATAAATACCGCATTAAAGCTACGTGGACAATTTGTTTAAAATAACTACCATTAAATGCACCATTAGAACCTTTCCTCCGGCCCTCATCCTTTCACTTCATCATTCCGTGCTAGCGAGCAATATTCAACAACTAATATACAAATAATACTGAATCAAAACATACAATATTCAATGGATGGACTTAATCATACAATTTTACATGCTTCTGCATAGCGATCAAACTGTGGTTATATGCAAATAAGATTTATCACTAATCATAGTTATAACACTCTTAATTGACATGCATTGAGAGGATCAAACAAACAGTATAAACATGTGGATATTGCTCACACAACAAACTTTAGATGTAAACACAAACAAACAGTGAAAAACCAGAATTGTCAATCCAGCGGAAGTGGAACCGGTTCTCTGAGGAAGGACCCGTCAGTAGGAACTACTCTAAGATGGGCCCGGGCCTAAGTACAATCTTTAATTCTCTATAATCTCAACTCTACGGGACTCGGACAGGGGATCACCGCAGGACAACAACATCACCGTCCTCACTCCACCTCCGAACGTTCCACGGTAGCGACATTCTTCCACTATGAGAGTAACAAAATGCAATAAAATTTAACAGTTACAATAGCGATTTCTCTATATCCATAGATAAATACGCGCCGGGGGTGCGGCGGCCCTCGGTGCCGGTAAACATTTGAACAAGATTTACTCTTATGCGAATATGTACAGAGGCATGGAGCGTCCGCTGCTGCTGGGAGCGCAGCGGCGGGACATCATTGGCTCTTGAGCTCCTTGCCAATGGAGTAGGACACGAGCCGCGCCCAGTCGATCTTGCTGCGGGTCACGGGCAGCTGCCGCCGCAGCGCCTTAAAGGTGGTGTCGCTCATCGTCTTGTAGTTGTCCGAGATGGCCGTCTGATATGCGTTCTCCGCCTCGCAAACCAACCGCACGAACTCCTTGGCGGCGGCCGCCTCACCCGCGGCCGGCAGCGGCGCGCGCACCTCCTTCGAGCTCACCAGCTGGACGTTGCCGTCCTCGTAGTAGTGCACCTGCACCCTGAGCATGCCGCGCAGCTCAGCCGCGCCTGCGCCCACAGTCAGCGACCACACCGAGCGCCACCGCCCGTTCCAGTAGTTCTTGGGCTGGAACTGGTGGTCCTCGATGCAGGCCACCAACGCCACCGCGCCCGAGTCAAGCGCGCGGCCGACCACCAGGCTGGCGCCGTGCTTGTAGTGCTCCGCCACGTACGTGGTGAGCTCCACGTCGAGCGCGGCGCGCCACGGCTCGGCCGCGCGGTCCCCCTCGTGCGGCTCATACTCGGAGGCTTCCTTCCGCAGGTGGTCGTACTTGAACGAGCGCTTGGACCGCGGGTCGAAGTAGCGCCCGCCGCCGAGCTCGTTGTGGTCGGTGATGAGCGTGTGCAGCTCCGAGCCCTCGAGGCGCACAGGCGTTAGCTGATCCTTGTTGTATTGCGCGAACGCCCCGCTCGCGCCTTCTTTTAGAAGTGTGTCGTTATTTAGTAGCACTCGCACATCATTGAACACTTCGTTGAATTCACCTGGAGGCGAATGTAAAATGAAATCCGAAACGATTCTCACTTTTTCCTGATCACTGATCACTTCGTCACCGTCCGCCGCCATTTTTGGTACTTTTGATTTGACACAAATCAACTTCTACAAGTTCTACAGACTGTTGAAGAAGAAGAAACTTTTTGAACCATCAACAATAGCGAATGACAGAAGCATAGATTACTTAAATACACTTATATCACAGCAGGACGTGCATAGTAGATGCAAAGTATGATAATTTAAATTTTTAAATACTAACAATAATATTGAAGCGCTCATAGCCCGGCGGCTTGCGTCGATCTCAAGTGATCGACAAAGTTAAGCAACAGCGGGCGCGGTCGGTAGTTGGATGGGTGACCGCTAGTGGCAAAAATTTCTTGAGCGCTTCCGTGCTTCGGAGGGCACGTAAAGCCGTCGGTCCCGGTTGTTATCATTTGGTAGCAGTCGTTAAGCCATGTCGGATACCTTCGGGCGGCTTAAAATTTCCGACACTTGGGTTGGCCACTAACCCCTCCACCAATCCGCACTGGAGCAGCGTGGTGGAGTATGCTCTAGGCCTCCTCAGGTACGAGGAGAGACCCGTGCTCAGTAGTGGGCCATTAATGGGTTGTAGCCAACAATAATATTGCAATACACTTATTGATGTTGGCCTGTTGGGTTAGTATTCTTATTTTATAAAACATAAACGTTAAACAGATTTTAATTTTTGGCTATTATTGCCTTGTTTCGGGAAATATTGAGACTGTCATGCTGTCAAATGTCAAAACCATTGTCAATGTCAATTGTCATAGCAATATTATCAAATTATCAATAGCGAATGGCAACTCGCTAGTTGAAAAGTTGTGTAATAGCGAGTTAGAAGAAGCAAGTTTTCCCAAATTATAAACAATGCTGTCGTACAAATATTACGACACGCCGGACGGCCAGGACGTTACCAAAAAAACATTCGTGCTGTCCAAATACGCGGCCCTCACTGGCCTCACCGTTGGGACTATGGACGTGATGATGTTCTCTCACCCAAAGGGGCTCTTCAACACTGCCTACCGCTACGCGTGGTACATCGGCCCACTAGTGGGCATGGCCACTGCGTTCACATTAACGTCTAATATGGCTCAGCATCAACGCGGGAAAAATGATGAGTTGAACTATTTTCTGGGAGGCCTTGCTTCAGGTGTCGTTTTTGGATGTTGGGCCCGCTCGGCGGTGGTGGGGGTTCCAATGGCGGTGATCCTCGGCGCGGCCGCCGTCGTTAAGAAGTCTGCCGTCGACGCCGGCTGGACCTTCTTCCCACAGGTCCCAACAATGACCAAAACCATTGTATCTGTGCGACACGACTGGTCCTTAGTTAAAGATGTCGATGAACTGAAGACTTGGAGCAAGGAGTAAAGGCGTTACACGTAAAGTTGTAAGCAAAACTCATATACCTTTAAAGAACAATCCTACTTTTTATTTATGTGGAAGCATACAGCTACAGCATACATTGTTGTTGAGTGGGCAATGATGCCATGAAACGTAAAATTCTCAAACATTGCTATTTTACTTATTATTTATGGAAGAAATGGTACTAAGTACTGTGGAGGGCGGTGCTACCACCCTAGGCAAACTCTAGGCTCTACTAACTTAAGTTGATACTAGACTGATACATTCATAGCCCGGTGGCTTGTGTAGAACATAACTGATGATCCAAGTTAAGCAAGTGAGGGTGTGGTCAGTAGGTAATCGGATGGGTGAGTGAGCAGCAAAATATCTTAAGCACTCCTCTGTATTTGTGGATTTGCTATTATATTTGCTATAAGCAGTAAAATACCAATTTACATACATAGAAAAAAATATTTGAAATCTAAATAAATAAATGCTATCATACTTATACCTCAGCTCTAGGATTCCTTGTTGCAGATGGCATAGACAATAACATAAAACATCATTAATGCCAAAGACCCCAACATAGAAATTGGTCTGTAACAATGTGGCCTAGAATCGAACCCTGAAGCCCTTAAGATTGATTCAAACAGCCGACGGGGCGGGACGGGTCGCGTCGCATTTGTATTGCGCGCGACGTCATTCGACCCGCCGAGCGCGACGCGTCACGTCGAGCGCAGTACAAAGGCGACGCGACCCGTCCCGCCCCGTCGGCTGTTTGAATCAACCTTAACTTTGCTGACAGGGTTGATCAACTAGGCGTACGCTACTGTATTGTTTAAACTGTTTCTGTCCCCGTCTGAAATGCAGCAAAATTCAGTATGGTGACCTATCTCTTATCATTTTTTTTCAGATGCCAACCATCATGCAGAAATGGAGGAATAGTTAAATAGTATGTAAATAACATCAGTTGTCTATGCTTAAGTTAAATAAATTATGTTGAGGATATTTTGTTGTTCTTCATTCTTTTTCTTCAATAATTAATCTTTCCATGACTATTGTTTTTTATGGTCATTAGTAATACCCTACTTTGTGGTAATACCAAAAGACAACGAAAGTCTCAAGCCCCCGGCCGGACCAAGTTGTTGCAGGTCTAATTGAGGAATTAAAGGATTTCTAGCCTAATTAATATATTGTTCAATACTTTAGATTCAAAATTATTAATGAATCTGTGCATATTACATAATTATAATATTGGTTGACAGCACTGCAACTTAACCTTTGTTTACTAAAGTCTTGGTTGTCTGGATGAAATTACTTTCAAGCAGTGAGGACATCCATATTATTAAGGTCATTTTATTTCGTGTACTGTTTATATTGTGGGGTGCAAACAATAGAATTTTATTGATCAATAATACACAAAGTGTGGAGTTAAATCTTTATTACTTATAACTAACAAAACAACAACATAACATCAATAAGCCATCAATTCGTAACAAAAATGCTACAATATAATAATATTACACTGTTGTAAACATTTATAAACAAAATAAAATTACTTAATTCCTCACTGCACTCACTAGTTTGCGAAAAGGAATGTGCAAGCGTGATTTTGAGAGCTGTGGTATTGAATGCGAACCGTAGGTTATCGCGCAATTTCTTGTTTAATTCACCTTCACATTTATATAGAAATTCACCTCATAAACTTCGAAAATAGTTTACAATAAAATTGGCCACCGAAAATGATTTTTTTATCATTATGGGATACATTTTTGAGGTGTACTTAATTTCTTTAGTGAATTAGTTTCCGCAGTCGATTTTCAGCACACAGCACTCTAAGTCATAATAATGACTGACAATTCTCCCTTTTCTATAACATAATTTATTACAAAAATAAATAATTTATCAACAAAATATATCTTTGCTACAAGTTTAAAGTAAGAAAATAAAAGTTACAGATCAACAACGCAAAGCAGTGTGAAATGATAAAACCGAAATGAAACAAAATGTACTTAAATGCAAAATTTTAACCTCACGCCGGTGCAAAAGATTTCTTATTCTACAGATCTCTTAAACTACCCACCCGATGTCTCGTACTACCCTCATAATGTTTTGTTACAAACTGTTCCTATCAATCACAATACTCACGTCAGTAAATTCCCTGTTCGTCTCAGTGTTGCCAAAATATAAAAACATTAAGATTAGGGAAAGGAGAGAAGTAAAGGATTGACGATTGCTTTATACGGATATTAAGAATTGGACGGATAGGGGACTAAAAATTTAGTCAGGGAAACATTTTTTTGAGCATAGCAACACTGTTGACGTGCTTGATCGTCAGTGTTGTCAACAACCACATCGTACCCAAAAAGGGGGTAACTACCATCACAATCTTCAATTCATAGAGACATCTCCAAAACCCACAGTTACAAATATACCTACGTACAATTTAAAATAAATTGAATATAGGAAAATTTGGCTAAATACAGACTCTATGTATGAAACGTATACCACGACACAAACATTAGGTACCTATTGATGTTAAATGAAACCATAGCAAGTCATTAAAGGCTAAAACATTAACGTCGAGCAAGATACTTTTAGATTAAAATACTAGTTAAACAATAAGATTGTAAACTTTACAATGTAAACATGGCTACCGAAGGGAAAAGTTCTCGATTATTTAACGGAAATTGTATTTTATGAAATAAAGGCAAATTAAATCATTATTTAAGATTACTAATATAAAAGGAAGCATTTTAAATACTATAGTTAAAAGTGATAAAAATTACTCGTAAATCAAATTGTTTAAACCTTAACAATTACTTCAAAAGACATACAATTGTCATTTAATATAAACTGATTACCAACAGGTTTAATTAATAATTAGTTATAATAATTCCCTTCTAAAATCGCACTTATAATGCAATAAAATAACGTCAATACATTGAAGCTACACAAAATTTGGCACAAATACAATGAACACCAATAAAAGTTTAACTCTTAAGATTTACACACAATTATATTGTTTAATACTTCGACGTAGTTATAAGTAAATTAAAAGCAGTAACTATAACCATATATATTATATACCACGAAATATATAAAAGTTGATCGGCAGACGTGATGAGATACGAAATCTACCATAAATATGTTAGTGGCTCTTACAAGTCGTTTGTATAATACGAAGTGAATGTTGTATAATATATACTAAGTGTAATGTGACGTAGTATGACAGTCACTAACACATAATATACCTGCTGAAAGTGTGAGCCGTCGAGAAACGATACAAGCCGTCATGCCCGCCGTGTCATGTAAATGGTAGCTTAAACTAAAATAGGTTATATCAGTTTAAATATTGAAAAGATTTTTTTTAGTTACACTTATCTTAAACCGAGACGGATGTTAAGATTGTTAAAATTTTATATCTCCCGTAAAATGTAACTGAAAGAAAATTTGTAACTAGTAAGAACCGGTTACAAAGTGCTTAGTAGTAAGTACCCTCTAATGTGGTAATCTGCGTCAAAGACGTCATAGATACGGTACCACTCAAGACGGAAGCGGCGATCTATTAATTTAGCGAATTTCCAGCATGTAATGGATTGTTTATTTATTGTTTCTGAGAAGTGAAATGTAGGACGCAATTTGAGGGTACTTCGTTATTAGTTTAAAAGTCCCAGGTAACGTAAAACGGCACGGTAATACCACAGTATAAGATGATACAGTATGGAAACTAAGCCAGATTAATAAAATAATTCGAACGTTTGTAGGTAGTTTCCATTCTATTCCTGTATTTCTACTGTGCTATTACTCAGTGTTGATGGTTTTGCCAAATCATTCAGTGAAGGAGATAAGACGGGGAGACTGACAGCCCATATCGTTTCTGACCAAGTTTCAACCTGTGGGGATGATCACTGTTTCCCCGCCGTCTTCACCGCCTTCACCGGAGGTGGGTCCTCGTCCTCCTCTTCTTCCTCCTCCTCCTCCTCCTCCAGCTCGATCTCCTCCACCTCTATCTCCTCATCGATCTCCTCGTCCGACTCCATCTCTTCTTTCTGAAACATCGACAGTCGAGTTCACCACTAAAATACAATTTTATATCATCAAATATACATCATCGTAATTAAACTGTTATGTTCAAACCAGACGAACCAGACCAGAATCTCATAAATATGAACATATCTCGTATCAAACAATACGTGTGTCCAATAAGGTCTTGTGTAAGTGTAAAGCCTTCGCACAAAGCTCGTGAGGCGCACCATCTGCCCACAGGAATGACAGTGTGGCGACATCGCACACACGTCACACGGTGACGTCACGAAGCCCGAATCACGCTAACGAAGTTTTCTACACCGCTCGCATATATACAAGTTCCGACTTCCGACAACTCGTCAGTCGGGGCTTCACTGCCTCCCGAGCAAGACGTGATGCCGGCCGGTGATCTCCCTATGCCAAACAAGGTCCAATACATACGCCGGCGGGCGGCTGCGTGACGGCGCTCGCCGTCGTGAACTCGTCCAGTGTCGACTCTGAAACAACAGTACCGACATCACACGTCTGGAAAGTGATCGAAGCTGCACCTGACGACAGTTACCTTCAAGCCACCGACCACACAGTCAATAGACTCCTAATAACAGGCGAATGGCTTCTGTCAACATATCACACATGGCTTATAGTAACGATATAAATTCGTGCCGTTTCATTCCTTCCCGTTGCTTAAATTAATCTATTTATTTCCAACGTTTCGTGTGGCCTTGAATTATCCAATCACAGCGTTAAAATATCCAGTCGCCCCGCTTCGTGTTACCTCAGCTAGTTGCCAGAATACAGAAGCGCCATAGGGACGATCGAACGTGTGGGTTTGTAATCAGGAAGCGTGCGTATTACCTACCCACTTACATCCACTACAACTAGAAAGAAGCGGCCCTAGCGCGCGCGGCTGTAGGCGCATATTTCAAGGACAGGGCCGAGTCACAATACTGTATGATGCTATTACCGTGACGATGCCCCCGGCGCGTCCGCTCGCGCTCTCCCCGCGGGACTGTTGTGGGCGGGCCGTAAGCACTTACCGGGATCTCTCTCCGGGGTTTCTCGGGGCGCGTCCTGTATCAGCGACAGCGTCATCTTCCCGCTCACCACCAGCTGAGAACAGTTACCATTATACACTAGTATCGTATGACAGGAATATTGTAATAATACATGTGCATATTCAATCAATCACGGTGACATCACGACAAGCCTGGATCACGCTATCGAAGTTTTTTACACAGCTTGCGTTTATACAAGTTCCGATCATAATCAGTCGCAGATCGGCCGCTCCCCAGAGATGACCTCGCCTGGCGGAAGATCTCCCTTTGCTATTACACAGGCGGTGTAAAACACACTACCTTAATGTTATTAAGATTTTCCTTTTTTTGTTTGTATTGCGATATAAGTAATTATAATCTAAGTTCGTACGTAAGCTCATTAAATTTTGATAGTACTTATATAACTTTAGTATTAAGCTGTAATGGAATATTTAGATACACATAGGTTACTGTAATTAACATGTTAAGCTGGGGCATTTTAGATAGCGAATAATCTTTTTTTTCTTTAAAACTTCGATAGCGAGATATGGGTTTTTCGTGACGTGTCAGCGTGACGCGTAGACAGAGAAGGATATAGACATCTGGTAAACGTGGCAAGCATAAATTAGCATGTAAGAAAGTATAAAATTGTATGTGGCACAAGAAAAATTCGACGGTTAGCAGTCAAAGCTTATGCAACTGCGAATTCCTTGAAAAAACCGACACGCAAAGTGAGACAAAACATAATATCATTCTGTCTCGTTTATTCTCGTGTCACTGGCGTAAGCTGTTCTATTTCTTGTGCGAGTGCGATAGATGGCATCCATAGGTCGGCACGTACCGGCGCGTGCGCGGCGGGCGGCGGCCGCTCCTCCTGGAAGTTGGCCACCAGCACGCGCGACTGCTGCGGGATCTCCGTCTCCAGGAATATCGACTTCACCTCCTCCGCCGCGTGCTGCACACACACACACACACGCGCAATCATATTACGACTAAATAATACTATGCAATATGAAGCAGTGACAATCGAATGGTTTGAACATTATATTCCCGAACGGGAGGCCCGGGTTAGAACCCTGCTTAAACCTCTATACTTCAAATTTTTCAAAAATTTGATTATCACTGCTCCGGTGAAGGAAAACATCGTGAACCTGCACATCTGAGATATTTTCATAATGTTCTCAAAGCACTTCAGCGTAGTAGTATTGCTGCATACATATTACTGTATATACCAGCGAACACACATTTATCTGTAATATAAACGTCTGCGCCGGCCGGGAATTGATCGCGGGGCGCCTCACTTCGTAGGCAGGGCCACCACCGCCTAGGCTACTCAGAAATAATTAGGTACATATCTGTAACCGTATCGGAAACCGATACGATATTATTCCTATATACGTATCCAGTTCCGAAATTTCATACCCATAACATCCCTGGTTCCAACAACAAACATCCGACCTCTGGTGGACCTCCAAACTTGCCGAATATCCGCCAACATGAAACTAATACTACTTACCGTCTTATGTGTACCGTGAAACTGTTACCCGTTTAAAGATACGTATAATTCTTATTATACCTAAATTTAAAATAACACGAGAAAATTATTTGTGGTTAATCGCTGAGGATGTCCATTAAATTATTATCGTTCCAAATTTGAATTTAGTGTATCAAATCTAAAATTCGAGGCAATTTAATTTTCATGTCCAGAAGTTAAAATTGGAGATGTTATAACTACAATGACGTATTGGTTGTCGACATAAGAACACAGCAATCACGATTTCCTGGGAGGTTGTCCTCGACCTATGTTGGTAACCAAAAGTTTTACGTGTGCGCAGCGTTTAAAGTAGGTAATAAATTCGCACGAAATTACGTTGTCACGTGACTGACAGTGACATTAGCCGCCATAACCACAGAAAATCTAAGATGGCAGCCCATGTATTAATGTAAGTTGTAAGCGTAGACAGTTACATGGCAATTTGTATGGTAACATGTTAGTCATAAAGGAAACGGATATACATACATAAATATAATATTTATTAAAAAATGTAGAACAAAAAATACTTATAAAAAAACCTTGTCTCAATAAAATTTGAGCAAAAATTTTGTTTTAGGAATGCTTCAAAAAAAAACGTTATGGTTTCAATACTTTCATATTTAACAGTTATGACCTGTTGGCTAGGGCTGGGCTAACGGACTAGATTCTGTAATCATTATTTTAATTCTTTAAGTTAAATATTTATGAAATTAATTTATAGTTTTTCAGTCAACGTGGAATAGTAATCATTGTGTAAAGTAAACTACTAGGATAGACATACGCCCAATCCCACTGCGTTACGACTTGCCTCTAGTTCCTGTCATTTGTTTACTTAATGTTGTACTGTATTTAAACAAAGCTAGAGACACATTTACATATATTTATATCTATTAATAGAGTTAATCTATCGCTCAGATTCATAATTGTAGAGCAAACTCACTCTTCCCCGCTGGTCTACTGAGGATTGGTGCAAGGCTTTATCGCTCGTCAAGGATAAGTAAGTTATAAACATGGATTACGGAGTTAACTGGAACCAGCCGCAACTGGTTAGTTCTGGTCTAACTACGATTAGTCATACAGGGTCTGGACGATGTGCACAGTGAAACGGGGCGTTACCGGGGCTCGGGGCGGGGGGGAGGCGGGGGCCGCGGGCGGCGCGGGGCGCTCCTCGCGCGGCCACTCGCCACCGTCCGCCGGGTGAGCGGTCATCTCCATACCCATCACCTGAGGACATTGATTTTTATTGTATTGACATCTAATAGATAATTACCTCTATACAAACAATACTTCAGTGCCATCCGACGTCATTGCGTTTGTCAAAATAGGCACGAAGATAATAATATAGTTCTGTAATTGCTACTCGATTTTGATAAACGCATTGTAATAGATTGCGTTGAAGTATTGTTTGCGAATACGGGGGTAAATGCTCTATGTAGCTCACTATTTTCTTTCATAGTTTCTTATTTCAAAGACTTTCTGAATCGAAGTCGTAATTCGAATAGTGTTTGTTTAAATATATTACAATAAAAAATTGTATCTGCTCGAAACCCAAATAAAAGAGAGTCAACAAATATTAATGAATATGGGAACTTACTTTGACAGCAGCGTTTTCTAAATCCTCCTCATCATCTTCGGTATATAATGTATAATCGTCAGCCGGATTCGATTCATTTGCGTGTAGTTTCTCCTCAACGACATCCGGAGTAGACCGCCTCACTAACACAAATCGCTCTTCTTTCAGGAATTGGTCGTTTGCTTTAACTAGATCATCTTTTATATCAGTCGCTGCTTTTGTTCCTTCGAGCATTTTCAGAAGTTCCTCATCCGCTTTTTGGTCAGTTTGACCCTGCAAATTTGTTTTGACGTCTTTTGATTCTTTGTCTACTTGCTTTTCGGCTCTGCCATCTATGTCTGCTATGGCTTCTTCAAGATCTAAAAGTGTTCCTTCAGGTACTGATGTGATTTCTTCTATTTCAATAGTTTTGGATTCTTCAGTAAGTTTTCGCTCCGGCGTGGTTTCTTTAGACTGTGAAGTGCTTTCTTTTAATCTCAATGACTCTGACTCTACATCCAGTGAATGTTCTGTGATTTTTGTTTCTGGGGTAGATTCTACAATCGGTGCTTCTATTTTCGGCGAATTTTCTATGAATTCTGTATCTGGACTACATTCTACAATCGGTGCTTCAATTTCGGGTGAATGATTTGTGAATTCTGGTTCTGTACTACATTCTACAATTGGTGCTTTTACTTCCTGTGAATTTTCTGTGAGTTCTGGTGTCGATTCTATGTACTCTGAGATAGATTGATTTATGTCTGCGGTGACAGTTTGGTGTTTTGGGATTGTGATGAAGGGATCGTGAATGGGTTTGGAATCCTCAGGTTCAGGAAGATCATTGGAATCAAGGATGGAATCTAGTAACAGTTCTTTAGTCTCAAGTACAAGATCTTTAATTTCATTAGGTGGTTCTTTTTGTTCTAGTGGAGGTGCCTTGGGTTCTGTAACTGGTTCTTCAGATTCAAGGGTTTCTTCAGATTTTGAAGGAAATTCTATTTGTTGAACAATGGATTCCTTAGGTTTGGAGGAAGTTTCTTGCGGCTCATTGGCCGATGGTAAGGGATCGAGTGAAAGAACTTCAGGTTCAGGAGATAGTTCGTTAGGTTCTAGTGAAGATTCTTTAGGTTCAATAAGGGTTTGCTCAGGTTTAGGAGAAGATTCCTTGGTAGGTGGTAAAGGTTCTTTAAGTTCAAATATTGCTTCATTCGATTCTAAAGAAGTATCTTTGGGCTCAACTATGAGTTTTTCAAATTCTGGTGAATAATCTTTTGTTTCAGAAATGGGCTCCTTATGTGCTGGTGAAAGTGTTTTAAGTTCAGCAGTTGGTTCTAAAAGTTCTGTTAAAAGTTTGTTAGGTTCAATAGTGACTTCAGTGGATTCAAGTGAAGGTTCATTGAGTTCAAGACTAGAGTCTTTAAGTTCAGATGAAATTTCCTCAGAATCCGTGTTCAAGTCAATGCCTTTGGGTACCTCAGGTGGTGGTATAGCTTCAACAGGATTTAAGTTAGACTCGGGAGCGGAAACTTGGAATACCACAGATTCTAAGGTGGATTTTTCTGACAGTGAAGTAGATTCTGTAAGTTCTGAAGTCGGTTCCAAAAGGGATTCCACAGCTATCTCAGACGTTGATGGGGTTACAGATGGATCAGGAATGAGATTTTCATGGCCAGGGGAAGATTCCTTACAGCCTTCGGCAACAGCAGGTTCAGAAGAGGACTTCCTAACAACCACAGTTTCAGGTGTGGCTTTACATTCTTGGAGAGTAACACTAGGTTCGGGAGAGGGATGTGCAACTTCTGGATGATACTCTTTTGGTCCCGTAATAGATTCGTCCTCTATATTGCGAGGTTCTGTAACTACCTTTGTAGCTTCTGCTTCTTTTGGTTCAGGCGTTGATTCTTTCTCGGTGACAGGCTCTGGTGTTTTTTCTTTAGTAGCCTCCTTATATTCACTGGTAACAATCTGAACAGGACCACTGTTTAAAAGAATTGTACCATTGGTGTAAGGGCGAGCATTATCCTGCACATCCTGAAATTGAAAGTGTACAATATTTAACAAACAAATTTTAACAATTTAAGAACAAAAGCACGATTACTACTGAAATGATTAAGTGTAACATAAAAAATGTATCGGAAGTTATACTTAAAAATCTCTAAATATAGTTCTCAAACAGAAAGCTAGCGAAAGGGATACCATCACAATTAAAACAAGTTTTATGAAAGCTTATTAACTATAGACTAATATTTATGTCCTACAAAACAAACACCTCATCTACATAATCTTCACTACATCCATGTTCCTACAACAATTATTAATACCAAATTACATAGCATCTAATATCAGACACGATTATTATATAGTTGACATTCTTCAAGCTCAAACAAAAATGTGCCAAGCTAAGTCGAGTAATAAGCAAATCACAATCTAATAAAAACAATTTATTTTCAGTAATATTTTATGGGGGTTAGTTTGTATTTTTTTATAATATATTAGACACGGCATGACTGGTACGAACAGACAGACGAAGGCGGCAGTGTATGAAGAGCTAAAATATAGTGCACTTAATAAAATTGAAATAAAATAATCTAAGAAAAAAAAATTGAAACTATTGTCGTTTTCGAGCTTAACATCAAATCATGATAAGCTATGGATTCTATCAAAGATCAATCCTGTGCTACATAAATTATGTACATAATCATATAATAATATAAAGAAAAATCATAATTGATTCAATATTTACAACGTTAAATTGTATAATGATACAGAGTAATACATAGATAATGAGTTAAAGTCTTTTAACTATGTGTTACCTAAAACGTATTTTGGCCAAGTTGAGAAAGTTTTCGTGCTTGATATTGAAGTGCATTCCGTTTAATTTCAGATTACTGAGCCGTGCCAAATATGCCGTACTCGTGTGTTGGCATTTAACTACGTATTTTACAACTTCTCTTGATGCTTCAAGAATTCGATTAACTAAAGATAGCTGGGTTACAGTTAATAGCTATTATTTCATTCCATCTATATCAACCTGCGTAACAGTTTGCAGAGCACAGAAAGTTCGAAATTAAAAATAGTCAGAATCATTTAAATGTCATAACGTAAAAGATATCAGTGATAATAAACCTAATCGATATAAAAAGAAAGTAGACTTTAATAACGAAGAATAAAAAACAAAAGAACCAAGCGAAACAAAGTAACTGATGGCAACAGCATTCATGGCAACGAATAATTTATACAATAATGATCAAATAGCAGATGATTACGAAATGTAGGAAACGGAAGGGTAAAACAAAAACATAAAAGTTTCGCGTGTCATGCAGTGACCTGTCGCTGCTGGTTTGGTGCGGCGCTCGCCTCCATCTGTTGTTGGACCTCCGCTACCAGGCCAGATATGGCCGTGACAACTGTTGCCGATAAGTTTAACATTAATCCATCATATTGCTACACAATTTTGTCGACGACGTAAAAGGGTTTGTTAACACAAATAACATGGACCTTAGATTAACATGTAGTATTTCTATTATAGCCATTGACTTAATATGATTATAGCCGATTTTTTTTTGTAAAATTTTGCAAATAAATGTGTTTTCTCATTTCTTTATTGTTGTCGGTAATATATTTTTATACATTTACAATGATTTCATCTATGCGACTTAGTTTTCAATATACCTACTAATTTTGATATAATATTATTGTTCTAAAAGCCTACTGATATCTGAACATTTTTTTCTATTACATCAATATCAATTAGTTGATTTTAAGGAATGTTATTTCATTCTTAACTTCATTGTGCCAGTGTCTATAAATCTTAAAGGAAAGTAAGACTGTTTAAAAATAAACAAACATCAAAACACTTTCGAAGGACGCGTCAGAAATAGCTTCATCAGACGTTGTTGCACCCTTGGATTGCGTCCAACTTTCTGTTAGTTAACGCATATTATAATTTACATCATCGGCATCGCGTTCTACCGAATCATTGTATGAGTTGCACGACTTGTTACTGATCTAAATATAATAATTATTTGCGCTAATTATCGGTCTTTAGCCTGCCAATATCAATTGTTGATATTAATACCACGTTTTATCTGCTACCACTGTCTCATCTGCTGATTTTCATATTTGACATCATTCTTTTACTATTTCATTTTTTATTTTATTTTTATTTTCTATTATAAAACACATTTAGGAAGTACACAAACACAAAATACTAACTAATTAATACCTTTTTTAACATAATACTTTTCAAATCGTTAGTGATATTATTCGGTGTCATATCGCACACTATAAATGGTACAACTGACAACGCAACACAAGAAAAAACAATTCTAAATCTAAGTCGACAAATTGCACAACAGCCCAAAGCATTCATTTTGGTCCTGCGTGCGACACTTAAATGTCCTGGAACTAAAAGGGCACAACCGTCACCATGCGGCAAGCCATTGTTTTAAAACAACTATGGATTTAACACGCATTTAAGTACGAAATTACGGAGCGTTGAACTAAATTACATCCCTTTCTCTATCAAACAACCAAACAAATTCAACACCATATAGTAGAAAAAACTATTTACTGCAAAACACAGATATTAAGAAAATATAGAGAAAGAGATGATTTTACCAGAACCTGTTGGAAATGTATAAGATAATACTTAATTTAAAGAAACTGCGCTCTTAACAATGGGAAAATGTAATGTTTTCTATAAATGAAAAAAAGTCTTATAAAACAAAGTAACTCTGCGACGAGTTCTCAGGAACATTAAATTTACTGCATCTAATTTGCAATTTGTATCTATAACAAGCGTTACGGTCTAAGAATAAACATTAGGATCTGTCTGAATTTCCTTAGCAATATTGGCTGATTGATCATTTGCTATTAGTATTTCCAAAGGGTTCGTTCGAGTCCAACAAGTAAGTACCGCGTCTCGGCTGGCCAGCTGGCCGACGATCCGTTGCATCGCGCGCTCGGTCTCCGCGAGCCGGGCGCGCAGAGCCGCGAGCTCCACGTCCCCTGAACAACCATTGCTACTTGACATCCAGTATCACGCGTTTGCGACATCCGCTCTAACACAACCGTATCGAATCTTATAATGTTTTGTCAGTGTTTTGTCTATTTAAATTCTTGTACTTGAAACACGTTCTGTTTTGCTCGGTTTCGCTATTTAACATCCAATATCATTCCTTTCGATTTCCATCGGATCACTTTTCTGCCTAGCTAAATACTTATTATTTTTATTTAACTTTTTAGGCGATATAATAATGAGGAGATTCTCAATTACCCTGCGCTGTTTTACTTTTTAAAACAATCTCTACTATTCTACTGTTGTCAACAGTCATCGTCTGATCATTCTCCTAACTGATTCGTCAGATTTAACGAGTTCATTCCATTCCGTATTGTATGTTCTACAATTTATTAGTTTGTTTTGAAAAACTATTGTAGTTGAAATTGCGGTAATTTTCTTAAGATAGTTTTATAGACTACTAAGTGAACTGCATTGAGTGTAAATTGTGTTTTACGTTTTCAAGAGAATCTGCTCATATTCTTCGATATCATTATCTAGAAACTTCTTCAAGAGTTTTAAATTAGAAGCCGTGTGTAGAACAACTACGATACCGGTCTTATAAACACAAAAATATTTTAACGATGTTTCTTATCAAATTACCCGGAAATAATACGTATCAAAGTGACCCACTTCAATTTTCCCTATAACACAACAAAAACCTAAGCAAACCGTGAATGGAATATAAATAATGTTTTATGTACTTACTCGTGTCCGCCTCTTTTTTGCCTGCATGCAGAAAGAGCAAACATAATGCTTTAATTACGGATGACATAATTTATTGCATCAAAACGAATCCTTTATCATCAACTTTACTTATCTACTTTGGGCTCCAACAGACAATTTAATAAGATATCCGCAGTGAATATTGAATTGGTAACAATTGGCAATGAAGGCGATTCTAATGGTCCTTCGAGTCTTACTGTTACTTCGTATTACAATCAATCCATGAATTATAAAATCTAATCGGCTTTCGAAGAAAACATACCGCTTTCAATGTTGTTTTCAATACATTTACCCGATAGAAGTAATATTGTCGTTGGTTTTTTTTACTTTTAAAGTATCAAACAGCAGTGTAAGGACAAGTAAAATGTGTTTTAAGTAAAGCGGTATATGATACTTTTTACATTTTACTTTTGATATAATTGACTTTATGCGTAAATAATTTCATTTTACGGTCTTGAAGTCTAATAAACTGTCGTCTGGAATACTTACCTACGAGTAATGATGTTTAAGTAAGATAAAAGTGACATACCCGCGGAAAATTTAACATTTTGTAGGGAAACAACTTGTCACTATTTTAAAAATCAGGTGGTGAGTTACAGTTACTGTTTTACAGTTAAGTCCTTACCTAGCTTCTCTGGCGAAGACCTGGAGTCATCCCTGAACACTCGTCTGCGGAACTGAGGGTCGGGAGCGACAGTGTCGTACGGTGAGCCCTGACGGCGGAACATTATCTACAAACAGAACGACAAACAACAGCCATTGAACCATGAATATGTAACAGACGGCCGAAACATCTAAGGGGTAATTAACATTAAAAAAGTTCGAAAGTTAATGGTTAAACAACATTGAAGAATTAATCCGAATTTCATACCACGGTCAACATTGTATCTCGACTTCATTCATTCGTTTTAATTATTAAAAATCTAATCATTGTAGGTTGTACTTTAGTAGCAAAATGTAAGTTTTGGCGGCAATAATTACCGGCAAAACTAAAGTGACCATTGACATCTAGGTACTTATAGACTATTATCAGAAATATATTCGTTGAATCAATCGGACATATTTTGATCGTTCAAGTCAATCACTATCAAAACATTCAGTTTGACCGCGTATAACAACTGATTTTTAACATCATAGTAATATGAATGAATTAATGTGAACCGAATATAGAACCTGCCCGTCCTTATACTTTCTACCGAACTAACCAACTAATGTTCTAACATTGTCTTTTAACCGGACTAACTATCCTAGTCCCCATTTGAATCTTGTTCTAGATCGGTCACAGTTGTCATGGACGGCAACGGAAAGGTGTTGCTGTATGCTCTTTTGCTGCCTAAATGTGAAACTGAAAACTGAATCTTTACTTCAAGTTGGATAATTATCTCTCAACTGTAGCTCAGTGACGAGGACTGCCCATTGGACAGTTCCGCTTACGATCCCGGATCAGAGCAGACGTTTACGTTAAGTGTGATCTTACCTTAGTAAGCGTGTATACGAAGAAGACGATGATACATATGGTGTAAATCGGCATCACGAACCCCATGGAAGACTTGGGCGCTTGCACCGGTCCCCCAGGGGATCCCAGAGGGGGTCGCATACCAGGGATGGGCGGGGGCTGCGGATACAAAACGAAAGGTATTTAAAGTTTAGAGTTTGAGATGCAATGGTCCAGATTCTAGAATAATGTATGCTAAGTACACAATTTGTTTGTTATATTATGTAAAACAACTCATAACTAAAGCACTCACACACCACCCGAGGACAAACATTTGTCACATAGGTAGACAGCAGGGTCTCTAGTCTCTACCAACTAAGCTAGGCCATTTTAGACTAGACCTTTGAAATAGAATAGACCTCAGATTCCCAATATAATATTTGTACAAAATATATTTGTTTTGGTCGTTACCGCGAAATATTTCTCCCCCTACTAAAATAAAGTAACTAATAGTTAATTTAAATTATACATAGGTATCTTGTGAACAGAGAAATAAGTAGGAGTAGGAAAAATAGTAAAAACTTACCATTTGTTTAGGTAATTTATCGGAAATATCCATTGAAAATCACAAGGAGACAGCTTGAATATACATAAACAATATTTTTTTGCTTTTCTATACTTAGCCACAGTAAGTAATTTAATTAATAGGTATTATTTGTCATTGTTACTTATAAATTATATAAGTACGAAAATAAAATACAGTTAATCTATAAGCCTAAATTTTCAACTTAAGTAATCTGTATTAAGTGGTTTTAAACTAACTTTGAAAGCTACGGTGTACGATCAGGAAAATCACGACACAATACTGAATTACTTTCTGAGCAACCGATGTACGAGACTAAACTGATTCAAATTTATAAATACTGGACGTACGATTTAACGACATCGGGCCTGATGGCTTCCTGAGCTTGCGACGGCTGCGTACACTTGCGACTAAAAGTCGACATCGCCCTTCCTGCCACGGCCACGTCTCAATTAACTGTTGTGCCGGATTGTTTGACAAAACTAATGATTAATTTTATGATTTTTCTAGGGCTTTGCGTCATTTCAACTGTCTCTCGTTTGGTTTTATATATCCATTTCCATTTCCATTTCAATGAAACACTCGTATTCTTTAACTAAGCTTAGACAATTTTGTACTGTAGATATGCTGTACAGATATTGTTGATATTGCCATTTAAGATAGTTACGAAATTTGACTCATTTTATTTACGATTGTAGCGAGACGTTTGGCTGCACAGATTTTCATGGATATATTATTTTAATACATGAAAATTAATCGCAAGTCTGTACAACTTCATTTGCTTCTTGCAGTCGGGATGTGTTTGCGGGGATTGCGTGAATATTTTACGCAACCGATATTTTTATATCCGCGACAGCAAAAATATAACGAAAAACGTATTACGACTTACAACATTATTTCAGTGTATCCGTGATATGCAAAATCAATTTTTTCGTACAAATTAATTACATTTACAGAGACGGTGGGCTAAAGTGTTGGTGTACCTATATCTATAAAAAAATGCGACAAAAATTTGAAGATAACGTAAATTAAAGATCCACCTTCCTCTCTTCATAGTAACTGCTAAGTACCTACATATTGTCTTTTTCTGTTTTACTTACCTACGTGAATGTGTGGTATGATATATTATTAGATAAAAAAACATTACAGCTGCACCTACAGGCAGGTTCAGCTTATAGGTAGGTACCTACTTACAAGTACAGCTCCATATTCATAATACTCGTATGTACAGGCAGCTTTGAGAATCGGATCGAGCGAGACCAATAAGAATCCGAATTTCCAACGTGCTAATCAGTCGGTCATTAGTAAAAAATCCTGGAGCTATAATGAATTTCTTCGATAGAAGCCGATACACGTTGCGTGGGAGCCGCCCGCGCGCCCCCTCGCGTGTAACCCCAACTCTCGCAGACACAAGCCGGTGTTTGACGCGTGTCATCACTCGCCAATATTATCGCGACTCATTAAAATGTTTCATTCAAATCTCTTCACAGGACTTCAATGTTAAGGCCGAAAGGTCGAAATTATTTCCCGGCCTCGAACCACTTTTTCGTAACAATTAAAAGTTTAACTTCGTTAAACCGAGCGAATGGTCCCAGGTTCCATTTCTTACCAGAGCAACAGATATGTTATGTTACAGATAGTTATTTTAGTTATTGCTTGTTTATCGTAGCGTCGATGATCTGCAAGAGGATGCTGTTTGCAAGAACCCAGCTTTTAAAGGTTTTTACGTAAATGGCTGATAAAGAGTTGACTGGCCATCTGATCACCGTTGCCGACGGACGTCAGAATCACCAAGGACATAGCGACGCGTTATAGCCAAAATGAGGGAACTCATTATTTCCAGATATCAAACATCATATCCACGAGAAATAGAAATGCAAGATAAACAAACCACTATTGGCATTGGTACCGACCGCCGACCAGCGACCCACATGGCTTGGCCTAGACACACTGCACAAATAGCATAGCGACGCCGAGTAGCTTCGGTCGCGCGCACACAGACACTTGCTCGCCGCACATTAGGTACTACTTAATAGATCGCCACGAACTATGGACCGGCGATCACTCACCGGTCAGAAACAATGTTGGTGAACAATGTTCTTAGAAATCCTTAGAAAATCTTAGAAGATGAATCCGAAAAAAATTGACCTGTGATAAATATCTGTACCAGCCGGGAATCGAACCCAGACCCATCGCTCTGTAGGAACACCAATTGGCCTAGCCGAGAGAGTCGTTTAATATTTTGTAAGTAGGTATACATTTCTTTGTCCAAGAAACTGTTTAATCAGACTGCTCGAAGGACCAATTTCATAGCACCTTTTGGATACTACTGATAAAAGTTACCCATTACACAGAAGAGTAAAGAGTAAGTAGGTGCAAGGTGCAAAAGGAAGACTTCATATCACCCAAGTGTTTTCCACCCAACACAGCACTCGTTAGTACCTACAAGCCCCCTTGGCTCCACGGAAACGTGAAAAACTTGTTCGCCGCAGGAAAAATACTAAGATGGCAACTAACAAGTTCCGTATCATGTATCATTTCATATCATTCATATACATATAAACAAGGCAAGTTAATCAGTCTCAGTACGTTAACAACACGCAAACCGAGTCAACTTACTTATTTCAAATCCAATTCATTGATTCAACTCTTTTGAAAAACGCTTAAATCCAAACCATCCATTGAACGATTCACTATCATTAATGACAGATATCGATTGTTTGACTGAAATAGGAAAGCAATTTAAAACCATGTTTCCTGCGACAAAAATGCACACAACGTAAGAATTTTCGCTGACAAAATAAAACAATAAGATTGAACTGTCAGTCACAATCTCACAATGTATGAGTGACACGGGCCGCACACGACACGAGGGCACTATTGAAGTCCAAAAATAATGAGAATGACATCATGCACATAACAGTGGATTCTTTGAACGCAACGCCGTCTAAGCCTCGAGAGAATGGCGATTTAAAGAATGTTGAAATAAATGATTAATTTAGACTTCAAAAATAAAAACTAGCAAAAGGCAAAAACAATCCAAATGAAAAACTAAACCTTTTACTTATTAATAATTGAAATAGTGTATAACGTGTATTATCGTGTTTATTAATTGAATAGATTATCCGCTTCCTGAATTATCCTACAACGTGTTTTTGATTTGGTACCTACCTATAAACATCAAAGTTGGCAATGACCATTGGTTCCTCACATGTTGCAAGTTAACCTAGAAAAGGATACAATTTTGGATTTTAAATAGTATCCTATGAATTCCATTGGCAGTGTCGTATCAAAAATTGTTAATATTCAGTGCGTGAATGTGTGGTGTTGGTGTCATGTAGTAACTTAAGAAGACAAAGATATCGTTCGACAGGCTCTACGTCACAAGTGTAACCAGAATGAAGCTTCCTCGCCGTAGTCTCATCATATCTGACTAGTTCCGTTAGAAATTCGACCGTAAATAATTGTATCTAAGAACGGGGACTCATCGCCCTAATCTCGTCCGTTGTTGAGTAAGGTGCACCAAGAGCAGAGCTGTTAACGTTGACTCAGTAGACGGAGCCCCTACCACCCCGATGTATCGTCGTCAAGCGGTCTCCAGAATCGATTTTACAAGAGCATCTTGTCTGGACATTTGGCAGGAACTTGGCAGGAACGAGCTAAGCTTGTACGCTCTCGAGTAATTACACCTAACGCCCCGTTTAGATACTCGGCGAGAAGAGACAAGTACGCGCAGATACGACTATGTAAACGGCGAATTCGTGCATTGTCTGTAATCGCTATGAGTATTTGTTCGTTCTCGGCTCGGTGTCGGTTTTTAGCCGCGATCAAAGGATTTCTTGTTTGAGTTTCTTCGTAGGGTTTAAAGAGAGGGAGCGAAGAATATGAAATAGTGTTGTGTATTCCTGGTCTTTCTTGTGTAGCAATATTCATCGAGAAAGTAAACCGAATTCGGCCGAGTATCTGTACGAGACATAAGAGAACGCCATTCGTATCCGCGAGTCACCATCGATTTTACACATCGCCATACTCTCATGACAAGCGTACCCAAATTCATTGTTTGCTAACCCACAGTATCCACACAAGATACAGTCATACACCGCATCACGCAGCACGCATCACGCACGCCGTGTCAAGAGTTTCAAACTGTGACGAACTTGTTTTATCCTCACCATCTTAAACAATTTCGTAAGCGCTCTGTATTCGGTCTTTTATGATACATTTTTACGGAAGAGAAATGAGCACATCCTAATGTTGAATGACCATCGCATTGTGATGTAGCTCCAAACGACTGTTGTTTAGATTTAAAGCTGCGATGAGCTGTGAGCAACTTTTTTGGCAGTTGGCCAATCATAAAAATATTGTAGGCCAATGTAATGTCGAGGAATATGCCGAATATGTCATAGTAATATTATGTGGATGGTAAAATTGAGGAGCCGTATCTTATGAACCAATGGTTACCGTGCTTTACTTTAATTCCTAGCGAGGCGGAGACTAATGAGTTTAATTTCTATTGTTGCTAGGTGTAGTATACTTTAGTATTATAAGAAGGTAATATTGAATTTACTGATTGTCATGCTAATGTTTCTCATGTACCGCCATATAAAAAATAAACAGTTATTAATCGTGCACTTGTCGTTTCACTACATGGTGACAGCGGTGCTTTATTTAAATAACAATACTAGAGTAAATTGTAACTAGTGAGTTTAATGAGTTTGTTATTTAAGTGGTTTATTACACCGTTAAGTTAATCCGAATATAATAATGGAGCACGCGCGGCCTCCAACGGACTTAGTTCTAGAGGGCGGGCCGGCGTGCCGGGCCGACGCCTGGCGCAAGTGGTACAAGCAATTCTGCGTATTTTTGAAGGCTTCGGGTGTATGTAAGGAAACGAAGGAAGTGCAGGCTAGCCTCCTCATCAACCTTATAGGTCCAGACGGCTATGACATATATTCCACGTTCAAATTTCTCAAAGATGAAAATCAAGACGACATCGACGTGCTAGTGAATAAATTTAACACACATTTTGGGTCGAAACAAAACACAACTATGGCTCGATTTCGATTTTTCACTCGCAATCAAGAAACTGGAGAAAATGTGGATACCTACGTGACGGCTTTACGTCTGCTGTGTCAACACTGTGAGTTTGAGCATCTCGAGGAAGGGCTAATACGAGATCGCATAGTATGTGGTGTAGCGGACAGTGCCGTACGAGACAGGTTATTACGAACGGATGATCTCACGTTGGAAAAAACAATAAAAATTTGCCAAGCCAACGAGATATCTCACGAGGAGAATAAACAAATTGAGGTGGCAAAAAGTTTGGAGGGATCTGGTTCTGGTGTAGCTGTGGACGCGGTGTACGGTATGAGAGGCGCTCGACGGGCGCAAGGCCGCGGCGCCGGCGCCGCGGGCCAGGCGGGAGCGCGGCTGATGGCGCGCGGGCGGCCGGCGGAGGCCGCGGCGGCGCGCGGCAGCGGCGGCAGCGCTGCGGACCCAGCGTTGGGACTGTCGCGCAGTTTTGGGCCACGGTATGGTCGCGACATTAAAGGTTGTGACGCTTGTGGAAATAATCATTCTAATAGTTATCAGTGTCCAGCTAAGTTTATAAAGTGTTTTCTGTGCGGTAATAAGGGTCACTTCAAAAAGATGTGTCCGTTGCGGGCTGGTAAGCAAGTGTATGAACTATGTGAAGATGATGACGCAGAAGAGTTGTTTTATGTTTCTACTTTAGAATCATGTACCCGGGATAACAATAATAAATGGTATGAAACTTTAATATTATGTAACAATTTTAGAACAGAAAAATTTAAATTAGATTCTGGTTCTGATCTGAATGTCTTGTCGTTTAATACATTAAAGTATTTAGGATATACTTTGTCTGACTTGACACCGAGTGACATACGTGCTCAGTCTTTCTGCGGTAACTATTTGTGTATACTAGGGTCTATTGAAATGCTGTGGTTTTATAAAGACAAAAAACATCTCATTAAATTTGTTATTACAAAAGATAATTGTCAAAGTGTTCTAGGAAAATATTCATGTGAAAATTTAGGCTTGATCAAGCGTTTATTTTCAATAGATATAGATAGTTATAGTGATTTATTTCAGGGTGTAGGTAAATTACCAGGAAAATACAAAATTATTATCGATAAAACCGTGTGTCCGTCGGTATCTCCAGTCAGAAAAATTCCTATAGGTATAAGCGATAGATTAAAAAATGAATTAGATCATATGGAACGAATAGGTGTAATTAGAAAAGTGTCTCATCCGACCGCTTGGGTAAACGCGATCGTATTACCTGTGAAGAAGGACGGCGGGGTCCGCGTGTGTCTCGACCCGCGGCCGCTCAACCGAGCCGTGCGCCGCGCTCACTATCCCTTGCCCACGCTCACCGACATCGCCACTAAACTGCACGGCGCTAGGTACTTTAGTAAATTGGATGCACGCTCCGGGTTTTGGATGATTCAACTTGACGATGAGAGTGCCGATCTCTGCACTTTCGGTACCCCGTTTGGTCGGTATCAATTTTTACGGCTTCCGTATGGTATAAGTTGCGCCAGTGAAGTGTTTCATGCAAAGGTTAGTCAAATTCTTGAGGACCTGGAGGGCGTGCACTCATTTATTGACGATATTATTGTACACGGGCGGACAAAAGAGGAACATGATTTAAGACTTCGGCGGGTGCTGGACAGGGCTCGCGAGGTCGGTATTAGGTTTAATAAGGATAAGTGCGAGTTTTGTGTCGAACAGGTGACGTACCTGGGGCACAAATTCAGTAGGAAAGGTATACAAATCGAAACAAATAAATTAAGGGCCATATCAGACATGCCCAATCCGTACGATCGAGCATCCTTGGAGAGATTCTTAGGCATGACGAATTACTTGTCTAAGTTTATACCTAACTATGCAAGTATTGTTACCCCGCTGCGGTATTTATTGAAAAAGGGTACCGAGTGGTGTTGGGACAGCGTTCATGACGGCGTGGTGTCGCAGCTGAAAGCGGCCCTGTGCTGTGCGCCCGTGCTGGCGTTGTACTCGGCCGTGGAGCCGGTGCTGCTGACCGTGGACGCGAGCGCACGCGCGCTCGGCGCCGCCCTGCTGCAGGCCGGCCGCCCGGTGGAATTCGCTTCTCTTACCCTAACGGATACCCAGTCTCGATATGCGCAAATCGAAAAGGAGATGCTTGCGATCGTGTTCGCTCTAGAAAGGTTTCATCAGTACGTGTACGGGAGGTCGGATGTAACGGTCGAAACGGATCACAAGCCCCTCGAAGCCCTTTTTAGAAAACCGTTAGACGCAGTCCCGGCACGATTACAACGCATGATGTTGCGCATTCAGTGTTACAGTTTTTCTGTCGTGTACAAACCGGGTAAATATATGTATGTCGCCGATGCGTTATCCCGTGCCGCCCTGCCTGAGTTAATGCACGACAAGCTATCGACAGAAGTTGAGGCCCAAAGTTGTTTTCTTATAAATAATGTACAGTTTAGCGATACAAAAATCCAACGTGTTAGAGATGAGACGCGTTCGGATAGGGAATGTAATATCATTATTGATTACGTTCGTAACGGATGGCCGCGGTATCAGCGCGACACAGATGAATTAGTGCGATCGCACTGGTCATACAGGCAATCATTTGAATATATAGATGGTGTCTTGTTCAAGGACAATTTAGTTTTCATTCCACGCAAACTGAGAGGCGAAATGTTAAGTCGCGTACACGAAGGCCACCTGGGCATAGACCGCTGCAAGCGGCGCGCGCGTGACGTCATGTTCTGGAGGGGCATGTCGCGGGACGTGGAGCGCGCGGTGCGCGCCTGTGCCGCGTGCGCCGAGCACGCCGCGAGGCCGCCCAGGGAACCTTTGATTTCCCATGCTATCCCTGATTTACCTTGGAGAAAAGTCGGTTCGGACATTTTTATTTTTCAAAAAAAATATTTTCTGATTCTAGTAGACTATTTCTCAAATTTTATAGAAGTTAACGTTTTATCTAGTATAGGGTCGAGAGCGGTAATTTTAGCAATGAAAGATCAGTTTGCGAGGCATGGCATTCCATCAGAACTCATTACTGACAACGGTCCGGCGTATTCTTCTAAAGAATTTAAAGAGTTTTGTTTAGACTGGGGTTTCGTACATACCACAACGTCGCCGAACTACGCTCAAGCGAATGGCCTGAGCGAGCGTGCGGTGCAGACAGTTAAAAATATTATTAAGAAATCGATTACTGCAGGTTCCGATTTTCATTTAGGTTTGTTGAATTTAAGATCAACTCCTCGAAACGGTGTAAGTTCACCCGCTCAGCTGTTAATGGGTCGACGTATAAATACTCGATTGCCAATAAATGTTAAAAAGCTTCAACCGGAACGGAATAATAGTAATGACTTTGCAAATATTATACGTCATCGTGATCATAACAAACAGTACTATGATTTGCGTGCTACTAATCGGTCCGAGCTTAAGCCGGGTGAACGAGTTATAGTGGCCGATCCCCATGGCAAAGATAGAAGGCGCATGCGCGTGCATGCACCTGCGCCGCAGCCACGCTCTTATTTCCTAACGGACGACTCGGGTAGGAAATATAGACGCAACCGAAGGCATATTATGAGGGCAGAGTCATGTGCTAACGTTCCAAAATCACCTTCTGTTTTCGCGGAAGGAAAAGAGAGTGGTGATGATAAGGACTGCATCAGCCTGTATGATGATGCGCAGGAGCGGGGGGAGGACGCGGGGGAGCCAGGCGTGGACCGTGAATCACCTCGCTCGCAAAACATGTCACCCAAAGGGTCGGATAAGGTACATCGTAGGTTGGCTGCTTCTCAAGCTCGTGAAAAGCTTGCTTTATTTTTTAAAAAATCTTAATGTCAATATGTCATACATTAAATTGATACATTAAATCAATAGATGTAGAAACACATACTTAGTTACTTTTATATTTTTGTATAATGGTGAAGGTTGTAGGTTTACAATAGGTAATAAGCTCAGAAATCAAATATGCTCTATTTGTTAAAACTTAGGATCTCAAGTTGATATTTAGAAATATTTACTAAATATTTTACTTTTTAAGGGGAAAGATGTAGTATACTTTAGTATTATAAGAAGGTAATATTGAATTTACTGATTGTCATGCTAATGTTTCTCATGTACCGCCATATAAAAAATAAACAGTTATTAATCGTGCACTTGTCGTTTCACTACACTAGGTATGTGTGTTTTGTCTTTGCGTGTTGTCCACGGCACCCTGGGTACAAGGGATTCTAGTGGGACTATCAGAGTGTAACGATTAAAACGACATTAAAACATCACGGATACACACCACCACAAATTCTACAACTAGGTACAACACTAGCTGGCCGGGCAAGTGTTGTTCTGTAATATATCCGACAACAAGAGGAAATCAGTTTGAATTATAGCCGTTGAATTTGTCATAACTACAGAGCTAACATAGTTATAAACCATCTTAATCCCTTACACGACCACTTACCACTAACAGATCATGATAAATGATAATGATTAATGTATTTGACGAGAGGCGGTACGTTGACAGCTGGCAACCAACATGCAGGTGACCTTCTACCGAAGACAACACGAAGATCTTGACGTGATTGTTAATGCAGACGACCTAGATAGGAGAGAGCCCCCAAGCGCGGGGTTCTTGCTCGGCAGACTTCGATAAACTATCTCCATCATCATGATATCATCAGACGGCCCCGTAGCTAAGTTGTTACGTTGCTAGTAGCTCTGCCTGCGAAGCGAGGGGTCCCGGGTTCGATTCCCAGCCAGGGGCAGATATTTATGTGACAGATATTTGTTTTCGGGTCATGTGCACCCATGACCGACTGACTGACACCTAATTTAAAGTAATAAAATTGGGCAACCTTGTTAATTTTGTTATTTATTTATTCCGTGTACAACGGAGGAAATATTTCGGTATAATCCTAGAAAAATATATCAAAAAATATAAGGAATCTAAGGTCTATTATCTAAGGTCTAATTTATGACAAAACCCCGTAGCCCAGTTGGTAGTGAGCCTGCTTGCGATGCAAGGAGTACCGGGTTCGGTTCCCGGACGGGACAGATAATTATTGACAGATATATTATGTTTGTCCTCGGGTCATAGGTATTGTTATGAGTGTGCAACTTTGATCAGTAATGGTTTCGTTTGATGATCGAAGGTGTGTAAGAGTTTTAAGTATTTTCAATTATCATCCATAGTCATCAATCATATCTTCCGATGAACAATGCAGAGGTCGACCCATCTGCTCACAAGCCGATAGCGCGTGGGACACACACGAATTTATAATTATATAAACCTACGTGCTCTCGGCTGCGCTTGAGTACATTTGCTTTCGGAGACACTGAACTTTATCCCACCTGCTACATGTTTAATGGTCTTCCATATCCGCAATTTACAAGCTTTTTTGCTTGTTTTAAATATTAAGTAATAAATAGGTCCCACTTTAAAAATTGTCGTTACAATTTCTACAAAAAAAATAAAATTTTCAAAGCTTCCTCATTCTTTTATTTTATACTGTACATAATTAAAAATAACTGCAATTTTTTTACCCTAATTTATGATTTGAATTAGGCAACCTATATTCGGAGTGACGTCATAATTCTCGTCATCGCTATAGAGTAATTAACTATTAGACTTGCCCATTTAATTAATAGTGAGCCTTTTACTGCAATTTATTACCGTTTTATGTCTAAAAACCACTCGATAATACTATTTACTTTGCATGACACAGCAGGCACATTTTCTACTTTTATCCAATGATATATTATATTCTCGAATTAAGCGAATCTACGAAGCACATTCAGATGTATTAAAACACAAATGCTACGTGAAATCATTTATTTAAAAAATTAAGTACAACTTACTACTGCTACATACTCGTACTTACCGGTTAGAACTGGTTAGAACCGGGTTAGGCGTCCACAGCGAAGCCGCGCGAGACTTAGCATTAGAAATCCCTGTGCAGGTCTAAAGACGATTGTCATTGTAAAACTTATGTTGTGCAATTAAACCAGATCAAAATGACTAAGAACTAAGGTGTGCCCATCAGCTGCGGACAGCGGGCCTATCAGAGTTGACTGACGGTCTCGACAGATGACACGATCGAGTAATGTTTGAGAATGATATTAACAAATGGCTCGTCGTGTTCCGGCTAAGGGGCTTAAGAACCAGTACTTTTCTTCTTTTTTCTTGGCCTGCACCATACCAGTGATGATGCCTTTGGTGTTGATCATGTCCATGTGACGGTACCATCAGACATCTCATCTGTTAATTTGACAAAAAAATGTCTTTTTAAGACTTTCTCAGACGTAGTTACACCAAAAAAACTAAGGGAAATCCTTAGCTCCTCCCTTCATCCTTAGACCTGCACAGCGGACCCGAACCTACCTGTCATTGTGGCCATTCCGCACACGCGAGCACACCACACCACGCTACTGACCTGCTCGTGTTCGTAGTATACTGAGAGGGGGGAGCGTACCCTGACGTGGGGGGGCAGCGTGATCGGCCGGGACGCCGGGGGGGGAGCCGGCGGCCCCGGGGGGATCGCGCGACCCCGCTCGCGCAGCGCCGGATGGGGACCCATGCCCCTCATTGGGGACGCACGCTCTTGCTTCAACGCTGCAAAGAAGACGTTATGTTTAACGACACGGCATTTCCATTGAGGATTGAATGGAGCAGTAACTACCATCATTTCTTTTGCAATATTATTATAAAAAATATTACTGGCTTATATTTTTGTAGCTTTGAGGCTTAATGATGTCAACAATGAGCAATTATATAAATGTCTCCTAGTCAATTCATCTAAGATTTTTAAGTGGTGCCAATATAACATCGGCCATAATTGGAGGCATCTTTAATGTAAATAATTATACAATAAAAAATATTGTTAATAGGTTTAAAGTCAAAAAGTTTTATGTAACAGATTAAATATTATTAATACAAATTAACCTTAGTTTAAACTAAAATGTTAAAACAATGGGTTATTTTTTATAAAGACGAGCTTATCAATCGCGCGGCTCCCAGCCTCGTCGTTAATTAAACCGCACAAACACTAAATAGCAATAATTAATATTTATGAAGGTAAGTTTTATTGTTTATTTAGGTTTAGTTTAGGTTCAACAAGACACACTTCTTAGAATCCTCATACGCCCAACCCAAGTTGCCGTAAATGGAATTTTGGTGAGGGTGAGTGACATAATCTAAAACGATTCTGCAATGATATAGTAATTAATAGTTTATGATTTATTTTATATCTCGTATACTTTATACATTCCGCAGATCCGCCCGCATGGGAGACAGAAAACGACAAAATGCTGTTACAGTTATCCCACGGCAACCTTCCTATGTCCCATTCCAACTATCCTATTCCATCGTAGGTCTACCTGTAAGCCAAATGTTATCGCACTCTGATAACAATAAATTATCTTAAATTTTAATATCCTTTCTTCTCCGGTTTTCACCCCCCTTCAGGAATTATTTCCGAGATCAAAACTATCCTACTCGGGTCTCGAAACTATCGCCTTCATTCAGAGGACTTGTTTGAAGCAAACAAATTGTCAGAGTTACTTTCGCATTTGTAATATTAGTACGGAAGTTTGAAAGTCTGGTTTTAAAGAATGGTGGAAAGTGGAAACAATGTTTTGAACTTACTTACTAGGTACTTGATACTACGTTACTACTTGAACTATAATATACAAGAACTATACTATACAGACACTGCGACTAGCCCATGTTTTAGCTGGTTGAACAAAAGTAAGTCGGAATGTTCATTTGTCGCACGTCTAGGTTCCTATTCGAAATTATTTCCCTTGCTACGGTGAAGGTGAACTTCATGAAGAAACCTTCGCACGAGTTTGAAGTGATCGCTATCGTGCTTGGAGACTTGATCCTAGCAGTTTGCGTTATGAGTTGCGATGACGGAACATTATACTGATTTTAATTCACTCCCATTAAGATAGCCCATACCTTACCGAATCAAATTGTAACCCATACCCTGAAATTTAAAACAACAAATTTTATACCCAAAAATTTGTTTACCTATCATCAGGGCTACGTTAAGGCTACTACAAGTCAGGTTTCCTGACAATTTTCTCCTTCACCAAAGCAAGCGACGATTAATTTCACCCAACAACAAACATACGATACCTACAGTAGCTCCCGTTTCTATATTGGGCGCGGAAATCTAGCCACATCCTAATTGAACACGGCGAACCCTGAATCACGAGCAGAAATTAAAGCGTGATTAACCATGGCTTAGTACCAACTGGCCAGCATGCCGTCGCCGTCCTTTTAATGGCGACAGACAAAGACGGATGCTAGAATCAGCGCACACGCTGTCCAATGTGTTACTACAGCGATGTCTATTTGCAATTGATTCGTTAATTCGATCAAGATTTATAAGATTATCAAGCCAAGTTGGAACTGAACTGGCATTTGCTGAGAAATTATGTGTCGACTGCATTGTATTATCCAAATAAAGATTAATGGTGTCTTATCCTATGATTTCGATTTGTTGATCATCTTGTAACCATATCGTTACAAATGTTATTAGTATTGATGAATCAAGATGGATTGATACAAATGGGCTCCCTCCAACATTGAGTCAAACCAACGTGTTTTGCTCCTGGTGATGCCTTCTTGTGGTGGTGGATAATCAGTGGACCACCTAGTTTCCTATATAATTTGCGTTTAGACATTGAAGTCTAACAACTTCTAGAGTCTAGCAACATAAGCACATTATACAGAGTACAATAAATGAAATATGAAGAACTAAGGACATTACCTACTGCACCTTGAAGAGTGGTTAAGCAATACCTGGCAGGTAATTGAGATATTGTATAGAGGTAATTCATTGATGCTCGCGATAGAATATAGAATAGCGAGATTTGTCATGGCAGCATTCGTTGTCAAAAGGGAAAACTATAAGAGGCATTGTATTGCCAAAAGGAGTATGAAAGGAAAAACTTCAAAATAGTATTTATCGCTAAAACACACGTTGTCGCGTACGGCCCATAGCTCGGACCACCGCGGCACACAATTTGACCCAGATCGCCAATTGGCATATTACCTAATTTGTGTATAAACCATATGGGTACACAAGGCTACAGGCGCCGCGCCGGCGCAACCGCTTAGCAGAACAAATATTTCGCTCGTTGGGTCGCATCACTGTGCAATCAATATGGACATCAAAGAGACAAGTTCTTCTATTTTAAAACATCTAAGTATCTAAATATATAATAAAAATGTAACTGGTTTATGTCTGTACATAGGAGATATTTGTGATTTTCTTTATGAAGGATCTTCACTCTTCACAGAAGCCAAAAATTTTATTTTTAAAATTTTTGAATGTCTGTATGTTGGCCGCGCATCGTATGACATTTGATGCAGTTGTATTGCTGGAGGTTGACTTAAAAAACTGTTGCATGTTTCATCTTAATACGATTCTTAGAACCTGAGAGATACCTAAATAATATGTTATAGGACAACGTCTGCCGGTCAGCTAGTGTTTAATAATCAATGTCATTTGCTATCTTTTAAATTTAAAACGCGTCTTTATAGGTCAATCTATTGTGATATTCGAGTTTAGATACTTTTCCTGTTTTTACCAAATTGACACAACTGGAACCAGTGATAAATTAACTGATATTATTTATTAAAAAAGAGATTATGTCATGTCAACATTTCCTAATTCAAATTTCAAATAATAAATTTACTTTGGCGCACTCATACTTTTATTGTTTGTTGCTGGTTTGTTGTAATTGTATAATTGATGTTTTAAGGGTTAGAGACCACATTTTACATTTGAATAATATCGACTTTTTACCGAACTTTGCCGATGACTTACAAATTACTTTAGATGAGTAATACTCGGTAATTAATATTACTTGCTTATTAACGAAATGCACGGAATTTTACAAGTAGGCCAATCCCCGAGTACGTTTTATGCTACGAGTATGCTTTTGCTGGTTTTATATTTGAAAACCATGCGGTAAAATAATGTGTAGAAATGAAAAACATAAAATTTCAGATTCTTCTGCAGACTTCAGCAGACTCAGATGTCAGCAGACCCAAGCCAACTCTTCGTATTCCTCCAGTGTGTGTGTGTGTGTGTGGGTGGGTGTTGGTGTGTGCGTTTGCTGTGCCTGCGTGCGTGTGCGTGCGTGCGTGTGTGTGTGCGCGTGTGTGTATATACGTGCATGCCTACGTGTGTAATTACTATCGCGCCAAATCCTTTTTATCGAATTCTATGGTCTTTGCATCACCTACTATCCAATTCAGTCCTGACAGTGAACGAGTATGTAGTTGTGTACACTATCAGGTGATCGGGTCTGTCCTCGGTGTCGTCCGCGCAGGCCCAATGGCGCGTCACACTTTCGACATTCGACGTGGTGACATTTCACTTAGAACACTTAGCCGTCGTTAGCACATAGCACACGGCCGGCCGGGCGGCCGACTTGTCAGTGGGGACGTGAAAAAATTAAAACTAAAGACGTGTACCGCTTGTCGTTAGCTCACTCTACCGTGTCCTACATTACAACATTTAAGTTATAAGCGGATTGTTGTACCTATACTATTGAAGCAGTGGCATGAAATTTTGACTATACATATATGTATATTGGTAGGGATATCACACAAAAAGTACGAAACCGATATGATCTTAATTATTCGAATTATGAATCATCGCAAAATTGAACTCGTAACATCCCAATTGCAGATCGAATTACTGTTTGATCGATACACCCACGCTTTCAAACAACATTACTGCATTAATGAATGGTTACTAATTTCATCAAGACAAACTGCTGTCATTTACACAGTAAGACAATACTTTGTGTTATGGTTTGCGACGACAAGGTTGGCTCTTGGCTCGCATGAAGAAATTGCTTTTATGCAATGAATTGTATCTTAATATTATTTTTGTGCATTTAAAATGTATATATATGCATGTTTTATGATTTATAATGTATTTTTTTGCATTTATGACGAGAAATTAAGTGCAATTCTTAAATTTGGATATTAGATGGATTGCTAATACGAACTTAATTCGTCAACCATTTCAAAACAAGACGGCAGTTTTCGATAAGTTCTGTTTCAGATTAATACGCAGGAAAAGGCTCAAGATCAATCAATCAATCATAAGGTTTTTGTTGACCTAACAAGTTCCTAAATAAATCCTTTTTAGGATTTTGTCATGAAATTCTAAAAGCCAGGATTATCAAGGTTCCAAAATTCACCTTACATCTAATCAACTATTGCGTATTTAAAGTACGTATAGGTACGACGCATTTATAATCTAAGTACTTATAGTATGCACATCCATGGCTTCTGACGAGTAGAACTATGACGATATAAAGCTCATATTAATCGATATTATGAACACAGTGAAAATAGCAAAATGCAAAACTTTACTTACAAGCACAGAATCATAAAATTTGCTAGTAGCTTCCAAACTTGAAAGGCTCTCGGGTAAAATTACAGCGAACTATTAAAAAGTATGACTTGAGAAAATATACCAGAGTCGTTAGAATTATCTGTTTCAAGTATTCTAATGAGTTTTGTTACATTTAGAGCGAGCAATTGCTTCAAGTCACGAGTTGCTATCGTTACTGTCGGCATAGATTAGAATTCTTAAGTCATAACACTACTAAAAGTCATATAATTATGTCAGGTCTGTACGGTTATAGCTATTTAGATGAAGACCTTATTGAAACAATTCTGGCAAGACTGGTTGAGTTGGTATTGGGCAGACAATTCAAACTACTTACTGAAATAATTTTGAAAAGCAGGACTTAATTCGTATAATTCTAATGCACATGAACGCAATGCATGATAGGTGAACGCAACCTATTCAAACTAAAAAGTCACACATATTTAATGCGAATCACTTATGCCTTGATAGCTCGGCAGAAGTTACATCTGCTATTTTGGTCCGAGATACAAAAAGGAAACCAATCCTTGGTATGTTTAAGTTCCCGCCCGCTGACGCTCGCTCGCATGCCCCACGCTCCAAAGTGACCTTAACAAGTGACAATGGGGCGATAATACCTTTGTTCTTGCATACACTTAGAGGCCGGTTAGAACGAGTCTTACTTGAACCGCTCAAAATACATCTCGGAAGGCGATGTGTTGGAATTGCGCCTGTCTCTCACGTGCGTACGGCGGGCGCAGCTATCCGCAGACGATCTCTCTTCGATCTTAGCTTGGCACTAATCGAATCTGAGTAAATTTAGAGAAGTTTGCACTCGAAAACTGTTTGCGTCGAGACTACCTAACGAGGTTTCTACTGACTTTCTTGCTGCTTATATCCTGTGAATATTAAATTTATCTAATTTAACATACCTAATACCTACAAATTCTCAACTTCAAAATCCTTGGTATCGTTACATCGCGTCTACCCACATATTTTCCTACAAATGTTTACCGCCTAAACTACAAATACTGGTAATAAATCTCCAACGGGTCTTGCAACATGTTTGGGAATCAACAGTATGCATTTAAGTACCTATATGGGAGGTGGTAAAACTTACTCTGAATAGTATGGACGTCGTTATCTTAGTTTACTGCCAACCTTCTACCATCCCATTGACAACAAAGTATTTATATAATACCTACTTTGCTTAATACATAACATAACATCAACCAAAATGAAAAACAGAACAGTGGGTACACCATACATTAAAGGTTTTTTTCTATTTGAATTTAGATTGTCTGTCTTATGAATTATATAAATTGTTTTGTATGGCATGAGAATTAAAGTATTTTTTTGTTTATTTGTTCTTTGCCTTATTGTTAAGTACCTCGGCAATACGAACATGGATGAAAAAAGAAATAACAGTAGGTATATTTTGATGTAACACAAAATGTTTTGGGTGCTATTCGTATCTATTGCAACATTTTTTATTATAAAACGTAAACTAACCCTTAGGTAAATAAAACTTTGTTTTTTCATATAATTTCATTCATGAATAATTTTTAAATACATTGAAAACTAACTGAGCTGCAGTGCTAACTTCTAAGTGTTGATGCTGCAGGCTACACGGATTCATAATAAAATTAAATAATACCAGCTCACCCACACACAAACTTGCACATGTTGCCCTGAGAATTTCTTGCGAATCGTCTGTTGATAGCTGTGGCTAGGTACTTAATAATATTTGATGGAAGACAGCTGTTTCTGCTGTTCAAGGATTCATCGCCGGATGAGAAGCTTGATCTAATGACGTCACTCATCACGGATGAAGCCATCACTATTCAGTACAAAAACATGACAAGGATGAAACAAACTTTGTTCACTATCCTGCATAACCAAGATAATATAATTATACGCCACCACAAATGTCTACAAAAATCAAAATCTCTACCTTATTTATATTAAGACTCGCCCGCGTGGGAAGCGGAAAACAACAAAATACCGTCAAAATGATCCCAAGGGAACGTATTATATATAAGATGTCCTTCCCGGGTCTAACTATCTGCATACCAAACAAAATTATCCTAATTAAAAATCATAATTTCAATTTGCAAAATAAAAAACCACAGAATGTCATTCCTAATAGGAATATTAGGAATGACATTCTGTGGTTTTTCATTTACCGACTAGCATGGCGCAATGGCTACCACGCATGCCGGATCGACGTACAAAAGGTCCTGGGTTCGATTCCCAGCGGGTTGGATATTTGATGAGTTAAAATTTCTGTTCTCGGTCTGGGTGTGTATTATATTCATGGCACCCAAGACACAGGGTAGCCAAGTGTGGGGCTACGAGTGTGTAGCGTTATCTAATCTATTATCTAATAATACGTAAATAAATCAAATAGAACATAACTGGTACTGCGCAGTTTGTCTGAAGTAATAAGTATGACTAACAAATGGTGAGTATTTGTTTGAAATATTAGTTACATATAACGTTACATAATTACTGTTGTCGCGACAGGACGACGTTACTGACCAAGATGACCTCGTTAACCTTTGGTTACAATAACCGCTTCCGCTCTTTTAATTGATACTACTAATTTGAGCGTAACAAACTCACTATCACACTCCATCACGCTATACACAACAAAATCTGCCTAATGTCTACCATGTAACTGTCTTTGACGCTCTCAAGTACTCATTAAAAATCATTAATTAGTATAATCATTAATAATATTAAATCAGTATTAGTGTTAAATAGTATGACTATATATATAGTATATAGTAAAAAAACTTTAGTTAGGTAGTTACTTAGTAAAATATTTACCATTTATACGAGTAAGTGGCATTCACAGTAAAAAGGGCCCGTAACCGACAAACATACGAGGATTTTTAACAATTGAAAAGCAAAAATATTTGATTATGGCGGTCGGCAGATTTGTCTAGAACAATGCGAGAATCAGAACGCTAAGGACACATTAGTCGGCAGAGAAAAATATACAAACGATATCATACAAAAGCGTCAAGATTTTGTTAATACGAGAAGATTAGTGACGGCCGACTCCGAACGTATAGATGGCGAGGACACTTTAATTTTTATTTTAATCGCTTTACGCGACAATTATTGTCAAGCTGTGACTCCCGAACCGGGGAGCCCAGGTTCAAACCCCAGCACGCACCTCTAATTTTCAAAAAATATGTGCGTATAGGCACCCTCCTAAAATCGTCTCGATAATAAGTTCCGCAATCAAAGAACAAAATATTCAAACACTCAAACCTTCCTTGTAAATACAGTGTTACAATTGTGTTACAGAATAGTCGACCTAAGTCCTTGAGGAGGGTATTGTATACATAGTTAAGGAATGATTAGACCGTGAGCGACCTCACCTATAACCAAACTATTTCAAGTTATTAAGTAGACTTTTTAGAGTTATTTATAATAAAGAATAACAACAAACGGACACGTTGTTATAGACTGTGTGATTGCAGGACGACCTCCAATTCCTTCACGATTCCCTCGGTAACTTTTGTTCAATCAACCGTGCACCATCCATCCTGTCGACTCCGCGGCCAACGCAAAATTCTTCACTCATTTGTAATCTCCGCTAATATATTATCGCCAAGTTGTTTATAATTGAATACATAACATTAAATATTTAGCAATGCATATTATAACATTCTTCTGTATGGTGCAATAGCGAGCCGAGATCTGATAGTTTAATCGCTAGATTTTAATCGTCGGATATATGACATCTAAGGTCATCTAAAGGAAAAAGCAAATTTTTTTTTAATGTACGCGCATATTAGAAATTGGTAAATAATTAAAAGAATTACTTACATAAACAATCTTAAGGTAAAATAATCTTGCATATTATAACAGAATGACATCCAAATCTTTCTCAAAGCGGCATGCAACATTTTATATTTAGAGAATAGAATTTTTATGAGTTACTACTGTAGTCATAGCTCTTTTCCTGAAATTTTTAATTGTGTTTACTAGATAAATAAATTTTAATAAAAGTAAAATATTATATTCCTCTCTATACATCAAACCATGCATTGCTGCCCCTTTTGACTTGCTTTAAACATCTAATATCATATAACATCATAGATAAAAAGGAATTAGGTAGTTTACAGTTTAACAAAACTAGCAACGGCAAACTTACCCTGATATTATTAGCTGAACTTCACGTTAAGAACACATGTATTGCGGCGGCTCCCAGTAGTTTCAATTCACATTTACGTCATTTTTAAGTGCTAATGTGGCGAGCATCACCACAGTATGTAAGTTACGTTAAACCTACACATATTTATTTTTAAAATTTTAGCTCTGAAGTCTTCGTCACTTTTCCTCATTTTCTAATTTGTAAGGCTTTTTTTGCTTATCATTATTCGCTTTTATGTCCCTGCATAGATTTTAATGAAATATCATTCCGTAGCAAATGCTAGAATATATTTTTTCAATAAATAGTCAGGATATTAGTCTGTATAAGATAACTAACAACTGTATAAGATAACAACATATCAACTGTTAGAGAAAAATTTGTTAGTTGCATATTAAAATTTGTCAGTTTTGGTTAGTCAATCCATGCATCTCCAACCATAAATAATAGAAACACTAACTGTCTTTTAAATCCCACGATTTGGCTGCAAGGTGAGGCCCGAGGCTGTATATGGGGACACCAAAGTGCTCTCGCAAGCAGGAGCTATTGCTGTTCTGCATCATTTCAACGAGCATCTTCGTTGACTTGCCAACATTTTCGTTCCGTTTCAGGAATACTGCTATATCCACTCCACAGGTGTCATTGACGGCCTTTCTACATTCAGCTGCTGAATGGACCGTGCCCACTCCCAAAGCCGAATGGCACACCTCGTTCATCAGTTCCAAAGCGGCTACGTCTGTCTCGAATATTACCTCACAGCAGCCTATTGGAAAAGCTCATTAAAACACTAGCATGACATGACAAGTATTGGTTTAATTAGTTCCAATATGACAGTAGGGCTGGAATTAAATTTCCTGAAATACCTACCTATAATATTTATGTTTAAAAGAATATAACAATTGTATTGTATTGTTAACCCTATACCTTATCTTTTCAGTTTCAAAGCATATTTTTCCTCATGAATTTATTTATGTACTAATTAAATTGAAAACACAATTAGTATAAAAATGAATTGCAATTTTGCATTCTGCTGGCCACTTTACTGATAAATGATTAATAATATCAACTTACTATGAATATGAATGCTGTTTATTAAGTAATTTCCATTACATTTATTTTGTATTGAAAACTTTGATGTAGAAACTTGACAATTGTTTTTTTTTTATATGGAATATAAAAAAAAACAAAGTGAACATTTATTGTAACAAACTGATTTTTAAATGAAATTTTAAGCCACCAGCTAATGAACTGAACTAATACTGATGTCAAGGAATGTTCTCAATTTTATGGATATCCTACTAAACGAAGTCACAATAGAAATATTTAAACACTTCACAGCATACTTCAGAAATACTTGAAATTTTGAAACATTACATTACGATTGTGTCTCAGACGCCGCAAGTAAATGAAAATCTCAACGCTTCGTCTATTGTGTCACTTCATTTACATTACATTTACATCATAAAACATGTACCTTCTGTTTCTAAAGCAGGTAATGCATCATATTCATAAATATTACTCTTTACATAAGCACCGACGACATTCCGATCGGATCTTTTGTAAACAAAGCTCAGAGTCAACAACTGGACCAAGACTTATTTGCGTAGCAATATCGTGCCCCTGTGAATCGCAAACACCTTACCTAATAACCAATATCTACGAAGTAAAATGTCTTTCTAAAGAATAAATAATATGGAGGCTAAACGCATCCTGACAAATCGATAAAATAATGAACTCTCGCAAAACGTATAATTAGATTTGCTCTAAGATTATTCCGCTCAGTCCAGCGATATTGACATTGAGATAAAAATACCTATTTACCTGCCTCCCGGTCGAACTGGTTCGGCTGTATTTGGTCCCGAGTGGGGCCCAGGACCAGCGGGGACAGGATCCTGGGCCACAGCACGGCAAAACACCCCACAACAATCACTAAAACGAACATCGTCTTCCGCGGCCCTATCACCTCGTCGTTCGCCATTCTTCGTAATTTCGTATCGTATCACGCACAGAGCCGGTCGCACTCTACGGGAACATCGTCGTATGTGATAAAAATAAAGATTTTCTGTTCTGCGGATCTGCGACGTCCGCGAGCGAGAAAGCGCAAGCAATGACAGCTGTCACGCGACGCACCCCCGCCCGGCCGCCCCCGCGTGCTACGGGAGCGATCGGAATAGTGCAAATCTTCACTAAGGACGCATCCATCTTCTTGATTCTTCTGAGCTGCGAATACTGCGAACGTAGAACGCCGGTGGATTGAGCTGGCTCGATGTGACACAGCCGTATATCTCAGTCAATCAGCTATGCCGACATCTTGCCTTCCCAGCCACCGGCTCGTCTGGCGGCGAAGTGGTGGCGGTCATTGCAGTTGTTCAAATATTGACAATGTGAATTAGCGTTTAGTTTGGACGAGCGTGCGGCGCTCGCGGGCAGACCTCGGTACAATATGCCTGGGCGCGGAGGCGGCGCCGGCTATTAACCCTTCCCCACCGCTGCTTGGTCTACACGCGCTCAGATGAATACCAATTAGACATTCTGTGTAGGTATTTGTCATTAGACGGGGACGTAGCGTGTAAGGTACTCCCTAAACTTGTACTTTTCCGTGGAGACTTCGTGGGCAACGCCTTAATACAACGGTCACACGGGACATTGAATGGAATCTTTCATACGTAAACTTCAGTTTATGGCCAATAAGTAAGTAGATACTTACCTAGTTTGTGAGTAACAGTTAATACCCTACCTTACGATCTACCAAACCTGAATATTAATACGGGGCTCGTACACCATTCAATTTATGAAGCATTTCCGTTATTACCCATATTTTCCGTTATAACCACCATATTAACCAGCAGTCGACAATATTAAAAATGGTTATTATGGTGACAATTAGGTACACGTGGCGCGGCATGTATCTAGTCTACCTTGCTTCTTTCTTATCGGCTATCAGTTCCAAAATTAAATATTCGTCCATTAAGACATTTGGCTCCAACATATTCCACATTTTCTACACGCTTTTTATTAGCTTCACCTGTATGTTTGTATGTTTGTATGTTTGTTTGTAACCGACTTCTTTGGGCGCGATTTTGACCCACTTTAAACGGCCAGATTTCGTTCAAACTTTGTAGATTTATTGAGGACCGATGACAATACACTAATTTGATAAAATTATTATTCACTTAGAACTATAAAGCGTGTTTTAAGTTTTTATAACTATTCATTTATTATAGTTCTGTATGTAGGTACTGTAATTATTCCCGCTGTTATTACCTGTATAAAACGTATATTTTCGTGAAATTTCATAAAACAAATATAGTGCATAAAAATAGCTACTTTGTATATTAAATTCAACAAATTATTATCTTTCATTTAAGTACGTCACCGCGTAGGGTTGAGCTACTCTACCACTACTACGGTTACAATTACATGCGCTGACATCATAATTTCAGATGCATGATTCTATTTTTAAACTTTTAAGTGCGTGTATGAAACTTTTGATGTAAGCGCAAACAAAATTATAAAGTACGATGTGCTGTCAAAATTGACCAGTGTTTTGATAAAGTATTTTTACGAATATACTTATGTATAGCCACTCCTAACTGAGTGTCCCTTCGTTGGACTTAAGTTTTCTGTCCCTGTGAGCCATAGTGCCCATAGTCCACAACGCTGGTCAAGAACGAATTAGAAGATTTTACTTACTTTTAAAATCTTTGTGACAACTTCCAAATACTTACGCTTGTTTTTATTAATTACGATGCTTTTCTATATCGGGATCACGTCCACTATAGAGTAGCAACCTACAATCCTGGTTGTTGGTCTATGTCCCATGCAGGTATGCATGGTGCACCTCCTTCCTGAAGTCTTGATAGATCGGTGCATCAGTGATGCATTACATTACAGTCCACGGGAACCACTTAACATCAGATGGCTCATTGGAACTGTAATACATGATGGTGTGAGAGTGTGAGCAATACATACATGCGCTCGTGCAGTATTACTACAGTAGGTATAGTACTGCCGACGGTTCTAGGCCGCTCTGAAGTTAGGCTTTCGGATATAGTGCGCAGGTATTGTACTTTAGAGAGAGATAGCGACACGAACACTGAGCGTGTGACTGAAACAAACAATGCTCAAAGTGACACCCCGCGCGTCTTGCTACCATTTCGACCCTAAAATTGACTTCTGCGCAGCGATCCGAACAAAGTTCAGGGCGGCCAAGAACCGCCGGCCGTACTATACTAGATATTAAAAGTGTAAAAATTTACTTGGTGGTTAACCTCCATGTGATGGGTTGTATAATCTCAACCCGAACGTGAGCCTGAGATTAGCCCGTTCAATCAAACAAACAAACTCTTCAGCTTTATAATATTAGTATAGAAGTAGGTACAGACTTTATAATCACAACCAATAACTGTCCCACTGTTGGGCAACTGGTCCCAAGGTGAGTCCACCACGCTGGCCAAGTGCGGATTGGTGGACTTCACACACCTTTGAAAACATTATGGAGAACCCTCAGGTGTGCAGGTTACCTCACAACGCTTTCCTTCACCGATGCAAGTGCGGGTTCGAACCAGAGCCCCCCGCCGCCGGGAATCCAGCGTTCAGCCACACGGCTATCACTGCTTTATTTCTTTATTCATCATTCATGTAACACACAATGCACGCGTGAAGAATTACTTATTAAAAACTTGGTTTAATGACGCTAAATTACTACTCACAACTGGACAAATTAGTATTTAATTTGTGTTGTATAGGGACTCCTTTGGGATCCTACGTTTTACCTTTTTTATAAGGTAAGTATTTGTTGTGGTAGCGGACGCAGTAAAATGCAATCTAAAAATGGACTTATTTATAATAATATGTATTATGAATAAGTCAATTATTAGAGTTATGTACCCAACATTTTTTTCCATATCTATGTAAGTAGGTATCTTTTGAAACGTTCAAGGGAGATTAAAAAGTAAAATTTGACCCAAGTTGAAATGGGCGATAAGAGCATGGCAAGCCCAGGTCAACGTAGTGTAAACAGAGTTATCTTACCGGGGAAACACGTTTTTGTTTGCTCTGATGCAATTAGGTGTGTACAAGAGCTTAGCTGAGTTAATTCTCTACAGCAGCGTTTCTTAACCTTTTTCAGACCACGAACCCTTAGAAAATCAGACACAATTTCAACTACCCCCCCTGATTAAAAACACGGGAATAAACGGACAATTCATTATAGTACTTACTGCAAAAAAAATACTTTTTTATAAAAATTTAAAATACTGTCTCTATTGATGTGAAGGTTGGTACTGCTGTTCTGCAGCCAACTTAGTAATATTTGAATGAATGTTAGTAGGTACTTAGATGTAACCTCCAAACGGCGGACCCCCATACACATACTTGCAGACGGGCAGGGGTCCGTGGACCACAGGTTAAGAAACACTGCTCTAGGGGCTTGTAACTACCCAGTACCCACACCAAATTTGAATATTTAATTATCAGTTATCATTTTCGAATTTCGAAGTAGAATTGCGAAGTTTGTAAATACCGACAGACATTCATTAACTTGGTGCTGGAACTGCTGGATGCTTCTGTATTATTGAAGCTTTTTGACTTTCATAAACTTAACTCCCTAGACTGTTTAATAACAAACATTATCTTTTTATCAACATTTATTCAGAATAACCACAAGTACTTAAGACGCCATAAACTCAACACATTTTAGTGCCTACCGTTACGTCATACACAGTAACAATAAGTACAAACCGTATTACCTAATTCTCATCGTAATATTCGAGTCTAAAATAAAAATCCACGAAGCATCAACATTCGAAGTGTTTTACCTGTGCCCATAAACCATCGGACGAGCGCGGGCTACCCCATCTATTTGAACAGTTGAACGCAAAAGCCTGAACATATTTTACCTCGAAATCAAAGCGCGTATGCATTCGGGTCACATACATCCCCTCCAGCGAACAATAGCTTGGTAGCGCTCCTTTACTCGCAGGAAACGTCGCACGCGCATGTTTTACAAAATGGCCGACAACGCCATATTTTAAGCAACGTCAGTTGTAATGTCTGGATGCGATGGAGACAGTGAACCATAAAGGGAGAGGACATCCTGGACGGCTTCCGCTCAAGTTTTGGTGGTACTAGGAAGCACGTGTTTTACATTTTAGTTCGACGCTTCCGTGTAAGCGGTAGGTTGAAGACCCGCAAAGGATATAGCTTGCAAATGCTTCTCTTACTAATGAATAAATACTATGTTCATATGCAAGTGGGAAATCTCTATAGATTTGTTCTTTATAGTCTTGTTCCAACTGTAACAGAATTATATATCTAGTCCCGGGATTTCGTCTGACTGAACTGAACACAACGAAAGCGCGTTCGCGACTTAAAAATTCACCTACTAGTTTTGCTTATGCACAATCCTGGAAGTCTACTTAATTGTGCAGAAAGACTTGTATATTAAACTGATAAATAAAGCAAAAAAAACCTGGCACGGGTCACTCCTCATTATTTTGAAGGCCTAAGGTGTATCTATACCTAATCTATATCATCCATTGCACCATCTGGATGTATCGGTATGGCGATATCGGTGTGATGTGACAAATTCAAATATCTAAGTTTTTGTTCTTTTTGGGGTATCAAGACTTAACGAGTGCTATTTGAATTTCAATTATTTATTTGCATTAAATAATGCAATAGTCATTATCTTGTCTGTGGGTAGGTATTACAATGAGATAACCACTATTCAACGAATAATCGTCGGAGCATGCAAATTTCAATACATGAAAATAAATTAAACATTGTCAGCGGCGACAGTGGCAACACAATACCTACGACGCCGGTATCTAATTTATTTTATTATCAAAAAGTTTAAAAAAGTAATAATACCTACGTACTATATATTGCAATATGCATTTGAAATTCATTAAATATACAACGACCATAACCGGAACAGACACCTAAATACACTCTGAAGGCATATTATGTTTCTACTTTTAAACTATTTAATATACCTACTGACTTAGCATAGTAGAGACCACTAATGGAGTGAGAAGTCAGGCAAAGCGTAGAATCTCATGCTCCAAAGCTAGCTCACCACTGAACTGAACTGCATGCTACTCAACATTCTATTCAGACCTAGCAGAGTTCATTTTACATTTCATTCGAGATAAGCTCAGTGGGCGCCATGGCGAGGGCGTAATTATGTGATTAAGGCATGAGTCATTATGGTACATGACTTACATCACGCCCATTCATGCGTCCAGATGCTCTGAAGTTGAAGTGTGGGGTCACTGTGGTTATGGCCAACATAAATATAACATTAGATATCAAAACGACAGACCTTTGATAGCATTATGATGAAATTTTAAGCTTTAGGGCAATACATATTACTGAATGAAAACAAGTTCCAGTCTCTAGTCTAACCTTAATAGCGTGATGAACTGATTTGAACTGAACCTTAGACTTTTAGGTTAGACGTGTAGGCTCACTACAATGGCAAAATCTAATTAAATACCTCTTCCACTGGTTACCTCAAAATCACATACCTTTCTTTACTATATTTTATTTTTCAAAGTGGTACCTAGGTAAACTAGGAGAACTATCCGTAGATAAGTAGGAAATTTGTGTACATATAATTGCTGATTCATAATACTGAGCTTTGTGAGTGTTATTGGCTTTAACACCCGAATTGTCATTAGTAAGTTCTCTTAAGTTTTGAAGTGTTATGACTCTTCATCTTAGATTTTAGCAAGGCGTGGCGCACCTTCGACAGGTAGGTTTCTCCAACTGGAGGTCGCTGAGCTGTTTTGTGTACTACCAGCATTAATTCCAACGATAGGTACCCGTGCTTGGGTCTAGTTTTGTTCATTTCAATAGCTACAATCCTCCTTCCAAAAAAGTGGTGAAATTTAACGTCATTCTGATGCAGTGACGCCCCGACGGCGACGGTCAGCCAGTATTAATCGAGTTTCTCACTACAAAGGTACCCTACCTACCTACTTGTCATTCACCGCATCAGTGATGCCGTTGGAATGGCCATAACCAACGGCGACAACTAACATCGGGTGGCCATCTGCTCTTTTGTCGACTGTTTATGTGAAACAAACCTACTCAAGGTATGTACTTTTGGCTACAACCCATTAATGGCCCACTACTGAGCACGGGTCTCTCCTCATACCTGAGGAGGCCTAGAGCATACTCCACCACGCTGCTCCAGTGCGGATTGGTGGAGGGGTTAGTGGCCAACCCAAGTGTCTTAAATTTTAAGCCGCCCGAAGGTATCCGACATGGCTTAACGACTGCTACCAAATGATAACAACCGGGACCGACGGCTTTACGTGCCCTCCGAAGCACGGAAGCGCTCAAGAAATTTTGCCACTAGCGGTCACCCATCCAACTACCGACCGCGCCCGCTGTTGCTTAACTTTGTCGATCACTTGAGATCGACGCAAGCCGCCGGGCTATGAGCGCTACTATGTACTTTTACATAGTACCTACTCTAACCCACGCGGCGGTCTATAAACTGCCAAAGACGACGCTGACAAGAAGCTACCGGCCAACTAATAAAGCGATCAAGTGACGGAAGCTCCCGCTAATAGTATTCAAGTTTATGCAAGCGACAAGTTATTGAACAAGCGTGAGTCGTCGCGTGCGCATATTTTCGCGTGCCGACGCCATTGTGGGCGCTCGTACGCGCCTCGAATGTGTATTGCTGGTGTGTCGAAAATGTTAGTCGGCAGGTATTGCCTAGAAGAGAAGGGACCCACTCTGAGATACGAATAATAGATTCGTTGTCACAATTCTCTACGTCGCACAGGAGTCGGGCTTCTTCTTAGTGCTTCGAGTTCTTCTCATAATCTGAATGGGGATTATAATATGGGGAGATGGTGACCCCAACATTCTTATACCCGGTTGCTATATTCGAAAAACGATTAGTTTTGCTTACTGAAAAGTTCTCCTATAAGAAACGATTTTATAGAATGTCTTTAACGACTCGTTACTGGTAACTCGAAAACGATCGGTTTAACGATTGGTTAATATAGGACTGGGCATTAATAATTCAGTAAGTTAATGTAGGTACCTACAACACGAAGTTGGAAAGGTATCTACTGCTTATTTCTAATGTCGAGTACATTACTTAAATGTCTACCAAAACATCTTTTGTATATTAAGTAATATTTTATAATAGGTAGTCAACTAGCCATTACACCACTATATTTTAAACAATGACCGTAGGGTCAGTAGGTACTAAATCAGCGTACGACAGTTCGTAACCTGATGCCGGTGTGGCAAGTGTCCACTTGTTGCGGTCGTATTAGGTTCGCTGGACGCAGGACGCAACCAAACTATGATCGATCAGTTCTCGTCGGAATACTCATGGTTTACAACCAACAACAATCACAAAACGTCAATAATCATAACTTTTTACCTACCTGCCGACCGAGAATGTTCTTATCATAAGAAGAAATTAAGACCTGCAATCACAAATTTAAAAAGAGTCCAAGTACTTAATTCACTCACTTTGTCAGATAGTTTCACGACTCCCCAAAATAAATATCGCTACACACTCACAGACCCTCACTAGGATTCCCTGTGTCGTGGGTGCCATGGACAACACAAGACGCCTCGCTAGGAATCGACCCCAGGACCCTTCGAACGGCGGTGCGTGGTGACCACTGTGACATACGAATCATATTGTTTTGTTACAGGCTAAGAAAATGACATTTCTTTATAACTGCGATGTTAATGTCTCACTAAACAAAGAAGATAATCGACAGAATGTTTGTGTGTAACTACAACGGTGGTAACAATAAATAAATAATTAGAAATAATTGTAACAGTTTTATAGTAACAAAATATGTTTTAAGTTTTCAACTTGCGTGACTGCCTACTTAGCGAGAGTAAGTCTCGTTATAAAGACCCGTGCCATTCTGACACGTTGCTGCTAAAATTACCGGCCTTGGCACCTTGGATACGTAAAATATAAAGTAAATCAATAAGAAGTTTTATCATACTTCGTTTGAAGAGCATTACATAATGAGGTGCATTGGGTAATTTTGAAATATTTAAGTAACTATTGCCATTGGTAAAAAATTACCACTAAACCCAATTCATAAAGTACCCACCTATTTTAATAGCAACTCATTAATTACCAGCATTCTCTATCGCGCCCTTAGATTTTACCAGTTTAACATTTGTCAACAAGTTCTACACAATCTCAGAAGGGATCCAATCCAGCTTATATGAATTGAGTTTTATAGTAAACCCCAGCATCACCTAATGTAGTGTGGTATATCAGGTAGGTACTTTGGTAGGTACTTGATGCCTACCTACCTACGTAACGGATTGTTCCATACAATAGATATTAAGCATACTTATTAATCACTACAACGATTAAATATTACAACTGCTGCCATTCCTTCTTTTGGAACTTAGGTACTTTCCTATATTGTTATACGAACACATCTTTTTAAGGTGCATAGTGCATTATAGCCTCCACATACCGCTCTTCTAATGTATATAATTGTTTTAACGTTGACATATAATAGTCCAAATTTGTCCTCGAAGCCATTTATTGTGAACGTTCGATGAACAATCGACAGTTGGAATCCATATTGGACGCGTCGGTCACCGCACGTCGGCCATATTTAAAATCAGTATGCACAGCGCGTTTCCCGCCAAAGACATTCGTGCCTCACCCATCTCTGAATAGAAAGAATCATGATGAAGGAATTTATGTTCGGTTTGTGTATGTGATGGGTATGATATACGATGAATAAATAATATGGGTTTCTACGAATAAAATTGTTTTAAAATGCATATTGTAAAGGTACATACAGATTATTGCATATCGTATACCGTCGCTTGCCTTGATACATAAGTAGGTACTTACCTATAATGTAAGTAACAATAATATATATTAATATGTTAACATAATGTCTTAACGTGCCCTAAAAATAATGTTTAAAAGGTTTCATTACTTACTTGCTAGTTTTTTGCTATTCGACGTTCGTAAGTATAACTTTTTTTAAAGTAGGTAAGTAAGTCGTGGTTTGTTTAAATGCATAAATCCACAGTTATATTAATATAATAAAAGTATAATAATTATTATTGTGAAAGGAATTCTGTCTGTCTGTGTGCCTGCATGTCTGCTACCTTTTCACGCTTAATCCTCTAAAACGACTTAGATGAAAGGAGATTGATTATTTGGCCCGCACTTTTCTCATGCGTCAAATGTACTTCAGAACCATAATTATTAATTTTTAATCATTATGGTTCTGAAGTACTTTGAATCAGTATTTTGAACAGGGGATTTTATTTAAGATATTTAATGTAAGGAAACAAACCGGAACTAAACAATTTTCCTATATTAATGATAGATGACTAAAATAATTATTCTATCGAATATAAAAAAGATATACATTACATTCTAAAATTAAGTCTATTTTTCTGGTTTTTGATCAAAAAATATTTTGGAAAAAGAAATACATAAAACAATGAAAATTATATTTCACAATCATAACTTTTAAAATTCTATGATACTTAATTACTTTTTCTCAAAAATGAGGTCGTAACTCGTAATATAGCTTATATTTTTTATTATCTGATATGTGATGTTACTGTTTTTTGTTGTGTTATTTGAATTTTTCTCTAGTAAAACCATACTAAAACAAACATATTATGGCATTTACTAAGATTGTTTAGGAAGTTGCCAATTTATAATACGGCTCTATGCTTAGATTCCATAGATGAACGATTTCCGAACGGTAGAACAGAATGACAGAAAACGTCATTCAATGAATTTAAAATGCTATTTTGACAATGACGTTGACCGTTGACTTGACATTGACATTTGACAGAAATAATTAAGATTGTTTTAGCTCAACTCAAGAGTGAATTGAAATAATGTTATTTCCAAAATAAAATTATTGTCTTTGTGTAATGGTGGTTAACTGGTTAATTACTATCAGAATCAGCAACTGTTTTGATTTATTCAATATTTTCTTTTATGAATAAGACAGAAGTTAGATAAAGAAAGCAAAATGAGGGATTTCACAAGCGTTTTGAATATTATATTCATCATAAGCGGCGGGGTGCTAACTTTCATAATTCTATTCATATTTGCCAAAAGGCAGATCGCAAGGTTTGCGCTGCGGTCGCGGCGGGGCCCTCACGTGCCAATCGGCATAGGAGCTAAGAAAGTTAGTAATTTATTGATTTTTACACGTACTGTTACCATTGTTCTTATCCTTCGATTTTAGCCGAAATAAATTGACAATATTTCCTTTGCTAACAAGTTTTATCATGTTTTATTAATATGCGGAGATCGTTTCTGAACTATACTAAAACTGGATTTCATCTGTGAGGAGCAGCGAAACTCAATAGCTTGTTGGTGAGGAGTAATTTGTGACTTATGAACGGAAGGGCAAAGATCAGAATCCACTGTAGTTGAAACCCATACATCGTTAAGTACACTCTGTGTTTACTTTAATACTTATTTCAGTGTCTGAAGAAAGAAATAGAGAGAAGAATCGAGGCAGTACCGAGGATCATGTATGAGCCAAAACTACTGAGCGCAGAGCCATCTCACTACATCCTGGAACCACAACAGCCTTATCATTACCGATTCAGGGCTGTTGATGATGTCAAGACTTTGGGTGAGTTCCTTTGACATTAATAAATTGTAACAATCTGTGAATTGATAAGCTATGATTACGATAAGCTATGCTTATGATTACGATAGGATTGCAAGTAAATAAGCTAATTATTGGATTTCAGTTTTGTCTGTTGTAATTAGATCTGTGAAGTGCGCATAGTCCGCAAGCTTGTGTCGAACTTAAGTGGTCAACAAAGTTATTATAACATAAAAATGCATGAAAAACTTCTGACACTTGGATTGGCAATTCGCCACCAATCTGCATTGGAGCAGCATGGTGGAGTATGCTCAGTATGAGGAGAGAGCCTTGCTCAGTAGTGGGCCATTAATGGGTTGAAGCCAACTAGATTTATAAGTAGCATATCAAAATTTTAGGAGTTTATTATGATAGCAATGTGTGATGTCATGAGACTGCAATTATTTTATAGCTAAGTATGGTTCGAAAAGTAAATATTGATTTATGTCATAATCATAATTATATTTTTAATAAAAATTCCAGAAGAAGAAATAGCCCATCAAGACCCAGGTCTCCGGCGGCGGCCGCGGGAGTCGCTGCGCGCGTTCCTGCTGGCCTCGCTGGCGGCGCCGCTGGACGGCCGCGGCCAGAAGCTAGTTCACCAGTTCTGTGACGCGTACGAGTGTGCGAGACACCACCCGGCTGAGTTTGGTGAAGATGAATACAGGGCTTACGGGAGGCTGTTGCTCAAGCTGTTGGATGCGTATGTTGAAATGAGTTTATAATTGTGTGAGCTTTTGTGATAAGAGAGGTTGCTAGTTGTTCTTATTTAACTACTGTTCTTGTGTTAGGTTTTGAAATCATAATATATTTGTATGTATTGATAGTGTACTTTTAGAGATATTTGCAGTCATGAAAGTAACCTAGTATAGCAATACAATTTCACGGATATATGTATTGCTTACCAAGATATATGTATAAGCATCAAATCATTGCATAGTTTGTGTTACAGTGTAACTATTGTGAGTAGGAATCTTTTGCAATGTCATGTCAAAGAGTTTGTGTACCCCACAGTGCCCGGCTGCTAAAGAGCGTGGGGTGCAACCGGAGCGCGTCCCGCGGGAGCCCCGTGCGGCGGCCGGCGCGGCTGCTCGACCCGTCGCGCCTCCGCCCCGCCGCCCTGGCCGCCATGCCCGCCGCTAACAACCACTACACCGCCCTCGAGGTTGCTTGCAGTTGTCTCATTGCTATCATACTCACCTTTATTATTATGGAAATATCTTTTTTTACTTATAAGGTGGTGCTTGACAACAATCCCACCGGATGGTAAGTGGCGATGAAGTCCTTGAAATGTTGAGTGTACTAACTTAGATAAAGCCTATGCGCTCTCCTCTTGAAGACTCCCACATCATACATAGGCGAAAACACAAACGCAGGCAAGCTACCGGACTGGTGAGATGTTTATAACGTAAGGATGGATACCGGCCGTGCGTCGGGTTGTGCGATGGAGGAATGGGGATGGGGGAATTATTTCAAATACAGTTCAACAACAGTTTAGCCGTATTTTCGCGGCCTACTAACGCAATTATCATACCGACAAATCAGGACGTCGTAAGGAGAATTTGAAAAATATTAATTATTCATACAGGTATCACTGACACTTGTATATTGTCATATTCATAGACTTTTGTTGACACCATGCTTAAAATCTAATGTTTGATTTCCAGAACCTTCCAGCTGAAGACAAGATGTGCTCGGACATAGTCCGCGTGGTGGTGCCGGAGCCCGCGCCGCCCGACGAGACCGCCGTGTGAGGGCGGAGCGCCCGCCGCGAGGCACACACCTTGTAGCCGGGCTGGGAATGACGGGGGACTGTGGCAGTCATGTGACGGGAATTGAAGACAGTGACGTGTGTTGACACTACATAAGTGAAGTGACTATGTTAGTGACGGGTTTATGAAGAGGCAAGTTATAGATGAGTTATAGCGGGGATCCACATCCTCGCTATCCACATAAGTGGAATAGTGATAATATTAGAGGTTATATGTTGTGGGGGTGGAAATCAACGAAAATTATACATTTAAACTGTAAAGGGATCTCACAATTTTTGCTAATTGTGACAATGAGTCATTTTATGATACGTAACCCCAATCTTGATGCTCAAGGAAGTAGGAATCCTCTCTATTACTGCAGTTATGAAGAAATGGACAGTGAGTTGAAAGAAAATGAAGTGAAAATAACAGATTTGCAGAAATATGCTGGATCCAGTTTAGTAATAGGCGCCAGCCCGCTACCCCTTGTAATGTGTTCATGAGTGGTATTGCTTCTCGCTGTAACACATTCTCCTTTACATTGCCAATACACCTCATTCTTTAACGAGGTAGTCCTTTTTAGATGATTAAGTACTAGTGATCTTATTGTAATGTGTTTTCTGGTAAATATAAGTAGAATGTTAAAGTAGATGGTAATAATTATGTAGTTAAGACCTAGGGTTAGTACTGGTTTTCAGTAAATATTGTACATTATTAAGCAATATGTAGAACTTGTGATATTATTTGTATGGGATAGTAATTTATTATGATTTTTATGGGTTTGTATGACACTGATGAATGGAAATGATTAAAAAAACAACTATAACATAACAATATTTTTTTCTTTATTGCCATAATTACTAGTCAGATCATACAGAATAAAGCTTGATTTGGCACACAACAATTTTAGTTGTTTAGCAATATTCAAATACTAGTAATAAGCTCTTGCTTGGTTAGGTAAACTCAATACTTAAGGCCAACTTAAAATTGTCCCCCTCATGAATGTGGCTATCATACATAAAATAAGTTTTGAAATGCAACTGGCAGTTCCGGAGATTAGCATTCAAATAAACTGAAACTGGATTGTTGTCAAGCACTGTCTTATAGGTAAAAAAATATCGGAACATTTCCATTAATAAGGAACAAATACATTTAGGTGTTGAGCAGTATTAAATACAATTTAAGTTAACTCATTACTTAGTGATTCATACCAATTACCAACCATACAAACTTAGCAAATATGTTATACTAGGAGCATTGATAACTCAGCATAAATCTTAAATTCGAAATATGTATTTGATACCTATATACTTATAATAATGTATACAAAATGTTTACAATGATTTTTTTAATTCTTCATATCGTGATCGACTTGACCGCAGTGGACGCGACGCTTCATTTACGAAACAGTGTAGTTGCGCAGTACATTGTCATTTTACCCGCGGTTATCTGTACATAAAATACAATTTAATGATATAATTCAGCATTGACTCATAATAATTATCGTTACAGTTAAAAAGCGGTAGCGTTTGTATATCGTGTTAATTTTGTTATTGACAAATGTATTACTTTCTAATGGCAGCATAAATGTAGCTTTGAAATTGTGAAATTTCAATCTGAAGATCCTATATTATCGAGGACCTATGCAGCCAAAGAATAGGTACTCGAATCACTCTACACAATTTTAACATGGCGATTGGTATGCAACAGCAAAAATCGATTTTCGTAACATGTAGTTTAGTTACGTATTATTAAAAGCAAAACTAAAGTCGGTTCATTCGTGACATTCATACAATTAAATTGAAGCTAACATAAATGTTAATTTATACACAATTATATACATTGAATACAAAAGCATAAACAAGTGCGTTGCCAAGTATCGCCCTCGCCAGAGGAACTGTACGGTAGGAATACGTACACTCACATCAGCTCTCCGTTCCTATCGATGGTAGAGATGGAAAAGTAACAACATTATTATACATATACAAGTCTATAATTCATGATTTAATGTAATTACCTATATTACAAGGCATATTCTAAAATCTAGGTACTATTAGTGGCCTTATCGAAACAGCAATTGGGTCAAACTATAATTGGTTAAAATAATTTAATTACTACAAAAGTAATTAATTCTGGATTAATTAAAGAGTGCTTCAACCTAACACTTACAATCTCATCCATATCTTGTGCTTGACAAACTCGTCGGTGTGGCGGAGCGCCAGCAGCGCCCGCTGGCAGGCGCCGGCCGTGGCGGAGTCGCCGGTCGCCCCGCGGGTGTGGCACAGCCACTCTAACATCTGTATTCAAATTAACGGGTTACTGACGGAGACAGATAGCTCAGTGATGCTGGACAAAACAAGCTCGATGTTAAGCTCGAAGGACCAAACGTAGCCTCGGTTTAAGCTCTTTTTCTTTCGTCCATAGGTGACGATAACTACTTCCATCAGGTGACTCGTTGGCTAGTTTGCCGGTTAGTTATTATAACGATTAAGGAGACTCTGGCAGGCCACAAAAACAGCTAACTAAGTATATAATAATTTTGGAACGCCGACGAGTTGAATCCAAAACATAAGTCTGTATTTATCCGTTTTTTCCTTTCGCGCGCTTTCTGCACCATTTGACGTCTCTTATCGGTCATCTTTTTAGTGTCCCAAACAATCAGACGGCCTCGCCAAGCAACTTTCAACTTGACGTTTCACAACAGATTACAACTTTAGTCACATATCATAAAAAAAAACTATTCAGGATCCGACAAAATAATTATTATAATTCGACGCAAACGTTATATGACATTTTTTATTGCAGAATTGGAATCATAACAAAATTCTGCATCGAATGGTCCAAGTTTTGTCTTTTTAAGACCAATACATTTGTACTGTATTGTACACAATAGAAGAAAGTCGACGTTTCGGACGACGGATCGTACTTTTTCCTACAGTTACGTGTTACTTTTCCTATAAATAAAAAAAAATAAATTTATATACGAAAATCGCATTGAGTTTTCTTTAAAAAAAATGCCATATGTTCACACGAAACATAATTTGGCGACCGCGACTGGTGGAAAAAAGTACGATCCGTCGTCCGAAACGTCGACTTTTGTATTTCGTAGTAGGCCTCCAGTACCTGCGGCGTGACGTCAGCGAAGGCGGGGCGTGCGGCCAGCGCCGCGGCGGCCGCGGGCAGCAGCGCGAGCCGCTCGCCGCGCCCGCCGGCCAGCCGCGCGCTGTCCGGCTCGAGGGACCACAGCCCGCTGAACACTATCACGCTCAGCATGAACACGTCACACAGGTACAGTTTTGAGGACTCGTCTTCCGTTCTGCGGAGGAACATTGTTAAGTTCTTTAAGTCGAATTAATAAGTTCACAATTAACGTAAACTTTGAATATGTGACTATTGAACCTTAAATTAATGAATACCTACAATATTATTGCCAATATATTCTGTACCAATCTACCAACTACTTTTGGGAAATAAAAAAAGATTGTAGTAAGTATAGAACATGCAGTTGCGCTACTCACTCGTTGAAGGCGACCTGCGTGCGCGCCATGAGCTGCAGCAGCCAGCGCGCGGGCTCCGCCCCGGGCCGCTCGCCCGACGCGCGCAGCGCCGGTAGGAACACGCGCAGGGAGAACTCCTGACACCTGGACACCGACATGTTTTTAAACAGGAAACGGAGGCATGACGCTCTTATAAACCATTGTTTTTGTTTGTGTGCGAGCGTGCGTGCGTCCGTCCGTGCGTGTGTGCGCTTGCGGTAAGTGTATTTTTTGCTTTTACTATATAATATGGATATACATTCATTATCATACGATAGTCAAAAAGATCTTAACCATAACTCCGATATTAAATTAAAATATACTGGACTATAGAGTTTGCTTTGGGAAACATTAGCGCAGCCGGTGTACGCACGTGGTCTCCGCGGCGTGCGCGTCGATGGACTCGTTGAGCCAGACGAGCGGCGCTTCGCCCCCGGCGGCGGCGAGCGCGGCGCGCACGGCGCTGGCCTTGCGCAGCAGCGCCGCGGACACCTCCCACCAGCCCGACGGGGAGGTCATGCGCTCCAGGTGCGCGGCGGGCAGCGCGCGGCACGCCCGCACGTACGTCGCCCACGCCTGCGCGACGGGCCGTTGCTCACCAATCACTTATTATTACTATGGACGTCGGGTCCGCGCTAAAAATGTCCGAGCCAAATGAGCAACAAAATGCAAGGAGAGCAACAATTCCGCGTTCACCACTGCAATCGAAATTATACCGTGACGTAATGATCTTAGTGTTTAAATTACCTTGTTAACTGCATGACAGATATAACATAACTGACTGGGACATTTTTTTGCGATTTTAATATTAGATTAGATGTCCATAGTAATAATAACTAAATGTTGCTCACGCTCGTGTTTTACGCCCCGTTTAAATACTCGGCAACAAATCGCTAGTACGACTATGTAAACGGCCCATTCGTGCATCTTTGCTCGGCGCTACGAGTATTCGCTAGTTCTCGACTCGGTGTCGGTTTTTGTTGCGCGAATCAAAGGATTTCTTGTTTGTTTGTCGCGCCATCCTTCTCGGAACGATCAATGCAATAGAGATGAGTATGAGTAGTCACGAACGAATGTGTAAACGGGTGTCTTCGTAGCCGTTCTTGTGGAAATGTTCGGCGAGACAGTAAGCTGAATTCGGCCGAGTATCCAAACGAGGCGTAAGATGTTTAATTGATTTCGTCGAATGTAAATTTTCTGAGTTCCGTTTGTAAGTTGGTCGGCTAGTACTCGCCAAATTGTTAAGCCTAAATAGCTGTAATAGTTTTCCTTATAACTTTTGAACTATAGCAACAGTATTATCGACCATCCATCCAGTTGTATTGACGTTATCCAATAAATTGTTAAGTCAACCTATTTCTCACAGATTTTCCCGTATCACGGTTATTTTATCACTGTCCAAGGTATAAAAATATAAGCCAATACAGCTTTCTAGTACCTATTATTACTTGAGTAAAACCGCAAACGGACAAAACCCGAACTATAATGAATCATTGTTTACTACGGAACCCGAAAACGACAGCAACTTAGTTGCCACCCTAATATCAGCTGTCCATCGACACAACGAGGCAACCTCACCGCGTTATCCTCCGGGATGACGGAGAAGTAGCCCTCCAGCAGCTGCGCGACCAGCGTCCTGTTGGCGTCGTGGATCGCCTCGCACTCCAGGCACTGCTCGATGCTCCGCAGCTGGCGCTCGAACAGCGGTTCCTCGGGAGCGTCGGTGCGGGGCTTCGCCCCCGACACGGCGAAGGCGGCGGCGAGCGTGGCCTCGAGCGGCGCGCGCAGCGTGTTGGGCGGGACTGTGCGGCACAGTATCGGCAGGTTGTCGTACAGTAGCATCACGTCCGCCTCCTGCAACGTCACGACACGCTCTGGATGCAATATGGAACCAGGTAGGGAACACAAAAAGTAGAAAACTCCTTTGATTACTTGCACTGATAAGCCATTAAAATAAGGAACGAAAAGGCCGGAGTTGTAGATTCAATAACTGTCCCCCTGCCGCACTCGGGGCCCTTCCCACAATGCGAGGGTTATGGGCCACAGCCCCCCACGGCAAGTGCGGAACGGCAGACTTCACCCACCTTCAAAACCTTATGGATAACTCTCAGGTGTACAAATGTCACAAAACGTTACCCGATGCAAGTGACAATTTGTAAAACGCGCTCATTTTTGAAAAATAACAGGCGAGTGCCGGATTCGGAGGTTGCCCTGTTAATAATTTCAACATTCAATCCACTCGGCCGTCACTTCCTTATACCATATTTGATAGTAAAAGCTGCCTTACTTCGGCGTTCCCTTTCTCGAGGGTCTGCAGGATGCCGGCGACGAGGGCGCGGGCCGAGGGCGCGGCGCCGGCCTGCCGCGCGGCCAGGCGGAAGGCGCCGGCCCGCCAGCGCGGCCCCCGCGCCAGCACGGGCCGCAGGAAGGCCAGGTCCAGCGGCGGCAGCGGCTTCGGGTACTCCGCTGCCAGCGTGTCCAGCATGGCCAGCAGCGCCGGCTCCGGGAACTCGTACGACGGAGATGTCACCTGACCGGAATTCGTTCACTTAAAGTATTGCAGTCTAAAATACCGACCCCAATCAGAAGAGAATGTCGTTAGTTAGAAGTTCGAAGTTAGCTTGCATGCTATGATGTGATGTGATGTAAAAGGTGACAAAAGGCGACTTGGTCGGTGGAAGAACTTCGCGTAAGGATTATTTCATCAATGTATTGTGGTAGAGTGTGTGTACCTGTTTCCGGAAGCAGTCGAGCAGGCCGCGCACGACGCTGGCGGCGGGCAGGTAGTGCGGGGCGGCGGGCTCCGCCCCGCGCTCCGCGTACACCCCGCCGCGGTACGCGCCCACCTCGCGCGCCGCCAGCGCGCGCCCCAGCGCCTCCACCCCGTCCAGCGCCGCCTGGTTTGTGCAGCGGTACACCTCGCCCCACACCTCGCCTGGGCCACCGAGAGGGGATGTGCGGGTCATTCTAATATGACTTCATTATTTTTTACAGTCTTATCGCTAAAATAAGGACACCTTGCAATGTATGTATGTATGTTTGTTCGGGTGAAATCTTGCAACTCATGAAAGGTATGTATTTTGAAAGATAAATATAAAATAAACGAAAAAAAAGACTTTAAAACTTATGTGAAGCGTATTTAAGCAAGTGTTACTCTTTGAGAGGAAATTGACTCTATTATTTATGAGACCGGCCTAGAAGAATACTCAAGTAGGTGTTAGAACATTAGTTGGTTAGTAGTAGTAGTAGTATGGTTAGTTTGTTAGTAAGTATGAGGACTGGGGCAAGGACCAGTAGTGATAGTCAATTAGTTGTTAATCGTAGATTGTGTACTAACAGGGTACGTAGTCGAGCACGTCCTCGGGTCGCCGGGCGGCGTCCGCCGGCGTCTTGCAGTACGACGCCGGCAGCTTCACCGTCCGCCGGTAGATCTGGACAATTATTTATATTGTTACAACAATCTGAATAGGCTTTTAGTGCGTTCAACATCTTAGAATTCATCGCCGCTTACCATCAGGTGAGATGATTTTGAAGTGAAAACTTCTTTAGTATCGAAGTCGATGAAACGGAAATGACGCGCAAATAAAACGGAACGGAAACAAAAAAGAAACAGACCCATTTTAACGTGGGAGAAAATGAGATAGGAAGCATCGGCAAAATGGCGGCTTACGTAATCAATGCATAACATCGATATTTGGACTGACAGTATTCGTTTTTTTTTATGTGATACGCAACACCGACCTCGGGCAAGTCCCGCAGCGCATAGTCGGCGACGTCGTACTGCGCGAGGGCGGCGCACGCGGCGCGCACCACGGGCGGAGCGCCCTCGGCCGCCAGCCGCCACAGGCGCCGCGCCGCCGCCGGGACCAGCGCCGCGTACTCCGCGCCCGGCGCGCGCAGCCCCGGCACCTCCGCCAGCAGGGAGCACAGCCTGCGCAACGTCTACTTCTTTATCCGCTCCAGAAATTAACACTACGGCTTTTCCTCCTTATAGAAGAAGTTCTAAGTCTAGCAGGAGGCCAATAATTAATCGCGCCAAACTTTATGGTTCCTTTGAAAAATGCGCAAAAAATAGCAATTTTCGGTTGACTGCTTAAGTAGGAGCACGGGCCCAGGAGGGCGCCAAGCGTGACCGACGAGACCGAGATCAAAGGCGCGCTCGCTGTCCTCGGCGTATACTGGATGTTAGTAGTGTATGTAGTTGTATGAGCGTGTTCACACAGAATCCAGTATACCGGATCCAGTAAAAAATCCCACACACAACGGAAATACTGACCTGTTAAAACGGATCCAGTAAAACGGACGTTCTATGTGAACGCGCCCTTATACTCACGCGAGCTGCACCTGCGGGCGCGCGTCGTTCCCGAGGCGCGGCTCGAGCGCGCGCCACGCGCCGGGCGGGCCCACCGCGCGCGCGCGCCACAGCGCGCCCAGCGCGTGCAGCGCGCGCGCCGCCGCCGCCGCGCCGCTGCGCTCCGAGCACCGGTTCAGGGTCGACGATATCACCGGCACCAGCTCCAGCCCGTGGGAACACGCCCTGCCGGGTGTGCATTTAACAACGTTACTTTTTTTCCCCAAAACAATTGAAAACTAACAAAAACTGACTTGGGTGTCAAAAATGAGACACGTCGACACATTACTAATATTAAGGTATTGTTTTTATAAGATGTGTGTATTTTTATAAGTGTATTGATAAATATTACATGAAATAAATGATTCGATTTAGAGTTTGCGTTTAAATAATTTGTTCCATAAAATGGCAATTTCGAGCGGCCATTGTTCACATGTTGGTAATAGGCTGCCCTCAGGTTGGTTGGTGTGATGCAGACGTCTAGCGCCAGCGCCCTGACCTCAGCTCACAGATCCTGTCGACGGCGAGCGCGCGGGCGATCTCCACCTCCCACTTGAGGTCGTCCGCCCGCGCGGTGCCGGTGTCCACCAGCAACTCTTGGAGGTACGGGAAACATCGCGTCTGACGCCATGGAACAAATATACAGAACATTATAGCTGTTGACTCATGTGTATACTAGTTTGGCAAAGGGAGATCTCCCCCCAGACGAGATGTCATGCCTGGGGAACAGCGGAGCTCCGATTGTTCACGGTCGGTACTTGTGTAAATGAGAATGTAGAAAACTTCAATAACGTGATTCAGGCTTATAATGACGTAACCGTGTGACGTGTGTGCGATGTCGCCACACTGGTAATAAACTAATAATGTTACTTCGGGATTTTAGAAATCTATATACTTATGTATATAAAACTCTTGCGTTACTGAGTGACTGACAGACAACGCACAGCCGAAACCACTGGACGCAACAAGCTGAAATTTGGCATGTATGTTCCTAGGGGAATGTAGGGGAGCACTAAGAGGGGATCTTTGGAAATCCCCCCCCCCCCCCCCCAAGGGGATAAACTGATTTTTTAGAAATTGTCGGGCTTTTTGAAATAACAATATAGATCTGTGATTCAGCCACAAAACTAATAGGCAGTGTTGATACCTGTGTCTCGGCCAGGCTGGTGTACAGCATGATCAGCAGGGACGTCGGGACCCCCTTGTTGACCTTTAACTTGTTCAGCACGGCCACTATCGACGGCACGTTCTCCTGTCAATGTTATTATCATAATTGTGTAACAGGTCTAAAGTTTTTATGTAAATAGCGAACAGACGGCTCTCCTAGCAGTAAGTGACCACCGTCGCCCGGACATTGGTACACCAAAGGTACCACCGACGCAATGACGGTCAACAATCAAAAATACAACATCGATTAATTAGTGAAGGAATTGTAAAAAAAAATATGTTATCCTAATAATATAAAACATGCGCACGCCGCACGGCTTACCATAGCTTACTATAGCAAAAAGTGTTGTTACAACTTTTTTCGTCTTAATGTTTCGTTACAACTTTTCGTATGAATTATTTCCGTCTAGCCCCCTTGCGCAACGCGCGATAAGGAACTTCGTTCCAATAATATCAGTAATAATATTAATGACTTAATTAATATTGGTAATATGTAAAATCTTGGCGCAAATCCCTACGATTGGTGGCATACGATGGCTTCTTTCTAACGCCCGCGCCACCCTGCCCGGTATGAGAATACGTTCAGTATTATAGGTCACCTTTATACGTTGGATTCCATTTTATTATAAAAATAATCTAGCAGACATCAGTCTGCTTATACAGAGCATGCAAACCTACAGTCAAGCTTATTTGTAACAGGAAAATTAAAAAGAAAAGAATCAGAGCATTACCTTGGTGGTCGCCATCAGCGGCAACCCTCTCAAACACTCCAGCTTCACGTGGGGCCGTGCGTCGTTCGCTATCTTGTACACCAACACCGGCAACACGCACACGGACACCTCCTTCCGCACCGACACCAGCTCTATTATCACCCTTATTGCCTTCTTCACAAGACTCTCATTCCCCTCTTTCGACATCACCACTCCGACGAAAAACGGAAGTAACTCCAACCGTAACTCATTATGCGAGCTCACTAGATTATCGAACCAGCTCTCCATTTTGGTCGGGTCGTCTCTCACTCGTTCGTACGTCTCTAGTATTTTTGATACCGTGAAAAGATGCGCGTCTGTGTATACTAGTGTTTGGTATATGGTATTAGATCTTAGGTTGGCCATGTGTAAGCCGAAGCGTTCCTTTGATAGCTGGTAGGTGTCGACTATTTTTGAGGCTACTTTGAGGGCGTCCGCCGTGAGGTAGGACGGCAGGTGGAGCCACTGCAGCGACAGCCCGACGAACACGTTCAGACACACCGCTGTATATTCGTATTTGCTAATTATGTTCAGACCTGGAATACATTATTTTTTATTTTAGAAGCAACGAGAAGGTTCAATTATCTATCATCATAATGGTCATCATCATCAAGTTTTAATTATTATTCATAAAATAACTGCATGCAATTTGATTGTACATCGGGTGGACAACCAACCGTTTGCTAGTTGGATAACTAAACCGGAGAGAATATTCCGTTAAGAACAATAGATAAAAAAAACCAAATGATAATTTAAGACATACATAAATTAAACAGTTCGTGTAGGTACAAGGCCGAGGTGTCGAGCAGGTTCTCCGCCAGCAGCACGAGGGCGAACCCCGCCACGTTCCTCAGGGCGGGGGACTGCAGCGCCACGCACCGCTCCATCAGGCTGTAGCAGCACCGGGGGTCGCGGCTGGACCAGATTGGACACTTATATCACACACATACACTTACATCTCTGGTGAAAATGCACCCTTAGGCTTTAGAGTTTACAATAAGAGTTGGCGGCATAGTACTTCTATATTTTAGCACTCAATTATTAGTGAATTTCTGAATACATTTTAAAGGTATATCGCGGCTTACCAAACGCAATAATATTGTCGGATCCGCCCGACTAGCTTCGAACCATTCCGAGGTCCTTTTTCATGAGCCGTTTGCGAACTGGTGAGTGTGGGTGAACATTCAAGGGATGGCTATAAGCTCATATATAAGTCTATAATAGATATATAATACATATGTAAGGCTATAATAGTGTGTTTTAGTATAGGATATGGTGAATATTACCCATTTTTGATGAGCTCATTGGAGACCCTGGCCAGGAGCGGCAGGAATGCCATGACGTGTTCTATTTTCTGCTGGTAGACGGCTGCGTCCACCACCGCTGATATTGCTGCAAACGCATTGTTCACCAGCTTGGGATTGCAGATCTAAAAGGAATATCAACTTAGTGCAATACCTTGAAAATAAGCAATAAAGAAAGAAGATGCAGATTAGCATAAAAACTAACATATAAAGTTTTTTTATTTTCTATATTATTATATAGATATTTCTAAAATAAACAATAGGAATGAAACTACACAAACGCTGAAAATTGACACCACTCAATCTGCTTTTTGAACTTGCTTCTGAACGCTATTTTGGTATGCTTGCCACTAAGTTTTACATAACGAAAATTGGCCATATAAATACAATTATTATTATCATACTACTTGTGAAGTTGAAATCTTGATAAACATTTTTAAGATACAGATAGCATAGCCTACTCTATGTTGTACTTTATATTCTATTCCAGTGTGTTAAACAATCATTTGAATATGAATCATTATGAATAATACCTGCTGACAACTGATGCAGTTGAGAAGCAATGTGGACTGTGCAGGACTTTCTGGCAAGCTGAGAAGCAGCTGCCAGGGCCTGATGCTGGAGCAATTCTGAGGGTTGTATGTCAGCCATAGGAACACTGACCGAAGCAGTTCTAGACTGTTGGACGATATTCTGTGAATATCACCAAGTAAAGTTTTCAAAATGGTCATGAGTGGCTGGTGTCTTTTGCAAATGATCAATTCGTATTTTATCAAATGGGTTAGTAATATGGGCTAGTGGGAGAAGTTATTGCTAGAAGCTGATGTGGTTCGTAGCTACATCGGTGCTTCAGGATATCTTAGGTCATTTGGTTCCAGTAGATGTTGTTTGGCCAAGTGTTTCAACAATAATCCCTCTACAAATCTAGCATGACTCTTCTCATGGTCAGCACCTGAATCCGGTGAATTTTCTTACAGACATTCTTAAATATGAAAAACCATGGTCTAATAATGACTAAGTTGCAAGAAATAAACAAGATCCATTATTAACATGAATTACTAGTCTTACGTGTAGTCTGGGTGGGTGCATAGAGCATGCATCTGGGCCAACACATCATCTTCGGCATCCTTGTTCTTCTCTAGAACCCTAATGAAGGGGTGCTGTGGTGAGCGCAGCGAGAACTGGCACTTATATGGTTGCCCAGGGGACAGTCGGGACTTTAAATCCAACACGAGCAGTCCAGCCATTGTGGATATTATTGCTGATAAGTTGCTGAAATTTAATGGTAGGTTTTGAGAACTGGTTAGTGGTAATAATGTTGGGAGTAGGGTCCGGGACTACACGGGATGGTATGTGTTTTTTGGTATGTGATTCATGTTTCGGATTCTCGAGTCCAAAATGTGACCAGATTTGGCAGAAATTATTTTTCTCAGCTCATGGTTACTTGTGATTTTTCTTGTATGTCCAAGCAACATAGGTAATCCAAACATTTATTTATTGAAATAATACGTTTGACAACCCCTTGGTCTAGTTGGTGGTAACCTTGCCTGTGAATGTGAAGCGAGGGGCGCCAAGTTCGATTAAATTTCATTTTAGTGATGTGTTATTTGTGTTGTCTATGCCACCCGCAACACAGGGAATCCTAGTGTGGGGGTGTGTATTGGGGCATTATCGTTTAATGTTGTTCTAATTCATTCAACTAAAAATATAAACACTTACTGTGCACTGGGAAGTAGGGTCACTACAGTAGACATAGTGTGGGCTATTTCTAGCACCCCCTGCTCTACCAGGGCCAGAAGACCCTGGCAGGCGGTCAAGCTCACCAACATATTCGTTGAAGAACATTTACCACGTAAATAGTTCAATTCTTCGTTTTCTAACACGAACCTCTGCCGCTCGCCCGGCTTGTACTTCGATTTAATTATATTTATCAACTTATCAATAGCATTAACAATTAAAACACTACTGTTCCTTTTCAGTTTGTACTCTATTTCATCCATCTCAATTGATAATATATTAAAATATAAAGTGAGGACGACCACGACTGAAAACCTAAAACCTAACCAACCGGCAACCATATGTTTTGTTTTCTGTCAAGTGCCAAGTCGTTGAAAACTGTCAAATATCAGTGTCATTGTCAACGTCATATTATTTCACATGTGAACCACATAACTACTACATAAATATTGATGTGTAATGTAGTATTTCTTAGATCTATTTTATTGCAGGTCTCAGTTGCAAGTAAATCATTAGGTATTTAATTCTTTGACATGTCTCTCTAGTTTAGGACGGTAGACTGAAATCTGCCTGCCTGACACTGACACACTTGACACAGATAACCTACCTACCTAGTCTGTGGATAATTTCAAATTCAAACCTAACCGAATAGGAGTTTATTATTCTGTGAGTTCAATTGTCATGTTGTCAATAATGTCAATCAATGTCATGTCATCGTCATTCACATCACAAATCACATTTTCTGAGTTCATTTCATTTGTGAATTTGTGATTATCCATAGAGTAACTTAGGTGATACGATTGAGTATTGACTGTAGGAGTAATAGTGTTCTGTGCTGCTAATGCTAACTAAACCAAATTTGGTTTAGACTGTTTACTGTTTGTAGTGTTTGTTTAATTCTTCTATATTATCGGCGTTAAATCTATAAAATATCCGAAAGTATTCAAAATGTCAACGCCTCCTCGAGAAACTATCCAGAAGCAGATTCAGCAGGACTGGGCTAACAGGGAGTACATCGAAGTTATTACGGGAAGTATAAAGAAAATTACAGATTTCCTCAACTCTTTCGGTGAGTAATTGGTCGTGAAAGTATGAGCCTATTTACATTAGTAATTAGTTCCTTTGTTAATGTGATGTGTCCATAACTTATCATAATTATGTTAAACCAGATATGTGCTTATACCAGAGACAGTACACATAGTCAAAGATTAAAATGATTTTTTAATGAAATAAACGAAATTGTATCGTATATTACAGACATGTCCTGTAGATCACGCTTGGCCACCCTGAATGAAAAATTGACTTCACTGGAAAGAAAAATTGACTACTTGGAGGCTTGTGTAAGTTTTTAATTATTGACTTTGCTAGTTGAATTCCCCTTTCTAAAACAGATTTATGAAACAATATCTGTAATTTGATGCTGCTTAAACCAGAAATACTATGATTGTTATCTAATTAGATTGTTTTTGTTTGTTTTGATCATAGTACACAGAAGGCAAGCGGGTCACACATTTCTGACCACCAAGTTGTCGGAAAAATAATGAAAATTTTGTGACATACTTTATGGATGGCCTCTTACGCCTTACCTAATGTTCTCTTACTTGATATACATAATTGTTCAATTTGAATCGGGGATAACCACGTGACAATGATGGTACACAAAATAAAATTGATAAAAGTTCTTTTTTGCAGGTGACGAAAGGTGAAACATTGACATAATATATGGTTTAACTGACTAGTTCAGTTATAAAAGGCTCACCCAGAAGGACTCTGTTGTAGTGAAAGTGCAGTTAATGTAGGATGTATACTATTGTCATTATAACTTTATTATAATTCATCTTGGTAATAATAAAAGTAATTTAAATATAAGGCAAGGGATAGACAGTCAATAAATTTTGTGATACAGGTCGTAAGTATTGCAGTCACAAGTGTTTAGACAATAAATATTGACAACTATATGGATCACAAAAAGAGAGATTATTGTCATTCAAGTTTGTTGAAACATTTCCACATAACTAAATAATGGCAGAATCACGAATACCAGAATATTTATTGATAGTGTAACCCCTGTCTTATATTTTAGTATGTATACTCATTTAACACATTAATAGTGCAGGAGTAGATTACTCAATAGTAACATAAGTTGGTGTGCTTTACCACCCAAGACTGCATCGCTACTTACCGTCAGGTGTGATTGAAGTCAAGCATTAATTAGTAAAAAAGTTGAACAGTGTTTCAAATATTTTATGTCAGTCATGTTGTAAAAGGCGATTAGGTTGCAGCACAGATAAAAATATTATATATTAATTTTGCACCTTACAATATAAGTATTATGAAGCACTCAACATTTTGTCTTATAATTATGAAAAGACAATATGATAATTTATTCAATTCAGACAAATATAATTAAGTATGTGTAAAATTAGTGGCCTAGTATGTGTAGATTTCTGTATGTAATCATAATGTTAGGTAAATTATGTGAAATGAGAAGGTTTCCCCCTTTCTCCTTGGCATTTATTATGCTTGTAACACATAAGCATATAACAAAAATTATGTACAAATTCACACACAATTTTTGTTTGAAAACTAGAGGTGCGTGTGGGGTTTGTCAAGGAACCTAGTAACCTAGGTAACCTGTATTTTATAAGTTTCGCCACAGTTACATACTATAAGAGTTAACTTGCATTAATAACAGAATAATATATAACTATTATTACTCTATGTTATAATAAAACAAACATGTAATTAGTATGCTTCTATTTTGTATGTAGGTTAGCAAGTTGACATTCAATAAATAGTAAAAAACAAACAACAACAAACTATCGATATAAGCTAGAGTCTAGCTTATATCGATAGCTAGACCCTCTCGAACATAATTGCGATACCCTGTCCCCCTCCGCAACTGGATGCCGCCACGCCCCTGCGCATGTTTCTGTGCCTGTAAACGATATTACATAATATTATAAGTACATAAAACGAATAGATATGTCACTAGCGTACGAAAAGTGAAACAGTCAAACTGCTAATTGTCCTACTTTTGATGTAGCTATCTCTTTGTGTCTCATTCATTTAGTAATTATCTTTCACATCCATAGCTACAGTAAAGTCATCGGAGCATTCGGAGCGGATCCAAAAGTGCAACTTGCGTTGTATGTATGAAGTTAACGGTTCTATAGTTTTAATATCTTTGCCTGTAAATATAATATGTATTTAAGTATGATTGTTGTTCTTTGTGCACTGTGTTGTCGTCGGTGTTTAGTAGGTATATCATAGTGAGGAATAGGGTTGAAAATATCAGGTGGGATTGTTGTAAAATAGCATATAATATGTAAGGAGCCGTTCAAGTATTACGTATGCAGATTTTTTGCAATTTTTAACCCCCCCCCCCCCAACCCCCTCGTCACCAAAAGTAAGCAAATCTCTTACCCCCTCCCCCCCCCATGCTTACGTAAACATTGGTACTTGCATTCAATGGTTTCTTTAGGGTCCGTTCACACAGACCGGCTCGGAGAGCATCGGCCTGCTTTTTTCTTTTCACACAGACCGGGTCGTATACGCTTGGAATTGGCCGGAGCGGAGCCGCCAACTATTTCACATCGACCGGCTGGAAGAGATCTGAAAGCGGGTGCGGTTGGATGTGCTCGGAGCCGGTCGGATGCGCTCGGAGTCGGGTGGATACACTACAAAGGCAGTGCCAGTATTCCGCGCAGTCTAAGTTTTGTTTTCGGTGTGTTAACGTGTGCTTTTCGAAACATGGATTTAGATAGCTCCGACGAAGAAATATATTTGTTAGCAAGATTACTTGAAATAGAACATAGGAAACGTAAGCGCAAGCGGAAACAAATATGGGTAAAACATATTTGGAAAAACAGACTAATCCATGGGGAGTTTCACACCATTTTCGAGGAATTGAAGAGAGATAGCCTAAAATTTTATGAGTATTATCGTATGGAATATTGGCAATTTTTGAAATTGACAGATTTGTTAAGAGTACATATAACAAAAAAGACTACAAATTATCGTTGCACCATTACAGCCGAAGAAAGGTTAACGGTAACTTTAAGGTAAATAAAAAACAATTATTTATACTAATCATGTTATTTAGATCACAAAATCACAGCCCTCCATTTATTAAGCATTGTTTACGTTAATGAAATGTAAATTACTTATACTAATCATGTTAAATAACACAAACATCTAAATAGATCACAAAATCACAGCCCTCCATTTATTAAGCATTATTTACGTTAATGAAATGTAATTAAATAGTACAGATTTGTGTGTGTTTAATTATTATTATTATAATTATTATTGTTTTTGATTGTTTATTATTTTGTATTTTGTGTGCTGGTATTGTACCCGTAAGTAGTCTGATCTGGATAGTTTTGAGGAATATAGGTTTCGTTTGACACTAGGTAAGTAGATTGATTAGTCGATGGCGGTGAATTTATAGACAAAGAATAATTCAAATCTGTACTATTTTCATACAGACTTAATTCAGCTTCATTAACAATGTTAAACACGCGCCTTTTAATTCGTGCTTGGACTTCTTTTGGGAATGTTTCCACTGTATCTGACATAGACAAAAAAAAATTACGTAATGCCTTGTCACGGGGTGTAGTATTTCTTTTTTCTTCAAGATACTCTTCGAAAACCGTAGCAACATCTTTGCTTAAGCGTGGTCTCTTTTTCGAGCCAGAAGTACTTGCAAGCGATTCAACTTCAGAATGGTCAGAACGTTTAGATGATGTCGATGGTGGTGGTATTGGTGTGCCAGGCTCTGAATCATCCGATGATAATGTTACATTAGATATTTGGTTTCGATTGCGAAAAAATGGTATTATAAAAGAAAGTTCTTTTTCAAATTTTATCAATTTGGACGTAGTTGCACCATCGCCACTCTTGCCTTTTCGGTTATAATAGGCTTTTCTGAAGTTATCTCGCAGTTTCTTCCAACGATCCTGGCACTGCGTCACTGGAAAGAACAGAAATGAAAAATTAATAACATAACTCTTTTTTATTTTATAGTTCGTTTTGGTACGGCAGTCTTATATTTCTATTTTGTGTGTTTGTTTTATTTTTACAGATTCCTCATCACTGGTTGCAGTTTCAAAAACTTGTCATTTAATTTTCGAATGGGAATTTCTACAGTTCATTCAATTATTCATGAGACAATCAGAGTAATTTGTGATGTTTTGATGCCCATAGTTATGCAGATGCCAGATGAAGAAATGTGGGAAAAGGTTTCACGTGATTTCTTTAATATTTGGAATTTTCCTAACTGTTTGGGCGCTATAGACGGAAAGCATGTCAATATACAGGCACCAGATAATAGTGGAAGCTTATACTATAATTATAAAAACTTTTTCAGTACAGTGTTACTAGCTGTGGTCGACGCGAAATACAGTTTTTTAATTGTTGATGTCGGATCATATGGTAAAAATAGCGACGGCGGAATTTTACAGAATTCAAAATTTTGGAAAAAACTCAACACCAATAAGTTAAAGCTGCCCCCAAATAAACCTCTACCTAGTACCACTGAAAGCTTACCACATGTTTTTATAGGAGACGAGGCATTTCCTTTGAGCAATAATATATTGCGGCCGTATCCAAGAGAACAAGCAAGAACAGAATTATCAAAAAAAGTATTTAATCTGCGTTTAAGCAGGGCAAGAAAAGTCGTAGAATGTGCATTTGGAATGCTAACTCAAAGATTTGAAATTTATCAAAAACGAATGAAAATTCAACCGAAGTACTGTGATTTAATTATATTAGCAACTACATGTTTACATAATTTTTTAATAGAAAATCGGACGCCAGGACAAGAGAATGAATTTCACAGCAATATAAATTTATTAACAGCAATAACAGACAATAATAATGAAAACAGTTCTAATAGCGACGCAGTTCTAACCACAAGGAATAAATTTAAGGATTATTTTTCATCAAGTGGTGCTTTAGATTGGCAAGATCAAGTGGCTACGCGAGTTTCTTAAGTTATATTTAATAAAAATTGTCTACTACATAAGTATATTCTAACGATCAGATACTCAAACGAGTTTTTAAAGTAAGGGCGCATTTAAACTCATGTTATTCCTATTTTGACTTTGAATCTAACACGTCGCAGCACGAGTTTAAGAAGCCCTTGCTTTAAAATTCGTTTGAGTATCTGGGGGTAGGTGTAAAACAATGAAAACCTTACTTACCACTTATTCCGAGACATTTGCTAATTTCCTCCCATGCATTGTCTTTCATTATCCGATCGCTATATGATGGCTTGGTTATGTCAAATAAACACTCATATTTTGACACGAGTATTATTAATTTTTCATCATTCATCTTTTCGTACAAGTACGCACAACTATTACGTTCAAATGTTGCTATCAAAATGGCGGTCGGCGCGGCCGCAGCGGGCACGCAATCGGAGCCGATCGGCTACGCGATAGAGAAAGAGCACGCAATCGGAGCCCATCGGCTGCGCGAGCGAGAAAGAGCACGCAATCGGAGCCGACAGGCTGCGCAAGCGAGAAAGAGCACGCAATCAGAGCCGATCGGCTGCGCGAGCGAGAAAGAGCACGCAAGCGGAGCCGGTCGGCTCCTTTTATTACTTCACACGAAGCGCGTTCAGGCATTTTTAATGACAGAAAAGGTGCAAATGCAAAAATAAACTTTACTACAATCACTCAAAACACTGTTTCCAACGTGATAAAAATCTGCTCTCCTCTCCGAGCCGGTCTGTGTGAACGGACCCTTATTGATTCAAGAGAATTTTGAGAAAAAAATGGTGGGACATCTGAAAAAGTGAAAAAAAAAATTATACTGCTGACGTAATCACCATCTAGCCTCCCCCACCCCCATGTCATCAAAAATAAGCAAAGCAAAGACCTCCCCGCCCCCCTGTTGTGCTTACGTAATACTTGAATGACCCCTAAGTATAATAACCTGTAGGTATATACAGGGTGTAATCGTTAAGTGTGCACAGGCGATTATTCCGTAACTATTACAGATATCAAAAAGCTTCATACTGATATCGAAAGCACTTTACCTAATGAGTAAAATTACAATAATAATTTATTAAAATAAAAACGAGAAATATCCAAAAAAATACATTAAACTCTCCCATACATTTAGTATGAGATAGTAGAAAGGTTTTACTTTCTTTATTTAAAGTGGAATAGTACCTACTCATTTTACCCTTATCATTTTATAATTTTGTATGATATGATATTGATGAATTTCAAGTAGATACACACGTGTAGATTAATTATCTTACCACTTCAAATTAAGATTAAACCTTGTTTCAATATCGTATTGATTTGAACTGGCTGAAAAGCAACATACTAAATAAAAACAAAAAGAAAGATACTCTTTGGTGTTCGTTCTAAATTCAAATTCTTTATCGCGGGAGTAGGTACCTACTATTCCACTTTAATTAAAGAAAGTAAAACCTTTTTACTATCTCATACTAAATGTATGGGACAGTTTAATGTAATTTTTTTGGATGTTTCTCGTTTTATTTTTAATAAATTATTATTGTCATTTTACTCATTAGGTAAAGTGTTTTCGATATCAGTTTAAAGTTTTATGATATCTGTAATAGTTACGGAATAATCGCCTGTGCACACTTAACGATTACACCCTGTATAGAGAGAGACTTACTTCAATTGATGTACAAGGTGTGTGGCGATTCTGGCGCCGCTGGCCGAGACCGGGTCCCCCATGGTGATAGCCCCGCCGTTCACGTTCACTCTACTGGCGTCTAGTTGGAGTTCCTGTATGGCTATCAGAACTTCGGGAGCGAAATTCTCATTTATCTGTATCATATTAGTGATCGATGTTAGTTCATTACTGGGTAGTAAAGTTGTAATGATAGGCAGTAGATGTAAATTATACTTTAAATAGTTTAAATGGAAATAGTGCTTCGATGTCTTAAAATATAGTACGAAAACAAGAATATAATGGTGTTTTCGTTCTTAAGCTAATCATGTACTACGACCCAAGACTAAGCTGTGGCCATTGCTGGACTTCGGTATCCACACAATGTGACGACGTTAGAGACTTAAGGTCGTTCTCAATATTTTATCTATCTAAGTACTTATCTACCAACAATCCCAGTCAGTTTCTTATAAATCTTCGGAATGTTACAACACTGTAGTTATAAGAGTACTTATAGGTGCAGAAATTAAAATTATAGATAGCTTATTTTTTATATTATGTATATTTTAAATTAATTATTATTTAAATATTAGACATGGTGTGTACGCGTTAGATTTGTTACCGGACCTCCCTTATAAAAGACCAATATTCAATCCACTATTTTATCTTCTACAAAACATACTTCAACATAGTTCAAGCGAAGTGAAATATTTATACGTACCTCAAACAGATCGATATCTTCGACATTCTTTTTCAAATCGTTTAATAATTTCCTGATAGCGTGCGTGGCGCCCAGCCCGGTGTGTTCAGGAGGTAGACCGATGGTCGCCCAGCCCACTATCCTGGCTAGAGGCTGCAGCGCCTTCACGGTGATCATATCTTCGCCAGCCAGTAGTAAAGCCGAAGCGCCATCTGCCGGTGCCTTTGATTAAAATATTAATATCGTTATATTTATCGAGTCGTAACATCCAATGTTAACTATTAAGTTTTTATATTTTTTACAAAACAACTACATCGTACTAGTAACTCGCTATATATTTTTTCTATAAATTCTAAATATTCATCACCGCAAAAAATAAACAAATAACTGCTGGGCACAGGTCTTCTCAAACAATTAATAATAATAATAATAACGCTACACACTCATAGCCCCACACTAGGATTCCCTGTGTCGTGGGTGCCATGGACAACACACACACCCAAACCAAGAACGGAAATTTAAATTCATCATTCAAATTTCCGCCTCGCTGGGAATCGAACCCAGGACCCTCGGAACGGCGATCCGGCGTGTTAACCATTGCGCCATCTGGGTCGTCAATTAAAGGCGCAGCACGGAAAATTAGGTATTCATGATAGGGACCTCTTGTGTGGCGCGGCATCTGTTTCGACGATCGATGATGTTTATAAGTCCGTGGGCGACGATGGGGCTCATCTGTATAAATGTGTTCTAGAAGGTAAAAAAATGTATTGGTCTACTACTCACAGCAGAATTAGCAGCAGTAACTACACCTTCTATGGTTAAAGAATTTGTTTCTTTCAACTGCTCTCCATCGATATTAGGTTGAGAAATTTCATCCTCCGTGATGAGCGATTCCTTCTTCTTTAATATTACCTTCACATTTGTTAATTCTTCTTTAAACACATTCGATTTGTTTGCTGAAACCAGAGTTCAGGGTGTTCGGGTAAAAATGGATTTCACTAAATACTTAAAATAATTTACCTGCTCTAATTCTACTGCGCTGTTATAGACATCTGAGTAAAATAAAACTTGGGAGGTGTCAAGGGACACCCGGATGGAACGAAGTTCCTTCCGATTTATTAGTGAAGGAATTGTAATAAAATTTTATTCCAAAACTTCGTTCCAACAACATTAAAAACAATAATTACAACTTTTCTAATTTACTTTTTACTAATTATAATAAATTAATAACAACTTTTCGTGATAATTTTTCGTTACAACTTTTCGTGATAATTCTGTCTAGCCCCTTTCGCAACGCGCAATAAGAAACTTCGTTCCAAAATTTAGTTGCCTACCTGCTTTCCATTTAGTGTAGCTATCCATAGCATACCGATTAGCTGCTTCTCTTTTTACATTATATTTTTCAGCTAGATAATCAGCAATTCTGGGCCTTGTTACGCCGCAATAGCTGTCAGGAAACTGTTTCTTGATATGGTCTTCTATCTGGTAGTGGGCTCCCAGGGCCGTGCCGAAGCGGACGTTCCGAACCAATAGTGGTAAGGTTGACATTATTTCCGTGCCCCCGGTAAGGCACAACTTAGACGTTCCGAATATTATGTCCTTGTCAAATTAAAGGTAAACTAATAAATTAATAGATTTATTGACATTACTATTAGGCCTTGAGTGCATAAGTGCATACTGCAGAATAACGGAAAGGGTTTGGTGGCGGATCTTCGTATCCTGGTTGCCCTGGTATGTTATATGCCCGTGTAACAAAAATCACGTGATGTTTTGCTTTTTCTTCCCTTCATAAGGGCCCCCAAATAAATTTTTATACGGGCACCAAGGCACGCTACGCCACTGATGTTATACCCAGCTAGCATACCACCAGTTTGCGTATTGCTCCACCTGGGTCGTCGTCAGTCTTGATGACCATGATGCCTTTATTGACCACCTACCATCAAGTGGTAAGTATTTAATTTTCTGCTTGTTAGTGTCGGCTATTGGGTTAAACACTTGCTTGATTGCCAGCAAAATCATATTTACCACTGCGCTAGTAACAATCGCCTGCAGTCCAGTTCCACAAGCCTTGTTAACTCCTAAAGCTGGTTTTTCTATAGGAACCCCCGAGTATAAACCGCAGTACCGCGGCGTTTTGCCGCCATCGCATTGACTCAACTAAAAATTGCGAAATTCTTAGAAGGCAAAAATCTTTGAAATACGCATTGTGTTATTTTATTAGGCAAGGTATTTGTAATAGGTACAATGATACATACGAAATTAATATTGCCAACTACTGTGCAGTCTACATTACTTGCATCAACATTGGCAGAACGCATGGCATCCTTTGCCGCTGCAGCGAATGCGTATGATGATGGCAACTCCCGGAGTGATCCGCCATATTTACAGAATGGCGTCCTTTTCGCGCTAATTACAAACGCTCCTGGAAAGCCAAAAAATATAGGTGGTAATACATAAATAGAAGGTAGTCATGTATTATTATTGTTTTTTGTAATTATCCTGTAATTACCTCCTTGTAAATCTCTTTTCAATCATACCATACCAATCGTGCCATACTTAACTAATGAATTTGTCTACGAACGCGCGTAATAAATAGGTATTTAATATCTAAAAGGCGATATTCATTATTATTATGATATTTTATCTTTCTCCCACCCGGTCCCACCTACCTACTGAGTAACATGTTAATCAGTCTGAGCAATATTTCTTTCTTTAATAAATATTAAATGTAGTTAAAGTCATCGACTGTAGGTTGGTATGTACTCCTTTGAGAAAGTCCTTATCAAAGTACATTTTATTACTAATATTATCAATAGAATGATCCATGCGACAAACAAAAGCAAACTTATAATTGCTTACACCCAACCCGCGAGTGCAGAGTATCACACTATCATCGCCGCTGCTAAAGTAACATAAAATGTTATACCACTTATCATTAACTCAACGTTGATAAAAAGATACCGTTCCTTGTTTATTATGATGACTTATGTAATGTAATAATGTTATGTTATGTAGTGTAATGTTTAGATACTTTCATTTACTCGGTAATTTTATTTTATTCTGCGACTGTGAACTGCCTTGAAGAAACATCTTTTAATGAGGGCTCAATGAGAGCCGTTATCATAAAATTTCTGCACTATTGTTGAGCGTTATTAGGTAAGGAGGTACTTATATACCTACCTTATACTGTTATTGTATATATATCAATACATTATATATCAGGTCCAACTTTAAACCGAAATAAAAGACAAAGCAGTGTAAGAAACTTTTTTTTACAAAAACATAGGTACAACTTAGTCTGTTTGTAAAATTAGGTGTATCAATAACATATTTATATGTTTGAAGACTAGACAGTTTCTAACAGAAGCGCAATGCCTTGACCTCCTCCGATGCAAGCTGATCCTATGCCTGTCTTGGCACCGCGGCGTCTGAAAAAAATATTAAGTAATTAATTAAGTAAATAATAAGCCCTGTCAAAGTAGAATAAATGCTTAAATGCTATTCAAATATAATTACCTAAGGGTATACTTAATACGATTACTATCTATTAATATTGTATAGGTAGCAATCGTTGATAAGTAGTTACGTACCCTAGATAGGTACCCTGATGGATTTCATTTTTTGTTTAGTTATGTTATTAAAAAAGAAGAACGATTCGAAGTATATAATGTTAGCAGCACAACGAAAACAGAGAAAAAAAAAGAATAGAAGGCAAAATGATGTGGTGTCGTGGGACACCAGGTAGGAACGAAGTTCCTTCGGCTAATGTAGAATCGACACAAATTGCAAAAAAAATCGTGCTCAATTTTATGTAGGTTTTCTTGATTTTTCTCTTAAATTTTGCTGATTAGTTTTTATTTAAGTACAAGAAAGTATTTAGGAAATTCAGTATTTTAGGAAATAATATAATATATAAAACAATAATATAACCCATGTGTATCCATTGTTATATAAAAGTATAGAATAGAAAATAAAAATGCATAAATTTCATTTGTGTTTTATTTAATATATAGAGAATCTTGTATATTAATCAAACCACAAGCTATAGTAAAAATATGGTGAAATGGTATATTTGTCTGTTCTTGAATCAAGTTAACTAAATAATAACAAGTTAAATAATTGCCAATGTAAGAACGGGGGCTTTTTTTAATTTTATTCAAGGTACACTCTAAGGCATTTAAATTTTCTCGTCTTTTGTCATCCTGTATCATCTCACTACAATCTGAAGAAGAATCCATTTGAAAAGATATTGATGATTCTGTGAGAGTTACAGAGGGAGTATAAGATGTATCACTATCTGATTGTTCTATTTTTTAACAATTTTACTCAAATAATGTCGACTTGATCTTGATGGTTTACTATTATTATTATTATGCTTGATTTTAAATGGAGATGTAGATACAGAATGAAGAAACGGCTTTGAGGGTGATGTCATCTGATTTACCAAACTGACTTGTGTTTTGGTTGGCTTTACTTCTGATTTTTTTTAATATGTTTACTCGAATTGTTTTATCTGATACTCTTGATTGGGGAACTTCTGCATTCTGCTGAACTGTAAAACAAATATTTTATTTAAATGTCATATAAATCAATCAAATAATCATGAACATAAATCGCAGATTACTAGGTCACAGAAAAATCTAAGTACTTTTGATTGTACTTAGTATGTAAGTGTTTAACACTCAGAATAAAATTAACTTTTTCAATGCTATATTCTAACACAAGTTCATACTATATATATGTACCTGACTACCGGATGCAATTTCTTCAAAAGTTGATTGTTCTGTAACTATACATTTTTCTTCAAATTCCTGTTTACACTCTTTAAGAATCATCATTCTTCGTTTCTTAGCTATGTAGGATCGCTCTGTTGTATCAGAGGTTCGTGTTTTCCTGTCTGGTTGGCATATAAATTTATGAGGCATGCATCCTGGTTTCATACATACTTGTTATACTGACCCCATCACATGATACTCTATGTAATTTTCCATATCATTTGGCAACTGAAAAAAGAAAAGTAAACGATTAAAATAATTGTTATTATGAATGATAGCCAAGACCAAAAGAAACATAACCTCAATAAATTAGTTATTTTCTAAGTAGCCTCAATATTTCTACTTTTTCACATCGAAGAAACATTTTAAGTTTAAAACCATATGGATAAACAATATGGATAATATACTTACATCAAAGTAGTCTTCACAGAAATAAATTGTCGAATTCGTGACTATAAATACGTCGTTCGGGTTTCGCCGCGCGAGCTTTAACCACTTAATTTATTGTTTGGAACGTTTACAAACACTTTGTTGGGTATTTTTATTGATGTGGTATGACACTGCGGTACTGCACACCACTTATAAACTTTGGAATTCATCTTATCACCCGACTTATTTTAATATTTTGTTTACTTTCTTCGCTACGCCATAGACACAATGACATGTTTACCTAACCGTGACGTCAGAGCCGTCGCCATGACACATGTGAGCTGTTTTCGCGCCGTATTTAAAAAATATTAGAAAAATGGCTTTATTATTCGTTAACTTAAGTTTATTACCGAAATAAAGGTTTTTTCGTAATCAGAAAATGTATACCCACATTACGGAATAAAATTTCAAAATCTTTCGTCACGCCTATTATATGATATGAAAACTAATTAAGGCAACGGCGAACGAAATGAAACAGGGAGAAAGAGAAAGGTAATATATACTACTCGCTTGTGTATGCGACTGTCGCGCATGCGCACGTCTCATTATTCCACGCATTCTTCCTTACGGTTTTACTATCATATATTTTTCAGTTCGGTCGCCGTAGCAAAACCTATCCCCTCCAAGCCTGCCGTAAGGAACTTCGTTCCAAAAATTTGAGAATAAACAGCGAAAGCAACCGCTCACTCCTAAACGAAACCGAACAAAATCGAAATAGATGATTTTCTGTTGTTTTGGTACCTGAGCTCATGAGTGAGGTGCGCCGTGATCCTGGCCCCGGAGGCCCCGACTGGATGGCCGATAGCCACGGCCCCGCCGCTCACATTCAGCTTCTGCTGGTCCACGCCCAGCTCGCGGACGCACGCCAGGGTCTGGGCAGCGAACGCTTCGTTGATCTACACCAGAAAAGTTAATGTCACTAGACACAACGTAACAGTCTATTACTTAACTAGCTGTGCCCGCAACTTCATCCGCTTGGAATTTTATTGTTACTGGGAAGTTTCTAAAATAAAAGTAACCTAAGTTACTCCTTATTACATCATCTATCTGTCAGTGAAAGTCCTGTCAAAATCGGTCCATTCATTATAATTTCAACTTAGCTAAGTATCTACATATCTCATCCTATGGCCTCATCGATAATGGAGTGTCAGATAATATAATCAATAGCAATCAAACCAAAATAAGACGTGGGTAAGGTATGCACATACGAACCTCGACCAAATCGATGTCATCGAGTGTCTTCTTGGTGACAGCGAGCAAGCTCTGGATGGCGGGCACCGGCCCAATGCCCATGACGCTGGGGTCCACCCCGACGAAGGACCAGCCCAACAGCCTCACAAGAGGAGTCAGATTGTGCTGCTTCAGTGCTTCTTCGCTCGCTAAAACTACTGCCCCTGCACCGTCATTTACACCCTGGAGAGAATCAATATTGAAAAGATAATGTTTAAATATCAGTAGTGTAATAAAATACTATTCACTTTTAATATAAAACTTACAGAAGAATTCCCGGCAGTGACGACACCTCCTTTCCTGAATAGTACCGGAAGTTTGCAAAGACCTTCGATGGTAGTCTCCGGTCGAGGATGCTCGTCGGTGTCGACGATGACCTCCTGTTTCTTGACTTTTACCGTCACTGGGGCCATCTCTTCGTTGAAGACACCGTTATCGTGTGCTGGAATATTTCAAATAATTTCACGCATCAAGCAGTCAAGTGCCTACCATGGTCAGCCGGAGTAAAATTATACAACAATAGCTTTCCTCCGCGGATGCTCGCGCCAATTTCCAAAAATCTCTTAGTGTTCCCCTACACCTCTCCAAGGAACATACATACATGCCAAATTGCAGCTTCTTGCGTTCAGTAGTTTCGGCTGTGCATTGTCTGTCAGTCACTCAGTAACACAAGAGTTTAGGTACATATATATCATAGGTATATTGATAAAGAAGCATAAAAAAATTAATATGAACTAAGTACACACCAGCCTTCCACCTCTGCTGAGATTGCAAAGCAAACTCGTCGACTTCTCCCCTCAACAGCTTGTACTTCTCTGCTAAGTTCTCAGCAGTTTGCGGCATCGTGAAGTTGCAGTATGAGTCCAGAGAACCCTTGGTCAAGGAATCCTCGAACTCTACGTTCACTCCCAGAGGAACACCAAATCGAGTTCTGACTACGAAAGGGACGGCCGACATGTTCTCTGTACCACCGGCGAGGGAGACTTGCGCTGCTCCGGTTAAGATATCCTAGCAAGAGAAAATATTCAATAAGTATAAGTTGCAGTTGTGAATTATTTTAAATTTAGAGACATAAGTAATTATATTTTACGCAACATCCTAAATTGCCGCCTCAATGCATTAAGATTACTTGAGTAGATTAAATTGACAAAAGCCTTTCGAAACCTGATTTTTGAACCCTGATGAATTTTTATTTGGATGATAAATCTTAAAGAGACATTAAACGGTGCTGTTGGCGAACTAGATTTGAGTAATTTGTAAATTGTAGGTACCTGGGCACTATTAATGATTGCTTGGAATCCAGATCCACATAGTCTGTTGACTCCCAAGGCTGGCTTCTCCTGGGGAATCCCCGTCTTAAGCGCCGCGTGTCGGGGAGACAATACCCCGTCCGAGGTTCCACTGATCTGTTATAAAAGTATTTTTTTTTTACTAAGGATCACAAAATGTAAGGCTTCTGAATCATTCAACTCAAAGAGTTTGGATTGAAATAGACGGTTCTGGAACCGTTTATAGACGATAAAAATTAAACATAAAATAATACTATTCGGAGTAAACATGCTTTCAGCCAAGACACCTTACGTAGCATGTATGGCCAGCAAACTCACCCCGTAAACTTGTCCGACGTTAACGGTATCGATAGCAGCGGGCGCCACGTTCCCGGTTTTCAAGGCAGCCTTAGCGGCGCTCGCCAGCAGCTCTGAGGGGTGCACATCCCGGAGTTTTCCACCAAACCTGCCGAAGGGCGTGCGTTTTGCCGCCACTATGTATATACCTGTTGAAAACGGAACAATTCCATATTATCAATAAACTGCATGTTAATACCTAGAAACCTACCTAGTTCCTAGGCTGATTGGATCGCATTAAGTATTCGTTTGTTTCACACGCGGTATCATTTGCCCGTGATAGGTATCTATGTACCTAATACCAAATAACACGGGCATAATTAGTTAACCAAAATAAAGATTTCATGACGCCGAATTTTATCAAAATATGTCTGTTTCTATGGTTCTGAAGCAGTACATCGTAATAGTGGTCTGAACTGTTCTGTAAGCACATCCAGAGGTCCTTATTTATGGGTACCTACATACTATATAAATAAAATTAATCGGTACGTAAGTACTTAACCGGTTAGCGGTCACTTTCTTGCCTCAGAGGATGTAGGTAATATCAATTTTGTTGGTTAATATGGCAAATGAAGTCTCCCATCGTACCCAATTACGTATACTAGAAGTAGGTTATGCCGGTACCTACCTTTGTTTATTGCAACCGCCATTATTTAATTCAATATTGATCACAACAAAACACTGCAACCGGCGAGGTCACCTATCAAGCGAGTCAAGGACACCGACACCGACACGTCAGCCGCGCAGCCGGCCCGCGGCTTGTTTGCTATTATCATAATATCGCCGCGACTCGCGATTAACGCCAATAAATATACACCAAACACAATAATAAGATTAACTTTATTCTCTTCAATTTTTTAATCGCCGTATATCTGTAATATAAAGTCTTATTCTTTTGCCTCGATATTGTCTTGGTAATTAATTACTAACTTGTAATGTATGTATGTACTGTAGCGGTCACCCAACAAACTACCGACCGCGCCCGCTGTTGCTTTGCTTAACTTTGTTGATCATTTGAATTTGATCGACGCGAGCCACCGGGCTATGAGCGTTAGTAGGCTGCTAATCAACTAATGAAAGTAAACGATCGTTTTGATTCGCTATCACACACGTGGCATTCGAATGGCCTGATATTCACAGCACTTTACTGTCGATTGTTAAACCGTCAGGGGTCGACGAGCGGTCAACGTTCGTTACAAAGATGCGTTACGTTCAAACAACGCAAGTTGCACTTTTGGATCCACTCCCATACACTATTGATGAGAAAGATAATTACGGAACGTGTGAGATAGAAAGAGCTATGTACATGAAAACTACGTCAATTAGCCGAGTTTGTCTGACCCACCTTTCGCGCGCTAGCGACATATATCTACTTCTTTTTTACTTGTAATATCATTGCTTCGTTAACATTTAAACGTTTTCTGGTTTACTACCATGTTATAATACTACCAAACCATCATAATGAGTTAGGTAATAAACATTTTAAAATCTCTTAGAGTAGTAGAAAAGTAGTTAATATATATACTCTAAGTAAAATCTAATATCATACGTTATCAACGCAAATATTTTTATCGCGTAAAAACACAATTTCATCACAAACAGTGATAGTGCGATTGTCGAGTGATTTACGATTCCCAAGTGGCCGGCGCCCGCGGGGAACAGAATAATTTTATTAATTGAATAATTGAAATTCGACCAGATTAGCCGACACAAACTGATACGGTAGAAGAACAACAAAACCATTCATAAAAATCTAGGCAACATCCGGAAACATCATTATTTTTAATTTATGCTGAAGTTATCCACAGATAACCACTAAATAATAATAAAACAACAATTTATATAAACAGTTTATATACATATAACAATAACAATACAAAAATAATAAATACATTTCAAAGAGTACAATATACACTTGATTTAATAAAATATTTCTTTCAGTAATAAAATATATCATAAATGTGCTATGAAACAGATGTTAAACATCTTGCACAGGCTAACAATTCCAGACATTTAAAACTCGCATACAAACGTTGGCAGTTGTTTTATTTAAACTTATTTTAATATCATAAACATGATTGACCTCTTACAATATCAGTTCGGTTAGACTAGCCAGAGGAGCGGGCCAGGTAAAAAAGTGCCAGCAAAATATAATTTTTAACCCGAAATGACACATCAATCCCCTTCGTTAGAGTCCTGTTTTCTAACAGGATTGATGACATTGTCACAAAATTTGATTTTGATACAGGATTGATTATGTATCATAATTACAAAATTTAACTTCCTACAATGATTCTTAAAACCATTTAAAATCTCCAAAAACCCTTTTATTCCCTGTCACTCTCTTATGATGTTACTCTCAATCACTTTCACTTAGCCTAATGTGATGTAATGTGGTCGTGGAAGGCGAGCGGTCAGTAGGCGCGAGGTCCGTCACACAGACTCCACCATGACGGCGATCCCCTGCCCGCCGCCGATGCACGCCGAGCCGATGGCGCGCTTCAGACCGCGACGTCTGGAAATAACAACCTAATTAATGTCATGTCCTGCCCCGCTATACGACCAATTCCACAATACTGTACAGGTCAGTATTGTTTTGTTGCTGGTGATGGTGATGCTGGTGATGATGATGGTGGTGGTGGTGGTGGTGACCGGTGGTGGTGGTGGTGTCACCTGAGCTCGTGCACGAGGTGCGCCGTGATCCGCGAGCCGGACGCGGCCAGCGGGTGGCCGAGCGCGGTGGCGCCGCCGTTCACGTTCAGCTTCTCCACGTCCAGCTTCAGCGCCTTCGCGCACGACAGCGTCTGCGCGACGAACGCCTCGTTGATCTACACACAAATTAATTTTGTGTAAGGGATCTTAATAATTATTATTTATGTATTTTACACTGATATTTCTATTAGTACGTATATCGAATTCCTCCACACGGCAAATCGATATGGCTGGTGGTATGATGAAAAAGAAAAAAATATCGTGAGTTCCTAATAAAGCACGGCGAAACGGCGGTAAATGCGGTAAATGCAAAAATGACGTTCATAAGTGTATTCAAAATACCTACGTGAAATAAATGATTTGAGTTGAGTTGAGTAAAAGTATTATACATTATTTAGACAAAAATCCAGACCGAGAACAGAAACTAAAACTTCAAATTTCATCTCATCGGGAATCAAACCCATTACAACCACTGCACCACGCGCGTTGTCGACAGACCAAACAAACCCCTCACCTCAATAAGGTCGACGTCATTGAGGGTCAGCTTGGTGGCCTTGAGCAGGTTCTCGATGGCGGGCACCGGACCCACGCCCATGACGCTGGGGTCCACGCCCACGTACGACCAGCCCACCAGCCGCGCCAGCGGCTTCAGCCCCTTGGCCGCCTCCTCGCTGGCCAGGACCAGCGCCCCAGCGCCGTCGGAGATGCCCTGGGGAGAGAGGTGACTGTTTACTGCTGTACTGTCTGAAAATGAATTCATTGTATGACCGGCAGCAGTAGGCATTTTAAGAGATACTAGATTTTCAAATCCTTATGAGGCTGGTGACAACATTTATTCACTTACCGCTGAGTGGAATGATCCCCGTTGAATGGAAGCATTAAAGTGTCATTCAAATCAATAATCAAATTAATGTGTACATAAGTATAGTATTATATAATTACCAAATGTTACTAAATAAATGCTGATAATTTTAATATAGGAAAATTTATATGAGCAACCAAGCAAAACAAATTAGCCAAGTGCCAAAAAAATAAATGAATCAAATTTTATGACAATGTAATTAAAGTTTGCAATTAAAATCCAATTATGGTTTCAAATTATAAATTATTGAAAAAGGAAACTACATTGCACAAATTAATAGTTACGGAAATATCATAAAGATATCAAATTGTGTAACTTTAAAATTAAAAAAATTGCGGCAACTATAAAATAACATGCTGGAGAGCCAATTAATAAAGGGCTGTCATAGGGCTGTTTACAACTTGGCCAGCAACGTCACATTGACAATACGGTAATATTGAACTCTGTGTTATAGTAAGCCATGTACCCACCGAAGCCGTCCCAGCGGTGACGAGCCCCTCCTTCTTGAAGACGGGCGGCAACTTCTTGAGCCCCTCGAGCGTGGTCTGCGGGCGCGGGTGCTCGTCCACCTCCACCGACACCGGCTTCTTCTTGACGGTCAGCGACACCGGCGCCATCTCCGCCTTGAACACGCCCGAGTCGTTGGCTGGGGACAACCACACAGATTTGAGTTCTGCGCACCATTGCACCAACTCGACTCCTCCACTTCGATTCAACTTGAAGGAAAGCATTTAAATATGGGCGTTACATCTTGCTCGTGGTACTCCATGCCTGCGGAATAGGTTTTCACTTAGTTCCTGGGCTCATCATGTTACACTTTATTTGTATTTATCATAAAGGCGATTGTGGTTGAGCATGAACTCATATTAAGTAAAAGAATTGATAAAACTTTTCTCGACAACTTTCTAAGTAACATTACTGTGTTTTTAATGTGATTTTTTATAAGTCTTTCAAATAGTGGCTTTATCGTTAGTTTTTTGGTTAATGATTCGTTTATTTAATTATAATTAACAATTATTTATTAACTATGTATAAAAGTATAATGTGAACAGACCTATTTTAACATAGGTACCTTCCACATATTGGTGGCGGATGTTCGTAAAATGGTTTTACAGCCCTAGATTACTGTAAAATGCCACTTGTTGGCCACTTGTAAAATATTCGTATAAACAAAATTCAGACGTAATCTAATCGTGGGGAATATAGTTTTATCACTACATAATATTTGTGTGATTGTGTGAAGATAATTATTTATTTTCTGCCATAACCTTTGGACGGGACTCGTAACTTCTTTGTATATATGAATGTAACCTTGAAAGATCTTCGGTTACCAGTATGCTACACTAATAGTGAACAGAAGAATAGGTTATATGCGAAATACAACATTTTGTTAATGATAACGAAAATGAATCGATGACTTACATTTATATGAACTGGAGACTACTCTAGCATTGTCATCTGAACTAAAAGCGTATTCCGAATTTCAGCTCAATCGGCCACTGATAAGTGGGCGAAAAGCTTGCAAGTTTTGACCCACACTAACTAACCAACTAACTAACTAACACAGCAAGCAAAATACAATAAAAGCTTGTAAAAAAGCCAAACTCACAACTCTTCCACCGCTGCTGCGACCGAAGCGCGAAGTTGTCCACCTCGTCCCTGGTGATCCCGAACTGGCCGCCCAGCTTCTCGGCCGTCATGCCCATGGGCAGGCCGCAGTACGAGTCGGTGAGCCCCGCCCACAGCGTGTCCTCGAACGCGTACGAGGTCCCGAGCGCGGTGCCGAAGCGCACGCCGCGCACCGCGAACGGCGCTTGCGACATGTTCTCCACGCCGCCCGCCAGCGAGATCCTCGCCGCGCCCGTCAGGATGTCCTGGGGATGATTGTCATCATGAGGTTTGAAGAACAACACGAGAGACGTTTAACGTAAACCCACAAATGGAATGAACTTTTCAGACATCCACGACCTGAGAATAAACATTAATCACTGTGAAGGAAACGCATTTTGTGTATTCATATCCAGGGAACGATGGAAATTGATTTCTCCAAATAACTTACACATATTATATTTCTTTAAAGGACATAATTATCATTGTATGGTGTACTGTAGATAGTATGTTTTGTGTTTCAGTTCTTAGTGTTTTAACTGTCCCCATGCTGCTGTATACGGAAATATCACGATTGCTGGTGATTGATTAATCAAGACCAATTCATCAGCTACTGTGATTTAGTAATTTCCATTCTATCGAGTGGTCTTAGGCCCTACATTCACTTTCCGCTCTCTCTTCTGTTATAATTACAAACTGCAAACCGGCCGATCCAGTAATTGAACGACAATGTTACATAAACATGTTGCGAAAATTTTACTTGACTTAACTATGTGCATCGATTCGCTCATGGACCGATTGAGTTTATTATTGGTATGAGTAAAAGTAACGTAATTAAACAGGCGCTTGAAAAAGCTATTTACATCTACATACTTCTTCGGTTTTGGAAACCGTCGGGCGGCATAAGGATCTCCAATGGCTCCAATGGTTTGGATTTGGAACCCCTCCACCAACTTTCGACTAGATGAGCACGGTAGTACACTGATTTATGTATGAATGGCAGACAATGGTCCAAATTCCCTCATCAAGATATCAATGTAGGCCGTCAACATACCTGAGCGGAATTAATGATGGACTGGAACCCGGAGCCGCAGAGCCTGTTGATGCCCAGCGCCGGCCTCTCCTGGGGGATGCCGGCCTTCAGCGCCGCGTGCCGCGGCGTGTAGATACCGTCCGTCTGAGATGACTGGTGGAGTGGAAACATTGCATTACACAAGGTTTAGGACATTCAACAATCGCAGGTGGAAAGGACCGAGCTCAGCTCATCACTTGACAATGATCATGATTGGTGATGACAGGTGCTATTGTGGCACATCTGCTAGTTAAAATTAATATAAAAATATGAATAGGGCTTTTTTACAATTTTGGTACGGAACCCTAATTAGATACCGCATAGCATTCGCGAAAGTTTGTATAAGATGTATAAACATTTTTTTAAACTTTGGAGCTAGGTATAAATAACTGATACATTGAAATTATACTGTAAAAGCTTATAAATCTCAATAAGTTACACATAAAGATATTGGTCAATATTAGGAATAACATTAATAAGTATCAAGTTATATTGGATAGCTCCTATTAATAGTTCTAAACAAGTCAAATGTTACTTCCTATCGACGTGTTATGTGACTCACCGACATGACCTGCCCGACGACGACGGTGTCCACCTGTTCGGGCGCCACACCGGCCTCCTTCAGCGCGGCCACGTTGGCCACGGTCTGCAGCTCCGTCGCCGACGTGTTGCGGAACACGCCGCCAAACGTGCCGAACGGGGTGCGCTTGGCGCCCACGATGAACACCCCTGGTATCATACACAACATTATACATAACGTAGGACGACGCGATTAATTGGTTCATACGGAAGATAAGATGCTGCCACTTTCACTCTGTGCGTTCAATGATTTGCTTTTAGTAATAACTGGTGGTGACAGTTGTGTATCGCCAAATCATCCAACCAATCAAAACCTAATATTAAAAAAATGAATAAAGTTCAATAAAACTGTTTATTACAATTATCATTATTTTTAGGTGGTGCAATTTGGGGTCAATGTCCTCAAACATGTGTGGATAAGCCTTGGGTGTAGGTGGGATTCGTGGGATTCATTAGGATCACACAACAAAAATAAAAAGAAGTTATAGTGAACATAAATTTTATTAGTCATTGTCATCCTCATATTTATAAATTTCAGGGGCTTCTAGGGAATAAAAAATCTATAAAACCCACCTAGCAGGTGTGATTGATTGGCATATCCATATTAAGATAATGTCATCCAATCCCCTAAATTGCACTAGCTATTCCGATCTACGATTATTACACTTTAAATAGCACTTGTCATAAACTTTTTTTAAACGATTTTTAAACGTTGTTTTAAACGTTTTGTAAACTTTTGGCTAATATTCCAAAGTGCAGTGGTGGTGTCTCTCATTTTACAATCCTAACCAAAAATATAAAGGATTGATTATGTCTGAAAGGTAAGTGAGACAGTATGTTAGCTTACTGATGATTTTCAGTAAACTTTTTATGTCTATAAGAATCAACATAAAGCTGAAACACAAAAAGAAAAGGCCAGAGAATTGAGCAAGATAATTAATACAAAAATACAAAGTAGCAGTCATAAACGGCTGTTACACTTATTAAATCATATCGCAAGCACTTTCGACAACAAATAAAAGTTCATTGGAATTTGACCCCGCAAGGCAGTTTTCAAGATCATGAGATTTACAAAGTTTTAGGTATAATAAATTAATAGATAATTTGAATATGAAATATCTATACTATTACTTACCTTTTACAGCTACAGACATTTTTCTTAGAATATTTTACGTTAAAATACAAAAGGCTAATAAATTTCAAACTTTGATCGTGTTTCTCTAGAACAGTAGGGATGTTAAAAAATAATCGATTTTTATTTAAATCGATTATTTTTTTTATTATAATCGATTTTATTTCGATTTTTATTATAGTAATATTAATCGATTTTTAAAAAATCGATTATGTAAATTACGTGTTTTAATCGATGTTCAAAAACCGATCGTATCTATGCCACGGATGAAAAAATCTTGCAGTAAGTTTCAATTTTATAAACAGCGCCTTCTATGCGTTGGATGAAAAATCGCCAATTAAGTTCATACGTATAAGTTGATTGACTAGCATTTGCCCGCGTCTTCGCCCGCGTGGAATTTGGTCGGTTACATAATGTTCAATTTTATCGTCAGAACTTTTGAACTATTCGTCCGATTTTGGAGTGTTATAGAGAAAGTTTATTTACATTCAATACTGAATGTGACAAATGTATCAATTTTGATAAGAATTAGATAAATTTTGTAAAATTTGCATTGTAAAAAGCACCCAATTTGATTGTATTTATACCTCACTATTTTTTACTTTAGTGGCTCCCTCGTAAAATGTACTCTTAGATATATTATGTTGTCACGGAGTATTTAGGACTATTTTCCTTTTCCCGTGGGAATTTAATGTTATTCAACTGTAAAAAGTAGCCTATGATCTTCTTCGAACTTCCAACTAAGTCTATTCAAAAATTTATATCAATCCATGGATGCTTTACGAAGTGAAAGAAGGACAAAACAAATTGTTACTGGTGTTATTACTGTTATTGTTGTAGTTCAAATAGACATCATAATGGATCTTCCCGTGGGAATAATATGTTTTGTCAGGATTAATAAATTATAATTAAAATAGTATAGTATGGATAGTATGGATTAAATAAAAACGGCGCCATCTGTAGGCATATGATTATATATGCATGTAAAGCAACGAGCTATAAAGTATAGAGGACGCACTTGACAAGTTGACACTTCCATACAAATATTACAAGTTCTGAAGTTCCATACAATCAAAAATGGTACCAAATCAGCCACGTGACACTGACTTAAACCGCTAAAAGTTCACAATTGGTTCTTATTTTATGTCGACTAACACAAGACCAGCCATGATTGGCTAATTTCAGTATCAGTAAAAAACAAAAAATGGAACGACGAATGGACTGACGTTGCCTAAATGCCTACTAGGCTGCTTAGGTGCTTAATTATCCCGCCCACCCCAGTCTATGAGCCAAGTCGGTAGGTACAAAGTACTCTACTCTGTGGTAGTTATAGTTAATTAGTTACAGTTACATTCTTACATTACATTACTTAGTACATTACATACACTACACTTCTATTCTAGGCTAGGAATCTAAGTATTATTTTTCGCTGGTGTAAAGTTACTAAAGTAGTTGTGTTGTGGGTGTGCAGTGTTGCCATATATATGGACCGTAATAACGGTAGATTTGCCGTATTTTTGATATTTGTTTTTAGATCTGCCACTTACAGTAGTCATAAATTACGGTGTATGTAAGTTACCGTATTTTTTCGAACTTTAACCGAAACTAAGTATCCAAGCAACAAAGTGGCCGGCAGTTCCGCCAGTCAAGTGTAAAATTGTACATGTCTTCTTCTTTCTTCTTCTTCTTCTTCCTGGTCCTCCTCTCGGATTCGCTTCCGAAACTGAACTGTCCCTGCGATTGTTTGAGATCGCCTTATATAGGTACCCCTAATTTCGAACACAGCTTTCCAAATTTAAACGTTTATTTAAATTTATTATCGAGAAGTCGAGAACATTCCAGAAATTCTATTTTTAAATTAGGTACTTCTATCCCGCTCGCACGTGTCAATGCTCATGTCAACAGATGATCATTCTATTTTTAAATTAGGTACTTCCATCCCGCTCGCACGTGTCTACAGATTAATCTACGCGACGACAATATGAAAAACAAATTGTCTTAAATAATACAGAAACATTTCGATTATTAATCGATTTTTTTAAATCGATTATTTATTAGATATTAATCGATTTTCGACAAATCGATTAATTTTGAACAAAGAAAAATCGATTATTATTTAATCGATTCTTTTCCACCAATGTCACATCCTTATAGAACAGGCGCCCCAGGAAGAAGCCGGATAACCACAGACAAAACATGAAGACAGAGTCAAGTGCAATAGTGCTGTCAGACTGTCAGAGACTTTAGGAACTGACCATAGAAGTATGAAACCTATGGAAATGACATATCAACAAAAAATGCGTGCCAATGTGACGTCATCTGGCCACCGAACATGGCGGCTTTAGTGCTGACCTATAACCCATACATCAACTACTCATGACCTATAACTGCACATAAGAACCTTGCTAATTATAATGTAAATCTTCCTTTATTTTCCCGGCAACATTAACAATAACCAATTTTTTTAATGTTATTTATAGCGTACCTGTGTATGGTTAAAGATAGTTGAATTGACTTTGGCCACGACTTTTTGGCTAGACAAGTACCGGCTGAACTGACATTTGGCTTGGGTCGGTAAACATGGCGGATTTTCGGCCTCATTAGGTAGTAGTAGTACGTATAGAATAATATGTCGTGTCCCTACTATAATACGTCTATGGAACTGACAGCAAAATGACATTGTCAGTCACTGTCAGTCACAGTCACAACGATTATAGACTTATTTCCTAATTCGTTGGTTATACAGCGTATATACGTGTCGCATTCACAGATATTAAATAAATTATTTATAGTAACGTATATTTTGAGATAGATTAATAACGATATAATCATACTGATATAGGATTACTTACATCGACAAGATATTTATTGCTCCAACAATTAATAAAACAAACTTTTCTTTAATCGTTGAACAAAACCTACTCGAAGTCTCCACATAAAACACCAAAATCAAATCAATAGACTGCAACGCCAAGAAATTAAATAATTTTTATTTGAATACGGAGTAAATTATTTTGAAAGTCATTATAGAGTACTTATATTACCTTTGCATTTAACCGATTTAAGATACGAGTCTGTCCATAGACTCGTTTGCGTACTCTTTGTCTCTGTCTACGGCTGGCTTATAATTAGTAACTGGCTGGCTGTCAGTCACACATACTCATAGATACTGTCAAAATTCAAATGTCAATCTGATCTGTCTGTCACTTCACTACTGTCAAGTGTCACCTGCATTCGGTTTCTAAAATTTATTTTAAATTCCAACAACTAAATAATGCTTATGCAATGAGCGATGGTCGCCCAGTAAGTGGTCAATTAAAGAAGTTCGTGTTTCGTGGTAAATCTACGAACAACGGTGATACAAGAGGTGAATATTTAGAGATCGTAATACCCGAGTTATTATCGGCTGGCTACTCGTTCTACACGTGGCCCTCTGCCCCGCTGCTAGCCTGGTATTTGTGGAGTCAAAGGAGAAATTTACGAGGAATCCGAGTATTGGAACTGGGTTGCGGAACTGGTTTGCCGGGAATTTTGGCTGCTAAGTGCGGTGCTCACGTGACTTTGACCGATAGTGTGGCTCTCCCCCGATCTCTGCGACATCTATCGGCGTGCTGCGAAGCCAACGGTCTCGTCCCAGGACAAGACGTACAGATTTTAGGTCTCGCTTGGGGATTATTCTTAGCCGACGTTCATAATCTGAGGCCTGTAGACTTGCTTCTCGCGTCAGATTGTTTTTACGAGCCTTCGCAGTTCGAGGAAGTTTTATCCACCGTAGCTTACTTGTTAGACGGCACTGACGGGAGATTTTTGTGTGCTTACCAGGAACGGAGCGCCGACTGGTCGATTGAATCGCTGCTGAAGAAGTGGGGACTGAAAGGCGCGCTCGTAGACTTGGACTCGCTGAGGGAGAGCTCCGGCGTGGACTACAGAGCCTTGATAGGCGAACGATCGTTACATTTGCTCGAAATAGTCTCCGCCTAGGGCATGGCCAGCACAGTTAGAGCTGCACGCCTATATGTGGGCAATTTGCCATGGACTGTCGGTCACCGTCAGCTTAGAGAGTATTTTTCTCAGTTTGGACCGGTTCAGAATGCTCGAGTAGTTTTTGACCGATCCACTGGCCTCAGTAAAGGGTACGGATTCATTGAGTTTGCCACCCCAACCTCCGCTTCTGATGCCACCAGCAAGCAGGTTCACACCTTAGAGGGCTTAAACTTGGTTGTTCAACTACAAAATAATTAGTAAACCCATAGTTAGTGTGTAGAATAGAATGGCCAAGGAACCAGAATACCCCGATTCAGACTTTTCAGATGAAGACCAATCACCACTTGATGCTTCTTTCAACAAAGCCTCCAACCATGTCAGGAAACTTACTAACACCCTTAACAACACTCAACTACTTGAACTCTATGGTCTTTACAAACAGAGCACAGAAGGAAAATGTAACACACCAAGACCAGGATGGTTTGACGGACGAGGAAGAAAGAAATGGGACACATGGTATGCCCTCAACGACATGCCTAGCGATGAAGCAAAGTCAAAATATGTAGAATTAGTGCAAAAGTTTGATCCAGAATGGAGTGAGTTGTCTGATAACAAAGGTACTAAAGAATCCTGGGTGGCTATGTCGGCCATGAGCCACGAGCCTGAACCAGAGCTTAACCACCATGAGTTGTCCCTCATAGATGCTGCCAGAGAGAATATGCCAAGCAAGGTCACTGAACTGCTATCCCAGCAACCTGAACTGAAGAGCGAAAGGGATGAGAATGGTCTGACCGCTTTACACTGGGCAGCAGACAGGGATGCTTCGGATGCATTAACTGCGGCCATACAAGGCGGCTGCGATGTTGATGCAGTAGATAACAATTATCAGACTCCTCTGCACTATGCAGCATCGTGTGGTCATGAGAAAGCAACCAGGATATTGCTTGAAGCAGGAGCCTTAATCCTTAAAGATGATGAGGACTGCACACCGTTTGATGTTGCAGCAGATGATAACATTAAAGGGATTCTTCAGAGTTACATGGAATGAACTAGCATTTACTGTGTCACACCTTTATAATAGTTAGAATGTGGAATATACTGATATAGTAAGTGTTTATAAATGTAGTTATTTGGAATATAATTGGTATTGATGTAACAAGTCTGTTTGATTAATTAATCCATGGATAGTATGAATTCCTGTCTTGTGGCGTTTTCTAGCAGTTCATCATCCGGAATGATTGATGAATAAATACCTATTATGGTAGGGTTTTTGTATATACAGAGGTCAACAAGACGGAGAATTCTATTTGTAATCAGTATAGTCCTATTGATCTTTTTTATACTTTGTAAAGTTACTGCTTCACTTAAGATCCCACCTGACGGTAAATGTGTAACATGTCGCTTAGTAAAGTATGTTAACTTTGACAAAAATTACTATTATCATATCGTAATCTGCCAATTTTCGATTTGAGTGGTGTTGCTAGCTAAGGGACTATATTTCTAGCTAGTTGCTAGCTAAGGGGCTATTAAGGGATTATATTATTAGTAATTAATGTGGAGTGGTCACTGTTGTCTCAATCTTATCACAGGTTGTGTGTCACAGGCAACCAATGCTAATGAGTAATCACTTGAAATCGGTATTTTTCCATTAAAAAATTCCATAACATGGGTATATTATTTTAAGTCATAATGTTGTTGATAATGATGATGGAATAAACATTTCCTCTTCTTCATATTTTCCCATGCTTTAGATGTTGTGTGATTAAAACTACATGATAGTAGTTTCCAATTAATATATTCAAAGCAATCTTTTCACGTAGACAAAGTTCCACTCATTTTGCACATTCAAGAAACACCCTTCGAATTGAATAATTGTTTTACAGTATTTGTATACAACTTTTGTAAGTTATGGCAGGTGAATTAATCCTGTAGATTTATTGCTGTTCTATTTAAAGTTGAACTTCCGATATTTATACTTTCATTAATAGATTTTCTTCTATCAATATAAATAACTTTTTTGTGTTAAGTATTAAAATAATTTTTAACCGTATTTACAATTTTGGGTGATATACCTGTAGGGTTTAGGTGAGTCATTGTACATACGTACATTGCGCCTGGCATATAAAACTTGCACATACAAACTATACATTGAAAGGAATAATTAATAATTTTAAAATAGTATTTCAACATTAAGTGGCAGCATAATAAGTTAATGTCCCGCGCTGTTTCCCGCAGCCCAAGACTCGCCTGCAACTAACGTTATATAAGTATATACATTAACATATTCTTCAATACAAAAATATTACTTCATCCACACGGACCACGGACAATAGTTACTTATATACATTTTTTCTATTACCTGTGTGCATACATTTTACAAAACCTTACAAACATCTTGCTAGGGCATTAAGATTTCTTGAGACTTGAAACGGAGGATTCTAGTTGTTTTTGCATACAGTCACCATAAAGTCGCAGCCCCTGCAGTGGCGCCCCAAATCAATCCATTGCCTGTTCCACGCACTTGCATGCAGTCTCCATGTGCAGCCAGATGTGTATGTCTACCGATTCGTCTATTATCAAACACAAGTCCTATATACAGTGGTAGGGCACAGCCCGTCTCCCAGCACTAGAGACCAAACAGTTGAGATCAGCGTCCCCGCCCGGCGTGGCCCCGCGGCCTGCGTCAGTTCTCCTTGCCGTCCTTGTGGCCGTCGCCCGAATCCAGCTGCTTCAGCAGCCGGAACAGCGCCGCCGCCTCCCGGATCCTGCTGAACTCCACGCAGAACGCTTCCACCTCGATGAACAGCTCCTGGTGGAAAATACCTCCAATTAGAATGGCATACTCGTACCTTTAATCTGTACCAGTATAGTTTACTCTTCCTCGTATCATACTATATTTTATCATACCATACTACATATCGATATCATATCATACTACATACATAATGGCTTTTGATTTTCATTAGCAGTTTTGTAATTTGGGCGCGTACACTCACAAGCTTCAAGTAAGACAAGATGCCAACCCCCAAAAATTCGATTTTGATTTCGACGTTCGCGTTTGTTTGAAACGATCGACGGCGAAGACCGATCATTATCTAACGATGCGTTTAGAGACTCTTGTCAAATATTCGGTTCACAATGACGAATATGTAAAAGCGCCCACTAATACAGACGAGGAATTCTTTGATTCGCGCCACGAAACCGTGCGGAGGACGAGCGAATACTCGTTGCGAATAGAAGGATCCACGAATAGTCCTTAGTAAGGACTCCTTACATACTCGTAATCGCTCGTTCTCTCCCCTTCCTTTATATGACAAAAAACTGTTGCCAACCCCTGACAAGCACCGTCCCCACCACCCCAGCCTGACCATACCTTGACGTTGATGATCTTGTTCCTGATGAGCGACTGCAGGAACACGCACACGAGCCGCACGAGCCGGTTCTGCATGTACCGGTCGCGGATGGTCTCGCACGTCGAGATGCAGTTCGATATGTACAGGTGCACGAACTCCTCCGGCAGGTCCACCGACGTGGTCAGCCTGCGGCCCCGGACACCGACTGTACTTTATGTACCCCCGGTACACACTTAGCGCTTTCACAACGCGCGATTCAAGTACTAAATATTAAAGTTCTATGAACTAGTTCAAGTTCTAAGACATTGTTTGCATCTATCCGCGTGTATGTGACCACCGAATTCTTGAAACGCGTGGTTCAAAGCGCCTGATACATTAGACACATTTGGCATTCTATATAAGTGGCTTAACCGACATGCAGACGAGCCACCTGATGGGAAGTGATACTCATTCGTAGACTGCAGTATCGCCAAACATTTTGTAAATGAATTTAATTCCCCCAAATACAGTTTTTCTCACATTATTATCGTTCATGTACCCACATTGATTAGTTACAATTTCTTTCATGTGTTTTGTAATAAAGAATACACAAAATAGTGAATAGGATTATATTGTTATGCACTTACCATGTTTAGACATCATCGCCACTTAACATTAGGTGGGATTGTTGTCAATTTAACATTGTGTAAAAAGAAAGTAATGATGGAGAAAGGAGCAAGGTTCGTTACCTGTTGACGACCTCCATGGAGTGCAGCGACATCTCCATGTTGACCAGCACGCTGAAGTACTCGGTGATGTGCTGCGAGCTGATCAGCTTCAGCAGCACCGAGATCGCCACCATCGGGTTGTTCTCCACCAGGTCCGGCAACTGGGGGAGGTAGGTAAGTGTACTTCTACATAAGTGCCATCGGCAACTATGAGCAGAAAACAATCTCCTAGGGAGCTCTTGCCGCGTCTCTTTCCAAACCACTCAGTTTAGGGATTAGGTCAAGCTGGACTTGCGAAAAATGTTTGTAAAAACGAAAAAATAACTCTTATGAATAAAGTCACACTACAGTTTAGTTTTCAGTAAGTTTGTCCTGCCGTGACGATTATGAACCCTGCCGAGCAGTCCCTTCGATTGGCATACATTTGTGAAATTATTAAATGGTTGTTCTAGGAAATTGTCACTTTGGGTGCAAAGTACCACCCGTATTATTACGAAAATAAGACGTGAATGTTTTATTACAACCTACTAAATAATTTTATTTACGTTCTTGTATGAAAAAAAAAGAATCACAACGTCGCTTGGCAATAAACAACCGCATCTGATTCTGCTTAGATTAGTAATGTAAAATAATTTTAAACATAGGTATTGTTTTAAAATACATAAGTACAGAGGTTCATCGTTTCGTCTTCTTTCAGACATTTTTCGAAACGATGGAAGATAAAATGTGGTTGTGGACGTTTATAACCGTCAAATTAGAATTAGTGTGGGAACCCACCTGGTAGGGGGTAACGTCGATCTGGTAGACGAGGTCCGGGTCGAGGTCGAGCAGCGCCAGCAGCCGCTGCTGGTGCACCACGCTCAGCGCGCTCTTCAGCGCCAGCTGGGTGAGCTCCTTGGCCTCCGCCACCACGCTGCCGGGGTCCTTCTCCTCCGGCTTCTTCTCTTCCGATTTCTCTTTCTTTTCTTCCTGGAGTTATAGACGCTTCGTAAATGCATACTCTAATTAGAGCAAAACAGGCCAGAAGCCCAATGGCAGAATATTTTGGGAAAATGTGAGGTGTGCAGGTTTCGTCCCCCAAATTTTTTTCTATCCTTGACTGAGGTAAGTGATGAATAATTTCTAATACGCACACAATTTTCAAAAGTACAAGTACAACCCTTATGCGAGAGATTCACGTTCAAGCCACTAGATACGGGTACTAGGAACCAAAGGTTAAGTAGAATGCAACATACCTTAGCCTTATGCTGTTGTGGCGCGCGGCGTTCCACCTTCTCCGGCAGCTTGAGCCCGATCAGACCTTCAAAGTCCGTGTCGTACAAGGGGACGTACGCACCTTTGTTGGCCAGGTTCTTCCACACCCCCTGAAATAACAAGCATCAACTACCTAACTCCACCAATCCGCACTGGAGCAGTGTGGTGGAGTATCCTCTAGGCCTCCTAAGGTATGAGGAGAGATCCGTGCTCAGTAGTGTGCCATCAATGGTTTGAAGCAAACTATAAAACTGGTCCTCCCGCGATTACGAAATTTGAGCAGTTATTACTTACGACAACTTAACTTTATGGATCCTGTAAACTATGCGAAGTGCTGCTCAGGACGCAGTTTTTGGGTATCTCCGGAACAGACGGATAGGTGGAAGCGAAAGAGCGGGGTGCACCTGAATCCCAATACAAGCGCGAGATTCAACCGGACTGTAGTTGAGATGCGCCATAGAGTTTTGCGTGAGTTATAAACTATTGTTAAGGGTTAGTGCCGAAGATGAAATGGCTGCAAACTGAATGATTTTGTGATAAAATCCAACTCAAATTGCTCCTGCACATAACTAAATTGAGCGTTCGTTGGCACAAAGCGTTACAAGAGTAATGTTTGACTAAGCTTTGACTCCCAAGTCCCAAGTAGTTGCACTTACGTCATTAGCAAAAGCTATTTCATCAGGGTCCAACATGAACGGCGGCGGCGGAATGGGCCCTGCGGCCTTCAGGGTACGGTGCAGGGGCAGGTATTCGTTCGACATCAATGCTTCCAGGAGCTCTTTCATTGCCATGCGGTTGGGGGGACTCCTGAAACACAAACCAGTGCATTGATATCTATGTCATCTCACAACTTGATTAGACATGTTTGAAGTAATTTGTTAGGAGCACTTTAAATCTTATAGAAAGAATAAAAGAAAAAATCTTTTTAAAAATAAGCTTTCATTTAAATTTCATCTAAATCGGTTCGGCCGATTAAGCGTAAAAGGTAGAGCAGACAGACAGACAAATTTGCTTTCGCATAATTAATCGATTACCCATCACTGATCGGTATGAGAGCAGGGGCAGTGTGGAGGGCGCTGGCACTGACGTCTGCCGTCCGTTCGGCGACGAGGGCCTGCAGCGATGAGAAGTCGAAGTCCAGTTCCTTAGCCAGCACCTCCGTTAGCATCACTTGCTTCGCTGACTTCTTCATTACCTACAATTTATTCATTAATGTAATGCCACATTTGGGGAAATCTTTGTCCAATTGACTTCTCAATGGCTGTAAGTCCTATGTATGGTAATGTCAATGGGTCTAGCTACATTACATCTTTGGTTGTATGGCCTTAGGGAAATCAACCCTCACTCGTGGTCAACCACAATTGTGGAACATTATTTCTGTCAGGGACTGTTAAGGGAACATACTCATACTACGTGCCTCATTTTTTGCAAGTAAGCGTTTCCCCCGTAACCTGTTAACTTACATCTTTAACATTAGCAGGCAAGAACCCATGTATTTGCCCAATAAACTGCCTCTCTTGCGGCACCAACGGCAGCAAGCCGGGCTTCCCCTCCAACAGGTACAGATACAATGAGCTGAATGGGTTGTCTCCTTTGTATATATCATAGATGAGGGCGAGGGCAACAACACGCTGCCCAGGCAGTGTTAGATCCCCTCCCGTTATTAGAGATGCAAAGAGAAGACATACTGGAAATTGAAAATTAGATAGTTACTGTAATGTTAATCACAAAGTGGGTAAATTGCTTAGCAGTCTATCAGTTGGTACTAATTGGAGCTATAATAGAGATCTAATTTTACATTTAAACAACATTTTAATTATAATATAAAGATTTTATAGTTACAACAATTTAAAGCAAGTGTTGCAAGATAAAATACAGCCTTATATTTTATTGCAGTCTAACCCTCTCAAGGACAGAGTAATCTGAAGGAAAAGATTGGATAATAAACCTGTGACAATATCCTGATACCTGAACGCATATCACATCCTTTGTTAATATAATGGCCTAATTCAAAAAAGTAGTTTTTGGTATCAAAAGATTCTGGACGAGGCTCTAGAGATCTGAATTCAGGACTGAACTAATTAAGGGAGGCCTAACTCTTGCAGTAGACGGACCAATGGATGGGGGATCGGTAGCTGAAGTACACTTAATTACTTACAATTGAAATGTTCTGAGCGTGGAAACCTTTTCTGTACTTGAGCACATATGGATTCCAAGCTTTGGGAGTCAACAGTTTGTTCTGAAAATAAGCTGTAGAAACATACAAGATAAATAAAAGACTAAATGTCTTCAATCATGCGGTTCTTCTTCCTTAGTATGGAAACTTTTTAAATGAATTATGACAGTATCCACAATTCTGTTTAAAATATTGTTGTATACTGTATACGTATGGAAAAAGTATTAGATTTATATAATTAAATACTCACTCTAGTATGTATTTACTGTTTTCATTTATTAATTGCTGAGACATTTTTATATCTATTACAGGAATGCTTGCAATAAAAAAATATCAAACATACTCATTTCATGTCAACAAAAATTGCAAACAAAACAATCAAGTAAAGTAAGAGATCTTGTTCTTGTTGTCGTGCGTGATTGTCGTCCGCCGTTCAAGAATCAAGCTAGTCCGTCTAAGAAGTGTCAATGTCAAATTAAAATGTCTTTTGTCATTGTCATTTTGATGTCAAAATAACGTTTACAACTTTTTTGTATTTTCAATAATGGTACAATTACGTACAGCCAAAATGTTATACATTGTGTGGTCTTGTGTGACCTATTTAATGTAATTCATAACAATTTATTATTTATTTAATAAATAAAAGAAAATTAAATGAGGTACTCGGAGACTGCCGCGGTAAAGCTATTGCATAGCATTTTTTATCAACTTATGCAATTATAATTATTAGAAGTTATATAGTTATATCAGAACAGCGCCATCTAGTTTGTAAAAAACATACGTACCATACCTTAGTATTAAGGTATTAGATGGCGCTGATTGGGGGTGTTAGGTTTTTTTCGTTACGGAATTTCTGGTTTCGGTCCCCACGCTCAAGGCCCGCGATAAAAGCAATGCAATAGCTTAAAAATCATAATATTAACATAATTATTACAATTTAGTTTATGATTTATAGTTTTAGTTATGGCACTAACAAAATAATGGCTTTGAAAAGTGTCGTTCTACCTTCTAAGTTCTACCTCATTGACGTTTATTTATTGTTCTATACCTTTAAATTGAATTATGTCAACGTACCTTTAATTCACACCACTTTTAACAAACCGTTAAAAGTCATTGGTGCTAAGTTAATTAAGTTTGTTAGCTTCTAGTTTTGTAAACATATATAATTAATAGCTTTTAATTTAATTTAACTGTGTAGTTAATAATATTAATACAAACTTAATAATTATTGTCATTAAAAATAAATAACGACCGTAGGTATAGTCCAATTAGTCCAGCCTAATAGACCTTAAAACCTGACCCTATATCTTAATGTTTTAAGAGAAATGTAGAATAAAATTGTTAATTGAAAATGGCAGATTAATGGGTACTTATTTTAATTTAGAAAATTCGGCAAAATTGATCTATATTGGCTCATACGATATTTAAATTGTGTTTATAATAATATTGCTACAGTCCTTCAGTGAGAATTGGTAAAGGGGTTAGTGGCCAACTCAAGTGTCGGACGCTTTCATACCGCACTTCTTTCTAACGGTCTTCAACATGGCTTTTTTATGGTATTAAGTTAAGATAATAGAGGCGTGTGTCCCTATATTTCAGTTTGCAGCCAAAACTACGCATCGCAGACGATACGAATAGTGTTTGTATGTGGCAATAGGCAATAGGCTGACAAGGCTCCCTTCGTGCACTATGGTGGTTGCAAGTCGAGAGTTATAAGGGTGTAAAAGATACGGGCGTTGAAACATGTTAACTTTAAAAATGTAATACTATCATTGGTCTCAAATAGTCTGGACCAATGTACCTACTGATCTATCGAGAATATTCTAGAGAATTCTAAAATGGTCTAGAAAGTTCTAAAATCTACCTTTAGATTCTGATCGAATGAGAATGTTCTAGATATATGTACCTATATAAAACACACGTTACTGAGTGACTGACAGACAACGCAACAAGCTGAAATTTGGCATGTACCTATATTTGTTGGGGAGTGTAGGGGAGTACTACGAGAGGATTTTAGGGAATTTCCATTGTGGAAGGGGATAAAAAAGGGGTTAAACTGAAATTTTTATTTTTCAATATACTCGTATTCACTTGAAACTTAGTATTTAGGTTCCCCAAGTGACGCAAGTGAGCACTACGAAAATTGCCGGGCGAAGCCGTGGGTGAAAGCTAGTTAAGTACATAAACACACACAAAAACGGTGTGCTAGATTAAAGTTTGAATATCGTTTGGTCTATAACGATCTCTCCTTCTCTAGGTACACATTGCTAAAGAAAGTCCGACGCTTAGGAGCCAACTCACTCCAGTTGGAGGTCTATGGGATACCATTTATATCATCATCCTCACAACCCTTAATTGTCCCACTGCTGGGCAAGGGTCTCCTCTCACAACGTGTGTGTAAGTAGTTACAAGTAGTAAAACACCTGTGTATGAGGAGTGTCGAGTACACACACACCTGCTAGTCTTTGCACCGCAGCAAATCAGTTTGCTGATATCCAATCAGATGAACATAGCTAAACCTTGTACATTGGACACGTTCAGTAATTCTATTGTTCGCTGAAAATGTATTACTTAAGTTCTAAGTTTTAGAGAAGAGCTCCGGCAATGGAATGGGAACAAAGACCAAGTATTTCAATGTCTGATACCGTTATCAAGCAAATTAACGCCGACCGAGTTATAAGCCTCACGCCGGGCTCCGAGTGAGTTATCATCGCGCCGCTAATTGTATACGCTCACTTCTTTTATCGCGGCCATTTCTTGTGATAAGATTACAAGAGTCATATGGCGTACCGGAGCGCCATCTTGAATGCATTTCATGTTGTAAATATTCATAAAAGTACACAAAAACAGTGATTTTAACAAATCGAATCGAAAGTGATGGTGTTATTATGTGTTGAGGTTTTGATTCCGAAATGCGCGATATCCGTTCCATAGCAGTCATGCAAAATATAAGGCCTCTGGAATTCGTTCCGCACAGGAGCAGGTCGTCGTCTTGGTCATCATGGATAAGGCACAACGCGAACGGGGTGCCCAGAACAGAGCCTCGTCTCTCTTTGCAGTATCAGGTGAGCTTACCATTTTCGTCGCATATTTCGCCATATTTCGCCGTCGATATGATCTACTTTTGCGTCACATAATTGAGTTACATAGGTAAAGCAAGGAAGTATTCGTCATGCACTAATAAAAGGCTTATAAAATCAATTGGATGTTTTATGATCGTAATTGGAAGGCAGTTAAGTGGGTGGTCGCAAAGAGCGTAGAGTTGTAAATAAACAGAATGGAGTTTATTTATCTAGTTTCCAGATGAGAGTAAATGCTTACGTAAATAGGGTTTAGGGCTAAATCCTTTCGGAAGGTAACGAAGCAACCGGAACACATTACATTACAACGTAACTTTGAAGATTTTCGGATGTAGATCAGGGAGAACTTGTCTCTTATCAATATTAGTTTTTCAAAGTAGGTCATTGTCAACGTAAGGATTTTTTAAACTTTCCGACCGATGGTAATCAGTAATCGTCTATCTTTAGACACTGCAGTTACTGCTCGGTTAGTTCCGGGTTCGATTCGCGGTAGAATGTTTTTATCGCGATCTTTTATTGTGGGACTGGGTAGTTATTATCATGAATATTTGTTGAAAAGTGACACACGTGTAATCGATGGATTTTATGAATATGACCATAGGAATAACTTTTGCAACCGAGAGGTATGGAACTTTTTTTATACACTATATTCTTCATTTCCGGTCAGAAGATTAATTTGCCAATCAGACTCTTGGCGCATTTTCTTATAGATGATAACTCTAGACTCTAGACGCTGTACCGAGCTGTAGAGTAAATCTTCTAATATGTATAACTCCTAAACCGCCCTCGCTTCGGTTCGGGAAACCTGACCCTTAGTAGGTACCCTCACTCCAAAATTGTTAAACGTACCCCGCGCACGAATTTATTTGCACGCGCATTATTTTCATTTTGCGATTACTTATATATAAGATATTCATTAAACTATAGTGTAAAAGTTTATCATGCAATGTGCCAGAAATGCTTAAGGTGACTAACATACTTAAGTCGATAAGGATTAATACCTACTGTATGACTCTAAATAGCTTTCCAATTACCGCATTATATGTGACCATTTTTTTAAAACTTAGAATGGGTATAGTAAGCTATCCTTATAATATAGACATATGCTATCGCGGACTTTAATGTAGTCCAATAAAAGAGAAATATTCCACCCTTACATTATTTTGGTTTATCTCAAAGGGATTAGGCAGCGTTTTCGCTGAAAGCTCCCAGGCGGCAAAAAAACCGCATCGAAATCCGTTAAGTAGTTTTAAAGATCTAGGCATACATAGGGTCAGACACACAGCGGACGTGACTTTGTTTTATAATATGTAACTTTCTTTCTTTCTTTCATTTCTGAATCAATCACGCAGAGAAATACCGAGCATAGCCCTCTCCATATCCCGCTGCGCGACTTTGAGCTTGTGCATATTGACAAGAAATGAGGTAGAGCAGCGGTACTTCCCACTACTTATATCGGGTTACTAGACAACTGGCAAACGTCTTGTATAATGATACATAGCTACGTACTAATTATAGTTCAGCTCAGTTTTCAGCACTAGCCCCGGGTCAGTGACCGGTTCTAACGTCAGTTATTAGCGAGGTTTTGAAAAATCACGTTAATGTTCGAGTAGAGGACACTTGAACGGTCTTTATAGATCTTATGAAGCTTGCGGTACAGCGAAAGGTTACCTGAATGTGTGGCAAATCTCCAGTGTGCGATTTAGCATGAAATAAAGCTTATATTTCAATGTTTTCAATTGGTGTCGAGTTGGAGTAGAGTTGATGTAACGTGCGGAGACCTTTATTGGACAGCTTGCTCGTGTAAACTTGTGTTGCTAGGGGTGTTGTTGGATGGTCATGGAGACATTCCGGAATAATGTTTTATCATTGAGAAGAAAAGGCGAAAGAAACTTCTCTGCATATCTTTTAAATTAGCTAGTTCAAGTCTTTCACAGATTACACGATACGAACACGATAAACGGAGTAACGATTATCCATACCTACGAGTACCTACTACTAATATCTGTCTGTCTGCTACCTTTTCACGCTTTGCGCTGGACCGATTTAAATGAAATTAGGTATAGAGATAGCTCAGTAGTCTTTATTCGGGATATAATTGTTTTATGACTCGAACGCGGACGAAGTCGCAAGGAAAAACAAGTGTATTAATTATAAAGATTACGTAAGGGCTATATTTTACAATTCGGAGTGCAATTATAAAAGAAATGGTAAGTATGTCTACTATGTTGGTGTTATCGATTCTGTTTAGCGATCGATCAAATGATATTATCTATTGTCTTTAAGTAATAATGAACGGTGATTTTTAAGTTAGGTAGATACCTACGTGAAATAGGTACCTGCATGGCACCTACCTGTATACCTGACCTGTACGGCAAAAAAAAAACTCAAATATCAATAACAATTGACGCAGACTACATAGACTTTTAGTAGGTAGCTAAGTAGTAGTTGTAAATTATTACATTTAGTAGGTATATCTATCTAAAAGTATTTTGGTATTTACGGGTTAGTGACTTCATAAACAAAACTGCGTGAAATGGAAAGTAGGTATTTCGTAAAAGGTTTAATAGTGACAGTAGTGACATGAAATTTGACAGTGCGTCAGACAGTCAGTCACAGTTGTCAGGTAATTTGTCACTCACTATGTCCGTCTGTCACACGGTGCAGTGGATAGTTCAATGATATTTTAGTTTTTTATTTGTGTGTTTCTTGAATTGTAGTGTTTAGAACAGTTTTGGTGTGTAGATTTTTAGTTTTACAACTTAGCAATCAATCGTTTCTAATGTGGACTAAGTGTAGCATCGGAATCGTAGTGAAATATCCCATAGCAAACGTGTCAATTTAAGTTATTCTGACCGATGGACCAAAAAAAGAATCTCCAATTGTTTGTTATTGCGTATAAATATTAGTGTGATTTCACATGGGTGATGGCTTGGCAGTCGGATTCACGTGTAAGTTTGATTCTGTATTGAGTTTTGTAAAAGAGTAAAACAATAAACAGCTCTCGCTACGTAACGTAAACATGTCCTTGATTGATATAATATTTAAATTTTCTGTATTTGAATAGGCAGGCTTCGATGCGAATAAATTTCGCCTTTCCGTATCTCTAACATCATACTCTAGAAGCAAAATGTCAAGACCAATCTCCGATGTGCATTATATTATCAATAATAATTGTCATATGTCTTTAAGATAGGACACAGGTAACTAAATGTAAATTAGCAGTATATAATATAACGTGTCAAGGGTATGATCCCACATCCTTATTTTCAAAACAGAATATCTATGAGTCAGAGTAAAGGTTCAGAAATTAAAAACAAAGTCTTGTGCAAGAGTAAGCTGGTAAGTCATACTTAGACTTGTTAATTGCTGCAGGTACTGTTTAAAGTGTTGTTACAGAAGAATTTGGAAAGGGTAGTTGGATAAGTGTAGGATTGAACCATACATCCTAAATCAATCCTTTTTTATATGGTATTAAGGTAGCAAACAATAATGCAGCACCAGCCTTCCGCTACCGCAAATGACAACTATGACCAACCTACAACAAGACTCAAATGGTGACTAGGATGGTTATATAGTCCCTACCCTGAGGTTACCTTTGAGGACTGAGATGGATCTCCTTTTAACAGTATAACAGAACTCTTCTCCCCATCTTTCTAAGCAGAACACAATTGCTCTTTAAATAATGAATACACTGTAGAAATGGTACTAAGTACCGTGGCAGGTGGTAGTACTACCTGGGCAAACTCTTGGCTCTACTCCCTATTAATTATAAGTTGAATCCCTGTACTGTTGTGTATAATTTGTACATTTTAGACATTATGATGGTAATGCAAGTAATTGTTCCCTGACAATACGTAATTATATAAGCTGTCTTATGAACATTATGATGTTTTGAGGTATTTTACAGCAATCAATATGACAGCTCATTTATATGCAGTCCAAGTCTTGAGTTATCATCACGAGTCATTTTACATCTCGTTTTAACTCATTAGTGCCTACTTATTCATTTTAATACTTACATAACATGTTTATTTTTGTGGTTTTCTCTTTTCTTTTGTGGTTTAATCTCTCTTTCATTTTGTTATTATGACAAATATTTGTTTGTTTACAGACTGATGAGAACAGCTTCCTGCTACGTTTGAAGATAGTGGGGGCGTACTCATTAGCTAAGAAGGACATATTTGGGGCAAGGTCAGTTAATAGATAATAGATTACACAGTTAATAGATATATCTTTTGAAGAAATTAGGGTTAAAGTCTTAAATCAAGTCACGTTTGTAGGGGACAGGAATGGGGAAATAAAGGTCGGGGCACAATACATCAATACGACTCCATTTCAACTCATAGAAAAGCATTGAAATATGAGCCTTATAGAGCATGTTCTTTATGGTTGAATTCTCAAAATTTACTTGAAAGAACAGATCTATGCGCGATTGAGGCAGTGTATACCGACAGCCAAATCCAATCTGGCCGAAAATTCGAACATAAGTGATACAAAATAGAGCACACATTTTAATGTTTTCTATGCAGTTGAATTTGTGTTGAGTTGCAGTATAGGTCACAATTCGACCCCATGCAGGAAAGTCAATCGACGTAGACAAAGGAGAGGTTGTGGGGGTCTGATGGCTATTATAGTGGTACCACTTTTAACTAGATTATGTTGTTGCTTTCATTCCCTTTGAACTAAAAAAGACATAGACATTACATAGCAATGACATTATGTCAATATAGCTTAATAAATTGACAACACAAAATACATTAGCAGTATTTACTCGTAATATACATTAATGTATTACAGTCAAAATATTTTATGTACTTCCAGTGATCCTTATGTCCGTGTGGAACTGCAAACGGTTGAAGGGGATGTTACTGTGGAGACACTTCTCACCAAAACCAAGAAGAAGGTATGCATACTCCAGCATTTATCTCACTCACATTTATATATCGGCCGAAGAAAGCGGAAACGTAACTGACAATTTAGCCAAAATACTTTTTCAACATCAAGATTTTTCTTTCCATTTTTTAGGCATAAAAAGTGTTTTACCAAGCGATCGATTTCTTTTTGTATTAAACTAGCTTTGCTCTGCGGCTTCGTCCGCCAAAAATCCCTAAATATATAAAAGTTGATAAAACAGACAACCGTCATACTAACTTTGCACCAGTCTTTTACTCTCTTAAGGGATGATCGAAAAAATATTTTATACATGTTTCATAATTTTCATTGAAAAACCTTCATACTAAATTTCAATCGAATAACTTCAAAACCGGCTAAGTTTCATACTAACTTTGCATCCCCGTTGTACCCCCTTAGGGGGTGAATTTTCAAAAATCCCTTAGTCCTCCCCTACGTTATAAAAGGAACCCCTGTGCAAAATTTAAAGTTTCTAACCCTTATAGCTTCTCGTTTTATATTATCCTTATCTGTGTATAACAATGATCCCTCGTTGTCGAAACTAAATTAAAACGTAAAAATGCAAAGCACCGGTGATTTCTTATCGGCAGTAAGGGTATAGGTTACATAGACCAGCTGTTACTAAATACTTGTACATAGCTAGAACACGTGGATGTTATTGGCGAACTATGCAGGTGTTTAATTCACGATTGACTTACGAATTTATAAGGTCGCGAGTAGGCGACGCGGTCGAGGTCGGCGTTGCTTCGCCGAGTGCTCGCAGGAAAACGATACCCGATAATTACATTATTATACTTCCGACAAGGGGATCGATTTATACTATCGCGGCATACACGAGGGTATTGACTTAAAGTGATATAAGATGCTTTTAAATAATGTTTTTTTATGAAATTAACATTTGGTATCTTAATTTCATAAAAAAACTATCTTATTCGGTCACAGATGTGTTGAGGACTAAGATATTCGCCTTAAAAAAATGTTAACACCTTTCCAACTGAAATACAATTGCTGTTAAAACTATTATTATACCGTAGACATGGTACCAGGTACCGTGGCGGGCGCCCGGGCGGTGGCATTACACCGGACGGATTCCAGGCTCTACAGACTATGCACCTTATAGATTATAATGTCATTTGATATCAGATTTTACATATTTTAAAAGGAAAAATAATACTAATTTGTCGTAAAGTTGTTGTAAAAATGTTGTGAGTTGTAAACTTAACAGTGTGCAATAATAATAAGGAAATTACTTAGGAAGTGTTTTAATAATGTTGTACATATTAATTGTATGATATTAAAAGAATTAAGAGATTATAAAATAAGTAACAGCTACTTTGTGGTAACAGTGAAATTTATTTTCAAATGACAATTTTCATTTAATTAATTTAATTTATTGAAATAGTTATAAAACTATAAAATGAGTAACTGTTATGCAATATTTATTATACGATAAAACAGATTATGGATTTAATTTGAATTGTTTCAGACCCTGAACCCAATATGGAATCAGGAGTTTGTATTCAGGGTGAGTTTTGAATTTTGAATTCTTAATTAATCTGCAACTCCTCAAAACACTGCAGCAGCGTGGTGCTGCGAACCTCTTCACTTTCAATGGGAATTGACCCTAAAGGTCAAGGGAAAGAGTAGCAAAGTACAGCTGGTTTTCGGGGCAACCCTTTTCCAGACCGTTGAACAATACGAACTAATGGAAAAGTTACCCCCTTTTGATTTTCCCGCAGCCTTGTAAAGAAATCGACAGCGTTCTACATGATTTGGATACCGTTGTAGACTATAGCCGTATCACTTTTTCTTAAAAGAAACGTGATTTCAAATGTAATATGAACATTTTACATTACACTGTTCATGTTACATTGTAACAGCTGTGTGGTTGAACGTTGGACTGCGGAACCAGAGTTCCGGGTTAAAACCCCGCACGCACCACTAATTTTCAAAAATTATGTGCGTACTAAAATTTAATTATCACTTGCTTCTGTGAAGGAAAACATCGTGAGGAAACCTGCACACCTGAGAGTTCTCCATAATGTTCTCAAAAGTGTGCGAAGTCCGCCAATCCGCACTTGGCCAGCGTGGTGGACTATGGCCTATACCCCTCACACTGTGAGAAGAGACCCGTGCCCAGCAGTGGGACAGTTATGGGTTGTGATGATGATGATGAACATTTTGGTCTGCAGGTGAAGCCCCAGGAGCAGAAGCTCCTGATCCAGGTGTTCGACGAGAACCGGCTGACGAGGGACGACTTCCTGGGCATGGTGGAGCTCCCCCTGGCCGGCGCGCCGTCCGAGAGCGCCGCGAGCCCGCGCCCCGCCGTCACTAAGTACCCATTGCGTCCCCGAAGGTCTGTGTAAGTAGTTGCGCTGCATGCGGTGGTGTTATTTTCTTTTTGGCTGATGACTCGAGCACTCTGGTCTATTATATTGTTTTTCTTTCCGCTAGGTGTCGCTTTTATTTCATTGTATAACGTTATCCACTATCGATTCTTAATCGATTCATGAAACATTCCACTATCTTTGTAATAATACATTGATTGGTGGATGATTGTCGACATTATCCATATGATAATCATGTTTTGGATGGTTAATATTGAAGGGTCGCTAAAGTAATTGTTAATATAATAACGAAAAAGATTATCGAGTGTATTGAAATCGGTTTTAAAAAGGTGTAGATAGTGTTTATGAATTGGTTTCGGAGCGAATTGAATCGACGGTTGAGTTGATGTTTTTATTTGTGCAAACGGAATCATTTTGAGTTCGTTTTATTTCCAGTACTGTAGAGTATGTCCGCGCAATTATCGACTCTGTTGACCCTGTAAGAGATGGACCTCAAAATTCTTGTCAATAAATAAATAATATTAATAATTTTTTCAAGTGTTTATTGAACTGCTTGCACATCATGTATATAAATTTTATTTTTGCTAATTTCGATTTATGTTGGCAACTCATATACTTAATTATGATTTTATTAATAATAAATATAATAAATTGATATTGATTAGTTGTTGTACAGTAAGGTAAGGCGGTGCATGATTGGCGTGTTTTGTGTTGTGACATTTTGAATCTGCTGGATGTTTTAGTATAATTATGCACCATAGAGATTTTTACATATTATTATGTATGTAGGTACTTATATTTAACCTTATAATAAAACTAGAGCCTTTGCGAGGGGCTTCGCCCGCGTGGAATTTGGTCTGCAAAAAGTATCCTATGTTACTTCTAATACCTTCCTCCAAGAATATGTGTAACTTTCATGATGATCGGTTAAGTAGTTTTCGCGTGAAAGCGTGACGAACAAACTTACATTCCTATTTATAATAGAAAAGATTAGATACACTTACTATAAATTATGTTGATCATGAATTCCACTTATATCGTAAACGTTCTAGAAGATTCGCGATCAATGGAACCTAGCTATCAAGAGTTAAAGCACAATATCTATCTTTACGTACTTACGTAGTTCACGCGATTTGTCTAAATCGTTGTATATATTATTATAATACATGTAATAACAAGTTGTATAATTCCTCGTATATTCGTGTATTTAAAAATATGTAGATGACGTTACGAAAATGCTGTGTTTTCAATAACGTAAATATTGTATTTTTGTCAAAAGGAGATCTCCCGCCTGACAAGGCGTCATGCCTGGGGCTCCGACTGTTGACATTCGGAACTTATATATATTATTACATAAGCGGTGTATAAAACTTCGATAGCATAATTAAGGCTTGTCGTGACGTCCCCGCGTTACGTTTGTGCGACGTCGCCACACACTCATTAACAAGACACGATGAGTCCAATAACTAAAGTGGCATACGCATTCCAGTGCCCGGTCGCGGGTCCGAGGCTACATCGAGGTGTACCACGCGCTGGTGGGGCGCGTGGGGGAGCCCGGCACCGAGGAGACGCCCACGCCGCACCCCGACGACTGGGAGCTGGTCGCGCCCGCGCCGCAAGTGGGCAACGTGCAGCCGGTGAGACAACGTCCGACGGGGCGGGGGATTGGTGCTGAAAATATCGAGTTTTTTTTATACAAATTGTACTGTTCGCGTCAAACTTTATGACCTCTCTTATCTATACTATGCTGCGGTTAATGTTCCTATATTTGAATAACGTTTCGTTTTGCCTACGGATTGGGATTATCTATATACGAGGCGTAACTCAAAAGTTTTCCTATTATAATATACTCGTATTATTGGGATTGACTTCAACGACGCGTTACTGGTAACTCGCAAACGATCCCATAAGCCATAAAGTTTGGCGTAAGTTATACTACTTATGAAACAAAGTCTGTTGCATGACTGACAATAACAAACTGACCCTTTTAGCATCAATCCCGTCCAGTATTTTACGAGTTTTCATATTCGTTGACTGGCTTTTATATGAGTATCATAAAACGTTATTTTCATTCATTCACTACATATTATTATCTTCCCAATAAATCGCGCAGTCATAAATTGTACAAAAAGATCTTAAGTCACGATAAGATCAGTTCGATTTGACATTACTCAGCTATAAATATGTTTCTAATAAGTATTAGTTTCAATAATCGCAATAGAACTAACAAAATCAGCCGTTGATAGTATGAAATACGGACAATATTAAATTTATAAACGCTGGATAAAAATAAGTAATAATTGTTTGCAATGCTATTGGTAAAAAATATTGTTATAGTTAATGTTTTATGGCAGTTACATAATGCATATAGTATTTTGTCAGCCTTTTTGCAAAATCAGTTGTGGTAAGGATTGGCTCTACTTGGGTAACTAGTCGGTGAACGCGAGTGTATTGTACATTGTACCTTATTACATTGGCATACAGTTGAGTTTTGCCCGGCTAGGTGTCCTCCGCCCCGTCGTTTGTGGGCGATGACTGGGAGCTGGTGGACGCGGCCCAACTGCACTCAACTGTAGGTTTTTAATGTTTTTATTGCTTTTTAAAGATATTACTATGCGTATTTGTAATATCTTAAGCTGCATGTGTATCTTTGTATAAATGGGCATAGACAAATCAGTTTTTGTTTAGTAACAATTGACGAGTTAAAAAAATAATAAACAAATTGGGTAAATTTATTCTGAAGCAACCCACGGGAATAGGTAATTTCAAGCGTTTCGGGTTTGTTTACACACAATTTACCTTAGTTGCTCTCTATGGTAACCATGGTCACAGCGAAGCGTGAGCGGGTTATTGTTCGAAATCTTAACAATTCCTTTTTTAAACCGAAATATTTATATTTAATACGTATATCACGGAATGGCATCTACCCTCATCATTAGTATTAACATAAAAAGATAGGTTTAAGTGGATTGTAATAGCTTTAGGTGTTGTGGTTTGTGCTAATATGCGCCATCATTTTGAAGATTGTTCCGACTCTGGTAAAACAAAGTTGTTTCTATGTGGCGACGGGTCGACGGGGTCACCAGTTTGGCAAAGGGAGAATCTCCCGCCCGGCGAGGTGTCTTGCCTGGGGGGCGGCCGAGCTCTGACTGTTCACGTTCGATACCGCGATTCAGGTTGACGTGACGTCATCGTGTGACGTGTGTGCGATGTCGCCATATCTTAATACTTAAAGCTATACAGGTCCAAACCAAGGCTTTCTTCAAAATTTATGAAATGAAAGCTTGATGCCATGCCATAGTTAGAAACTTCAAAACCAATTTTTTTCGTGAAAGGTACTACGGCACAGATTATTATTTTTAAAACATATTTTGGGTATGGGTTGGTATGGAGTTTCTTGCCGCTTCTTTTTCTCGACTGCTAATGGAGTGGACTTTCTAAAGGGAGGGCTCAATATGGTGGGTACGTGGGCATTATAAAATAATCTTCAAAAACAATTACGAATAAAAAATATTATGTCTTCTTCGATATTGATTTACCTAGATGTTGATTGATCAAAAGTTATGTGCTTATTGGAATTTCATTACGACTTGCTCCGATGAAGGAAAACATCGTGAGGAAACCTGCACACCTGAGAGTTATCCATAATGTTCTCCAAGGTGTGTGAAGTCCGCCAATCCGCACTTTGCCAGCGTGGTGGACTATGGCCTGTACCCCTCACCTGAGAGCAAACCGTTGCCTAACAGTGGGACAGTTACGACACGGTAATAGTATCACACAGTAGTGTGATCCGGCCCTGTTCTTGAAATAAATGCCTACTGCGCCGCGCGCTGGGGCCGCCTCTTTCTAGTTGTAGTGAATGTCAGTGGGTAGGTTGTACGCACGGTTCCTGATCACAAACCCACACGTTCGATCGTCCCTATGGCTGGGGCTGTTGTATACTTAATGTGTACTAAACTCCGAGGCGCGTGGGTATGATTCGTGTTCCGACCGTTTGTATGAAGATAGAATACTGTATGCTTAGAATAATTACACTATAGAAACGAAGTCCGCGCGGCCGTTTTGAAGCACCTTAATTGGAGTCAGAAATGACTCCAAGCACCGGGCAGCTCATGTCAACGCACGCCAAACGTGTCTCGCGAAAATAAAAGAATTATGACGATTTGTCCAGTTAAATTGTGTCACAAAATATCTGAAAAGCTATTTATGTACCTAATATTGCTAAAAACATATGGTTATCCGCAGCCGAATCATTCCCCGCTTTCGAGAAAGTTTCGGTTTAGTGCTTCACTTTAGACAGAGCGCTTGTATGAAGACTGTCTTTCTATAGTGTTATTTAGTGTTATTATTCTAAGACTGTATGATACTATTACCGTGGTTGCGGGCTGCGATGACGGTGAAACAGACGATTGTATATTTGCGTGTGGTGGTGATTGGTCCACCAATCCGCACTTGGCCAGCGTGGTGAACTATGGCCTACCCCTCACACTGTGAGAGGAGACCCGTGCCCAGCAGTGGGACGGTTATGGGTTGTGTTGATGTTATGTGGTGGTGTGCGCAGGTGGTGGGCGGCGACGCGCTGCCGGCGGGCTGGGAGGAGCGGCAGGACGCCAACGGCCGCACCTACTACGTGAACCACGTCGAGCGGTCCACGCAGTGGGAGAGGCCCAGCTACACGTTAGTATCTTTACGTATAATAAATCTGTAACCGGTCGCTGTCTACATGGAAGGTAGGTATGTGAAGAAAATAATTATCGGGCGCTTTTATTATCGCAATAGAACCAACAATGTATGTTTTTTTAGAAATTTTGTCTGTTTGTGGTTTTCTACGCGCTAATCACAGACACGGCTTAACCGATTTGGATGCGATTTTCACATTATTGTGAAAAGCTTCCCACACATTTAGTGTTTATATTATTTCAATCAGCGAGATAAATAAAAAATTTGTGTCAGTTTAAGAAATCACGCCCAACAATTTTCGAGTGTGGATTGTAAGGGACAGTTTGCTGAATATATTTTTACTACTTACTACATATACATATAACTGTATCGGTTATTATAATCGCTACACTGTGTACTTTGGAAGCCGATATTTGAACCCGACCGTTAGTGCCGTGTAAACAATCAAGGACCAGGATTTATCTGGGAGACTTTGTAATCCGTAGGAAAAGTGCTTTATGTAAGTTCTATTCAAATATTAGTAAATATATTTTAACTAATTTGCAGCTGTTTTGTGAAATGATAAAAAAACTTCATGTAAAACAAAAAATATTAACTTTGTTAAGAATACTATATTTTGTAAACGCAATGTATACATAGGTGTCGCAAAGTCATCTATTTGTTATCTGTCTGTCCGTCTATAAGTGTACCTGTACACGTGACCCGCAGCCGCAACATGAGCACGGAGTCGCAGGCGGAACGCATGGAGACCGCCGTCACGGAGTTCCAGCGCCGCTTCCACATCTCGGCGGACGAGGAGCACGCGCCCGCCGCCCCGCCCGCCGCCAACCACCAGGTAACGCCCGCTTGGACCCTCGCGCCAAGGCGTAAGGCACACTTTGCAATGTCAACGGCACTCGCACCACGGGATCCACGACTCAATCTCTCTTTCTTGTTGCTGTTTGCATTTTGGAATATATTTTTAAAGTTATACCCGGTTTAAAAACTGTTAATGGACTGCGCACATTACACCAACTCGACGTCGTCGATTCTGACTCCGACCGCTCTGTTCCGTGTGTGCGGCGAGTAATACTTACACATCTTTCAAGTATACGTTCGAAATTCAACCTTGCGTTACAAGATATAAAGCTCATAAATCAGTTTTAGTTCTGTCGAAGAGTCGGTGACGGGTGGGACTTGAGTGGTTCTAATGTGCAAAGTCTATAGTGGTGGTAAGTGGCATAGTACGTCATTGTACGTCATGAAAGTCATACAAGCGTTGTTAGACAAGATGGACGTTATAAACCAACCAGCTTTTAATTTGTAGATTCAAAATGGCATCCTCCTATATAGTACCAGATTGTCGGTCGGCTCAGCAGCACGCATGTCGGCTGCCACATTGATTACACTTGAGTCACTAACATAAGCTACGCAAACGACATGGTGCTGCTCAGTCCATCGATAGGGGGATGAGGAAGCTGCTGTCAACCTGGGAGACCTTTGCGGAGGCACACGGCTTAAATTACAACTCGAAAAACAGTGAAATCATTGTATTCAAGGCTTCAAAACAACAGCCTCGCCGCTTGCCGCCGGCATGTCTCAATGGTGTAGCATTAAACGTAGGGACGAAACTGAAATACCTCGGCTACGTCGTCACGAGTTACCTACGGGACGAGGATGTTGAGAGGGAACGCAGGGCGTTGGCAGTCGGGGGCAATATGCTTGCCCGCAGATTCACTCGGTGCAGATGTGGAAGTTACTCTGTTTAAAGCGTTCTGTCAGTCCTTCTGCACCGGTGGACTGTGGGTGACATATTCGCGTCGGGCATACAACGCTCGGCGTGTTCAGTATAACAACACCTTCAGGATGCTTTTGAAGCTGCCGTGGCGCTGTAGCGGCTCTAAGATCACAGCCCATAAGAGATAATATTAGAAAAAAGATAAGATGTTCGCGCACGCACGCACCGACGGGTTCCACGCCGTAACGCGTAAATAGGGGGGTAAGTTTCTACAGCGGTTACGCAACAGCAGCAACGGCTTCTTGAAGATGATTGCTGCCAGGCCGGACGACTCCATCCAAAGGCATTGGGTGGAGGTAGTGTTAGTTCTTATAAATTAAGATGATATTTTAGTAGTTTATACTAACACTACTTATATAGTATTAATCACAAGGATCTCGACGTCCGAAATAAAGACTTATTATTATTATTGTTTAGTAGCAAGAGCGAGAGAGAGAGAGAGTGGCAAATAATGAAGAAACAAATAATTGAGACGAATTAGTTCCCTATAAATCCGACTGTGCCGCTGGATGAAGGCAGTAAAATTTTCACTGGATAAGTGAACAGCTTATCCAGCAATTAATTTTTTTTGTTGGTTCAAATAGATTTTTTCAAACTTTTAGTTCAAACTGAACTGTATAATTTCAGTTTTATGTTTTAATGTTTAAGATTTAATTCTATTTGCAGCTGTTTTATTTTTTCTGTATTGACCGGCCGTAGTTTAATATGAACTCTGTGAAGTAGATTATAGAGTTGAAAGTTGTTTCCTTGTATGTAGAAAGCATTGATTTTATCTTAGATGCATGTTTACTGACAGAGTTCATATGGAACGTTCACAATTAGCTTACCATATAAATGTTATGTTATGGAAGTAGCAAACGGGTATGCAATTCACGCGATGGGTACAGTAGCCCAGTATTATCATTTGAATGGTTGCACTCTAATATGGTTGTGTGCATACGGCGATGGACCCTAATTGTATAATACTAATGTACGGTTAAAATACTTAGTACAACATTAAATTTTGTCCTAACATTGATAATAACACTTCTTTGACATAATTAAGATTAATTTTTGCACTGAAACCAAAATTAACTAAACAACCGACAATAACACGAATGTAATTACTACAAATAAAATTTAAAAAGGAAAGATCCTGAAGCCTTTTTTAACTCATTTAATAATAATTAATTGCAAATGCGAGTATAAACTTATGCTAGGGCTTTGTTATTATGGTATTTTCACTTGTCACTTTGTTAGATAACACACACATAAACGATAATTACGCTCTGGGAAATTTTATTTTGGAGTACGTAGTATCGAATTTTAAATAAATGTTATAAATATTTCTTCATGTATGGGCGTTCCCCGTTATAGTAGGAAAATGTCGTGCTAAGATAGAAATTTGATCTTTATTGTGCTTTTCTTATGATATTTTTAAGTTTGACTGAGCCCAAGGTAATACTTACAAAGCATAGCTTTTCCTTGTCTCAATATCAATTTTTTTTTGGTGTTGTTAGTTCTAGAAACTTTTGTGGTAATCTTCATGTCTATGGTGCACTGCATATGGACCTGCGTCTCAAATGCATTCTTATAATGTAAATTAAATCTAAATTGCAGGTCGGACTGGAAAACGATTACATATTTGTATAATTACGATTTGCTTGCTTGATGCAATGCTTGCTGTTCTTAAACACATTTTAAACTTAGTGGTAGATATGGGGGATTCACTCATCCGTAGTGTAAAGATTCAATAGGTTTTAATAAGCTACACTGTTAGATGACTTTGCCACACAGGTGTTTCAGGAAAGGCATTAATTTATTAACATAAAAAATAACGATATATAAACTGTAAAGTATGTAGCTGGAAATGTTAGCCTTGGCTACTAGAAACAGATTCATTGTCTCTTTCGCACCGAACAAAGAACGACTGATAAGTGTCAATTTTCTATTTTTGACAGGAGCTTACGACGTTATCTTTAATTTAAATCCTTTTTCAATATATATATATATATATATATATCATAGTTAAAGTAAACACACTTGTTATAAATATAAAGATTGCCTATGTAGTTTTTTTGCATATTTAATTTAGAGTTAATGCTTTTAAAATTAAATTATATTAGTAATTAAATTGAATAAGATTTTGTTATTAACTTTGTGGGCAGCGTCTTCATAGAATAGTTGTTGTCTATAATATATGACCGTTCACGTCAGTCAGTTACAGTTTGAAAATAAAAATTATCAAATGATCAAGATATTTTGGTCTGCATGCCTGTTTACTAATTCCATAACATACATTTATTTAAATGTGTGCAAGGTACTAAACGATTTCATGCAACACTTCAAGTGTTGTCATATATTACATTAGATTTTTTTTGCATGTAATTAGTAGTTTTTATTTATTTATAATGCAAATTAAGCTGAAGTTATGCATGTCATGAGTGTGTGCGGCCTAACTAAAATGTTTTGCACATGTGTTTAATGGGTATTGATTTTTTTACAACTTATATGTTGTATTTAAACTAATTAAGTTGGTATGGTAATATGACAAAACAAATCGATAATAGCATTGGTAATTATATTGTGTGTTTTACATTTTACATTGTGGGGATGTAATTTAAATTAACAATTAATAATATCTTGGGTTATCAATATATCGGCTGCTCGCTTGCGATCTCTCTTTTGTTTTACTTTTATTGGAATAAAAATGATAATATTTAATGAGACAGAGAAAGATTGGCAACCCCAACTATCTCATCTTGAATGAATTATTTATCTTTAATATAATGGTTATTACTTTATTACGACGCGTGGTGTTATGGTATTAACATTGTCTAATATCATGTCTTATACAAATTATAATTATTATCATCTTTTTTATGTTAATTAAAAGGAAGTTTAGGTTATTACTAATTTTGACGGAAATATACTTTTAATTTATTTGCGGCATGAGCTTTTGCAGGTTAACCCGTGGCCATTTTAAACTAAATCAGTCCAATTTAACCTAAATCATTCATTTTTAGTGATTTGTCGACTGTGTGCTTTTAGGAGTTTTCGATTTTAGTAAATCTTAATTAATCTGGTATCGTGGGTTGTTCGTGTAAATTGAAGCATACAAATACAATTAATGAGCGTATTTATATCTTTCATGTTGCTTTGCATTTTTTTTGAAATACCTGTTACGGTTCGTGAGATAAAAAAAAACATTTTTAAGGTTACTTTTTTAGTATTTGTTGTTATAGCGGCTTCAATAACACATATTCTGTCAAATTTTTATTTGTCTACCTTTTTTGCGCTAAGAGCTCTGTGTCAGACAGACTGACGGACGGACTGACAGACAGACGTCGAGGGCATATAAATAGGGTTCCGGTTTTTTCACTTTGGTTATGGAACCGTAAAAACTGCTACCTAAATCGGAACTTTCCTTGTCGACGTAAATGTATTCAAATTGCTGTTAAATGTTACTAGTACAACACTGCTACACAATATTGAATAGATTTCTAAAAGTGATAACACAATCACTCTAACAGCGTCGTTGCCTTTACCTAGAAGTGCATTTTTTAAAACAAGACTTTAATATCGTGCAATAATAACATCTCATTTGCTACTTCCATACATGGTCTCCTAAGCACACAGTTTCGCTATTTTAACAGTCATCACACGTTCGACCCGCTAATATATTCAACATTTTGCAATTTACCCTTGTGTAAGGTACCTAATGTCTTGTTTTTAATTTTCAGCATCTGAGTAGATGTGAACTTTATTTTATTATGCGGAGATTTCAATATTTTCAATGGATGTTTATTTGTTTAGTATGCTATAACTTGCGTAATTAGATTACCCATATTAAGTATCAAAATTATACACATTTTAATGAAATACGTCCGTAAAAGACCACATCGATAAATTATTCAATTGGAAACATTATTTGGAAATATATTTACGTATTATCATTAGGTTAGTCGAACTGTTTGGCTTCCATTTTTACTCTGGTTCATAGTATATCAAGCATCTTCGATGTTTTAAGGTTATCGAGTAAGGCAGCATTGACAATGTTTTGTTTCAAATTTAAATGTGTAACAGGATGATATGAGGGAAATAAGAGAGGAAAGCTCTACAGAAAATTCCACACCTTTCGCGACTCCCGACCGATCGCCGGTGGTGGTCGACGGACGTGTTCCTGCCGGGACTGAAACTGCTACTAATTTAAACAATGACTGTGATACTAATGTTAGGGATAATGAGAACGGCGAGGAGAATGACGTGGTGTGCGCTAATAAAGCGCGAACAGAAGTACAAGGCGATACTGAAGCTCAACCGATGTGTGATAATGTAGCGAACGGTAGTACTAGTCAAGACGACGTTGACGGTGAGGCGGCCGAATCGAGCCCTCCGACCCACCCAGAAGCGCGTCAAGCATCTGTAGAAGTGAACGGCGAACCGAATGAAATTAATGCTGTGGCTCAATCTGAGGCAAATAGAATAGAAGAAGACACTGAAATTGCAACCGAAGTTAGGGTTGTAGACGTTCAAAGAGAGAACGGTGTAGTAGAGACTGAGAGAGACGAAGTGTCAATGGTGACGGTGGAGGAGGAACTGTCGGCGTCGCTGACGTTCGACGAGAATCACTTTAGCACGCCGACGGGGGGAGCCACTCCGGTGAGACGGACGCCGACCCCCCGCCGCCGGCGCACGGCCGGTTCGGATACCTCAGAGGTAAGAACCGGATTGGTTTCGGACGTGACGTTTCAGAGATTTACGTGTATGTCGAGATTGTGTGGGTTTCTAATGTCGTTTGGGTTGTTCCACTTTTGATTGTATTCGCTAATGGCACTATCGATAACATCTGGGATTTGATTTACTGTTGATATCATAATGGATAGACGAGCGCGGAGTTTTAATTGGAAAAATATTTAAGGTTAAATCTATAATTCATTGAATGCAACAGTAATTACATCACGGCTTAACTCCTTACTTGCAGTGGTCCTGTGGATCTCTTCATGCTTCTCACATCACATAACAATAGAGAGGTTGGATACATATTCCAAAAGAATTAATACCATCATATCAACTATTTTCCGAAAGTAAAGGTGTGTGGTGGGACTTATAGTCATTGAGTTAGTAACTTATTCATTATCTGGCCTGGATATCAAGTTCGAAATTCCTCTAGGTGAAGTATCATGCCTGTTGGAACTGTCATACTCATCGGTTATGCGTTCAAATATTAAACAAGTGTAATAAATTTTTAATAATTCCCAAAATATTAACTCTTTTATGATATCAATTGTGTCATTAAATAAATACAAAATTTATACAAATAACCATATTTTGAGGTGCATTTTTACATAAAATATACTGCGCTAGTGATCATTCCTTTTCAATAAAGTTATGTTTGTGGCTGGGACGTCTTATGTAAATGAAATCGTTTAAACAAATTTAAATTTTATTATTCTTATTTTTCATTGAGTTGAATAAAGGTCTGAGCACATTACACCAACTCGACGTCGACTCAACTTCGACCCCGACCGTTGTACACATCTTTCAAGTATACGTTCGAAATTCAACCTTGCGCAACAAGATCTAAAGTTCGTTATTGAATTTTAGTTTTGTCGAGTCTTTTAGTTTAGTCAGTGACGGGTGGGAGTTGAGTGGGTCTAATGTGCGCAGTCCTTAAGACGTTCCAATTTAAGTAATTCATTCCTTAAACATTACATAATACTTTGTTTATACATTGCCCTTCACCCGCTCGCTTGGCACTGCTACTGTTGTGCTTCTGGGCGATTTTCTACTAAATCATAGATCCAGAGAGTTAAGAAATATAACAATCAATAATAGTTATATTGACACAAGAACTTTAGGTTCGACCCATTTGCATGAAAGGTTGTCACGGTTCAACGCTATCATAATTGAATGAGGCTGATCCCCAAAAATTTTAACCAATTAAATCTTAACAATTTAGGTTTTCTGGTATTTTAAACTAGTACAGATTTAAGTGAACTGTATTATAACTAAGCTTCCAATCTTAGTGAAGTTTTTTATATTACTTAGTAGCGACCAAATTATTTACTCAAATTTCTGTATCTATGATAAGGGCACAGGGTCTATAGGCATTTGTGATGTCCTTGCAACGTGCTGAACGCTTTCAACTAACACTTTAGACTTCACAGATGGCGCTAAAGTTGAATTGTTTAAGTACACTAATGCTACTTGTGTAATTGGAACAATTTTGAAAAAAAAACCATTGTAAATCTGTTTCAAAATTGTTACCAATGTGAGTTGAGGCTTGATCTAAATGTGAAAACCTAATTGATAAAATGAAATCATCATAGTAATTGATTGAAAAAAGTGATATACTTATTTTCAATGTGGTTCAAAATGAAAAAGTTGTTTTGAGGTTTTTTCAAGGTTAATATTCTTATTAGGTTTTCTTCAAACTAGCATTTTATTGTTGTATTGTATATTTTAATATTTAAAAACTGTAATGAGCGTTTTCTAAGTAACTCCTAATAATATTATGTATCAGTTGATTTATATCAGGTTGCTTAATATACTAGAAACTTCCAAATTGTTCTTGTTCGTATTTAGAAACTTGGTTTACCTATGTATTAATATTGTTTGTATGTCGAGCTATAGACGGTTGTGGATTTTTTCATCTTATTCTTAGATTGTTTCATTTAAAACTGTCGAGACATTCCCAGGACTCGACTTTGGAAAAATATAATATACTTATAAAACAAAGCAGCTGGATTAGTGACCAGTGGCGGCTCGTGAATTTTTTTTGTGGGTGTTCACTAAAGAAAATAAAACTTTATTACTTACCATTATTATAAACATCATTAAATAACACATAAACATCCACAAAGCCAAGGAGTTTTTAAATATTGTTCACTTTTAAAAACACGCGTAAATGTTTTAGTTTTTGTAATACATTTTTGATTATGTGCAATTCCGGGTCATGGTGGTCCCTTTGCTTTTAATTCGAGGCGCATTTCGAGTGTCTTCTCACAGTTTTTAATAAAAGAAACACTATATTATTCCATTTTAGCACAAATGCATGCACTTAAACTATTTTTAATACTTGCTAATTACTATTACCTAATTAAAATTGTAAAGGGAATACGCGCGCGCGACGTTTGTTTGTTTACATGGGATCGACTACAGCGCAGCGCGTAATCCCCAAGTTGTTGCCGCCCCGACCGAAATTTGGCATTGGCATCAAATTGGCAACGCCGCGCGTGAGCGGCGCTCCAACTTCGATTAACTTTTCATACGAAATCTTCTATTTCAACCGTTGATATTTCTCTTTCGCACTCATTGAAATTAGTTCTACGAATTGTACTAAACTTGTTTTTCATAGGAGCGGAATCTCTGGGCGCTCCACTCGATACATCTTGTAACTACATACTTAAATCTTGATAAGAAAATTTAAACTTTGTATGTAGTATGTGTTTATAACTTTATACTATAGTAAACAACTGTTATGAGTGTTTAGAATTAATGTACAGGGTTATAGAAAAATATACAATATGTTTGTAGTTTTTGTGGGATGATATACATTTATTTTGTGGGAGTGCACTGCACCTGCGCTCCTTAGGACGAGCCGCCACTGTTAGTGACTTTGTTTTATATCCTTTATATCGTTATTTCACTCTGAAAAGGAAGGGTTTCATTTTGGGCGGGGCCTTAGTACAGTCCACCATAAAAAGAGAAAAATACAGTGATTCACATTGAAATATAAAAAATATATATTAAATGTGCTGTTCTCTGCAGCGAAATTAATTTAAATAAATGATTTATACGTTTTTACGTATCACAACAATATGGTGGCAAAAGGTGATTTGAAAGGTACTGTCAAATACATCTTTGGTAAACGTGAAGTATTTTGTGGATCGATGTAGGAAATTACATTAATAGGCAAGTGTTAAGAGGGGGTATAAAGCTAGGAAAAAATCAAATTTCACCCGCGCGCCCCGCCCCGCCCGTCAAATAGATGCGCCGCAGCAGTTGCGCGTCCGGTTGCATCTGACTTTATTAGCGGCTGGACACTCTCGCGAGACTGCTAAACGAGTGCACTCGTATGAGAATGTACTTGGTAGCGCTCGCCTCGCCTCGTGATGTCTCGGGGGTTCTCGCCTTCTCTCGCTCCCATGACGTCTCGGCCGAGGCGTCTCGAGACATAGCGAGTACTCTCGCACGAGAGTGTACAGCCGCTATTATATTACATGTCACCAGTCAAGAATACGGCACAGTATAATGTAAAAAATGAGACAAATTTCGGCTCAGTAAATGTAGAATCATCTACCTCAAAAAAGGCAAGCTGTTTTTTCTTTATGAGGGTTAGATTTTTATACAATGTTAATAGCTAGAGAGCCAGTGAATGGCAGACAACACATAATTAGGTGTCATTAATAATTTTGAATATATTATTACGCGAAAAAAACCAAATGTGTTAAATTTACGTTGCCAAATGTAAAGCAGGTTCCTGCTCAAATTGTTCTAAATAAGGAAGTATTAGAACTAGTAAATTCAACAAAATTTTTGGGCCTTACAATAGATTCTCGTCTACAATGGGGTCCTCATATTGAAGCCTTGTCGGGGAGACTTAGTTCGGCTGCGTACGCTGTTAAGAAAGTAAGGCTCTTGACTGATGTAGAAACAGCAAGATTAGTCTATTTTAGCTATTTTCATAGTATAATCTCCTATGGTCTGTTGTTGTGGGGCTCAGCTGCAGATATAGAGTCAATATTTATATTACAGAAAAGAGCAGTACGTGCCATTTACAACCTCAGGCCAAGGGATTCGCTAAGAAATTTATTTAAGGAAATAAATATATTAACTGTAATTTCACAATTTATTTTTGTTATGTACGTTAAAAAATACTATGACAGTTTCCTTAAGAAGAGTGATGTTCACGTGATTAATACTAGGAACAAGGCTTAACTGACTGTACCAAACTTCAGACTTTGTAAAACTGGTGGCTCGTTCATGGGTGGTATAGAAAAAAACACTGTGTGAAATATGATGCGTGATATTATAATTATGCGTGAGAGCAGGAAAAATGTATAATGGGTAGTAAAAATATTTAAGTTATGGTAAGAACACATAAGTCATCAAACTAAACAATTTTTGAAGATTAAAAATAAGCATAAAATCGAACAAAGCTTACTTAAAACCAATATGAATTTATTCGAAATCAAGTTTAATTCACTAACTCCAAAATCCGTCTAGAAAAAATAAAATGCCAAAATTATGCATGGTTGGAAGTTTTAATTGTTCAAAAAAATATATCTTGTCTATTATAAGTCGTTGACTTGTATCACATGTGTATTTAGTATCGTCGTTAGTCTTGATATTTGTCTTGACCCGTTCATAAACACGAGGCTTGATGTTACTGAAATTAAAAAATAAATTCAAACACTTCCTAACATTGAAACTGATGATGTCAGGTATCACTTTGCGCCATTTATAATCGGTTGAAAGTTTTAGTTAGGACTAAATTACATAAATACTTTATTTTAAAGCCAACCGTTTCGGTGCAATAAATTCGTCTGCATTTGGATCTGTATGCTCTAAAATTTCTACATTTTGTAAAAGCGTAATAGTAAGCCTGAAATATATTTTTTTTCTTTAAGAAAACACAATTAGCAATTAAGAAGTAAATAAAAAAGTCGCTTTAAAAATGCATTTATACAAAATTTTATGTTTTTGTTAAAGTAATTTTGCCTAACTATGCATGTATGTATAGTATAGTATAAAAAAAGTTTAGTTTATGTGTTATTTTGTAGATTCGTTACAATGCAACAACAAGCAAATAATAAATGAAACAATACATAGACAGATGAATTGATACGCACTTCTCTGGTGTAATGTTCCCGTCATCATCAATAGATTTTGGAATATTTTCTTGATTAAATCTTGTTCTGAAATGAAAATACAAAAATAGTTTCAAACACACACAAGTAACAACTACTGTAGGGATTGATCAAATTGACTACCAGAAATATAGGTGTTGCTTTAAAAACAAAATTATGGGGCAAAGAGGAAATAATTAACTCAAAATTAAATTTGCTTTTGGATAAAGCTGTATAGGCGGGTGCATGCCTCTCTCTTCTACTTTAGGCCTCAACCTTAAGTTGTGACAAAGTTTTCTAACTAAGCCCACATAAAATTGAATACACCTATTACTCTATTGAAATCTAGACATAACTGGTGAGGAGTGGGCGTACTGCATACCTCTGCCTACTCCTTCATGTAAAAAATCATTTAGTTACTTTATTGATCATTCAACACTATTTTTATTTTTATAATTATGTTTATGAATAATTTTGTTTGAAAGTACATACCTATACTAACTATTAATGATACATACAATCTGAATTTTTCGTATATACTATGCTGCTTCAGCGATCAAACATCAACATCAACATTGTAATGTGAGCACAAAAGTTAAAACAATAAGGTCTAATTTTGAATATGAAATAGTGTACTTGTCAACTTACCTCTGACAACTAGCCATGACTTGAATTTTCAGCTTTCTATGTTCCCTTTTTTAATGTTGATTTTATTCCGTTTGTTACCCATGTTGGATCTAGTGTCTTTTAACTTTAGTTCACACACACACAATTATTGTTTTTGTAATAAAAACTACGCTCTCAGTCACAAATGTACACCACGAAATATTTTTCACATGTAGAGCAGACTGACATAGTCTTCCCGTCTCAATGGAGCAATGGTGACTGATTAATGAAACAGAGCATGTCAAAATCCTACAAAAGTATTTTATTTAAATAATTCGTAAATTATAGATTTGATTTAGAAATCGATCTACAAATCCCTCCGTGATACTAATTAGCATGACATGTTAAAATATTGACTCAAAAACATGCACCATATTGAAAAAAAAATGATTTTACTTGAAAATTAGACCTAACTTTGTGATTTTTTTCTATCGAGAAAATTTAATTTTTTTATGTTTTTGATTCTTACATTCACTCAATAATATAATGAAGTTTATCTATGTCCTTATTCAGCTTCTAGAAACTTGATCTACTACTGTAAAAATTGAATCTACGATTGCCAATTTTGCTTTATACCCCCTCTTAAGACCGGATTTTTGTAAATTCCTACGAGACATCCTAACGGACATCGGATATCATATTATTCTTATTATCGAATGCTATAATTATAATTTGATGGCAGTTAGAACGTACCTTGTTAGTTCTTCGTTGAATTATTCAGTTGAAGTTGTTAATGGTGTTTGTATTGGTAAATGGGATCATTAATCTATTGATTCTTCAGTTGCGAGGTCTTCTATTATTACAATATGTCATAAAAATGTTGTTTCAATAGATAGGAACATTACTTCGTCATCAAGAAAACATTAAAGGAAAAAGAAAATTATATGAAAATTTTACACCAATCTTAAAGTTTTACAGGTTGTTTAAATCTGTTTATATATATTTTTGTAGCACTTATTTATGTTGGGAAACTGTTTTGGCCACATTAATGTTTGCTTATGCTGTTGCTTTTGTAGTTGTATGTTTGTTTGTTAGCGTGTATGTTTGTCGCTAATCTGCATGTATGTTTGAGTTAATGTGTAGTTTAATGTTTTTTGTCTGTGTATTTCGTAGAATAAAGACATGAGAAGTGTATGTTAATTAAGCGCTATTAAAGTCATACTACACTATAAATAAAATCACACACACTAAAGTACTGTACAATTGCACCAAAAATTAAATCGTGTGAACAAGCTGTAACTAAAAATATTTATAAAAATATACCATTTATGTAGGATTTATAAGAGGCATACTAACGAATTGTGAAATATTTTTATCAATTTTTGTCTCATGTTGGTTGTTAAAAAGTAATTGAAAAAATATTATGGTTATTCATAATACATGAAAATAGTTGTGGGTTCCATTTGACTACTGCATAAGGTAGTAGCACTCTGTATTTAAGTTAATTTAGTTTTGAATTTCATTTTCTTTAACTATTTTGTACCTGCAATGATCTCGATATATAACCCTAATCAAACAAAATTCTAAGTTACATATTCTATGTTACAAATCCAAGTCAATGTACAAATCCGTCGAATATGAAGGTTATGTTATGATTATGATCTCTATGTGAAATGTGATAAGGTGGTAATTATAAGCGCATGTTTACGGTACCAGGACGAGACGGACGGCTCCTCGGAGAGCACCCGGAGTAGCAGCACCAGCAGCGCGCAGAGCCAGACCCTGCCCAACAGTGACGGTTTGTTGACAACTTTGGTTGGTACACTTTGGTTGGTACACTTTGGTTGGTACACTTTGGTTGGTACACTTTGGTTGGTACACTTTGGTTTGTTTATTGCAAATGTTGAATAAATTTTTTTATTTGAATATCCGGAAAACAAGCAGGTGACCATCTAATGGGAGGTGGTCACCGTCCGTGGACATCAGTAAAACCAAAGGCATCACCGACGCGACGCTTGCCCGGACTAAATTATTTGGACTTTTATAAATAAATTTGATTTGAAAGAAAAGTGAGAACGAAAAATTAACTTAGTTACCGCGAAATGGGTATGCTTGCTCTAGGATTTCTAGTGTCACGAACTACAAACAATATTAATTATCTGCTCCGGCCAGAAAAATGACTCTGAGCCAATTTACGACTCGCAGATCCATTACCAACAGTTTTACAAGAGCAATGTTGTAAATAATGCAAGAACTTACGTCCTACGATGGATATGGAAAAATGAATTATGTTTCTTACATTTATTTTGATCGTTTCATTGCAGACCTACCCCCCGGATGGAGCATGCAGCGCGCGCCGAACGGCAGAATATTCTTCATCGACCACAACCAGAGGACTACCACGTGGATAGATCCCAGAACAGGTCAGTAGCTACTTGTCTTGTAGTGTTTTGATGATGTTACAGTGTCGCTCAGTTGTCCACAAAATTACGTGGATGACGAATTATTTAGAGTATGTTATTATTTATTACAGTAGGTATATGTGACTATTTTATATATTAGAGTATCTTGAAACATGTTAGTGAGTAGAATAGAATAAATAAACACACACAAGTGTTCGTTCAAAACGGTGACCCCGAATTGGTGATACTCGATTTTTCTTAACTTTTTATTGTTATCAATGGATCCCATAACTTTTTATTTTGATTTAATCATATTTTTTGGCCAGGATAGACACGAGATATTCGCCGATTATTATCTTTACATTATCGGTCTGAAGTAAAACTCAACGAAATGAGATGCTGGAAATCATTACAGTCATAATGGTAAAAACGGTCACACGTTAGTTGCTGAAATCATGTTACTATTAAAGTTATGTTGTATATAAATCCGATAAATTTATGTAATAAGTTCTTAAATACGTTGAGGTGAATTAAAAGAAACAATTACAAAGGTAACGTCAACTTCACTCATTATGAACTGCAACTATGAATTATAGCAGTACATAATGAGTGGAGCAAACGTGTGAAATGGTGTGTCCGGCGTCAGGTTGTGCGTCGAGCCTGCCGAGCGCGGTGGCGGCCAACGCGGGCACGGAGGCCGACGAGCTGGGCCCGCTGCCCGAGGGCTGGGAGGAGCGCGTGCACACCGACGGACGGATATTCTTCATCGACCACAGTGAGTAGCGCGCGCGGCGAGCGATCCCAAATCACTCCACCGATTTATTACTAACCAGTTATCCCGCTTAGCTCCGGCAAACAATGCTTTAGTTGGGTATTAATTCGAAAAAATGTTTAGACGGATTTGTGATATTTTCCAAAATATTAATAATAATGATTTGCTGTATAGAGCAAATTTTATCTCTACAAATGAATAAAGTTGGATTGTCTGGTAATAATATTAAAATAACAGTTTTTTACTAAATGCATATGGATGTATACACGGTACATATACCAAAATATTTTTTTTACAATTTTTGTCTGTCCATCAGTCTGTCTGTCTGTTCCAGCTAATCTCTAGAACGGCTGGACCGATTTTGACGGGTTTTCACTGGCAAATAGCTGATGTAATAAGGAGTAACTTATTATTATTATTCGGAGTAGGCTACTGTTATTTTAGAAATTTAGTAACTTTTTTGTTAAATACCACGCCGACGAGGTTGCAGCTAATGTATATTAAAATGTAATGTAGATAAAATTTTGACATTTAATGTCCAAGGTAACCAACTTATTTAATGGTCGCTGTGGGTCCATTAATAAGTGCTGTCTCGGCGGGGGCATTTTCATGCCCCTAGATGTAATCGTAATCTGTAATCATGGTTTCATCTTGCCCATCTCTGTATCGTCACGTGTAATATAACGCGCCCGCAGACACGCGCACGACGCAGTGGGAGGACCCGCGGCTGTCCAACCCGCAGATCGCGGGCCCGGCGGTGCCCTACTCGCGCGACTACAAGCGCAAGTACGAGTACCTCAAGAGCCAGCTGCGCAAGCCTGTGAGTACCCCGTGCACTGTTAACGTCGTCCCCACTTGTTGGCTTATGCCCGGTTCCTATGTTTGAAAAACATGTTTTAGCTACGAGGCGTAGCTAAAACATGTACCTGGACTATATGAAAAGACTTGAATTGATACTGGTAACTCGAAAACGATCGATTTAACGATTGGTTAAATATAGGAAGCGGGCATTAATGTATTTGCTAGAGTCTCCACTGACTTACCGATAAATACACTTTATGTTACGTATTTATATTTTAATAGATAGTAGAGCCTAGAGGTCGCCCGGAGTGTTACTACCGCCGGCCACAATAGATAGTACCATTTCTACCGTGTAATCATTGTTTTAATAGTGACCGATTTGAACAACACTCTTACTAACAATTACTTACTGGACTATTACTAACAACAATTAACAGGACTAACTGTCACTAACAGTCCAGGTCCCAGTCCTCACACCTACTTACAACTAACCAACTAATGTTCTAACACCGTCACCTAACCGGACTAACTATCCCAGTCCCCATTTTAGTCTTTGTCTAAGTCGGTCACAGTTGTCACGGGCGACAGCGGAAGGTGGTGCTGCATGCTCGTTTGCTGCCTTAATTCCACAAAAAAAAGGACGCACGCAACTTTCTTAGACGCTAAAAAACACTGTGATCTGATTTCTAATTACGCCAAAATAACTATAACTTAGAAGTGTATAAGTGAATTAAATTTTATTCGAATTGATATTTTACAAACACTTATACTGACGACACCATTAAGACATGACAAGAACTGAACATGATTTATCTGTCGCATTAATGTCTGACCCCAGCCGTGGTTCGAACAGTTGGGGTTGTGAAGAAAATGAAGAAGAAACAATAGTAATGCAAGTATGTGTGTTTGTACAGAGCAACGTGCCGAACAAGTTCGAGATCAAGGTGCGGCGCAGCTCCATCCTGGAGGACTCGTACCGCATCATCAGCTCGGTGAGCCGGCTCGACCTGCTCAAGACCAAGCTGTGGGTCGAGTTCGAGTCCGAGGTCGGCCTGGGTGAGTCCATCGGACTGTTGTCTATACTTCTATATCTATATCTATACTTCTATATCTATACTTCTTCTATACTTCTATACTTCTATATCTATATCTATCTATACTTCTATACTAATATTATAAAGAGGAAAGATTTGATTGTTTGTTTGTTTGCATCGAATAGGCTTCAAAACTACTGAACCGATTAGAAAAATTCTTTCACTGTTGGAAAGCTACACTATCCCCGGGTGACATAGGCTATATCATATATTATAAAAATGAATTGCTGTGCGTTAGTCACGCTAAAACTCAAAAACAGCTGTACCGATTCGGTTGAAATTTTTTATGTGTCTTCAGGTGTATCCAAGAATGGTTTTGATTTACAATTGGACCCGGTAGGTGGCGCTGCTGTCGATATGTCACCATATTATTATTTGTTTATTAATTATAGAGCGGTACGAAGTTCGCTGGGGCAGCTAGTTCGATATAAACTGCCTTCACGAATTAGCTTAGGCACTTTGCAACAATCCGCGACTACAATGTATGTTGATGTATCTTTACATAATTATGCGTGGAAACTCTCTCCCACAAAGGAAAAATGTTCGTGTTGTGGTACCATGTACCAGGTACACATGTTTTGCATTTTTGCAAAGTACACTATTCAATACCATCTCAATAACAATATATTTTCGCAACGTCAAACTTGATATAAGCCATTATTGATTATGGACATCTGTACGTCATACGAATGTCATGATTTTTGGTTTCTTAGGCGGGGGAGGTTTTGAAATTTTAATTGTTTTCAAATTCAATTCTAATTCAATTTCGTGTCTTTGTGTAGGTAAGTGTAGTTAGTTACACAAACGTTTTATTGACCATGTTTGCAGACTACGGCGGGCTGGCGCGCGAGTGGTTCTTCCTGTTGTCGAAGGAGATGTTCAACCCGTACTACGGTCTGTTCGAGTACTCGGCGATGGACAACTACACGCTGCAGATCAACCCCAACAGCGGCGTCTGCAACGAGGAGCACCTCAACTACTTCCGGTTCATCGGCCGCGTCGCCGGCATGGCCGTCTACCACGGGAAACTGCTCGACGGTACGTCGCCACGCATCATCATCGCAACCCATAACTGTCCCACTGCTGGGCACGGGTCTCCTCTCACAATGTGAGGGGTACAGGCCATGGTCCACCACGCTGGCCAAGTGCGGATTTTCGGACTTCACACACCTTTGAGAACATTGTGGAGAACTCTAAGGTGTGCAGGTTTCCTCACGATGTTTTCCTTCATCGGAGCAAGTGGTAATTAAATTCTAATACGCACATAATTTTTGAAAATTAGAGGTGCGTGCCGGGGTTTGAACTCGGGCCCCCTGATTCGGGAGTCCAACGTTTACACGTAAATTTGACAACTGACTGTCGAATTTTCGTATGCCCCGTACAATGTACTTACTCGTTACGCTTCCACTGTATAAAATACCGAAATCGTAAGTACCCATTGCTACGTGTGACGTGTTGACGTGTTGACGACGTGTTGACGTACATGTTGCTTGTCGTTGCAGCGTTCTTCATCCGTCCGTTCTACAAGATGATGCTGGGCAAGACGATCGAGCTGCAGGACATGGAGTCCGTCGACCTGGAGTACTACAACTCGCTCATGTGGATCAAGGTAGGGCGGCCGTAGATGTCTATGGACAGAGGTTTTTTTTTTACATGAGATAAGTTAATGCTTGACAACTATCCCACCTGATGGTAAGTGGCGCTGAGGTCGAAGATGTTGTATTAATATTATTGTTATTATTGTTTTTATTTATTATTATTGTTGTTGGTATCAACGAAGCTTTATTGTGTACGCGCACGATTGTTAAACGTACTCCGAATAACGTACAAAGATATTAAAATTATAGATAAGTTATGTTCATACAACGCTTTGCTTTTTTGGTTCCGCTCCGATGACGTTATTGTAACTATGGATGTGACAGATAATTTCGGAACGCATGAGACAGACAAAGATAGCTGCATTAGGACAATCAGCAAAGTTTGACTGTCCCACTTTTTGTACCTTACTGACAACACCTACTTCTTACTTACCCAATGGGTAAAAAACGGAATCCTATTAATATTTCTCCGATGTCTGTCTGTCCGTCTGATGACAAATTAACGTTTTACTTTATTTTGTCATCTATTTTGTTATTGAGCAAATACAATTAGAGTTAATATCGCTTGGTGGTACGGAGCCCTACGTTTGCGAGTCCGACTCGCACTTGACCGGATTATGTGCTTATGATTATCATTGTACCGATATGTAAATCTATTAAGTTCGATGAATGCGAACGTTTGTGTATGTTCAGGAGAACGACCCCTCGGAGCTATACCTGACGTTCTCGGTGGACGAGGAGCAGTTCGGGAAGACCATCCAGCGGGACCTCAAGCCCAACGGCTCCAACATCTCCGTCGACAACGAGAACAAGGACGAGTATATCAAGTGAGAGTATGGCATATTCGAACTCAAACCCAAATCATTTAATTCATGTAGGTAGATAAATACACTTATGAAAGTCAATTTTTTGCGTTTACCACTGTTCGTGCACGAATCGGCCACCGGCCATCAGCTGGACGCGGGCACGGGGACGGGGCGTGCGGGGGCATACGTAGTTACGAACATTTCACTGCTAGCCGCCGACGACACCGCGCGCGTTCTTAGTTTATACGGGGCAAACATTGTACCGATTTTGCTGTTCTGCATTACATGTTTGTACAGTCCGCTCATCGTTTTATTGAAGGACCCAACAAGAAATGGTCCTTCGAGCCGGTTCGACCCAACAGCCCCAGAAGGACACAACAACCACAGTTTACTAAAGGTGCCATATTAAATGTAGAATTTTAAAGAGAACAAACTGCGAAAACAACACCTCGACATCTTTTAAAACAACAAAGAAGTATAGCAATAACAAGTTGTAATGCTCGTTCGCCTGTAGGCTGGTGATCGAGTGGCGGTTCGTGTCGCGCGTGCACAGCCAGATGGTGTCGTTCCTGGAGGGGCTGGGCGCGCTGGTGCCGCCGCCGCTGCTCAAGATCTTCGACGAGCACGAGCTGGAGCTGCTGCTGTGCGGCATCCAGCGCGTGGACGTGCGCGACTGGCGCGCCAACACGCTCTACAAGGGCGACTACCACGCGAACCACCTCGTCGTGCAGTGGTTCTGGAGGGTGAGCGATGCTAATCAACCAACCGGTCGACGCGTATCGCTTCCAATGGGAATATTGAAAGCGATACGTGTCGACGTTTATACTGCATTGTATTGTTGAACATTTTAGTAAATTTAAAGTATGAAGAACTAAAAATACCTTACAAACGTAATATATAACTAAAAATATGTAACGTACGTAAGTGCACTAAAAAGCTAATTTTGTAAGTAAACTCAAATTTATATTCAAAGATATACTCTTATTTCATAAAGGTATCACTGATACAATTACAGTGTCCTGGTAACTTCAGGAGTGTCTTTGTTTTAAGCTATCCCTGGGCTTTTAATAGTTCTACAACTTAATTATAGTAATAACTGACGTGTAGAAGAAATAGACTTTAATAAAAAATTAGCGGAAATATTATTGTCTATATAGATACGTTGTGACGACACGGTCTGCCTCCTTACCCCAGGTGGTGTTGTCGTTCTCGAACGAGATGCGGTCGCGGCTGCTGCAGTTCGTGACGGGCACGTCGCGGGTGCCGATGAACGGGTTCAAGGAGCTGTACGGGTCCAACGGGCCCCAGCTCTTCACCATCGAGAAGTGGGGCACGCCCGACAACTACCCCAGGGCGCACACATGGTCAGTCACCTCATTGTCTGCTAGTCGGGACGGGCTGCAATCATAAATAATACCTAGACGTGTAACTACCGATCAAAAATAGCGTAATGGCAACGTCAGCCCATTGGTCGTTCCGTTTTTTGTTTTAACTGACATTGAAATTAGCCAATCACGGCTGGCCTTGTGTGATGCGGCACAAATAAGAACCAATTGTGAAGTATGGAAGGGCGTCTTCTATACTTTATAGCTCGTTGGATAAATCTTATATCGGTGTCTAGCGTTAATGATTCGATGCGTTGTTGTTGTACTCTTTAGCTAACGATATATACTTTATATGAAAACATCGTGTCGCTCGATCGTATCGAACGTGAAGGGAACGTCAAGTAATTAACTAATTTGATGAACTGTCGCTGACAATCGGTTTAATTCATTCCATCCAAAATATAGATTAGAGATTGATTCATCGAAGTTGTGTGTCATAAATATGATTATTAGAACACTTCCAACATCTTGACGACATAGAAAGAATGTAAAAAGTAGTTTTAATCATCAGTTATGAAGTTACGCTGTGGGTCATGTCTCTCCTCATTGCCAGAGACACTAGGAAATGTTATCAGCAGGCAGTGCCCAGCGACCTCAACAGGAGGGTTCAGGTGTATACACCGACCACACAGCCAATAGACTCCTTATAACAGGCGAATGGTTTCAAACAACACATCTGTCTTATAGTACTGATATAAAATCGTGCCGTCTCATTCCTTTCCGTTGCTTAGATTAATCTATTTCTTTCCAACGTTTCGTGTGGCCTTGAATTAGCCAATCACAGCGTTGAATTAGCCAGTCCCCCCGCTTCGTCTTACCTCAGCTAGTGATCTGAATGTTCTCCATACGGAAAATCAAACATTAGGAGTCTATTGGCTGTGTGGTCGGTGGGTGTATAGGATGGTGTTTGTGTTCCAGCTTCAACCGCATCGACCTCCCGCCCTACGAGAGCTACCAGCAGCTGCGCGAGAAGCTGATCAAGGCCATCGAGGGCTCGCAGGGCTTCGCGGGCGTCGACTGAGCCCCCGGCGACGCCGCCCCCCCACACGCGGTAACGGTAACACGTACCACTGTATCCACGTTGTATTTGCCCCACCCCAGCGCTAGATCCGTATCTACGTGATGGCCTTACAGATGTATAGGTACTATAATAGTGATACAGAATGGATCGGGCGATTCATGTATAATAATTATGTATAATTTTGATTAACAATGACGTAACTATATTTTTGTGGCGTAACTATATATTTGTTTGGATTTTGCAGAAAATCTACAATTTCGTTTTATTATTCAACGATATTAACATTATCCGCGTTTCTTTATTCATGATATTTATAGCGAAAAAATGTATTTACGTCAGTGTTTCTCTAAATTAGTGTAACCATGTGGAAGCAGCATTCCAGGGTGTTGATTTTCAGTCATGTCGGACTCGATGCGTGATTTATATTTATGACCTTGGATATAATATCGAATAAGTGGCAAATTTAGTATTCCATCCAGAGCCTGCGCTTACTGTAAAAAATTAAAAATAAAATAATTTGCATAGAATAGGAAACAATGAACAATAAATTCTTCTGGCTTCTGTAATATTTAGTATCTCAACAGTATAAATGATTAAATTCAGCTTTAGCTATGGTTAAGTTTTTAGTCGTGATACTGATTTTCGGTACGTGCGTCAAATCAAGGTGTGGTAGGGCAGCGGGCTGGGGTGACCTGTACTACATAAAACTGTCAAATATGTTGAAAGGGCATTTGAAACTATACCGTATCAATTACTTTTGGTGTTTTCAATCGATCATTTATTTATATATTGTTGGTCGTTAAATCAACGGCATGAGTTTAAAGATTCGTTTTAATTATGGTTAATGATAACCCCCCCCCCCACCTCGTATGTCGTGTATACGATGCGAGGTCATAATCAGAACCCCACTTGTGGGGCGCTGTCAAATTGTGTGCGTGAATACATTGTATAGTTGCCGCACGTGTGCGTGCGTGTGTGTGCATGAATGTCTGTTTGTGTCGATATTT